>CM046295.1:26835138-28035138 GCA_025267735.1 Mactra quadrangularis | reverse complement strand
AACATTATGCATTTTTTAAGATGAACACTAGATTAATATATAAACATACTGCTAATGACATACGTTTGATCAAAAATGATAATTAAATAAATATTCGCGAACAAATTAAAATTAATTTAATTGCATTGTACATAAATATCAGAATAAAAATATTAGAAAATGATATAACAATAATAAGTTTGTTTTATCAAACGTATTTAAGACAATCAAAATACTTTCAGTTTTATTTTAAAATTAAAATTAAATAAATGATTTTACATATATACATGTAAAAACTAATTATCAACATTGAATTGTAAAAGTGTCATGATTTATAGCATATTGGATCATTAATGTCATAAACTAAGTATAGTCATCATAACTGGCAATACAAACATATTACTTACCAAATAAAATAATCTAATAATTCCAATAAATCCAATACAAGAATAAAGATTCTTATCATTAACACTAAAATCCATTATTATTTAAACCACACAAAACAAGAATTTAATCACTGACATTAATCACATCAATATTCTATAAACCATCTAACACTGTGACTTTAAATGATATTGTATTGTCAAAAACTACACATACTGTAAGAGAGAACAGTGAAACACGTTCTACCATACAGTTCTTATTTCCAATTTTTGAAGTAAAATGTTCACCA
This sequence comes from Mactra quadrangularis, assembly GCA_025267735.1. Classification (NCBI taxonomy): domain Eukaryota; kingdom Metazoa; phylum Mollusca; class Bivalvia; order Venerida; family Mactridae; genus Mactra; species Mactra quadrangularis. The sequence continues at coordinate 28,034,486 of CM046295.1, read as the reverse complement.
ACTATACAGAACTATAAATGATTTGTGACATGACTTAGTATATAAATGACATTATTTCTCAGAAATCTGTCATTAACACTGTATTATATAGGGTACTAATGTGTCTTTATACATAGAAGAATGTATCAAGTTGTTAATACTAATATAAAATGGAAGCAAGGTTCTATATCAGTAAGGATATATTTTTGTATAATAAAATACATTGTCTTCTATCATGATACGTACTGAACTTAATCTACTAACTTGGAAGGCAGCACAGATTAAATAATGTTGATGTATGATTTTATCTTATAGCGGATATAAGTGAACTAAAAGGTATCAATAGTTAATTACCTTATAGAAAGATTCATTAATGTATTTAGAACTTAATGGAAGAGAAGTTCATTTGTCCTGGATTGTAAAAAAGGATCTAACTATAGAACTTTAACCTCTATATTTTACAATAATGTGACTTCCCTATCATCAAAGCTTAAAAGTTCATTTAATACACGATGGAGGTTTTATTACAAACAGTATTTCAGCAGAATGTTGTTTTACATAAGTCCTTAAAGTGACTAGTTTTATTTACAGAATGTTTTACATTCATTTTTCTCATGTACCAATACTTGAATACTTGTATTATATATCATAAATATGACGCTATATCAAACTTGTTTTATCATTGGAAGTCAAACTGTAAAAGCGACCGTTGTAGGCGAACACGATTTTTGATCATACTTTACATATATTATAACGATATTCCCTGTACAGGTTTCTCAGCAAAAATAACAATTTGTCTTTATGTACTTTACTACCTAATTCAGCGTCGAATCGAAGGCGTATCTATATCGTTTAGAATAACATGAGACATTGTTTGAATATAATATCATTTATATATGTCTCAAGTTATCCTTAAAGATATACATATAACAGTGAAACTAAATTTTGAGAATATAGAGACGGTTGTGCACAACTTGCTATCCACTGAGGCTCAATAGTTTAAACTTTTGTTACTGTTTTTGCAACGAGTTCATTTAGACAGAATATATGATTACTTTGCTAAATTGAACAGTCTGGCACGTTTTTATATTAAACTTAGAATTTACGCTCGAGCATCAATTAATAATGTTCTAAGCGCTGTGATATGTATCAGATTAGTTGATGATCATTCATTGTTAATTTAACACATTATATACGTAATATATTAACATTCTACACGACAATGTTAACTTAAATTTAAAACAAAAAACAACAACTTTTATTAGTGTTACTCATTTCACATGTATATATATATATATATTATACAGATTGTTTTACAATTCCCAAAGTTAAAACCATGGGTCAGAATGTTTTTGAATACAGGGGTTGTAAGCTATGGAATACTTTACCACAAGACATAAGACATGAATGTAATGAAAAACAATTCAAATCTATTGTTAAGAAAAATATGCTGGGACAATGCAGATTTTATAGGTACTTTGTACAATCATTATCCATGTCAATCTTTGTCACTTTAATTTTTGTTTCTGCAATATAACATTTTTAATCCAGCTTGTATCTTATTATTATCTAAATTTTATTATTCATTTTTTTATTTATTTAATCCATATTTTTCTATTTGACATTTATTTATTAGGCAGATATTAGTCTATTCTTAGTTTAGTCTAGATTATGTTTCCACATATTAAGTTATATGTGCAATACATTTTTGTAATAATTAGTCATTTCATTATTTCTTAAATTTTAATCATAATTATGAATATTTTTTATCGTTTTTTTTTTGTTCTCATTTCGGTAACATTTTTATACTATTAGTATGAATTTTTGCTCATTCATTTTTTTTTATTCCTGTGATACACCTTTAATTGTTTGAAATGTATATATTTGTAGCAGGCTATTGCATCCATGTCAGTATCATGCCAACAATGTGGGGGACCACAATGGAAATAAGAGATTTATCGCTTGTTTGTGTCATCCCCAGTATTGATGTGCATGGCATATGGCATTATACATTCTGTGTTACTCACCTTTTGTAATCTATGTTTCATGTCATTGATTTAGAAATGAAATTATTATTATTATATACGTTTAATAGTCTAAAATCAATAGCACCGGCTCTTTATAATGGATGGAATGTCATAAATTGGGCGTGTTAATCTAAGACTTCTCTTTTGACTGGCATGAATTAAAACATTAAGACTTACAATACATGACATGCATTTATATGTACCAGACTAATGTGACAATAATATAATAAACTTGGTTACATATTCGAACATTCACCAAATCTTCATTCAGCAACTAATATATTGAAACACAGCACTAACATATCCAATAAATACTACAGTATTATATAACAGACATTGATATATTGTCTTAATAATCAGTTAATTAATGCGTATATTAATATCAACACATAAAGTAACTTGGTTTATTTTTATAATAACCTTGATGAACACAATATGAAAGAACATTGTATATAATCTGACAACAGTTTTCTCTATCTTGATATTGTACGAACAATATGAAAGTGACACAGGTATACCAACACTTATTGTACGAACAATATGAAAGTGACACAGGTATACCAACACTTATTGTACGAACAATATGAAAGTAACACAGGTATACCAACACTTATTGTACGAACAATATGAAAGTAACACAGGTATACCAACACTTATTGTACGAACAATATGAAAGTAACACAGGTATACCAACACTTATTGTACGAACAATATGAAAGTGACACAGGTATATCAACACTTATTGTACGAACAATATGAAAGTGACACAGGTATACCAACACTTATTGTACGAACAATATGAAAGTGACACAGGTATACCAACACCTATTGTACGAACAATATGAAAGTGACACAGGTATACCAACACTTATTGTACGAACAATATGAAAGTGACACAGGTATACCAACACTTATTGTACGAACAATATGAAAGTGACACAGGTATACCAACACTTATTGTACAATCAATATGAAAGTGACACAGGTATACCAACACTTATTGTACGAACAATATGAAAGTGACACAGGTATACCAACACTTATTGTACGAACAATATGAAAGTGACACAGGTATACCAACACTTATTGTACGAACAATATGAAAGTGACACAGGTATACCAACACTTAACATGTCATCAGTTATATCTATTATATCACTTATCATAGACCCGAGTTTTAATGAATAATCTTTTCATATAACAAGCTTCGAAAACACACATAAAGAAATGTAAAAGAATGTAAAAACAATCATTTTTTTTTAAGATGCAGTGTAAATTGTGAGCATATTAAGTCACAACCTATAGTTTTCCAACATTTTATCATCTAAATTGTGTTAACAATTTACCATTTTTACAACAAGGAATTTTTTATCATTTGATGTCTTTTGCAATAGACAATATTTGCTTCTGAAAGGGGAAGTAATTTGATTGATGAAAAGTTGATATTAAAGGTTTAAATAATGATAAGAAATAATGTATTTAATGCTTTATAAGAAAAAGAAAGTTGCACAACTTCTTTTTTTCATTAAATCAAAGCAACTAAATAGACTGTATAGTGTTACTGTCTATGCAAACGTATGTTTACTGATGTCGTTTGTAGATTGATGTATACACATCTGTTATATAAACAGAACTAAGTAAAGTTCCTACAAACTACAACAAAGCATAGGTTCCCCTGTATCTGAGAAGGAACGTTCTGCAATGACATTAAAATTTTGTATCTAGAGTATACAGAACAGTACAATGTTAATTATGTGTTTATATTTCTATTTTACATCAATGTAATACAGTATCATTACATACATATAGTGTATAGTAATATGTTCACTGAAGAGTCTTCAAACTTCTTCTAAAAGACTATATTTCATGAATAGTTGGTTGAATACGTTTCCTGTGTTTTGGCATTTCATTATAACAAAGACAGGTTTATTACAAGAGTTAATTCTTCTGTAGAAAGGTTTATAGCGATGTATCAAATAACAACCATTTTGAATCGATTTATTATTTATATTTGTCTCTTTAGAGCAATGTTTATAGTACATATGTATATAAAAATATAATAATAATTTCATTTTATTATATCAAATTATTATTCAGTCTAGGATGATTTTACACTATCGATCAAATCACTTGGAGTCTTACAGTCATGAATAAAGATAAGGTCTCAAATAAAATATAGAATATGTTCGACAATGTTTATAAACGAACAATGTTTTATTTTGCATTACATAATACAGGGAGAATGAAGTCTCTTACACTTTAATGCATGCTTTATTGTGTTATCAAATATGTGGAGTCTTACGGTCAGAACTGATCCACTTTTACAAATAATACGTATAATCATGGATTTGTAGTTTTAGTTTGCAATATAAATACACTTTTTTTGTTGTATATTTGTTTCTTATTTTAAGACAATATTTTATAAAGTTATAATGTATAGCATCAATTACATGTATATTATAATACAATAAAGTGTGTACATGATTAAACTTGTCATAGGCTGTATATGAGCTTAATTTGTCAAGAGAATTTGACTAGATATCTTCAACCCCGGCTGTGCCTCTTTCACTACGTTTCGTAAATATATACTTTAACTAAGCCATAAACAGAGGTCTACTTATCTTACTAGCATTACCAAACTTCATCAGAACTTGGTCGTAAGCTCCGCATTACTGATAAACTTTCATGGACAATTATGAGATGTCAGCTGTTTGAGGATTGAATATCAACTGATGAATAAGAATGAAAGTATTTGTATCTGTAAATGACAACTATATAACGAATTTTATGTTTGTTCTATGGACTCTTAGATGTGTTTGAATCTTTTACTATCCCAGACAATAAATGCATTTTAATAAATGATTTCAATAACTTTATTATAAACCTACAAATCAAAGAAGAAACAGTATTTCGTCCTTTGTGTTGTTAACTTTACAAACATTAATGTGATCATGAGTGTGATCTTAGATAGAATACAGCCATTTTGTTCACGTTATGTCTCTGTAGTGTAGCGTTTATGTACCAAACATTTGTAACCTGTACATAACCTCCCCAGGGAATAGCTTTTTTATGACTTTTATTTAGCAAATCACTGGAAACCTCAGCCAAATAGATATATGCAGAATTTTAGACGGTTAAATTATCGGTAATTATTACCAAGCATCGAAGACATCTTTGCAAACACATGATTAAACTATTTTACATACAAACATTTACACTGATCTTAATGGTTGACACTTCTAGTGATATGGCTAAATGTGTAACATTTGTAAAAAAACACGGCTATAACAGTTGCTGCTATTTGTGATACGAGCAGTTGTCTGACAAGGTAAGAAAAACTGAAAGTTTAAGACAACATGACTTTGTTCTCTCTGTTATACATAGTTGTTGCCTCGATGTTTGGGATTCAGATTTCAAGTGAAATGCCATTAAAAAATCTGTATTTATTAAGGCTGATAACACTCACAACGCCTGATTCATTTGTGATAAAAATCACATGAAATTAACTGAAACCACTATTGTGAAAAATCATTTTGTCAACATTACATTGGTTGTTTTGTCTTACATATTTCTATATATGTTAATGTTTATGTGTGAAACAAACATATTTTCTGGGACAAAGTTGTAGTGATCAACATTTATGAGATTCATTCAAACCATGTCCACAATTTACTGTATGCTATTTATTGTTTTGTTTCCAGTTGTTTTTATGCTGGAAATAAGGATGGTCTGTGGAATGATTACATTGACATATTGACATCACTAAACTTTCACTGAGATATTTGAGCTGGAGTGAGAGGTTCTGTTTTAGAATGTAAATTACACTGATTATATATAAAACAACAACAGTTAGTGACAATTAGGACATGATTGGTCGTCTAGGATAGAAAACACAACGAGGAGATTTATTTAATTAATACAATTATGAACCAACCAGACACAATAAAAACAATTATTTAAAGGAAACAAAATACTGAATGTGTATGTAGAAATAAAACGAAACACATAAACGTGACGTCAAAATGACCATCAATGATAAAATGCAATGTAAAATAGTGATTGAAATAAAACATCAAATGTGTGAACTTAATAAAATTTAAAAAAGAAAAAACAGTCGCTACAATGAATGCACGCTATAGTTCATGCACTATTGTCGTATCTATTCATTATATTACAAATGTATATTTATAAGAAGTTTAGTCATTTTAGTGGCTTGGAATTTATTTCATTTTGATATGGTCTTAACAAATGTTCTGAAACATATGAGTCTTGATATTAATGAGTTTACAATTATGTTTGTTTCAAAATCAAATAAAATAAATTCAAAGACGTTAAATAACAAATGACTTATAGAAAAATGCAGAATATTAGATAACAGTTCTACCATAACAATAGTCTTCATCAGTCTTAATTCAACCTTGCTGAATATTTCATTATCCTCCCACAATTACCAGTCATACAATTTCGCACATCAAACTACTAAATGAAGAAAGTAAGATAACATAGTGTTGTACGAGGAGAATTCAACCCTAATACAACATATGACAATTTTCACGTCAAGGATACACACACTACTGCTGAGAAAACAGATTGTATAAATCTCTCGTTAACATTTAAATATAAATGTGATTTCTTTAAGATATTCTAGAATATTCTAGAAGAACAAACATTGAAATAAATCAAAGACTCATGACGCCTGAGTTTTAAATGAAATGTAATATTTTATCAATGAAATCAAATATAATTACAGATCACAAAAAGTTGTATGTCAAATAAGAACATTAACTTTACTTTAATACAAATTGAAAATGGCTAAACTTGATCTCTATGCACATGTTTGAACAAGTAATTGAAGGGAAATTATATTTGCTTCCATTTTATAACGATGTTTTAACACATAAATGTTTGGCGACTTAAAATTGTTGTGAGTTTGTTAGTTAGATGATTTAAACATTTATGTTTTTTAAGTACATAGAGACATGGTGATGGACTTGAAAGTAGTAAAGTGGTTAGAATATTATTGTTAGGTAACATGTAATTGTTAATTATTTGTTAGTTACGATGTAAGACACAAATATGCTCGGGTCTGGTCTTCATTCAATAAATCAAATATACTGACAAGCATTGAATGATCCTAGGGAAGCTTGTATCTCTGTCAGCTTGCATTTACCTATTTCCGGTTAATTCATTAATGTAAGAAAACATTTCACAGAAAATCCAACTGTCCCATTTTTATTTATCTATGGCTGATGACAGTGGGTCATGTCTAAGGATTACACAGCATTTCGCTGCTACATGAGTATCATTTCGAAAGCAATTCTTAGCTCTTATTAAAATTGTAAATTATTCTTTCAGTACAGACGTTTTCTTGCACATGTGAGAGATGCACGCTAAATTCTTATTGAACAGATGCACGCTAAAATCTTGACTGTTTATTAGGTTTGACTGTACACATGTACATTATATCAAATGAAATCAACATGGTCTGGACGTCAAGAAAGTAACAAAAACATTCACTAAAATATCTACATAAATGTATGACGAATAAACCGACGAAAAATGTAAACATCCTTGAGGAATACCACAAGCATTCATTTTTATGTAAAACATGTACAATCTAACTATGACATATACCAATACCATGTCATAGATGATTAGTTTTCTAGCACAAATCAAAGAACCTCTGTCACTATCAAAGTTGAACCCTAGTGTTAATATCCAGTTAAATGTTTATATTATATTAATCCATATGTTACTACAGTGACAGCTTCTGTCAATACAATATGTAAATGTAGAAATAAAGTGTCAATAACTAACTACAATTGTACGCAAACTTGACCAATGGCTACTAATAACTTTGAATTTAGATCATTGATAAATAAAATTTAAAATAAAGTTCTAAATAATCTAGATCACATGTATTTATTTCTTACAATACACCAATTATAATATAAGATCATTATATGGATATATTATAATGTTTATATCATGTTATTTTTGTAGTAGAAAATCATAATTAATTTGATAAGCCGATGATTTGAAAACTGCGATTACTAGTTTTGTTAACATTATTTTTAATATTTAAATATCGATATATATTTGTTGTTACATGTGTTAGCAGTTTGACGTCTAGGATGTCACCAAATAAGTTATTGTGGTTGAAATCAAAGGAATTCTATAGAAATATCATTAGCTTTATTCAGTGTTTAAATGAATAAGCTAGAAAGCTGGAAAATGAAAATAGAAACACCTTGTGATACGATATTTAAACATATATTTAAACGATAAAAAAGATTCACATTGAAACGCATTGAAATTTAGATGATGATTTTGTTCAACGTTTAGAATACTAATTAATTATTGATTCTTACATTTATAATGTTACAACACTATTAAACATAAAACATACTACTGTAAATTGTTAAATTTGTCTACTGAATTTTTCATACAAAATAAAAGTGTCAATTTTAAATTCTATTTTTTAAATGAACATAAGATGTTTCTTTCAATATTTTATGTCATAGTAACTTAAATATGCTTTCAAACATATTTATCTAACTTAGTATTTAATTAGCTTAATTAATCGAACACAGTCATCAATTGGTTTAAATTATAAAATAGTTAACATCAAGCCAAACATTATACATTTAAGACAGATAATAGATTATAGATAATAGCAATAGATTAATATATAACCATACTGCTAATGACATACATTTTATAACAAATGATAATTAAATAAATATTTCGCGAACAAATTAAAATTAATTTAATTACATTGTACATAAAAATCAGAATAAAAATATTAGAAAATGATATAACAATAGAATGTTTGCTTTATCAAAAGTGTTTAAGACAATCAAAATACTACAAGTTTTTATTTTAAATTTAAGATAAATTATATGAGATTTACATCAATAAAAACATTATTATCAACATTTGATGTTAAGTGTCTCATGATTTATATCATATTTAATAATTACTGCCACCAATTAAGTATAGTCATCCTAACTGACAATACAAACATATTACTTACCAAATATATAAAGTAGTCTAATAATTCAAATAAATCCAATACAAGAGTAAAGATCCTTATCATTAACACTTATAATCCATTTTTATCTAAACCACACAAAACAAGAATTTAATCACTGACAATAATCACATCAATATTCTATAAACCATCTAACACTGTGACTTTAAATGATATTGTATTGTCAAAAACTACACACACTGTAAGAGAGAGAACAGTGAAACACGTTCTACCATACAGTTCTTATTTCCAATTTTTGAAGGAAAATGTTCACCATCTATACAGAACTATAAATGATATGTGACTTGACTTAGTATATAAATGATATGTGACATGACTTAGTATATAAATGACATTTTTTCTCAGAAATCTGTCATTAACACTGTATTATATAGGGTACTAATGTGTCTTTATACCTAGAAGAATGTATCAAGTTGTTAATACTAATATAAAATGGAAGCAAGGTTCTATATTAATAAGGATATGTTTTTGACTTATATCATAGTACGTACTGTAGTTATTCTACTAACTTGGAAGGCATTACAGATTGAAGAATGCTGCTGTATGATTTTACCCTATAGCGGATATAAATGAACTAAGTAGTATCAATAGTTAATTACCTTATAGAAAGATTTATTAATGTATTTAGAACTTTAAGGAAGAAAAGTTCATTTGTCCTGGATTGTAAAAAGGATCTAACAATATAACTTAAACTTGAAGTATAAATTCTTAACCTCTATATTGTACAATGATGTGAGTTCCCCATCATCAAAGCAGAGCGATGCATTATTATTGCGGTCATATATAATTATTGACTTTTGTAAAGTTTATTTAATGACCGAAGGATGTTATATAACAAAACATTATTTCAGCAGAATGTTAATTTACAAAAGTACTTAAAACAATTAGTTTTTTTACAGTGTCTTTCATAAAGCGGTAATTTTCTCATGTACCATTACTTATACATGATTATTATATAACATAAATATGACGCTATATTAACTTACATAAAACGATAATTTTCTCATGTTCCAGTTCTTATACATGATTAATACATAATATAAATATGACGCTATATTAACTTGTTAGCAAATATCATTGGAAGGTAAATCGTATAAGAGATCGTCGATGGTGAGCACTTCTTCATTACATTGTCCATTAAGACATACCATCTTTATTACTTAAAGTTGAACATTCTAACATGGTTTTATATTAAACCTAGAATTGACGTTCAACCATCAATTAATTATATTCTAAGCGCTGTGATATGTATCAGTTTAATTAAATACTTTATATACGCAATATATTAACATTCTACACGAAAACGTATACTTAAATTCAAAACAAAAAATACCTTCCATTAGTGTTAATCACTGTATATATGTTTAAAAGTCTTAAAGGCAACTTTTTATAATAGCCTTGAAGAACGAATCAATGAAAGAACATAGTGTAAAATCATGGCAAGTGTTTACTCTATCTTCATGTTGAACTAACAATATGAAAGTGTCATAGTTTGACGATACATTTATTATCTGAAAAATCTAAGGCCATAGTAGATGTTAAAAACAAAACCTTTTAAAAAATCGTATATGAAGTGTATATTGAGTTTATACCTCAAGCTTTTTCACATTTTGTTTCACTTACAGCTCGTTATTTTTCCAATATAGAAATACCGGCATTAAAAGGTGATGTGCAGTGTGACTTGTTTCTTCTTTAAGACGCAAATTCTAAATACAATTTGCCATTTTCTATTTACCAAGTAAAGTAAATAGCTTAAAATAAGTTATTTTTAATATGAATACCATACAAACAACAGTGTATATAAATCCAGCTATAACTAACACTTGATAATTTTAGCATTTTACAGACATTTTCCAAGTTTGTTTCAAACAAGGATACATGGCGGTAAAATGTATTGTTTGTGAATATTTATTCTCTCCATTATATATATATATATACTGTTTTTATGATAAGCCACCTTGCAGAGAATGTGCGTAACATTAGCAAACGTTGTCAGTGGGTAATATATCACAAGTAAATGAGCATAGCAAATATATCTTTCAACAATAAATGCGTAACTTAAAGATGAATGAAAAGTTGAAATATAGAAATTTTACTGAATAACAATTACAAGCACATGCAAAGACATTTTCTTTACAAAAATGAATGAAACACTATTGTATTAAACCTATGTATAATGATATCTATGTCATACATGTTATTGATGCAGTTCACAAAACAGCTTTAGTAAACTCATCTTGGCGGAAGTTTAATAAAATTAGAATGTTTTAAATCAAGTAAACAAAATCATGAGCCAATTACACTTCTGTATATACTGCTCTGAACATGGTTAATGGTCTATACATATGATGTCTAAAGGCAAACCAATGCTATAAACCTTGGTATTGAATGACATGTTGAAGTGTCGTAGAGTGTCTCAATCATTGTATCTCAGGTTGTCAGTTCCAACAATCAATTCAATTAGTCGACTACAATAAAAGCATTTGTTTTCCTGGCACTTAGTGGAGACAATACATCAAGAAATTATTCTACGAGTAAAGTTATGAACGGCTGAATTATTTTGTAGACGAAATGTTTTAAGAAACAAAAATGTCGTCATTGTCATGTTTTTAGATATTTTTATCACATCCATTTCTAAACATAAATTTTATTTCAACATAAATCAGAAACACCATTTTACAGAAAGCGCCTGTGTCGTATAGAGGACAAAGTTTTATGTAGTAAACTAACTTTAATCAAATTGAGCAACAAGTATGAGCTAGTATCCTTATTACACAAGTAATACGAGCTTCATCCTGAATCTGCAGACAAAGTTATCCCTGATAACAAGAATATTATGATACGGAAATGACAATCCGACAGATAAACAGACGAAACATTGTTTCTAGAAATTAAAAATGAGAATAGAAACTATTTGATTTGTAATTCTGAACAGTTTGTCTAAACAATGATTTAATCACGGTAAACGGCAGACGGTAATTTCCATTGGACATCAAGGATAGCTAAACGCCACTAAAAGCTTCAGTATTTTTTTGTGTTTTCAGTACTTTGATTTTAGTTTTTGCCCTTTAGTTGCCATGATGGAATGCTACAGTAATGTGCAACAGTATTACTTCTATATAATTTCAAAATAAGCTGCCGTCCTATAACAAGTGTAAATTAAATACAAATACACATTATATATTATATAGTTTTCATGCAATAAAATATGTAGTCTATTTTGACATGTTTTCTTTCCAGACTATATCCATATGTACTTGCCCATATGTAAATAGTTTTTCTTACAAACTATCACAGACGCACTTTTTTTATATATAATCAGAGTCTAGAAGAAAATATGACATATGGCAAACTATTTATATCGCATATATCAACAATTTTTCAATACATATCTCAAATGTCAATACTTTATCAATTTATCACAAAGCAGGAAATACATTCAATTTGATAAAATATGACAAAACCTATGAAAAAATGAGACCATGCTCAAATATATACATGTAGCACTTTCAGTCTACTACCATTTATAAATGCTGCAGTGTAGAAAGTCTCAAAACCGTATGAACTTAGATATCAATATGTATTGTAATATCTACTGTGTCTCTTTATTACTTTTAACATACACGCTAAAATACACGCTAAAATACACGCTAAACACATTTTGTCAGTTTCATTTCATCTTGCATAACAAGTATGTTTACAATTATCATTCTAAAAGTTCCAGTATCCAGTATAAAAAGTAAAATTAACAACCTCGCATAATTTAATGATACATTTACTTCAAATGTATAGAAATATACATCAGTTTGAAAACATATTATAATTTGAATTCAATACAAATACAATATAAATCATACAAAAACAGTGTATATTAATGTAGCAAAATGAAGTTGAGGCTAAAACATTTTGGTATTCGTTATTTATTTATAAGACTATTATCAGGATACATGGCGCCAATATGTATCGTTTGAACATATTTCTCTCAAAATATATGCATACCACATGTCCCCTTGCAGTTATCATGCAAAACGTAATACAAACTGATAAATGTAATATATCATTTGAATCCATTAACAATAAGTACATAATTGAAGATCAGTATGAGTGTATTTGATAATATCTAGAAATTTATTCAATAACAATTACAATATAGAACATACACAGACAATTTGACGACAATTATTAAAACACGTATATATGTAACAGTTGTATAATATATTACCCAAGTTGTACCTTGACATGTTTCATCATTTCTAGACAACTATAGTTCTAACTTGTTGGCACAATCAATTAGCTGTATAAATGACTTTATGTAGAAATGGCCGTGAATAATGTTTAACGTGATAAAAGGCCAGTATTCCATTCATACGGAAGCGCGACGTGAACGTTTAGCGTGAGCCTAAAACTTAAACGTAAGCTGTGAGTTTTCACGCTCGCACTATTTCATTTATCTTAATATTATCTAATATTTATATGATTAATATATGTTAGGTGTACCTTTCAAGACAGAAATGTTGAGAGAGTCATGAATTTTGTAATGAAAACATAAATATCATAAGCACGCTTGTAAAAACTACATGCACTTACATTAACACTGTTTTGCAACTAAAATTAATTGATGTTATAGGTGTACCTTTCAAGCGAGGAATATTGAATGAGTCTGCAATTGTCTGCAACACCCAGTCATTGATGTAGGTACTCTTGTAGAGACGTATCGTACAGAATAGTGCACTTTCTAATGCTTCAAACAGTTTTTCTGTTGCATTTGGCATAAACAGGACCATTTATGGTGGCTTCTCGTCCGCCAATGCTTTGCAAGAACGTGAAAAATCACTACATGTAGCGATCGGTTTTACGCTCCCGTAACACGGACACAAGTAAAAAAATCGCGTTTCACGCTCACGTCGCGCTCACGCCGATAAGGAATACATACAATAGAAAATCGTTTGTTTGATTTTTTACGTTCACGCTACACGTTCCCGTATAAATGAAATACCGGCCTAAATGGACAAATTATCAGAATATTTAGAGCAAGTCAGCCATCAGTGTAATCATAAATTCAGCATACAAATAAGAGACAATATAAGAAAACAACGGAATATTAACTATAGTACAGGTCGTATTCAAGGTCATGCGTGTTTTTGTACTTTAAACAATGAACTTGCCCACCAAGTAGGTAAATAAGCTAATGCATGAACAGCTTTTTAATTATTTAAACATACATATTTGATATTTAACATATATTTTAATTGTATATGTGCACATAGTAAATTCTATGTAATGATATGTTTATAAAATAAGTGCAAACTAACTAGACTGTAATATTGTAAAACTAATTCACCCCTAAATATTGATGTGTAATGAAATCGGCTATGTTTATATACGCAATGTTTACGTGGACGACCTGTACAATTACTACATTTGAACGATAATTATATCTCCTTTGATGTATGAGTTTTGTAAATTAACTTTTTCTGGAACAATGATAAAACTTCTAATAAATCATGAGGACATTGTATACGCGTACTACAATCCTTACTTCATCATGACAATGTTACTGTGTCACTGTTATCGTTATTCATAAAACGATACAATAATGTTCTTAAAACGAATATTTATAATTTATGAAATTTGATGGTATGTTATGAAATATATAAATATAACAAATAATCATTTAAAATAGACACAATAATTTGGCAAACAAACAGTGGACAACTATTTCTTTTACATTCAATGGTTATTTTTAAGAATTATTTTGCTTAAATATATAAATGTATATAATTAATTATATAATACTACGTAAAAATAAACTAAATTTGGTACAGTACATTAAGCATTACATCGACTCAAATAATCTGTAAACACAGAACTTTAAATTATTCAACTATCATGTCATTATTTTCTAGAATGTTCCTATTTTATTGAATCATAACTTGAATTCATTGTGATTACATCGTCTCGTGAGTTTGTTCTTGCACGGTATCTAAATTCTTTGTCGAATGACTAACTTCTCTCTAAATTCTAAAACCGAGACTTACAAATTTAAACACATTTCCATTTGAATTGTTACAATATCATAAACTATTTGTATTGTAAAATAATTGATATGAATATACAATCAAACAAATGACATTACTTATTGAGTATCTAATCATTTTAATACCATTACACCCACCTTCTGAATTTATTAAACGATATAAAAATATGTCTGGCAGTTTCTAGATATCAGTTTAATGTTGTATGTTGCTATAGTAGTTTGCTGCACGGATACATAACACCAAACTGAGTGAATGTTTGCATATTGTTCTCCAAAGTAAATATCGAAGTACGTTAATTCACTTTAATGGTTTTGCATGGTGGTTACCAAAATGTTACAAAATAAAACCATAGTAAACAGAAATAAAATCACTAAAGTATAAAACATACCAAAAAATCATAAAATGTTAGCGCCGATGGCGACTTTTATGGCGTTGCGACATTTTGTGGCGCTTCATATCTACTTAACATAGTGTATATTTATCTTAGCATATGTCTAATGTCTATCTCTATATGTGACTGATACTAGACTTTATGTCGTCAAACCATATTCTAAATCCTCTAAGTGTATTTCCTTTATCATACATTGTCCTTATGCTGAATAACTAAACATTTGTATATTTACATTGCCGAACGTCAAAATGAATGCCCATATATAGTTAACGTCTGAAAATTTCGAGCATCTCTCAATTAGGCCATGACTTTTAAAGTATAGAGGCATGAGCATATTTCGTGATAACCCCCGGGCGGCTTACAATTTATTGAAATAAAGTATTTTAAAAAGCACTCGGAAAAGAGTCACTTGAACACAATTACAACAACGATGTGTTTGGTAATGTTGATATACAAGTTTAAATTGTTTATGAAACCAATCCTGTTTCTGAATATGTTCGTCAGGTTAACGTTGGCAGAAAATAAGACACTTAACGACGAAATAATGCTATAATTTCTTAGTAGTGAGAAAATCGTAAGTGTCTTTGAGTACCTCAATTAGTGTATGTCCGATTGAACGATAATTGGGTCTCATCCAATAAATGTCGTTTCTGGTAAATTGACATATATCATAATCAATGATAAACCTCTTCAATAAGAATCTAGAAACTGTCGAACTGTGATTAGTCTATGGATTACAGTACCCAGGTTACTACTTTACTTTAATTGGATCATGAATATTCTCCATATAACGCGAGTAACGTACCTCACTCCTAATTTTCCCAATACTCTCCAATGCATCAGTTCGAAAGATTCACTCGTTCACTATCAACCTTTGCTAAAATACTACGTGCAAACTGATATTTCTACTTTTAGCCAGAGACACATAAACGTTTAAATCGCATGAATGTCACGTTGTTTTTAAAAACAGATGCAACAAATTATCACGCCTGTAATTTCAAAAAATCGAAATGCAAAGATGTTTGACAGTTTTGCATTAGTTAGATAATGGAAAATGAACAAAAACGAAAGTAAACATTGATCATTTTAAACGTGTATCTCTGATCTTTTAACTGTAAACATAGAGCGACTTATTTAATTTCAATACAAAGTGTAGCCACAGTATATATGACGTCATACGCCGTTGCATTCGTCACTAGTATGATCATACCATATAAGGCGCTGTTTACCCGTTTACTTTGTCAGGTGATCGTTACAACCAATGATCGGCTAAATTGAAATTTGGTAAACTTTTGGACGTTCAAAGGTTCATAGTAAAGGTCAATATCATAAATCGACACTTATAAGGCAGAGGGTTAATGTAATGTATTCACTGAGCTGCTAGGGGAGCGTAATTTACCGAGTGTATTATTGCTTATCATATAATTTATGTATTGGCACTAACTAATCGCCGTCTACAGGAACATTTATGCATTACATACCGTAATGTGCATGTTAAGTACAACCTATTACGTTTCATTTATAAGTATTTGTTATTCTAAAATCATTTCGACTTCATAGAATTTTGATAGACCCAGAAAAGCAGTACTTTAAACAACGTGATATAACATAATTGTTACATTTTCTTATTTGGCAACATTTAAAGATTTTTCATACATATAATTGCATAAAATCATATTAAAACGTTCAATATATAACAATTTACTTTATCTGCACCAAATTATCTGTGACACACTGACTGACAACATATTTTCAAAAATCATATATCAAACAATGTTTAAACAATTAATGTAAATTTGATTTATTTTTTATATTATAATAAACAACTCGTTTGATAGGAAAATAAACATAGCATCAATCAATTGTATAATTGATTAACATGCAAGTTTTCAGAAATATCGGATGAGTAATAATATTAAACATACACCACTTTAATGTAACCAATAAGACACATTTGTTCAACAAAACACACAATCCTACTATCATTGTCATTTCTTTCAGTACTTGCTTTACTATGTATTATTTACTATTGTAAGCTGGGATAAGCAAATGTTATTATAATGATTTCACTAAAAAGTTAAGTTGTAAAAGGAATAAATTTGCTTATCCCAGCATTGTAAATACTTATGTCATATATTGTTTATCATTGTTTTATTACATGCGTCATTTATTAAATATGTATAATAAATGACAAAATCATCATACAATTTGGTCTTTGTCAAGTTCTTTATTCCATGTACTATTCAGAACAAGCTGCGTCAACGGACAGTAAGGTTGACAACCTGGTTTGATCCCAGTAGTTGTGAATATAATTGTCATATGTAATTTATTGTGTCATCATTCCATTTGCCATAATACAATGTCACAATTCTGTAAAATTTAAATTTCTATACAGTTTAAAATAGCTTTTCTTCTTGTAACATATGTAAATAAGATACAAAAACACACTTTATGTTCCTAATGTAATATAATATTAAGTCTGTTTTGACATGTATACTTTCTAGACTATATTCTTGCCAATATGCAAATAATTTCAAAACAAACTGTCACAGATGTACTGTTTTATGATGTATATTCACAGACTGGAAGCAAAGTAAGATATTAAGCATTGACTGTACATCTATCAACATTTTTCTACATTATACACATGTGTCAATACTCTGGTATATATATCGCAAATCAGGAAATAAATTGACAAAATATGACATAAACATTTTGAAAATTCAGGTTATGGCTAAAAATTTGTCATTTTTATTTTTAAATTCTCTACCAAAATGGCGTGTCTTGTTTACTTTTTATTCAAACAAAAATACGCTCTAATTACAATTTGCCAGTTCCATTTTATTCACATATCAAGTGTGTTTACAATTATCATTCATATAGTTTGAAAATTCAGTATTCAAAAATATTCAACAGGCTTGGGTAATTTAATCATATGATTTCTTCATTTGTTTTAAAAATATGCATCAGTATTAACCTTTATTAAACTTTAAATACAATACTGATAATCATACAAAAACAGTGCACATTTATCTAGCAATACATCATTAATGTCAGAAAATTTGTTGCCAGGATACATGGCGCCAAAATGAATTGTTTAAATACATATTTCTCTCTAAATCTATGTATAATAAGTCACCATGTAGAAAGTGCGTGAAAAGATGTAATGCATCATATTCAAGTAGAATGATATACCGAATATATCTATAATTTAAAGATCAAAATAAACAAATACATATAATATTATCTGAATTATTGAATACCGGTTACAATGATTGAACAGAGCATACACAGACAGTTTTACGACAATTATCAAAACAAAACACTTATATATTTAACAGATGTATAATATATTATCAATTTCCTACATGTTATTGGTGCAGTATATAGTGCGTACAAGTTGACCCCGACCTGACCTTTATGCAAGAATATTCATTACATTGAATACGAATGTAGTATTAGTGCTCGGATTATATCGTCAAGGCTCGAATGTAATTATAACACAGGGATTAATTTTAAAGTACATTTAAAGCGTACAATGAGTTTCTATTACACATAGACCGGACCAGATGATTATACTATGAGGCTAGCAACCAATTCAAATGTAGTGGGTTTTAGCCCCACAACCGCCATCCCCCATCCATTTTATAATCAATTATATTCAAAAATGTAAGAACACAAGTTTCCCGTTTGATTGCATTTGAATCGTGAGTTGTTTTACATGCGTGACGTGTTATACGTAACGAGCCAAAGTATACAGTAGGCGTGGTATTGATTTTCGCCGGGATACGTGTAAATGATAATAAGATGCAAATGAGAAAGGTAAGGTCGGGTTCAATGTGTACGCACTATACCATACGAGTAAGTATTACCTACATAGAAAAATAACTTTAACAGAAGTTAAAAACAATGATACTAATTTAAATCAAATTCTCAAAGCGAATGGGCCAATTCTGTTCCTGTTTATGATCCTCTGAAAACCTGAAAGGACAATATTATGTATAAAAACAAAACAATACTCTAAGAACTAGGCGTTTAGTGACACTTACTAGTGTCGTAGAGTGGCTCAATTATTGTATCTCAGAATGACAGCTCTAACAATCAATTCAATTAGTCAACTACTATAATAAATATTCGCTTTCCTAATACTGAGACCAAAAATGATTTTAAGCGTGAACAGTACGGAAGGCAACAATATTTTATAGACGAAATAACAATGATGTTGGATTGTTAAAAGTGTCAAAATATGTCGTAATTGTCAAGTTTTTCCTGACATTTTCTAACAAATCCATTACTGAACATTATTGTAATTTTCTTGTCATAAATACACTCCTTATTACAGAAAAATCCCTGCATCGGATTGGCAACGATATATCCTCGTAACAATTTAACATAAAGTGTGTCTTTATCTTAGTATTAGTTTCAAGGAACATTAACATTTGTGCATTTTGAGCAAGATCTTGGCTCATCGTTTTACATCATGAAGGTCACACATATATTGTATCTTGCCATCATAAAGAAGACTAATGTATGATAAAAATGTACTTCAATTGTCACTGGACAGTTATATCAACACGAGAAAGATCTAGAAAAAAATAAATAAACTAACTTTTGTTCACTTTTGAAATTCGTGGTATGAATAAAGCAACTTACAATATTCATCATACTCATTACAAACCATTTATACTATAATATTAGAACTATATTACACTAGAACAACATTCAATAAACATACTGCTAATTCAGAATGATCTCTGTGAATTCCTTGTTTTTCTATAATCATAAAGTTATTTGTAAAATATATAAAAAGGTCGGGCGGAATAATACGTATAAATATAATATTACATACGTTGACAAACACTTGCTTTATCAATTCTTTTAATAAATATAATATTACATACGTTGACAAACACTTGTATAGAAATAATATTACATACATTGACAAACACTTGTAGAAATATAATATTACATACGTTGACAAACACTTGTATAAATATAATATTACATACGTTGACAAACACTTGTAGAAATATAATATTACATACGTTGACAAACACTTGTAGAAATATAATATTACATACGTTGACAAACACTTGTAGAAATATAGAATTACATACGTTGACAAACACTTGTATAAATATAATATTACATACGTTGACAAACACTTGTAGAAATATAATATTACATACGTTGACAAACACTTATAGAAATATAATATTACATACGTTGACAAACACTTGCTTCATCCATTCTTTTATAGTTCTGGCATGTTGCCACGATCAATAAGCTGATTTGAATGGATGTACGTTGACATCAGCCTAAAGTTAAACATGATAAATCCTCCAACCAATAAATTATTACAGGGATGAATATTTTGTGCAAGCCATCTATCAGTGTTGTCCTGAATTCAACAAACAAATAAGTGAAAATATACGAAAATACTTGAATGTTGACATCCCTGTAATTACCACACTTGAACGATAATTGTGTCTCCTTCAATATAGTTTTTTTTGTAAATTAACATAGTTATGGAGCAATGATAAACTTATCAGTTGATAACTGGTTCTAAAACTTGTATGATTATTTCAGAAATTATTTTTGAGGAAATAGTAACAATATAAATGATGAAAAAAATGATACAAAGCATGAGGCATCACATTGTCTTAAATAATCAATCAGTACACACAGAACTTTTAAATTACTTTAACTTTAGTATTATTATTAATTTCACGCAAATTCCTATTTTTCCTAATTAATAGAATTAGAATTTGAATACGCTGTAATTTCATTGTCTCGTGACATTTTTCTTGCACGATATCTAAATTATGTGTAACATGACTCACTAACACGTTTTCTTAATTTTAAAATCGAGAATAACACAATTTTAACAGATTTCCATCGGAATTGTACAGATACCGTAAACAGTTTGTAAAAATGCACAATCAAACAGTTAACAAAACTTATTGATTGCATGATCGATTAAATAAAAATACTCCCAAGTTTTTGTTGTTGTTGTTTTACTGGGTTTAACGCCGTTACAACCGAGTTTAGGTCATTTTACGGCGTCCAGCGCACCTAACGTAGCTTTCCTGGACCCTTGTATATAACCAGTACTCAACTACCCTTCCACAAGGCCGGAAACTTCTCCATAATATCTTATCAATGGAGGAACATTGACATTAATGTCAAATTTTCATGAAAGGGTATAACCTCCCCAGGTGGTATTCGAACCCATACCCACTTTGGGACCCGAGAGTCCAAGCCCCGGTGCGCTACCAACTGCGCTATCGATACGGGTTCTACCCCACGCATACTATACATAACCAGGGCTTACGTATTGTCCTTGGTGCCTTTAAAACTTCTCCTGTTGAAAGTCTTTATGTTGAAGCTAACGAGCCATCATTAAAATTACGTCGACAAAAGCTTTCATTACAATACGCAACTCGGATATCTACTAACAATAGTAACCCGGTGCGAAAAGTAGTTTTTTTAAACCAAATTTCATTGATAAATTTGACAACAAACCGAACAAAATTAAACCATTTGGCCTGCGCGTTAAAAATGATTTAGAAATGCTTAATATCAACACTTCTACCGTTTTACAAAACTTTGATGAAAATGTCCCTCCTTGGACCTACAACATACCAGACGTGAATATTGACCTATCAAACTTTCGTAAATCTTTTACCAGCCCAGAAGCCTTCAAATCGGAATTCGTAAACATCTTAAAAAATATAAAGATTGTACACATTTATTTACCGACGGCTCAAAAGATGGTAACAAAGTTGGTTGCGCTGCATATGGAAATTCTTTCGTTGCAAGAATGCGATTGCCTGACCAGGCATCCATATTTACAGCCGAAGTCAAAGCATTAGATCTTGCTTTATCATACATATAACATAGTATTAATAACAATTTTATTATTTTCTCAGATTCTCTATCTGTATTACTGGCCATAAAAAATCGTAGTTCAAACAATATACTTATTAAAAATATTGAATTAAGATTACATGAAATACTGAAATCTAAAATATTACACCTCTGCTGGATACCAAGTCATATTGGTATACATGGAAATGAAAAAGTAGACATTTTAGCTAAAGAATCTTTAAACCCTTCAACCAGTAGATATCAAATTACCAAGCAGCGACTTAAAATGTTCGATAAATTCGTTAATTAAGTCTAAATGGCAAACAATGTGGAATCATTCTGTATTTAATAAGTTACATGACATAAAGCCAGCCCTTGGTTCATCTTCGTCAACAATATTTTCTAATCGCCGAAATCAAATAGTAATTACGCGATGTAGAATTGGTCATACCAGATTAACACATTCATACCTTCTCAAAAGAGAGGAAGCACCTAAATGTATACCATGTGACGAGCATTTCAATGTAAAACACGTTCTTCTTGACTGTCAGGATCTTAAATCAATCGTGACAAACATTTTAAAGTATACTCACTTAAAGAACTTTTTTGAATCTTTATATGCGATACTTAACTTTTTGAAAGAAATAAATGTTTATAATAAGATATAGAGCTTTACATCATTAATTTCGTTTGAATTAATAGTATCATTGTTTGCTTTCGGCGCGATATGACCTTTTTGTGTTGGTGCGCCGTAAAACCCAAACAAACAAGCAAACAAATCTACCCCCACGCATGAATTATTGAAAATCTAAATATGAATAATGATAATAAACATGCTTGAGAGTTTCTAGTATCATTGCTATGATCCATTTTAGTAGTCTAATGCACTGAGTGAGTGTTTGTATATTTTTCTGCGGCATGTACGTTGCTTATATGGCTTCAAAGTTCGATGCTTTATTGCATGCAATTTAAAATCAATCAAACCAACTTATTTATTTGTGCACATATAATTTCCATAACATACTAAGTAACATTTTGTGTTTGAAAATAAACATTCATATGTGTAACATTGCTTTAATAATTTATCGTCTGAGTTTTTAATATATACGACTTTTTGTTATCATATATTATATATTAAAATATAGTAAACAATAAACAATTTGGTATAATATATATTTATCTATAAATTTAAAATTAAATTACAATATCCTATTTCTAATTTCTATCTATTTTTGCGTCTGTTGTCAGATGTAATGTCGCCTCTGTATACAAAATGTATCCTATAAGAGTATTTTCATCTGAATTATTGTACATTTGGAAAGCAGCAACAGCAAACAAGTAAATTAATATATTAACAGTTCATTATAGTTTCCTATATATGACAGCACAAATACATTTCATGTTATTATGGCGGACAACTAACAATTTTATTGAAATAAAAGAACAAGAAAAAACCACAATGAGTATTACAAACTATTTATCATATTCGATAAAAACTTTGAAAGCAGATTATAGTCACTTGGAACATGATGATGCAATGAAAATAAATGTGGCATGTTTTGTCAGGAGTAAACAACGCTTATGAAATCAATTTTGCCTCTGATTATGCCCGGCAGGTCAGATCAGCGGTAACAGACAAAACGATGCCTAAAAACAAAAAAATACTATATATAGTAGGTGTAGAATGACACATTCCATAGCATTTTTGAGTACCCTTTTTATCTTAGCGTCAGTTCTGACAATCAATCTAATAAGCTAACTAGTTTAATGTATATTTTTGCCTAGTAGAGTACTTAGCACTTCTATGAGATGTACAAATCCAGACATTATCTATACAAAACAAATTAAATGATAAAATACGTTATAGAGAATACAGAAATGTAATTGTTCAGGTACATGTTGTACATCGACAACAAATAAAGTTATAATATAATTATTTATAAGGTTATAACTTGCAACGTTTTTAGATTTTTCATGTACATTTTATTAGCTCTATTCATTTACAGTATTTAAGATATAGTTTGTTCTGAGTTGGCAATGTGTCTTTTGTACGATAAAACCCACCAGCAGCCGATTGTATAAACGTTGGTTTAATTAACAATGAGAAACAAAACATAATTCGATGAGGAACTAATGCTACAGTCCCATAAACATAAAAAGAGCCGTGAGGGCACCGTACGGGCGCCGTGCGATCTAGCTCCGCAAGGACCCGTACAAACTCTTGCGTACCCGTACGGACTATTACGTTTTTACCAGGGTCCGTGAGACGAGCCATGGATACACGTATCAGTTTCAAAGTCAAATTTTGAACAAAATTGTGGCTGAGTATGGATTAAGCATGCATATCTTCCAGCTACGACTCCGTTCGGTTGTTTTGTACCATGTGCGTACCGTCACCTTAAAACGCAAGGCTTTCCACGGCCTACGACTGTCTGCACGTACGGGTCCGCAACAAGCCACGATTTTATGGGACTGAGGCATAACATAATTCATTTTAAAAACGCCAGTTCTAAATACAAAACACAATACATTCAATATTTTTTTATTAATTTTCATTCATTGCTTTGTGACCATTTGTGTGATATCATAAAATGGCAGACATTACCATATTAACACAACATTACTGACATTTTAAAGCTCCGCTAATGACTTCTCAAACATATACATTTACAAAATAATATATCATTATACCAGAAAAGTAGCATTATGAAATAAAGATTGTATATTTAGTATGTCCTCAGGGTATACTTTATGGAATTTTCTTCTAATGCATCAAAAAGTAATACGTCAAACTTGTAAATAGGTCGGCGGAGAACTATATGTCTGAAAATATTATATACAATAATATGTATAACACTACATGTTTGATCATTATTGAACTCTCATATTTTAGTAAAGTTGTCAAAATCAGTTTGCTAGTGAAAATAAAATAACAATGAGCGTGAATAATGTTAAACGTGATGAGATTTCCGACTGTCAAATTATCACAGGATAGAATATCTAGTTCAAATAACCCATCAATGTTATATTATAAATTCAATATACAAATAAGAGAAAACATAAGAGAATACCATTATACTGACAGTAGTGTAATTACAACACTTGAACGATAATTGGGTCTCATCCAATAAATGTCGTTTCTGGTAAATTGACATATATCATAATCAATGATAAACCTCTTCAATAAGAATCTAGAAACACTCCAACTGTGATTAGTCTATGGATTACAGTACCCAGGTTACTACTTTACTTTAATTAGATCACAAGTATTCTCCACAAAACCACGTAGAAAGTATCTCTCTCCTAATTATTTAAGTCATTAATGTGTAATCTGGGCGTGCCTCTAATTATTGACACTAACTGTTCGCTATCGTTAAAATAGTTCGTGCATTTGTAATTACACATCATTGCGTTTCATTCATACGTAGTATTGATTTATAGATCATTTTAAACAGTCTAAGAAACATGAAAATTTTGGGATTTACAAAAGTATCAATCTGATTAAAACCCAATCTACAAAAGTATGGCTCGCTAATTTAGATCTGGTTGTTTTGTTATGAGGGTCACGTCCATGTCACGTTTCATTATTATATTCATGGTGTGACAATTTGTTATTGTATGTTCTAACATGAACCTGTTGAGACAAGAGTGAAGTGTATAATAGAACGTGGTTTAAATCTCCAGTGGCAATATTTTGTTTTGTTTTGTGTTGCCACTGTCCATTCTCAGGTGGAAACCCTTAGGTTAATGTTTTCATTTTTTGCTTGTGTCGTCATTTTTATAACAACGGTCTCCAGTAATTCCGGATGAGTAAATTTACAACTAATTTAATGTAGCGTATAACACAACTTTTATAAACAAAAACACTCCAGGGGTGTTTTTTTCTGAAATCATGATTCTGATTAAGCATACAACCTTAATCATGATATTGATTATAATAAAACATCTTGATTTGGCTTAGTGATTAAATATGACCACTTACGTTTCTGTTGCACAAAAGAAAATACTTATTGCGAGTGCCTGGCAGTTCCTTGAGTTCTAACGCCGATCCGCCGGTCTGTCGAAACACCCAAAACAAATTGATTTTCATGAAAAATGAATCACAAAAATGTGTTTTCTGGCTTACAGTCAATATTTCATCTTCATTCTTTTTCAACATTATTCACATACATGTAATTACTATAATTACACATAAAGTATTTTTTCATGCGTATCTATAGTTAATCCATGGAGTTTTCTACGCTTCATTTGGGATATTCTTAGTTCTTGGGGGTTTTTTTGATTTTTTTTTAATTCTTTGGGGTTCTTCGAGGATTTTCGACGGACCCTAATGGTGTCAACATGCGAAGGCTCTGCTGTCAGTGCATTCGGAACAACCTCGGCTACCAGCTACGAAGATATATAATCATATGTGTAAACGATTGCCGAGGTAGTTCCAAATGCTGTCAGTGTCAGCTCCACCATCTTTAATTGTATTTTAATCGAGCTTGGAGCTTGATTAGTATGATTTGAGAGCATGTTCATGATTCTATTTAAAAAACGACTTAATCACAATCCTAATCGGTAATCCAGATTCGGATTCGTGTTAAAAAACACACCAAGTTAAATTTTCATTATAATATTATTTTGTCGTTCTTTATGTTGTTTGATAAAATACCAAAGTAATGTACACTTTTGGCTGACATTTTTCAAATAGCATACCTTCTAAAGCATATGTAAATATAATACAAGAACTCACTTAATATTCTTCATGTAATATAACATTAAGTCTGTTTTGACATGTTAAGTTTCTAGACTATATTTGTGGTAATATGCAAATAGTTTTATAACAAACTGTCACAGATGTACTTTATATGAGTATTGATATATACGTATTCACAGACTACGAGAAGAATATGATAGAGTAAAGAGAAGACATCACACATCTCAACATTGTGAGTGAAACCTGACACGTTTCTACTTATTATGACATAATATTTAACAGAGGACTGAAAATTAGTTTTCTAGGACCAAAAATGTGTATGACAAATTGTTCTCCTCTTTGTCTTTTGTCAATCTATCACATACGTCAATTGGTGAATATCAAAACACAAGAGATGTTGACATCACATGATAAAACTTATGAAGAAGTTACTTATTCTTAGACGTTGATGTAAAACATATATATTGTATAATCTCACATATTCTAGTGAAATATCAACAAATTTTAACATAATGACATTTGTTTTACTTCTTGGAGTCTAGAACATCGATGGTAACAAGGATTGAATAAAATTGGTATTGTAACAAACCAAAAGAACCTGATTAAAAATAATGAGTCTGGGCCTAAGTTCAATGTTTTAAAAACCTAGTAAACGCTTAACCTTACATCCAGTAGTTTGCATTAGAAACACTATAAATGAACAAATCACGTGTAACAATTAGGCAACTTGTTTGAATAACGTCATGTGAATAATATTGAAGCATGAAAAATTAAGTCTTGTTACAGACATGAACATTTAACAGACAAATATGTTCTCAGACCATTGAAAGTCAGTATTGTAGTTATTTTACAAAACATGTTTAGGAAGAATGTAATATTGTACAATACAATATTACACCTAATCATGTCTTTCTATTATGATAATGAAATATGATCCATAGGGAAATCAGTAAAACCATAATTGTTTGCATATTTTCTTTGTTAAGATAAAAACTAGGATATCATACATACATGTATTCTTTCACCACGGTGACCAGACTTTAACGTTCAGTTTCCTCATGTAAACCAAGATGAAACGAACTGTTTCTGACAATAAATCAACATTAATGATGTGAATTGCACAACGTTATTGTTAACTGACACTCAATACTAGAAACCATATAAATATTATTTGCAAAATCATTTACTAGAAAAGTCGCATTTAGGTAAATGATACAATTTTTCAGTACGTAAGACATATTCTATTGAAGAGGTATCTTAAAGAGATACTTCGTCAATAGAATGTCTTACTCACTGAAAAATCGTAGTCATTATATAAAACAGAAATGTATATAAATAGATGTGTAGATTACATTAAGTTCCGCTGAAACATTTGGCCAAAATAGACAAACAAGAAAATAACAACAGTTGCTATAAACGAATCTAATTGTCTGTCAAATACAGATAAGCTTATGCTAAAGGTATTAAGATAATTCAATTTCGTTTAAATGAAATGTTACGACGAAATCATTTATGTGAGAAAAAGAAACATATGCAGACAATAATTGAATATTTTTCAAGAAAGGACTATGAAACAATTTCATCAATGTAATTCATTTTTTAAATTTATGATGGCATTTGGAACGCCTCGACCATTCATTGAATGAATAATCTCGGAAGGAGTCGTGTGGTCCACCAAAAATATTGGCTTTTACTTCATACACGAGGCGAAGCGCATAATGGTTATGCAAAATAGTTCTTGTAGAATACATACACGGATTTGTTAAAACTTATTCCCATGTCATATATATTTGATTATATATTGTTAAGCGATTTCATTTACTGTGTAATCTAAATTTATAGACAAAAAGACGAAACATTAAACATCGGCTTAATGATTATGATATATTTGTTTACTTCAACACCGGTCAAAG
This sequence comes from Mactra quadrangularis, assembly GCA_025267735.1. Classification (NCBI taxonomy): domain Eukaryota; kingdom Metazoa; phylum Mollusca; class Bivalvia; order Venerida; family Mactridae; genus Mactra; species Mactra quadrangularis. The sequence goes on along the minus strand of CM046295.1, from coordinate 28,005,512 downwards.
AATTTTGTTGGAGCGTGCGATGCAATGTAGTTCCATAAAAAGGCGTCTATGTCCGATGTTATTCGTAGTGAATGGCCGAGGAGTTCCGAATTTCATGCTGGATTCCAAGCAAAACATATGACTTGCGGTGTGAACAAGAAATATTATTTTAATCCATATTGACCTTGAAATACATGTAATGATGTAATCACGTAGCATATGTATTTAGAAGTAACAGCAAGTTGTTGTATGTTAATATTTGTTTTACATAGTTACACATTTATTTTGTGCGTCAGTAATTTATGGAATTCAAATGTAAATTACTATTTTAAAATGTCGCCCAATGAACGTATTAAATGGTATTTGATACATTTTAATTTAGTTCCTTCAATTATAAAATGACATACAACTAATTAACTATACGGCATTACAATAATTGCAGACTTGTTCCAGACAAATATTTCATTGATAACATTTGGTGCCAACATGTCGGACATTCAACAGACATATATCGTCGTGGTCACTTGAAAATACAGTGTACTACAAGAAGCTAAGTTTTCAGGGGAGAAGAAGAATACAAATGAAAGGAAACTCATTTTTGCATAATTTTACATCAGATAAATATCTTTAAGTGCAGATATGCATTCGTATCGAAACTATTAATATTTACTGAAATAACTGTAGCTTCTTACAAACAAATGAAAAATTGAAATTTTATAGTTCCGGCATTTTCAAGTGACCACGACAATAGGTTCTTAGACCATTGATAGTAAAATCCGGTAGTTCTTTAACAAATCATGTTTAGGACAAACAATAATATTGTACACATACAATCATGTCTTTCTATCATGATAACAAAATATAATCCATAGGGAAATTAAAACAAACATTAGCGTTGGCTTTTTTCTTTGTTTAGAAATATGCTGGAATATTATGCCTGCATGTATTCTTTCATTACTCTTAACATACAAAATGCACTACGCAGACCAATACAACAAAATGTTTGTTCATATAACTAACGTCTTTACAACATAAAACTTATAAAAAAATCTTTCATCAATATTCAGTTTCTATATCCATTTTGTTAAAAGCAAAGTTTTTTTAATAGTTTATCATTTGACATGCAAGAAGTTAATTTATCAAAGACGTTTTAGGCCTTAGTACTTAAGCACTTTTCGAACAATGAAATAAAACTGAAGAAAAAGAAAACAATTATTGATTGTACTGTTTAAAACAATAGCTTAAGTATCGTGCTATGTGTGTATTAAATTTCATTTTTTTAAATCATGAATGGTGCCATCAAAGAAAAATTGCATGCGGTGTTAACGGGTACAAATATATTGATATGTTTATCAATAGTAAATAAATCCCAATGATAAATACATGTATTTAAGATGTCATTGAAAAAACGCCTAATAACGATTACATTATATGTAAATAGCTTTTACCACAGACTCTTTAAAAAGGTAAATTCTAACACACAAGTCACAACAAGTGGATTATATTGCAGCATTACAATTTCAGTCTTGTTACAAACACTGTGTTTATCGATATTTTATGGTGCCAACATGCCAGATATGTGACAGACAAATCAGTTCTCAGACCATTGATACATGTAGTAAACCTTAATGCTGGTATTATTTGATTTTTCCAAACTGATTAGAGAATATAGTACTTCCATTTCGGTGTAAGATCGATTTTATTTCCTAAAACCGAGTCTTTGTTAATATTGTAATGACTTATAATTTTTATAACTATGCTTAAAATGATAAATGATTTATTTTAAATAATGTTTTTTCTTCGCGCCAACAACTTGTATAGGTCATATCGCGGCGGTCAGTCAACATATTCATCGTTCCTGGAAAGGTTAAATCTCTGGATTCTCTCTTTAAAACTGTTTTCATGTTGTTAAGATACAAAATGTGGACGATGCTTAACGTCAAATGCCAAAACACCAGAACCTTTGATGATTTAAAAGACATGAGTATTTTCTTTACTCTTCAAAATACATTCCATTGTTCTTTTATTTATGGGCAAACGTTTATAGATATAGTCTAACAAAATAATTGACAGTGTATATTGAATAAATCATAACTCAGTAATAAGCACCTAAAATACGAGAGACTATACATACATTTAGTTTAATTTAATGATGCTATATATCGGCATTATCTTGCTACTTTCCTGTAGCCAGGATGAATGGCGTCAAACCTCATCACTGCAAATTTCTATCTAGTTATTTATTATGATTTACAAAACTAGCAATTATGTTCAATTTTATATTAATTTAATTTACCTGCAAAACTCTGGTTTTGTATTCACAAATGCTGAGGAATGTTATCTTTACCTCGGGGTATAGGAAAAGCAGACAATTGGCTAATTAAAAACTTTGCTCCTAGCAGAAAACAACGTTTTTGTAAAAACTACACAATTTTTAGAATTGATTAAACTCTCTGCACTCAGCACAATTCATAATTCGTTCTCTCATGACGGAGTTCGTTCAACTCGAAAAAATAGCTGATTTAAGAAAAATAGATAAACATCACATTAGGAAGATCCAGCCAGTAACAGAAATGCTCTCAGTTAAAGGTCATGAAAATAACATCATCGTTGAGTTTAATTCTCTTGGTTAAGTAAAATATCATATTGTGAGGTATGGTAACGTAACAGAACAGAACAGAACAGAACATATCTTTTATTTTGTCACAGTTTACAAAGTAAATACACGAGAGCAAATTTTAGCTTAGATAAATCAATACAAATTGTACAATATGTACAAAAAATGACAGTACAATTGCAAAAAATTAAGAACTAGTTGTCAAATTTGCATATGATAATATGGCATCACTGTCATAAATTTATGAAAAATTTAGAAAAATTATCACGGGTATATGTATCTTTAAACATGTATGTGCCTTACAGCAGGTGCCGCTGCAAGTTTGACCGTACGTTATAAATGTTACCAAAACAACATAGCAAGTTTGACGACTTTTATAAATATTAACAAAAACATTGCAAGTTGCAGGATTGTAAAGTGTAGGGATGGTGATATAAAAGATGTACAAATAAATCTTTAAAGTAACGTAAGAACAAAATACAAGTGTTCTAGATTTGTAAGACGGGTTTAAAATGTAGAGCAATATGACCAGTGTAATGGAACGAGTGTGTACAGCTATTTTGTTGAATGGTTACACTGAGTACATCATACGTGAATCACGGGTTTTTCATGGCTACTATATTATATTAAAGTGACCTAAATTATGATTGTAGTTGTGGAATTAATACAAATGCTAAGGTAAGCTTAATAACTTACTATTTATGTTTTAATTATAATTTTAAATACATATTTGTATATAAATACTAATGGGTTTTTGTCATATAAAAAGTGCACTGGAATTTTATGTCATACAAAGCGTCATGTAATGATATAATGTCCGTAAGAAGTAACCACGTGTAAACTTGAGGGTGTATAAGTGCGTGTGTTTATTGTAGTTAACGTCTGGCGAAGTGTTGCATGATTTTATTCACAAATGTACTGAGTTTTAAAGGATTATTTCATTTTCTGTTGTCATTATTTCATTAAACTTAATTACATTTGGTCTGTTATGATATTTAATATATGATGTATTTATTTTTACGGAAAAAAAGGACAAATAAGAAGAGAGTGCATTTCGTCTCCAAGGTCATTAGTGCAGAGAGTGCATTTCCACTTAATGTGTGGAATATTGTACCAGCGACCTACTTCTATTGGGAGTCTATGGTTACTTGTTCTGAAATGAAAGAATTGAATACGCTGGGATGGATATATAATGTCAAGGTAAGTTTCATAATTCACACTGTTTTTGAATATTTTGTTGTTTTTGTTTGTTTGTTGGCTTTAACGCCGTAGCAACACAATATATAGGTTATATCACGGCGGTCAGTCAACCTACTCACTCCTCCTGGAAAGGCTAAATCTCTGGATTTAGCTGTTAACCAACTACTAAGCGCATACTTTCGTCAGTGACTGACAACTGCCCTACATAATTAAAAATCATCGGTAGGAGGGAGAATGGCCGTAGAAATAATTTCATGACCAAGCTCCACGAAAGTATGCCCCGCCCGGGAATCGAACCTTTAAAGTTTTTCTGTGATTGATACACATATTGGTAACATAAATAAGATAGTTTTAGTTTATTTCCACTGTTTATAAGTTTACCCCAGAAATTAACCATTCTAATAATTACTATGATATCTATTGGATAACGACCTAATTCTGCATATAACATGTAGCGTGGAGTACTCTTCTTTGATTTAGTTATAATACTAAATAATGGAAATGTTTAGCCAAATTCGAAAGTAAACTACACTGTAGTCTCAACACCTTATCCTTACCAAAAACAATACGACAAACACTACTGTAGTTTGGACGTGTGCGAGACGCGTTTATTGTATAGAAATATACATGTATTCACAATACTTATCTGCTTACCACATGGACAATAAATATTGATAAATTTATATACTAATATACGTATGTGAGTCAATAAGAAAAGTATTACAAAATGATTTAATTTTCTTACTCATTTCAAAATATACAAATTAACAACGTTGAATGACGTACACATATTTGGTAAATGTCAGAAAAAACTGCGAGCCGTCTGCCCTAACACAAACCTTTTTAAAAGGAAGTGGAGGTAAAAGATAATCAAAACTCAGTCATGATTCTCTTAAGGATAAGAATAATTTCATTAACAATATTCCTTGTAAAGTTTCCTGTAAATATACCTAATCCAGATACCAAATTCCCGTCCGTGTACAGGTGGGACAGTTTGTTACACATTATTGCTGAATAGTACGCTCTATAGACTAAATTCATCTTTCTTCGTACACTTGTTTTCATTGTAACGGCGTAAGCTTGTTTGTACCGGGGAGGAAAACTCAAATATTTGAATTCCGGATATAGTCTTTACTGAGGGCTGCAAACAGTACAGTGTATCTTAGCACTGCCTGCCATTTATTATTCTAAGGAACAAAATAAAGATGTTTAGGAAATGTACCACAGTATATTGAAAACAAAATATTACTGATACATTTGTAAAGTATTAAAGCATTATAAAGCCAAAACATTCATAATCGAAGAACGATAATGTCTTTTATAGAATAAAGAATGGTAATTCTAAAATATAGAAAATCAATAAATCATTAACAAAAGTATCTTTAATAAATGTACATTTATGAGACAAAAATTGAATTTCCGTACAAGTGCGTTCGCTTCGTAGAATGATTTGCTTTGGCGACCTCGCCTCTGTATATACCGGGCCAAAAACTGACCAACCGTTTTGGTCACGTGCGTGTTGAGACAACGGTTCTCGGCTATACTATGTAACGCAGAGAACAAAATTTATATTGTGAATTATTAATTATAACTTATTGTATGGAATTAACATTATAGTTCTCAATTGGTCTTTTTGAATACTGAATTTCTGGACAAGTGCATTTCAACCCCGGACAATTATATTTTTAAAATCACTTGTCCAAGGACAAGTTGAAAAAACAAAAAAAAATAATGAAACTTAAATAATATAATATGATATTAACTTTAAATATTTCTTGAAATTAGTATTAAATCGTAGTTGTTTCCAGCCGACTTTTAACTTTTGCATAGAAGAAAATCAAAAAGCTGTATCTTAATTATTGAACGACCCACAATTATACAAACATGGTTTGCTACTTTCAATAATACTTATAAATTGATAAACATTTAGATCGTTATTAAGAAAAAAACACGAGTTTCATAAACATGGAATACAAACTTAACGATACAATAAAAACTTCAATGTAGTCCATTAACATGAAAACTTGATGAAATATCAATTTGTAAATTTATGGAAGGAAGAATGAACAATTGAGCTTTGTTCAAACCATTTATAATCTCAACACATTTAGTAATATATATGATAAAAAGAGATAATGTCGTCATTTTATTGTTTTAAATTTCCTTCGTCCTAAATATTCTCAACACATTTAGTAATATATATGATAAAAAGAGATAATGTCGTCATTTTATTGTTTTAAATTTCCTTCGTCCTTAATATTCTCAACACATTTAGTAATATATATGATAAAAAGAGATAATGTCGTCATTTTATTGTTTTAAATTTCCTTCGTCCTAAATATTCTCAACACATTTAGTAATATATATGATAAAAAGAGATAATGTCGTCATTTTATTGTTTTAAATTTCCTTCGTCCTAAATATTCTCAACACATTTAGTAATATATATGATAAAAAGAGATAATGTCGTCATTTTATTGTTTTAAATTTCTTTCGTCCTGAGAAAAATCTACTTGTTGAACATTGTTTATTATAAACTTGTTTTGAAGACTGAACATTAGATTTAAGATATAATTTGCTTTCTTGCATATTGTGGTTGACAACCCATGACATTAAAAATACAACAGAAATTACAACATACTTTAAAATGATGTTTTGAGTTCTGTTTGTCACGAAACAACATTATTTGCTGATCCTTACATTTATTATAAAAACTTGTTTTGGATTTACAAAATATACCCTTGCACACAGTGATTGACTAGACATGACATTGTTCTTCTAAGAAAATAGTACAAATTTATTTTCGTATCAAAATACTTCACAACACTATTATAACGTATTGCTAACATGTGTTTCTATTCTATTTATTTACTTTGACTTTTAGATAATCAGAGTACATTTAAAAACAAGCAACTGAAAATGATTTGACTACTTCAGTACAGATCGTGCCTTTTCTACCAAGGTTTTGAATATGAATATGCGTTTTAAGAAATGTAAATATACTTTTGTTATTTGTAATATTTTGTTATGGTATCGTGTGAAGTTTTCTTGAATTTTTCTTTATAAATCAACAGAATAAAAACATACAACAATCGTCTGAAAAACAACAAAAACAACAATAAAATGTTTGCTAAAAGCAAAAATGCTTAGCAACAACTGAATGCAACTAGGCAAACAATGTCATCAAAACTATGTGAATTCGTTTGACAAAAAATAAAACAAATACATCAGACACAATGTAATCTAAGAAGAAAACCACAATTACTCTCAAGAATAAAATAGCCTCAGACAATAATTAGATATTTCTCTGAAAAAGTGAAACAATTTTATCAATGACAAACAGATTGTTTTTAAATAGTTTACAAGCATCATCTGTGATGTGATTGAGTCAAATGTCATTTTAGAAAAGTCGTTGTGAAATCAATGTGTATAGAAATTGTTTTTTAGCCTTGATATAAAAGTATCTATCAAATTGCTCATTATATAATCCTGCGGGACATCGACAAATAAAATCCAGAATTTAAATATTTTACGTACAAATTTGATACTCCTATGTGCATCCATGGTAACTGAAAATTAAATCGGTAATTATATGATGTCTGTTTTAAAGCTACTATACATCTAAACTATGTTGGGAGACATTTAGATAAATGTGCTCAACTTAAATTGTTTTTAACAGATGTACATTTTATGTGTTATAGTATTAAGTTGAATTCAAAACGCACATCAATTTTATGATCTTAAAGCATAACAATGACGATCTTGGTATAAACAAATGCGTTATTGATAACATTTGGTGCCAACATGTCGGACATTAAACAGATATATTCTCAGACCTTTGATATTGTATCTTGTAATTTTACATGTTTAGGAAGAATGTATAATTGTATCGTTTAAAATTAAACCGTTATATCATAACCAGAACAGAACAAATTTTTATATCATGATGTTTATGTATATATAATATAGTCCTAAGGGAAATTAATGATATCATTAACGTTATTTTGTTGAGGTTGTCTTAGAAATCATGATTATATATACAGTTTGTATTACATGAACAAATTTAGTCAGGTGAACCAAGTTGTTCTAAATAATATATCCAGAAAACAAACGTTATAACACTTTAATTTACTGTCATGTTGAGTCTGATCATAAGCCTAATATATTACTATACTTGACTGATCATTTGTTTCCTTTAGTTTCTTTGGTAATTTGCATATTTAAGTAACGATGATAAATTCTATAAGCACATATATGAACATATCCTCTGTGCTAAGACAGATATTTATGACACTGGAGGTATTACACAATATAATTCGATTACATAAATATTCCATAAATACCATATGAATTGTATTTTACCCCATTAATGATAATTCATAAAAGGACTAATTATCGTATGCTCTATATACGTTTTTATTAAAAACTAAATAACACTGCAGTCTATAGCTATTCTAGCTGAGTGTCATGATATTTTATCCTCAAGGAAATAGAGACAATTTTACCAATATAAATTGTAGTGTGAACAAGTACACATTTTAAAGTAGGAGAGAAGATACAAGTTTGCTTCATGTTTTAGGACCGATAAATAAAACAAAAACAAACAACGAGCTGTAATTTTGTTGTTTTGAGTTGGTATTATTAGTAGTCATTATGAACTCGCTAAATCTAGATGATACGCTCCACTAACTCGAGTAAATCAAGGCGAATTGAAAATTGACAAATACTGTCAATATGGATATGTGATATGTACAGAATTATTGCTTATTCCAGAAAAAAAAAACCCAAACAAAAACTGTCTATTAAAAAACCATGACATTTCACTATTGGCCTCAGATCAAGTATTGACTACACCTTGATGAAAATAAACGATTTGATTTCGTTCGGCGAACACTTTAAAACACAAAATACACAATTAAACCTAAGAAAAAAATCAGAGTTACACTCGAGAATAAATTAGTCACAGGCAATATTTGGATTTCTCTGAAAAAATAATGTTATCAATGGCATCATCTGTGATGTGATTTTTTAAACATTATTGTGTTAGAAATTGATTAGTTTGACCTTGATATGAAATTATTTATCTAACCACATATCATATAACCCTTTGGGAAATCAACAACTCAAATAACACATTTTAATTATATCTGTTGGATGCTGTATGCATTGAATGTAATTTGAATTAAATGATATTATTACAATGCCTCATTAAAAACCTATATTCATGTATACTCTGTTGAGAGACACTGCACAAAGCTATTAAACATTAAATCGTATGCAGTTTGTTGTTGCAAAGAATGCCTATTTATAGCTAAAATTAGACATTAAATTTACAACGCATTAAGTTGTTAATATTTTGGCTTAGCAAGCATTGAAGGTCTTGTTTCAGACCAATACTTTATTGATAACATTTGTTGCCAACATGTCGGACATTTATCAGACAAATATGTTCTCGGGCCATTGATTGTAAATCTTGTACTTATTTTACAAAACGTGTTAAGAAAGAATGTAATATTGTATAATGCATATTTTTTTTAAACCATAAAGAGTGCAGAACAGAACAAACCCTCATATTATTATATAATCTAAAGGGAAATCAATGTTTTCATTATTGTGTGCTGCCTTCTGTTGTCGAGGTTTTGTCAAAGAAATATGTTTATTATGCTGGTTGGTTTATTGATTGTTTAACACTTACTTTGTAAATAATTAATTTACGATTATGAATCTTATAGACTCCTCACTGTACTCGTCTGGGATTTTAGCTAAAATAAATGTTTAAGGATATTGTGTCTGTGCATGCGCTTATGTTGTGCAGACTCTACTTTTTTGTTACACATATGTAGCTATTGTAAATGTACGACAGAATGCTTGTCCTTTACCCTATATACCTAACAATGTTATCTCATTATTAAACATATGGACCATTATTATTTATGTTTTGAAACTAGTTTTCTAAAACATTTCCATTTTTTGCGTTTTGATTGGGTGGAAGGTCAATGTTTTATTGTTGATGTTTCTAATATATCAGACTTCTTTTCAAAAGCAAAGAATGGTGTTTTAAAGTCCCATTACTAAATAGAACGCTGACAATTTTCAAGTATCACGCTTTTGGTTAAAACTCATGCAAACATTAAATGAATATATAAAACGCATCCAATGCACAAAAATCTCAAGTTTTTTCTCCAGAATTTATACTAATGCTATTTTAAAATTAGCGATAAAACCCAAAGTAATGACTCTACGGAAAATCACGGAACTCAACGATCGAGATCGGAACATCCAGTCGTGGCTAAAAATAACAAAAACTTCAAATCGGAAGAAAACAAATTTTCTGCTTTGATAAATACACTTTTGTATCGTGAATTTCGTGCGAAAGCCACTTAAAACTCACGAAATCATGTGAATAGGTTTATAAATGAACATATACTGACGGGAAAAAAAACGAACCAATTAAGTCTTACAGTATACAGAAACGTTTGCTGATAGGCACGTTTACACTGTCTAGATCGTGAAACGGTTGCGATTTTCCGTGTCACGGTGTAGCCACACCAAGATGGCGGAAAAACAACCATCCAGAAGGTACGTGTCGTTTTTTGCATGATAGTTTGAGAAATATTCGGCCCCAAACGCGTTATAAAGTTTCATTTGATCCGTAAATATATAAACTAAAGGGCAAGTGTACTCACCTGACAAGTCACAAAGGATTTATGTGAATTAAAGCCACCAAAGTTGACGAATGACCGTCAGTCAAATTTGAACCGAGAGAAGTGTATGACTTTTGATAAAATCGCCGTTAGTACGGCACTTACGGTGTTATAAATACGTTTGTGGGATAGTGTATATGCATGCAATTATACCTTAAAATTGTACAAGTTCTAATTTATTTTGTTTCGTCAAAACATGCCTACTTTCGGTTTTGTCAAAGCAACGGTTGAGATATTAGCTCCGGTGAAGATTTTCCGTAAGAAATGACTCGGTGTTGCCATAAAAGTGGACACGGTGTATACATTTGCGTGAAAGTGAACACGGTTCAGACACTCATCCAAAGGCTAAACGCAACCATATCATTTGAAGTAAATCACATTGGCACTATCCTTCGTATTTTGCTATACAGAAAAGCCCAATGTTTTCAATACGTAAATCTTTGCAGGAACAACGCCTAATTATAAATCAGTTAATATTATTTTATTCCCACTATTCCAGATCGTCACCTTTCGTATTGATACTTAAACACGAAACTGATACTTATAAAAGCCCTTTTGTGATAAGACTAAAATTATATATTTCATAATTTTGTTCTCCCCAGTGTCAAAATGGAAAAAGTCTATAAATGCTACTACTGTCAGTTTTCGAAATCTGATCTCCTAGCATGCATTCATCATTCATTTATTTAGGAACGCATGCCAAATTGCAGATAAAATGACGGATGAGATGGTTTAAAAAGTATCAACCGGCCGATATGGCCTTCTGACGATAGACTACAGACTAACACCAAATTTAGAACTGCAAACTGGGGAATATTTCAAAGTGAATCAACACATATGTACATCCTTTCTAGAAAATAAGAAGTGTCCTTTTGTAAAAGAGGTAGAAAATATACAAGAATCTAAACAAGATATTTCTGTTGATACTGATTTAATTACTTCCCAGTCCAGATTTGAAAAACGTACAAAACGTCAGCACCAATAAGAGCACTCGGCACTGTAACTTTAGCAGGACTCTCTCAGCAAACGTTAATTCCATGTTCGAGGAACTTGATGAACAGTTAGAAGATTTAAATTTGTTTACGATTTGACCAAACCCGTATCTGTGTTTTAACAAATACTGTTACGTTTTGCCTTGTCTACATTTCGACAGTATTGCAAATGGTCTGGTCGCATTTCAAACGTTTGAATGAGTGTCCTACCCGTGTTCTATTTAACGCAAATGTATACACCGTATCCACTTTTTATGGCAACACCGAGTCATTTCTTACGGAAAATCTTCTCCGGGGCTAATATCTCAACCGTTGCTTAGACAAAACCGAAAGTAGGCATGTTTTGATATAACAAAATAAATTAGAACTTGTACAATTTTTAAGTATAGTTTCATGCATACACACAATCTCACAATCGTATTTACAACACGTTAAGTGCCGTACTTACGGCGATTTTATCAAAAGTAATACGCTCTCTCGGTTCAAATTTGTCACACGGTCATACGTCAACTTTAGCGGCTTAACTCACATAAATCCTTTGTGACATGTCAGATGAGTACACCCGCCCTTTAGTTTATATATTTACGGATCAAATGAAACTTTATAATGCGTTTGGGGCCGAATATTTCTCAAACTATCATGCAAAAAACGACACGTACCTTTTGGATGGTTGTTTTTCCGCCATCTTGGTGTGGCTACACCGTGACACGGAAAATCGCAACCGTTTCACGATCTAGACAGTGGTTTAGGTAGAATGAGTGTAATGTTGGTAAGACAACTAGATAATATTATATTTACGACATCGTCATTCGCGTAACAGATTTTCATGGCAGTATCTACGTCATGTGTGGTAAAAGGGTAACCGTGTATGCCAAATAAGTCGATAAACAATGGGAAATCTTCTTATTTGGCGTAAACGGTTCTAAAGTTATGCCACCGTCACCAACGTCTATCTCTCCGCTCGTATCCTCGCGGGCATGGTGTTGGGAGAATGTAGAGTTTAGTGAGGATTCGCGTTTCGACTTTTGTAACGCCCTCAGATTTATCATGTTTCAAAACGAGTTTCAGTCACAACTCGTTGTTTGCAAAGGTAATCTCGTGGACATACACATAAACCAGCTTTTATGCTCGGTGAGTGTCTCTATATTCTGGCTACGTCATGACTGTGTCTATCAGCATAGTAATGACAGACCTTACGTTGCGCATGTCACAAAGGACTTCTTACTGGGTGAAAACATTAATGTTTCCTTATACTATTCTGAATCACGAAAATTATGTACCTAGTTGAAATGAGGCGTTTATTATTAGCATTAGTTTAGATGTTTGCGTACTCAAGATTGGCACGCATTGATTTCTCGAGTAAACCACTGGAAAAACGATATGACATATCCAATACTTTACAATTTTGTGTAAGTTTTATCAAACACCTTTTAAGCAACTTGATTGGCTATGAGGGAATCTCCGTAGTCTAATTTGCATGTTATAAAAGTACCCCACTTTTATAAGAAATTGAATAACTTGACCCCTAAAAGGGGACCCTCTAGAGAGAGTTATTATAATCCAAAGGCAGTTATATTCTATTGTCTTTTTGATAGTTTTACTTGTTTTTAAATTGATGATAAAGATTTTGTCTTCGTTTAGTGGCTTTAATCATTTGTGATTTTGCATGATGAAACTTGACATATAAAATATTATAAACAACTTAGATCTTCAACGTAGAAATTAAACAATGAATATTAAATCAAAATACATTTGAGACAGACTATGGTAAAAACATTTCATGCATATTGTCAACAATTTTGTTTATCTTGTTGTAATATTTGTCTTAATAACATAGAAATAAGTTTAACACAATTTAATGAAATATTTACAGAAAAGATAATTTAGATTTTGTTTAAATCTTGGCTGTTGGTCATAACCAGAAACAGGTTAAATCAGAAAGTTATAGACGCATGGATGATTTTAGTATAAAAACTATACCCCACAGTCAAACAATGTATCAATGATTGATTGCAAGATATCGGATACCTTAGATCTAAAAATAATACCTGGTCATTTATAGTCAGATTGATATTGTCACGGGATATGTAAAATATAAATCATAACATGGTTGTTCTTTTAAGCTTATCTGAAATGTCAGAGAAAATTCAGCATATAACGATTTTTATGTTTTATTAGTTGAATAGCTTCCAAAATATTGCTAGAAAACTAATTGAACTTATGAATTGTGTTTGGCATGATAAGTTAACATTTCTTGTAATCCTCGAAGCTAATCTTTTTGACGATCACTACTTTGCATTCCTTTTATTCCTTGATGACTTTGTTCTCCCCCTTTCCATCTCCTCCACACTAATTTAATCTTCTTCTTATTCAGCATTTTGTAAGAGTACAATTTTGCTCTCAACCCCAGCTACGTTTATAAACAGCCATAGCACTTTTTATTGGATCCAGTTTTAATACTCGACGGATGAACTTCGGGATAATTACTCTTGTCAAAATTAGACGTTATGTCATTTAAGATTGCTTTTAAATAATATTTATTTTTTTCTTTAGAATTTAACTTTATCAACATACTTAGGTTTTATGTAATTATAATTTGACATTAACTCCATCAGCTAAATTATCAATTATATAATTACTTTTATATCGTTGGTGGTAATTTAATTTTATAATCTGATCAAAGATCTCATATTGCCCTTCTGAAACTGATATTTCTTGGATATTGACATTATGTGGTAGTAATGAATAATAACAAAAATCAAACGTTTGCTACGATTTTACTGCATTTGAAAAGTACAAGAAGGTTGTTAAAGGTTTAATTCTCTGATTTTTTCTTTCAAACTATCAACGACACAATCTTATTACGTCTAACAAAGTTGTTTAAAACCAGAAAACCTGAGATTAAATCGAAGACAAACACATTTAGAAATTGAAATTAAATAGCTGCAGTCTAAAACAATTCATGTTTTTTGTATAAAATGTAATGATATAACTACATAATAAGAATTTTATTATCTTGGAAAAAAGAGACAAGTGTACAGATGTGAAGTGTGGTGTGAACCGGTACAAATATCATTATAGAAGATAAACGGTGAACTGTGTTAACCATTAAACCAAACCTTACAAAGTGATATATTTGTTTTACAAGAGTTATAGTAGGCCATATGAAATATGACATTAATGTTTATGTAATAAATCTACAAATTATTAGCTTGTCACGTGGGAAATCAACACATTTCTTTATTGTTGTTATAAAGAGGGGAGGGGAGATACCGTCCTATACTGAACACTGGTTTAATACAGCACTAAAAATTAACTGATCATAACAGCGGAGTAAACGCATGGGCCAATGACATGTATATAAATTGAACAGTAGTAAAGCATGTTTACATAGTAATTTCATGCACGTAGAAAAACAACCTTCGATCAATGACGAAGTGTCAGAAAAGTTTGTTTATATGATGATAAAATTAAAGGATCTAAACAAGGTTACACAAAGCAGATCGTGGTCAGTGTCAGTAATGTTATTATAAGACACTCACACTTAAGTTAATGGCATCTAACTTCTGTATGAGTTAAGACATAACTATATCGTCTATATTTAAAGCTAAACTGTCTAGAAATATGCTATGAACCCACACCATTGATGATAAATCTTGCAATTATTTCACAAATAACATGTGGGAGTAACGTATTGTATTCTGAATCAGTTCTTTATATCATGATAATGTTAATATGTTTTATCAAACAATCCAGAGGGAAATCACAACAAATATCAATGTTTTCTTTACAGAAATCATACGAAAATGAGAGTAATATAAAATACTATAATAAATCGTTGAATGTTCTAGAATTAACCCATTCTCCAACTCTCTGATTTAGTTATGCATTACAATTTTGAAATCTTATACTTGATAGGTTCAATACATGTAAATCTTTATTAGTAAACAATACAGTTTTAAAATAGATTTTTTTTACAAAAAATAGGATGTCATATGATGCGTTTAAGTTAATTTTTAGACTGCATTATCTCTGTAATGATTTGTTCACAAACATCGATAATATGTTTTTGACCTTGACAGTAAATGAATGCTCATCAAATAGTGTACAAGAGGTGCATTTTTTTGTTTGTAAACTGTATGAATTCTGTATCTTGTAATATCTATTCGATCTAGTAGGTTATCGAGTAATAAGTTGTTTTTGTTAAATTATTTCTTAAGCGACAATAACGCTTATTTGAACATTTTGATTGCATTTCATATAGATGGTGACTTGTTTCAAAATATATTGTTTTGGGAAAAAACTCATTGATAAATTTTCTAAAGACTCTTGTACCTCAATAGTACTTTCGACTATTTGGAACTACTATTGAATCATGTAACAAAAGGAAATAATGTAGATATATAAAATCGCCATTGAAAATATTTGATGCCACGAAATCGGACATCGAACGTATTATTATAATTTTAAATCGTTGATTATAAAACAGACTGTTGTTGCGCAAATCATATAATTCTATATTATATCATATCTTGTATAGGTCTATTATATCATTACATTAACAGAAGTAGTAGTTATCTAATGCTCAGTGAACACATTTTTCCATGATTTGCCAGGAAGTGCTTTCATTTTGTTAAGGTAAACGAATCTGCAAGTTATTTAAAAATGATTTTCTTTAACAGAAAAGCATTCATTAAAATGTATATTTTGTTTGATCCCTTTTTTCTTAGCACTTGATGAACCAATGTTCAGCAGTATGAGAAGATTTCTACCTACATTAACCTCATTGTCTCCATTTTCCCCGCTGATATTTGTGATGTATATGTTGTATATATGACACAACACATCATCATGGAGGTAACTTAGACAGACAATAATTGAATCTACTGACACGTATTGATCATT
Source organism: Mactra quadrangularis (assembly GCA_025267735.1). NCBI lineage: Eukaryota > Metazoa > Mollusca > Bivalvia > Venerida > Mactridae > Mactra > Mactra quadrangularis. The sequence goes on along the minus strand of CM046295.1, from coordinate 27,989,115 downwards.
ACAAACAATAACTAAAAACTAATTTTCTAAAGTAGCAATAACAAGTCTGACTTTGATTTTTCTGTCTTCATCAGAGCATAGCTTATTGAATAATTTGGTGTTTTACATGCAAGAAGTTTGCTTTAAAGAGAAGATATACGAGTGATGTCTTCTGTACTCGTTGAAATATTGAAAAGAACAAAAGCAAGACAGATAACAATACGACTGTAGTATTGTATTCACTCAGAAATATTGGAAAACATTCAGTGCACTAAGGAACACAAGAGCAGTTACGGTTCCTAATGAGTTACATAATATATGTGTTTATTATAACAATAATTTAACTGATAATGGAGAAAATACCAATGCTAAGTTTCTAGTCAAGTATATGCACAGTAATATGTAACGTAATTGAGTTACAGTTAAAAATATTAAATATATGGTTTATTTAGTTATCATTTACAAAGCTGTATTTTATTGTAATATATGCATGTATAATGATTTCATCAGTCATACATGTCCCTGGAAAAAAGGCGTTTAAATGCAAATTAATGCGTAGTTTATTGATATGTCCCGAAATATAAAAACTATGGTATACGTGAAATGTTATATTGTTTCTGCAGATTTAGTTGCACAATTGATGTTGAGCACATGATACAAACCCAAAGTATATGTCAGAGTATTGGCATTCCACGTGCAATATTGACACTGGCTAGAGTTTGGTAATTTTCCGCTTACAAAGTTTTCCCATGGTCATTTCGGTGCATGATGCATCATACGACAGATTACATTAGCTGCGTGTGATATATGGTTCACTATTTCTAAGTGGCAATCACGTATGCATGTTACCGACTATTTATATACCATAGCTGTGACCCGATAAAAATCCATGGTCCGAACTGAGATTCTAACCCACGACCTCTCGAGTCGTAAGCGGACACTCTACCACGTCGCCATAAAAGCTAGCTTGAAGGCAAGGGAGTACCAGTGCCGTATTATACCTTTGCTACATAGCTTTTCCTAGGACATGTTGTTGTTTCAGTTTCTTATTATATACCCATACATTTTCATCTATCATCAGTAACGTTCGAACAGCTGTTAACGAACCTGGCCTCATTTAGCCTATTTATAAACGTACTAACTACTATTACTTGCTCTATGTAGAAGTTAGCAACGCTATAGATGTCAATGCTATTATTGCCAAGTCATAAATCAAATCCGACATCTTAGAAAAAGCAATTCAAGTTTTGGTATGTAAAATTCAGTTGATTATAAGATTATTGACATAAAGATGTCAACCTCAAATAAACACTTAATTAGTTATGTTTGGTTTTGAATACATTAAAGATTGCAAATTGGCACAGCATGTCACCAAACCAAGGTAGCATATGGATAAAATTATGACACTTTTAAATGGTATTTAGTAAACGAAACTATACGAATTATCGTATATTAAATTTCATATTGTAAAACATATTTACTTCATTCCATTTTAGACTTCGTAAATAACACAACGTAAATATACACTAATGATCCTGGTATAAATATACTATTGATATGACTTGCAGTCTGAAACTAATACAAACTTAATCGATACTTTAATATCTTTGATGCAAGAATTCTATAACTTTACATAGTAATTAGATAATGAATGTATCATTAGAGAAACTGCTTACTGATGCTCTGATTCAAGATAAATTAAATTGCGTACAAATAACAAAACACTGTCTATTTAAGCAATGCAATGAAATAATTCACGACAGGGGATGCTCCGGATGATAATAAAATACATGTATATAATTTTGTTTTGTTTTATGAGTGTCTTGTTGGTGTAATGGTTAAGCGATCTACTATAACAAGCATGATTGACCAAGGGGTGGTTTATCCGCTATGCTAATTTTGTAAAAACTAATAAAACAACTTTTTTTGCTACCTCTGGAATAGATTGTTTCATTTTTAATGTTTACCCAAACACGTTTTTTTTGGTTATACGCACTATAGCTTATTGTAATTGTTATTTATTGTTATTAATGTTTTTAACTATTATTAAGAAAGTTAAATCGATTTGTCCCAAATTGTAATAGGTTACATACAAAAAGATCTGTATAATTTTTATTTTTTAGTACTTTTGTTACATGTAATACATTGTTATAAGCTTGTTTGATAATCATAAATGTCTTGTAATAAATGAGGAATCATAAAATCATAAAGTTTTCCTACGTAAATAAATACTGAATCATACATGTAACTACATTGCCTTTAATTGTTACTTCTATATGAAATAAAGGGCATTTGGAGAGTTTCCAGAAGAGTAAAACCAAATTTGAATGCATGTTCTATAATAAAAAACTACTTTTATAATACATATACAACAAGTAAAAGTGACGACAGTTATGTACTTACTGATCAATGTGTTATCCAAATAAAAACACTATGCCTTTTTGTTTCTAGTTGAAGTTGAATGCCCAGTCTTGTTCTGTAAAAAAAGAATGTAAAAATCAGTACGTGTATGAACTATAGAAATGTCTTGGACATCGTCCAGATGTACTTTTATTTTGTCTTTAACATATGACGAAAACGAGGAAAGTGATAATACCACAATGATATAATCATATTGCTCGTTGTGTGATTTAAGTGTATAAAAATTATGATTTCAATCCAAATTATGTATTTAATCGTTAACCAATTACCAAGCGCATACTTCCGTCAGTGACTGTCAACTGCACTACATTAGTTAGAGTCAGTAGTAGAAGGGAGAATGGCCGTAGAATGCCCTACCTAAAGATCGAATCCTCGATCTGTAGACATATTGGCTACTGACTGAACTAATCTACAATTTATTTAGCATACAATCGTCGTTATTTTGTAAAATAATATAATTTTGTCTATTTGCATTTATACAAGGAGAAGAAATAGTTGTAATATAACTATGCACATACAAAATGTTAACTAGAACATTACAAACTATATAAACACATAGTAGAGTATGTGTGTTCCTGTTCCGTTGGAAAAGCACCTGATTATTTATTGGAACTTTTACACAAACCTGTACCAAAAAGAACTAATCTTAGATCTGTTAACAATATGGAATATTGCTTTGCTGTTCCTTTTAACAAACGGAAAACTTTTAATGATAGGAGTTTTAGTACTGTGGGTCCAACTCTGTGGAATAAATTACCACTGTATATACGTCAGTCACCTTCCTTAGAGGTTTTTAAGAAAAATGTCAAAACTTATTATTTTAGTGACTTTTATTCACTGTTTTAAACAGAAAATTGATTGTTAAATTAAATACTGTGACACAATAGGGTTCTTATCATTTTAGTATTTGTTTTTACCTAGATATACATGTATAAACTTGCAGAAATATTTTATAATATTTTTAACATCATTGATTATGTACTTGTAATTTTATTATGTTGTCTAAGACATTCATTTTACATATGTTTTATACTTGTACATATTATTTTACTGTTATTCATTTCTATGTCTATTTATTGTTTTACTGTAAAACGCCATTGAATATTTTAATAGAAATAGGCGTTTCATTAAATAAAATAGTTTAGTTTAGTTTAGTTTAGAAAATGAAATTAGAATAGGTTTATCAAGCGGCCTATACAATTCGAACACTTGAATATTTCTATAAGCATGTGATCTATTATTTCACACTTTTACAATGTTTATTATAATAAACTTGTATATCTACACGTTAGCTGCACACTTTATCTGATTTATAATATGTAATTTGCCACGAAACAGACAGAAACATCTAAACGAGAAGATATGAAAGATAATATACCAAATCAACGACCAATTAATCAACAAACAGCATAACTGACCTTGTCAATATCAAGGTAAAAACATTCAATAAAGTCAAAGTATTATCTGAAATGTGTGAAGATATGTCAATACATCTGTAACAGACTGATACAATATCGACACACTGCCAATCACAGATCTGTAATGAAAATTAAACCTCAAGAACTGAAATATTGCCAAAGCAAAACTTTCATTTTGTCAAGTAAACGTAAAACGTAGCAGACAATTATGTGAATTTTGCTTAAATATGCATATTAATGATGCATTTTAAGAATCACATTAAGAATACAGTGAACTCTGAAATAAAAGTTTAAGCTAATTTACTGGTAAAAAAGTTCAACAAAAAGAAACAATGATATTAACGTATGTTCAGTTGCTACAAATCTTTACTCATATATATTGTTAATACACGTAAATGCCTAAGTAATGAATTAATTTATGAATATAGCCATAAAGACCATTGATTTAAATACAGGGTATATATAACTGCATTTAGCAGTTCATTAAACATGTTTGAATGTGCATTAAACTACAATTAAGTTCCAACTGATGAAAGTACAACGCAATAAACTAGTTTTAACTAAAACATATTGCCAATTTTTTTCTACGCTGAACGTCACAGAAATTAAATAAACTATCAATCAAACACTAGATAATACAAGTACAAATGTTTTAATCACAGTAGTTTCATATATCAACTGTTTGAGATCATTCATTTTAAACATTTAAATTAAATATATGATGAAATTTACTCGAAGAGTTGTACAAAGTAAGAACAATAATGGAATTAAAATGTCGTCTGTCTGTAAGATGTTTTACAAATGAGCAGAAAACGTTTACTTTAAACCGGTTAACTACATTCAACTGTACGCTAGTTCTAGAGAAGTTTATTTTATATGATAAAATATTTAGAATTAGTTGTGGATTGTAAAATAGTTTTGTTAACTTGTTTAGAAACAAGAAATGTAAAATTAAAATTAATACAAATAGCGCATGACATTGCTCTAGACTAGACGTCATACGTATCTGTATATTGATGTCATAGTTCCATGTATTAGATCATCTGAAAGCAGTTTCTCATATTTCATTCACATGCCAATGACGTTTTTCTCAAGTAATTGAAATTTCTTAATTGATTGAATCTGTCAAGAAATTTAATATCTGGACTCTTATATCGCTCAATGTCATTTTAATAAAGTTTGTTGGTGAATTTTATCATTTCAGAATAGATTGATGTCGTTCTGCTCGGAAATTATTAATGTAATATTGTGATTACCCTCATTCTTGGTCACTATTGTAAAGTTCTGGCAGGAGAATAGGTATTATAAAAACTCCTTTTAATTTTACTTAAAGCGTTAACCTATAGATGATATATAAACAATGCAGATACTATACTAAGTTTATCCTCAACTAAGTAGAAACGTGGATAGTTTGTTTATTTTATCTACATACACCAGTTATTATATTACATTGTAAATTCATTTTAATGAAGACTTAGTAAGTAATAGTATCAAAAATAGGTAAAAGATGTCCAGAAATGCATGAAGTCTGGACGTAAGCAACATGTTCCTTCTTGAGCTAATATATTTTCTATTTGAGTCATACAATAAAGAATAAGCAGTCTGTTTAGCAATCAAACAATAATTTTCACAGCTAATTTCGTATAGACTGTGATGCGTTATTAGTTAAGTGTTGCAGTTTACTGTGATTTTGTCAAAATGTACCTCAGTAACAAACACGATTTATGTTTGTTTCGTCAAACAATTCATCTATACTCTGATAGACGTTGAAATACGTGTGTTATCTCATTTATTTGTTGCGATAACAAATCACCAACGTCTCCAGATAAATAAGTTCATGAACACACACACATATATACATGTATATTTTGGACATTGTCCAGACGTATTTATTTGTCTTGATAATAAATATCTTCATTGTCTGGACCTAGTGTAGTCATGATAAATATCTTCATTGTCTGGACCTAGTGTAGTCATGATGAAGAAACAATAATATTGTATCAGACTTTGTTTTCAATATCGATAGAAACACTATGAAAGTCAAGGGGTTGTTTCAAAATGTTTGTAAGATAGTGTTTATAAAATACCACCTCCAAAGATGTGAATTAAGACTTTCTCAGATTTTAATGTCAATGTGTCTTTATGCTAAATAATGATAATTAATTACGTTATCAAGGAAATTAATTTCAGCAAGTATGTAAGATACAGTAAATAACTTTATTTAAAACATACAATTAAAAGCACCATTATCAGACATATATTCGGATAAAGGAAATCATAGTTATTCAAAATAACTGATCGTTTAATCTAAACACATATATCAAGTCCTTGTCAATTTCAAGGTTGAACATTTAATTAAGTCAAAATATTATCTGACATGTGTAAATATGTGTCAATACTATGGTACTTGCATGTTAGAACTTCGACATGTTGTCAATCATATATCTATTAACATACTTCAGTGATGCTTAAATACAAACATGAAATGTTTGCCAAGGTTGAATTATATCTTATTAGAATACTTTTTATTTACTCGTATTTTATTAATATATTTAGTTTTTTTTTTTATGAAAAATTGCATTCAGGATAATAATTCAGGAACATAATTCTAATTTACAACGTTTACAATGTTTTGACAAAGGAAAGTTTAGCTTTTTGTGAAAAGTTCAAAATATTTACCAAACGATTCTCTACTGGTTTCTTGTTTAATGCAATAGTCAAAATGTAACATGGCAGAATACTTATTTTACAAAATGGCCAAGTTTTAAAAATGTATCTTCTTCACCAAATTGAATATATGATATAGTTGCATTCGAACATAAAATACAATATACAACTTCAACACAAATAAGTGAACTAAATCATTGTTAAGTTTTCAGACGTATTACATATAAGCAGAAAACATCAAATATAAAACAAATGTTGACATATTTATGCTGTATGCCAGTTCCAGAAACTACATCCTGTCATTTATCAGGGAAAGAGCAGATATATTATTCCAAATTAGATTTTTGGTAGCGTATATGTAGTGTTCTATTTCCATGATAAACAGCATGTTATTGAAAATATACAACAAGGGCATGTATTATTTCTAATTTGTATCTTTAAACAGATTGTTACGCCAAGGTTATAGCTCAAGTAGAAAACAAAATAATAAGTATTTATCATGTTTTTAATACACAAGTAAATAAACTATTATTAATTGAATTTCTTACTTACAGAATATGTCTATATATTTGAACTCTAATTTACTATATTTTTGCTTTACCTAACCAAAACCAAACAGATAAACGAAGTAAGGTATTAGTATATTTTTAAACATTAGCTTATGAATTATGTCATTTTACAATACTTATACATATAGATACATTTATTGACAACTGAAACTTTAAACAGCAATGAAGATAAAACTTGAAATTGGAACATAACTCAAAGAACAAATCTGATATTTCTACACGTGGCGTTTTCTTTTCCATAAGTTACGAGCTATCATTGCAAACCTTTAAAGCAAACTGCACGTCATACTGTTCCGCCGAAAGTCATAACTTTAACTTGAAAGTTCAATGATCAATATTGACAAATTTCTAAACTCAAATTTTAGCTGGAACTAAATATTTCATTTGCACTGAAATGTTCAATACTTATTGTGTTTAGACATGCCTGCATCTGTATAAAAAATAAAGCTTTTTTGGTCATAAATACCAAATCTTAGACAAAATATCCACGTGGCAATTACTAACGTGTTGTACTTAATTAAGTTTTTTTATTCCACTAGCAAACAAATAAAAGTAACTGTTAAATTAGTTCCGTCTGCTCACAGGACAAATAAGCATTAATAAAGTCTCAAAAACTGCTGACATTGAAAGTGTGTTTCTTTAATGGCCAATTCCTAAGTATATTAACACAGACTGGGAATGTTTAAACAAGACAAGTCAAGTGTTTATACAAGTGACAGCTAATAATCGTTTTCAGTGAAATTATCGGATCAGAAAAGGTTTAAATAAAAAGAAAATAAAAAATCACTCTTTTAGAAACAGCGTTTTTGTTTGATATAATCTCGACACTGATAAGATAATGGCTACCGTACATTTTATTCTTCACTTTTAACATAAAATATTTATAGTAAATATACTAAGTAATCATGTATAGTTACAAGAATACAAAAACAATTCTGGTCATGTATAAGATTTTCGAAGACATCAGAAAGTCTGACTCAAGTGACATTTACGTGCTTAAACAGATGTGTAGATGATTTTCGTTGGTTTTGTCCTGTAGAGGAATATAATTGTGAAGGGACATTAATCCTCACAGCGCTCTCTGTGTATGACTTCAATCACGCAATCATTGATATTGTCCTAGAATAACGTGATCTTGTCACAATACATTGATTTGAAGCAAAAATCTTTTTATTCAAGGACAAAATATGTCCTAGCTGAGCACCTTCAAACAAACAAAAAGATGCACGAGTTTTGATACTATTGGTTAAAATGCTTTATATTAATCTGGTCAAATGATAGATATACAAGTTGCCCTACACAGTGTCAAGATGAATTTGTCGATAATACTTTTTGAAAAACTATTATGTAACAAGCTCTTCAATGAGTCCTTGGTGACTAACAGAAGAATGTTACTTGGTGTTTAAAATATAATCTCAGCCTTGTCAAGTTTCAAGGTTGAACATTTAATAACGTCAAAATGTCATCTAAAATGTGTGAATACATGTCGATACTTTGGTACCTACATGTTTCGACATGCTGTCAGTCTCGTATCAATTATCAGATATATAGCGAAATATGAAATGCAAAGTCAATTTACTTTATCGATCAAAGTGCGATAATAAAATCAACGAAATGATAATAGCTCCTAGTTCTATTATGTAAGAGTTAATGCAGTACAAGTGACCGAGACAAAGGTTTATTTTACTAAGATACTTTGATAAAAAAAACCGTAAGAGTTTTCGAAATGCCCATGTGTGTGAACATCTTTTAGATTTTATTATGTGTATTAGTTAGCTTGGAGAAAGTATTTATAATTCTTAATTTGGTCAGAAAAATATGAAAATTTCTTTTTAGGACAACAAATGGCTACTTGAACGTAACATAGATGAATTATTGCTTTATCGTCATTCATATCATAGTATTATTGTCATAGCTCAAGAAGTAGATAATCTTAAAATTATATTACCTAATATTGTTAACTTGCATTTGTTAATGAATTGTGTCATATCATCACAAAAATATGAGAAAAATATCTTCATTCATATTCAACTATGTAGTGTTCTGCTCAACAATAATATGACCTCAGTGACTATACAAATCATATTTAGAACTTCCTACAGGAAACGCATCCATTAAAGCGTTCATATTACTGTCAATACAATACGTTGTATGTTCATATATCTCTACATTCATGATTGCCACAGATTAAACTGTCAATAAATTCTGATACTAAAACCTAAGCAATTACTTCTGTTTACATACATTGAAATAAATATGATGATTTTATCATATTGTATGCGAAATTAACTCCATGACAACGAATTAAACGTCTGTATTACCGGCTGTATCACTGTAATTACACCATATGGTGAAAATCTTTTAGCAACAGTTAACGACAGAGCGACTACAAATACAACAATAAAAACAGCATAGTAAATATTAGAGAATATTTGTTTATTTCGGTGTAAGATAGATTTTTATATCACGGGTGAAATAAATATATCTCACACGGAAATAAACACATTATCTGTTTATTATATGCTTCAAACTTTTTTTAAGTTTATGTATAATATGTCATCAGAACGGCGCATCCAAACAGTGGAAATTAACAAATTCATTTTTATTGTTTCAAAACAGTGGAATATCGAATTTTATTTCACCGATAAATCCCGATATTCGACTGGGAATCATAATAAACAGGAATAAAAATAACAGTTGAATACATTTGATGTCTTTCAAGTGGTAAAGCCTTACGTTTCTACGATTAAAAAATGTCATTTTCTGGAATTTGGTCATCACATGATAATTTACTAAATTTTAACTTTCGCAAGAATAATAAATTGACATATCTTATATTGTAATCACACCATCTAAACATTACATATTATAATGCTGACTGTTGATGTTTAGCATCGACACGTATACATATACATCATCTTTTTAAGATCATGAAGTACAATCAATAATTCAAAATTTAGAGTTCCGTCAAATGATATGTAAGCTAATTAATATACATGAAGTATGAGGCTCGGAAACAAATGTACAAAACGCATTTCACTTAAATGAGATAAGTAGAGTTAAATTGTTAATTATGTTTGTATATCATCAATGTCCAAATGTAAATGGATACAAACTTGTAACCCTCTTAGAGGTCACCTTAGCTTGTTAGACATTTTAAGAATCATTCAGTTTTTCAAGCTACTGATTTTGTTAATGGCTAATTTGTAACCATATTTATACAGACTGGTAATATTTGTACAAGTCAAATCAAGTGTTGATACAACTGACGGCTAATAATTGTTTCCAAGAAGAAAGTTTTATTAGGAAATATTTAATCTTGTTAAGGATATAGAAACATTTATTTGTTCGTTTATGTTTTTTAACTTTACAGCATATGTTTTAACGTTATTCAGTAATTACAGATTATCTTATTACATAATAAAGAAAACTCGCGTATTTTTGTATTCCAATGGCAATAACTCTAATTCTAAGTTAAATATGTTTCAATGCCTGAAACGACAGTGAATCCGTCTTTGTTTCTAACAATATCCAGTTGTTGTTCTTTTATATAACGAAGACAGCTCCGTTCGATAGAAAAAAAACAAATTGAAAGATGACACCTGTCTCATAATGTTACGAAGTCGAGCCTTATCTGGGTATCGTATTAAAACATGTTAGAGATACATATTTACATGCATATATACTTACTAACGATACTCCAAACTATCCAAAAAAAGTTTTGCCAGTTTCTATATGATTATGTGGCTAATAAACATATGATAATTTTGATAACAGTTGGAAAGAGAGAATTATATCATAAAGGCTCTTTATCTCCTTGTATGTACAACATTAAAACAATGTTCACTACAATGATCATTAGTTGCCGCTTATATAACATTTATAGTTGTTTATTTAGATATCATACCTTAATATCATCTATCATAGAGAATACCTTACTTTTTGTTTGAGCACATTATCTTTTAGCACAAACGTACCTATTGAACCAAAACAGGAATTAGAAATCACTGCACACAAACATTTTATTTTTAAGTGTCTCATAATCGAAAAAAACACTTCTTTGTTATTATAAAATCACTGTACAAGATTTTCTTAAAAGGGTTTATTGTGTGCAAGTATCCGCGACCAAATTGCATTTTTCACCTTAATTTACAATTTATGATACTTATGGAGAGTTGTAACGGTTGTAATAATATTTCACAAATCAACCGATTTTCTAGCAAAATGTCGTACCATATCGCTGCATATTAATTAATTTATCCCTACAGATAGAATTCAATGCCTAGTTTTGATAAAGTCGTTTGTGGACCAATAGAAGGCAATGCAAATAAATTATAGGAAATGTTTTGTGTTGTATGTACACAGGATACCACAGGGTCGACTTTCATAGTCCAACAATAGAACCTTAATCATTTTGTCTAAAACCAACATTAAGAATATACTGCACTAAAGATAGCATGTCCTTATGATGATAAAAGTGCACAGCGTATTAAAGAAATAGCCTTTACTCGAATATAATTATTACATGCTAAATATTTAATCCGTTTCTATTGTAATTTTAATATAATTTGAAGCCTCCATTTGAGATTTCGTTAAAAACATCATTAGTTTGATGACTTAAAATAGTAATATCTTTGTTTTATCTAGACATAATCTATAAGTGACCTCGAAAACATGCTTTGTTTTATTAAGAGTTTCATCACCAAAGTCATATTGTTTAAATAATACAAATATAAAAAAAACATATTGTGATAAGCTGACAACAAAAGGTGATGTTATACAGTTTAGTACGATAGTATACTAAAATGAAATAATTCAAACAATGTTGACTGCTAGAAAAAAATCGCGTTGTTGTCTTTTTTTCGTTACATATATTTAATTTAAAATGTTTTAATAATAAAAACAATGACATTTTGAACATCATTAATAATTATATTACTTCGTGAATGCTCTTAGTTGCGTCAGATATTTCACAATTATGAAAATAGTTGATGTTAGCAAAACAATCATTATCATGAAAACAAGTAAAATATTAAAATCGTCTATAAGACAAATGCCAACGTATGTCATGTTTGATGTTTTCAGGCAACCAGCCTTCTAATTTGTTATAAAAAGTTATTAAAATGTTTCTCCAAAGCCTAGAAAAAGTGCATACAATAACGTCAATGCTGACATTGCATGTTGCTGTATTCCCCGCAGACTTTCATAGACGGGGAGACTACATACACCATTATCTTTGATAATCACTATCGTTTAATTTTTCTAATGATATAACATACTGTCTCCTTTATGGTGTTTTATACAAGTCAACATTCAGATATTGAGGTAGACATTATATTTTACTCTCTTATCACTTCACTAACACTTAATTTGTCAAAAACATTATTTATTGTTTCTTTCGATAATACATGCTGTTTGATAGACTCAATAATGCGGTAACAAGTACCTTGGAGGAATCATTATCAGTTATTGCTAAAGTACTCGGACGGCTGTATATCGTAAGCGATGAAAAGCAAATATTTACTCCTCTTTATTGCTTGATTTATATGTCAAGCTTTAAACCAATCTGCGTAAACACATATCCTGTAGACCACGGTCGTACTGGATCTGTACTTTTTCCCTCTGAGGTCACGTCGAGATGAACTTTGTGTCGACCAATCAATGCGTAGCTTTCATCTAGACAAAACACTATTAATCACATTTTGATTTCGTAATTTCTATTTTTAGACCAAGTTTTGCTTGCTAATTTAACCGCGGTAATATTCACAGGCTGCGATTGGGCGGCTCATTTCAAATTTCGTGACTTAGACGATGTAAACAAGTTACGTATCATAACAATTTCGTCATGAATATTATGATGAGAAAAGATCACTTGAACGTGACCTTCGTTTGGAAAAGGCCAGATCTACATTAGCGAGTATGCGAGCGGTAAAATTGTAGATCGGGTTTTAATCAGATTGGCTTTAAACCAGCCTAAGACGTCAATAATTAAAAATGTTATATTTTGAAGATATGCAAATGAACTTTCCTCAGTAAATAAAAATGTTTATCAGTGTCATCAATCAATTTTCAATACCTGGAATATTAGATAAATTATACTATCATTTCAATGCATGTGATAATGAATTCTCTCATTTCACGTTCAACATCTTATAGCAAAAGATATGTAACTTTATTCATGTTTATTTTTCTGATCATTGGTCACAGAAATATAATTACCCCAGTGACCATACAGGTCATATTTAGAACTTTCCATAGATAAGCAGCCCATATAACTTTTATATAACTGTCATCACTTTGGGTTACATGGTCATACATGTTTTTCTTCATTCATGATTACAATAGATTAAACTGCCAATAACTTCTGATCCTTATACGTTATCAATTACTTCTGTTTACATACATTAAAATAAATATGATGATTTTGTCATATTTTATGAGAAATTAACTCCATGGCAACGAGTTGAACGTCAGTATTACTGTAGTTACGCCGTATGGCGAAACTCTTTTCGCACTAAATGACGACAGAGCGACTACGAGATCAGTCATAAAAGTAAACTCAAAGAAAAAAACAGACAGAAATAGAACACTTAGTGCATTCCATACCTTATATCCTTAAAGTCTATTATCTTCAAATCGTCCGTTTATGGTCATTTGTCTTATTAAAATCCTACGAAATGTTTGACCCGACATGATGATTTACTTCATTTGACATTTTGCAGATATATTAAAACTACATGTTCATATATCATTAACAAATAATGATATTTGTTCTAATGTCTGTGTCCATTTACTTTCGGTTTTTAATGATATATACTTGTCACAAGCAACTCTTCACACCATAGTAAAAAAGTTAAAGTTAAAAGTACTTGTTTGGACAGTTGTTTTATCATTTCTATACACATGTAAATAAGCTTAAGAATACGGTGCAATAATTTGCTTTATCAATAAAAGTTGAATAAAACATGTTTATACCCATGTGTCGAAGCTAAGCGTCTACTGTCAAACATTTGAAAATTATCGTTGTTTCGAAAGCACATTTTGCTTTTACACTTTTTAATCTGATATGAAGATTAGATTGTTTTATATATCTATCATCAATGACCAAATGTAAATTGACACAGACGTGTTAATACTATTTTAGGCAATCTAAGTGTGTTAGACATTTCTAGGATTATTCAGACTTACATGACACTTAATGGCTAACTGGTAAGTATATTTACACAGACGTGTAATATTTGAACAAGATATCATAGGTTGTCTCATAATAAAAAAAACGAATCGATATTATTAATAAATCCCTTTACAAGAATTTTAATCTTCTTTAAATCTCTACTGTATGCAAGTATTCGCGACCAAATTACATTTTTCTCCTTAATTTTCAGTTTATATTACTTATAAAGAGTTATAGCTGAAAACAAAACAACCGAATTTCTAGCAAAATGTCGTACCATATCACTGGATATTATTCAATTTATTCCTACAGATAGAATTCACTGGGTAGTTTTGATAGAATTGTTTATGTACCAATAGAAAGCAATTCAAATGTATTATAGGAAATGTTTTGTATTGTATGTGCACAGGATACCACAGAGTCGAATATATTAGGAATATACTGCACTAAAGATAACTCAACGTACAATGTTAAAAGGAAACAGTATATTGATGAATTATCTTACACTTGAATAAAATTATTACATAGTGAATGTTCAATCTGTTAATATGGTAATACAATACAATATATGGCCTCCATCTAAGATTTCGGTAATATTTTCATTAGTTTGGTGACTTTAGATAGTAAAAAAACTTTGCTAAATGTAAATATGATAAATGAGTGTCGTCGAACACTAAAAGGAATCGATTAAATTGTGATTAGGTGTTATATGCTGTAATACAGTATACTGAAAATGCGATAATTCAACCATTGTTGACTAATTGTCAAAAAGTAACGTTATTGTCATTATACGGTTACGCATTTCAATTTAAAAAGGTTTCAATGATATAACCAATTACATGTTTTTATATGTTTTTGTATTTTTAAATTTTATTAATAGTTACATTTCGAAACATTGTTTTTAAATGAGTATTTGCCTTTTGTTCCACATGTTTCGCAAATATGGTAAATATCTTGTTATTGCAAAACGTTATTTATTATGAAAACTCTTTCAACAAATCAAATCTTTAATGCGTTATACTAGATGTTGTCAGGTAACCATCTTTCGAATTTGTTAAATAAATCCAACGAAACTGTAACTTTTTCCGACGTGCAGTATTAGTACGTACAATAAAGTCAATGCTGATATTGCATGTTGCTTCATTCCCCGCAGACTTTCATAGACGGGGAGACTACGCACACCACTAATTTAAGTGTCATCTTTGATAATCACTATCGTATCATTTTTCTATATGATATAACATACTGTCTCCTTTATGGTGTTTTATACAAGTCAGAATTCAGATATTGAGGTAGACAATATGATGTGAATGCTTCCATTAGCACTACGTATATTTGTCGATAACGTTGATCAATGTTCCATTTAAAAGTTGTTTGATAGTTTCATATTGTGGATAAAAGTAGAAATTAATATCGCTTATTGTTGTAGTGTTCTGACAGTTCAATATCATAAGTAGTGACATAATTATATAATAATAATAATAACATTAAATCATATTTTTGTGTTTTATATAACCAGCTTGAAATATTGTAGTTTTGTTTGAATGCATAAAGAAGTCATAAGTGAAGTTACCATTCACCCTTTCTAAACGGCAACATCTACCATCAGTGTTTTTGACATAAATCCTTATATGTATGTGTATCAACATATAATCTCCTTAGGAGTATAACTGCATTAATTATTCAGCATACAACAAACAACGTATATACATTCATATGTTCGTCATATGTTCAATCATAAGTAAATCTACGGCAATCACTTCACCATGTTGATTATTTAAAGTCTGGTTAGAAGAAAAAACAACAACTTTATTCATGTATTAGATGTCGGAAGACATCAGAAAGTCTGACTCAAATGACATTTTCGTGCTTAAACAGATATGTACATGATTTTATTTGGTTTTGTCCTGTAGAGGAATATAATTGTTGAGGGACATTAATCCTCACAGCGCTCTCTGTGTATGGCTTCAATCACGCGATCATTGATATTGTCCTAGAATAACGTGATTTTATCACAATACATTGATTAGTCAAATATTCTAACAAAAATATAATTTGAAGCAAAAATTTGTGTTTTATTCAAGGACGGAATATGTACTAGCTCAGAACCTTCAACCGAACAAGACGATAAACGATTGTTGATATATGATAAATGGTTACAATGCTATAAATTAATCAGGTCAAGTAAAAAATATACAATTTGCCTTAGACAGTGTCCCGATTATAATTTTTGATTGGTTGATTCGCTAGATTGTGTCCATATTGAAGGCATAAAAATAATGACAGATATTGTTATTTCATTATAAACTTTTACCAAATTCTTTCAAATTACGCCATTTTTATATATACTAAAATATATATGCATAAATGTCCACAATATATAACTATATATAACTATAACAATATATATATGTATGTAGCTGACCTAACTTGTGATCTATATAACTTTCACTCGATTCTATATTTAAAATAAGATGTTCAAGTCATCGTTATATGAATCATAATTGTAGCTCGTCAAATATATAAAAATCACGACCTATTTGGTATAACATTGAAAGTTCTAGTTTGAAATAACACCACCCCATCTATATTGGTTGTCCTTTTACATTCGTATGTCTTCAAATTTTGTGGAGAGTCACACCTAAAAATTAACAGTTTCATAAATGAAGAATTTATTGAGCTTAAGAATAATTATATTCGGTTATAGAACTTGTTACCATTGCGTTTTATTATTTAACAAGCTCTTTAATTTTTTTTCTTAGTGACTATCAGAAGATGGTTACTTGGCGTTTAAAATATAATCTCAGCCTTGTCAATTTCAAGGTTAAAGTCAAAATGTTATCTGAAATGTGTGCATATTTGTCAATACTTTGGTACGTGCATGTTTGCATTTCGACAAGCTGTCAATCTCGTATCAATTATAAGATGAAGTGAAATCTAAAATTGCAAACAACTCAATATACTTTATCAAGGTTTGATAATGACTTGACCGAAATTATAATGTCTCCTAGTTATACTATGTTAGAAATTATGCACTAAACGTGAAGAAGGCAAATAGTTATTTAACAAAATGGTTCAACTTAAATAATCTTAAGACTTTTTGGAATGGTCGTGTGTGCATACTTTATTTCATGCTTGCATATAACATTATAAAACATAAATAGTTTATGCACGTAAAGATGCAATATTTGCACTCGAGCAATGGTCTTATCTCGAAGGTTTTATAATGTGTATGAAATAGCTGGGAGAAAGTATTTATAATTCGTATTTTGCTTAGACCATACGAAATTTTCTTTTTGGGAAAACCAACGGCTACTTGAATGTTACATAGAAGGATGATTGCTGTCAAGCTTGATCGTCATCTAAAACATAATATTAATGTCATAGCTCAAGAAGTAGATAACCTTAAAATTAAATTCCCAACTACTTTTATCATGCAAATGTTTTTCTCCAGTAAATTAAAAATGTAAACCAATGACAAATGTCAATTTGTCATATTTTGTCATATTGTATGAGATATTTAGTCCATGGCAACGTCTGTATTATCGTAGTTACGCCATATGGCGAAACTTTCTTTGCACCAAATGACGACAGAGCGACTACGAGTTCAGCCTATAAAAGTAAACACAAAGTAAAAAAATATACAAGAAGAAACTCAACATTTAGAGCATTCTATGCATTTTAAAAATTATATCCTAAAGTTCTATTATCATAAAACGCCACATTCTAGAAATTGGACTAGTTAAAACCCGACATGATGATTTACTAAATTTGAGCTTTGGCAGATTTATTTAATCTACATATATCTGTAAACTGTCAGCTATTTTATACTTAAAACGTTTTGCTCTGATATGAACAGATGCTTGTTTTATGTATCTATCATCAAAAACCCAAAGTAAATGGGAACCCGGGTCGATAGCGCAGTTGTTAGCGCGCCGGGATTTGGATACTCGTGCCCGAGGGGGTGCGGGTTCGAATCCCACCCGGGGACGTTATACCCTTCCATGAAAATTTGACAATAATGTCGATTTTCCTCCATTGATTAGATAAAATGGAGAAGTTTCCGGCCTTGTGGAAGGGTAGATGAGTACTGGTTATAGACAATGGTCCAGGAAAGCTAAGTTAGGTGCGCTGAACGCCGTGAAATGACCTAAATTGTGTTGATACGGCTTTAACTCCAATAAAGAAATAAATAAATAACAAAGTAAATGGGCACAGAGGTGTAAACACTATTTCCAGTTTTCAAGATATTGTTAATGGCTAATTGGTTACCATATTTATACAGACTAGTCATATTTGTACAAGACAAATCTAGTGTTGACATAACTAACGGCTGATAATTGTTTCCAGGAAGAAATTTCTAATTAGGAAATTCTCGAGCTGATTGAAGAAATAGAAATATATTTTGTTCGGTTTTATTTGTTCAACTTAACTGCAAATGTTTCTATAAAATTCTGTTATTCCTCACCTAATAAGTACTTATACCTCTAGTTCTACGCCACATACATGTTTTAAAAGTCTGAGACGACGTTGAACTTCTTTCTAAGACAGTTCCGTGTTTAATGTAGAGTAGAATTTTTTAGTAGACTCGTACAACTCCCCTGTTTAGAAAGATCATTATGTTAGATAAAAAATATGAAAGTTTCTACATGATTGATTTCATACATATTTCATTGCATAAATTGGATTTGATACATGATTACACGGCTCATAACTAATTGATAATTCTGATAACAATTGGAAAGATGAATTCTCCTTTTATCTCCTTGTATGCACACCATTAAAACAATTATTGTTTAAATGATAATACTAAGATGTCGCTTATAAAAGTTCGACGAGAGTTTTATGGTATGATAAGGTACAAGATGTTGTATAACAATCAAAAACATTCAGTGTTAGACTAAAAGTATACTTACCTGTCAGACATACTTAAAGTAGCACTCAACAGATTCCTTTTAGATATATTTTGTGTGATATAAGACCATTTTAAAATGTCATCAAAACCAATCCATTGATTATACTTGTTCATCGTCACATTGATTAGTGTTACTATCAGGTTCAACATGTTGTATGTTAATAACGCCAATTTAAACAATGCAGAATTAAATTATTGGACCTGATTGCCTTCTGATCAGTAAATTGGGAAATAAGAATGCTCATCAGATATTTAACAAATTTGGTAAATATTTCATGTTGCATAAACGATCATTATCATGAAAACCCTTAACAATATTCAAATTTCCAATGAATCAAATATCAATATGCGCCATGCTTGATGTGGTCAGGCAACCAGCTTTCTAATTTGTAAAATAAATCCAATGAAACTTTTACATTTTCGATGTCCAGTAAAAACGTATACAATAAAGGCAGTGCTGATATTGCATGTTGCTGTATTCCCCGCAGACTTTCATAGACGGGGAGACTACGCACACCACTAATTTAAGTGTCGTCTTTAATAATCACTATCGTATCATTTTTCTATATGATATAACATACTGTCTCCTTTATGGTGTTTTATACGACTCAACATTCAGACATAGAGGTAGACATTATCAAGTGAATCATTTCACTAACACTTAATGTTGTCGATAATATTATTTATTGTTTATTCGATAGTTTGATAAACTCAAAAATGTGGATACAAGTTACTTTATATTCTCTTGGAACAATTGTTAATAGTCAGTCATTGTTGAAATGCTCTGAGGTTTATATATACGCATATATGTAATCCAATTTATTGTTTGTTTAAATTTACATGTACATATCCTGCTAAGAATTTTTTTAAAGAATGCAGTTGTCTTGGTTGAATGCAAATACTAGGCATGATTAAAATTGCTTTTAACCCTTAGTCAATGGGAACTAATAGCATTATTGTATTTCACAAGAATACTCATATCTATCAGAAAAAGTATCAACGTACCATATTAAATGAGAATATAGCTGCGTTAATTGTTTGAACATACTACATACATACATTAATACCATAGTACGAGTTATTGCAAGCCTTAAAAAAGTGAATATTTAACATTTGTATTGGTTATCTATGGCAATCACTATTAAAATATCAAACCGTGTTTCCGAACATGTTCTTATTGCGATAACCCTACCATAAAGATTGTCATTAATAGTGAAACAGACACGTAATTTATTGTATTTACTAGAAGTTTAATTCTTTAATTAGCGTGATCCTAGTTAATTGATGGCAGTAAACAATGTTTTCTCTCCATTTCTCAGTGGAATTAATAGATAATAAATTATGTTACCAAGTAGTAATGTGGTTCAAACAAAGTATAGATATAGGTACTGCAACAGTGTAAACATTTAAAATACATTGTATGTTATACAGATTATATCTCAATCTGAATAATTTAGAATAATAATAAAAACACCAAGTATAACGGATTGTTAGCTAGATTTGATGCATTTCAAAACATGAAAAACAAAATTTAATAAATTCTAATTCTGATCAGTTGTAAGCATTTTGATGTGTATGTAACTGATACTCGTTTTGTACAGTAACACGACATAAACAAAAATATATTTACAGATCAAATGCCATTTAACAGCGTAGTCAATGTTCTAAAGTTGCCAAACTACTAAAAGCCTATTTATGGAGCAAATGTAAGCTATTAGCAGACTATTTGATAAACAGGTAAACTCAGAGAAATGAAAAGAATAACATGTATAAAAATAATACTTCTTCATAGGAAGATAGTAAAAATGTACATAAAGTTTGATGGTAAACATCAATTAGTTTAATTCAAATAAATAATTCCTTTGTCTGACACAAATACAGATATTATATCATCAAATATATAGCTGGGCTAGCCACTTCGCTGATGTAGTTAATTTAATCAAATATACTATAATTATATAAATGGTTTCCCTCCATGTATCTATAAAATGTAGACGAGTAAAAACGTTGGAAAGTAAATAATTTGAAAGAGAATTTACTTAGGAACACATTTGATATATCAGATGCATTAATGTTCTTTTAGTTGTAAACATGTGATTTGCGGACTAACTTGTCAATTAAAACATTATGCTCACTTGAAAACATAATATAACCTCGACGCTAAATTTTGAATGTAATGATGTCCCAATTAAACGGAAAGAAAATTCACCATGGTATATAAAGTGATATACTTTAATTGACAAAAGGGCAATGATTTCGATTTATTCTGTTTTGTGATGGAAACATCGCTATATTTAGATTAATTGCTTTTTTCAGACACTGAATATTTAATCAGTGTCGTCTGTGAGCTTAATATATCGCATACACAAGTTATAAAACACCAAATTGTGTTATTAATAGAAATAATTAAATAAGTCGATAGTCAAGTGACGGAGTACAATACACAATTGCTGTATTATCTGAATATTCAACTTGTTACCAAGGTAATCATGTAATATTATTTACGAGATTTGGTTTATTCCGTTGTAAGGTGACAATAGAGGAGCATTAATTAACGAACGCCTTGCCTAGTATTTAACATGTATTTATTGAAGAGAATATGTGCACTTGTACTTCACAGACAATGTGTTAGATGATTGTTAACACTGACTGCATTGCATTTCCAGTTGAAAGTAGATCGGATATTGTTGTCATAATTCAATTAACTCTCAATTGCGAGTTGAACATTTTTTAAAATGATTGAGCATAACTTCATTTGTTGCGCTTTAAAATGATTCAGAAAGCACATCCAATGTCTTCAATTTTCTTGACGAACACAGCTAAACTTTGATATAAATAATGTTCCTTTTTTGTTGTTTTTTTTCAACCAACAGAAGGAACGATTTCTCCTAATTTCTAGCATGTTATTTTGCATTTGTTTGATAGAATGATATTTTATAAATAGAAAAGAAAATCCCATAGTCAGCTTAGACATCTACGCCGAAAAATACATGATTTGTGATTCTACAGCATTATTGACAATGAAGAAACAACCATGGATTTGATTTTAACGTTTGTATAACCTAGGAAACGCCTGAAGGCGAACTCTGGGTATTGATAATTGACATTAGTACAACAATAATGTCAGCATTTTATTATATATTCTCATTTGGTGATGAATCTCAAGAAAATAATATAAAATATTTGTCATTTATCTGCTTTTGTCGTAAACCTGTCAGTGATAGGTCCAATAAATTCACTTACTTCTATTTTACAACACAGTGCTTTCAGAAAGTTCCCCGAAGAAATTGATAATACATAATACAAGAATCTTACTACCAAGTGTTAATTAAAATCAAAACATAAAATCATAGATGCATATTTATAAGCTTTTAAAATCTGATGTGGTAATCAAACTTCAAAAAAGAAAACTACACATCATATTCATAAATTTATCTATACAAATACGGGTATTGTATTTAATGTTATACTGAACATTTTCGAAAGAAGTGTGTCACTTAAATATTTATTTCATTTGGTATAAAAACATCACATCACAAAAAGGTGGTATCGCGCCGAAACAGTTGTAAGATGAATGCTTGAATGCTAATTATAATTTTGTTATAAACATTTATTTCTTACAGGAAGTAAAGTATCTCATTTGATGGTTCTAATTGGAAAAATTATCAACGTGAATTATCCTAAAGATGTTTGTCAGGTATGAAGTTACGATCCAGAAAGTCAAGAATAAAATGCTTTACATTGAAAGGTTTGTCACTTTGAAAAATTTACTGAAACGTTAAGGTTAATGGATAGGTGCGTTAAAAACTCAAGTTGTCAAAATGATATACCGAGACGATTATGCACAAACCAAAATTTCTCAAATTTGAATTACATTTTATGTTCATATTTTAGACATATCCGATTTGAAAACATGTATGCTTACTTTACTGTTAACATGACAACGTTCCAACTTTGCATGTAACAACATACGCAATATTCTGTTGACATTAGTTTATAATGATATTATGACAGTCTCTGTCGACACTTCCATTAAAATCCTAAGTCGTAGACTGAATAAAAGTCTATTTTTATCTTTTTATGTGCGAAACATTAGACAGACGTATTTCTATCTGAATATGATTATACGTTTTTACTTATATTAATAATTATTTCCATCATAACCATAATAGAACAAGACAATGATGTCGGTATTTATAGACATATGTATCTATCATAAACCTAAAAGCACCATCAAGACATACTTGAAGTAAAGCACCATTACAACATGTGATATAATTTGTGTCATGATAACCATTGCTTTGGTGATTCTTTTTGTATTTTAACGCTTTGTCAACCCAAGTTGCATAAGTTTTTTCAACATTAGTCTATAGCCAGTACTCACCCACTCTTCCGACATCTTAGGTACAGGTCAAATTTGGTACACTTAAAGTTACAATGTTCCATAATGCCATTCATTGTGTTTATTGTTCATGCGTCTTTCGCGTGCAAACTCGTTTCACATCTTAAGTTACATCTTATATTATAAGATAACAACAGATGAAAACTCTACTCGTAGTCATCCAACAATATTGTCGTCTGCAAAATATTCAATTGAAAGGCGCATGCTAATAATCGGATATTATTCAAATGATCTACGTGATTAAGAATAAACGGCACCTTTTATGCTGCATGTTTTTATACTTCATAACAAGTAAAAATTTCATATCAGCTTTGTTAAAAAAACATATTATAAAGAATCCATCCATTCAAAAAATGAAACCTTGATCACATCATCTGAAACACAAGTTTAAAATGATTTTATTGACAAAAACACCATGTTAATTTGTCAGGAAAATAGGAAATATTCAGTAATTGATTAAATAAAGTAATCAAGCATTTTGGGGGGTACATAACTAGGATACTGTCTGAGATTTTGTTTTGTAGTTTAATTACTTGATATGTTTCAAGATTATAACATAAATGTATATAATTTGTCAATAATTATCCTTTCTATGTGACCAATTGTATAATGTTACGTAAGAATAAGAGCTATTGAAACACTCTTTAGAATTTCACAGTGTCTGGAATCATTTGCTAACAATCAACTTCTGGCCAAGGAGTCCCAATATTCGTAAAAGAGCACAAAAGTGATAAGTAATAACTAATAAGTTTGACATAAATAGTACGTTCAATATCATTAGTTTTCAGAGATTGATATACACTGTTGGTAATATATAAGTTATCTGATTGGTTTATGAATTCCTCTAGATTAATTATTAATGTTAGTGGTCATTTAGATAAGTTTTCTCCAGATGTGCAAATGACAAACGTTTTGTATTAGTTTGTTCTTGAATCGTTTGACAAAAGTTTAAGCCAGGTGAACCCTAGAACCTGGTTATAAGCCAACAGTAGCAATTATTATGACAATAGTTAAAGATCTAACAAATATCTTCATCTATGCGTTTGGTTGTGTGGTAGATCTGTGTTCTAACTATTGTTAATTGTTAAATGTTTACTTATACCATTTTTAATAAATACATATAGTGCTTGTGTGTGTAGTTGCACCCATTCCAAAATGTCTATACATTTATGATAAGACGTATTTTTATTCAACAATTTACTAACATTATCCTTGATGACATCATGTCAATTATCAAATAATACAATATTTGTATTCACCACAGTGTCGCCTTCATGTAGTCTCCAGACAGTGGTCTTAGTGTTTATAGTCAGACAAAAAGACGATCATTATATCATAAAACACTTCATATAAAGTACATTATATGTAGATGTAGAACGTTGTTTTAACAGTTTATTACATAATGATCGTATCGACGCCACAATACGGATACTGATGTCTAAAAATGGCATTAATGACTTCCTTATTTTACTTTGCCGTATCTTACGAAATAAAATGTGAAAATATTCAATCTGATTACTTATATATATATCAGTAACTATTGAATGTAGGTGTGGAATTCTGGGTGAATACTGAATACGATAATTTGATTAATCAGCTTTCATCTGAAATAGAGTGTTACAGTAAGTCTTGTTCAATTGAAGTAAACA
Organism: Mactra quadrangularis; assembly: GCA_025267735.1. Taxonomy (NCBI): domain Eukaryota; kingdom Metazoa; phylum Mollusca; class Bivalvia; order Venerida; family Mactridae; genus Mactra; species Mactra quadrangularis. The sequence continues at coordinate 27,963,921 of CM046295.1, read as the reverse complement.
ATGCAAGAAAAATGTCTTCAAGGCAGCATGTACACATTATACATAAAGTAAGGAAAATAAAATACAAAAACAGCGATTTGTATATTAAACAAGTTCATTACAAACGGAACAGAACAAATCTTTTATTATATATTATACAGACATGTGAACATGTCAAAGATGAATACAACCTCACAGGACATTTTTGATTGTGAAGAATAAACTTTCAAGTTTGCCATGGAGTAGCTGGCATTCACTGTCGCAATTTTCATGAAATATTGAGAACGAAAATGGTCACAACAATTTGATCATGTGATATACGGATATTTCTGAAAAAACGGGAGAGCAAAGAAACAAAATCTTAATTCAGTTGCTTTATATAGCGGTTTTAGCGAGCGAGGAAGTATTTTTTGTATAAGCCGACAACATTAAGGTGCGAGCGAATCCATAAAACATATGATCAACTTGTTGTGGCCTTACAGTACACCGTGTGAGGAGCGCGGGTTTTTCGTGCCGTCTAGTTCAGTAATCTAAGTTCTGGTTGTAGTTGTGGATTTTATACAAATAGTAAGCTAAGCTTGATAACTTAAATATCAAGTTTTAACCAATAATGTATTAATTTATGATCTCTTTTTATTGCAAACACATTTATTTTTCATTTGTTTCCTTTCCAAAGTTCAATTAGGGTACACCTTCATATAGACTTAACATTTATAATTTATTTATCCGGACATTTTACCTAGAAATATTGTTTTCGATTGGAAGTCGATTTTTATAGGAATTTGGACTTTTGACTTTCAATTAAAAATATCTATTGGTAAATCTAAATTGTATAAAGCATTGTGCACTTCAAGTTGTCTTTAGTATAATAATTCCAAAAGAGCATGCTTAATACGTTTATACATGCCTTATACATGCTTGTTTAATTGAAACAATCCTACAAACTTCACATATCACACTGATGTTGACAAACATGAGAATCCAGCAAGTCACAAACATCATTATGTTTGTATATAACATATTGTTATTTGTCTATAGCATACAAGCATACATGCTCCAATCACACTAACCATATTCAATTACAAATTGTTTTCTTTTAGTAAATCTTCCACCACACTATGCAGTCGTCGTATTCTATAAATTACTTTAAGGTCCGAGCAGAGAAAAGATAATAAAAACGGAGTCTCGTACCAAAATACTTGTATTAACCAGTCATTTATTTGACTATAAAACAAATTGATTTACGTATCATTTTTGAGTCGTATTGTTTTATAGGATAACAGTGTCATCTTTGGTTGTCTTTGATTGTTAATGTGTTGTAACAGTGAGACAAACATTATATCGTCTGAGACTAAAGTTTAGAATATTTTATACTGGGAAGTAGCAGCAGTAGTGAGACATTATAATAAAAAAAATAAGTGGTATGTTATAACCTACACGTATAAAAAATATCGGTTCACATAAATATTTAATGTCATCGTAAATATGTTAATTATAACGTTATCTGAGATATTCTTACATTGATCAATAGTGACTGCAAGGGTATTTAAGTCAAAATACAGACATTCTAAAACTGCATTACATTTAAATGACCAAGCTACCTACACTTCAGGTGTTGTCGTCTTATAACATGAAGTAGATGTCAAATTCAGACGGGTATTGGTGCTCATTTGTACACAATTACCTTTATAGATTTGTTTTGATATCTTCATTTAATAAATACATGACATTTTACCCGATATATATATATAGCTTATTCCTTGTTTTATTTATATAATGGATAACACAAATGTACTGACACACAAGGTGTACTTTGTGATTTTTTTGATAGCAAGATGTGATGATTTAGAAAGGACAAATGTATAAAATATAAATTCTAGATGTATGCAGTTTGTCTATAATAAGATCATCAACAAGTTAACTATAGTGTCTACTGCTGTCTTCAGTACGTTATCTAGGGATTGTAGTTCCGTTTACTTCACCACAAAATCTGTGAACAATATACCAAATATAGACCAGACAAATCATGTTCATAACACAATCATGACGTTTGACTCTTGAGATTTTGTCCAAATCATTTAATATTGCTGGAATTAACATACTACATTCCGAGTATATTGGAGACAATATATTATTCTGTTTGACTAGTAAATTGTTAAGGGACGTTGCTGAAACCTTGCACATTAATTTGACTACAGTCAATCGCGTCTGTATTTATTCAAAATATGGTAGAAAAATATACTAAGCAAAAGTTATAACGCAAACGGTAATTTTTTTCACATATTTTTTATTTTATATCATACATTGGTATATTTGCCATCATTAAGTCTCTCGGTATGTTCACACATGAAAGTGTGTTAAAATTTCTTGTGCGGTCACGCTTGGGTGAACAGCATCGGTAAATCCTTTTTTACGGAGTTTCACGAATCCTGCACAGCACGTTAGTGTGTACACAAACAAATAAAGTTTGCTGAGAACTCTAGAGACTGCGTGACATTGTAGCACTCGTCATATTGGAAACAAGATAGAAAACATGCCAATATTGAGCATTGAAAACCGAGGATAAGCCGTTTGACGGATACCCCATTAACAATTACCACCTGCGTGTTCAGTAACTACTGTTAGTTAACGTTCGGATACGGGTAAATTCAACCCGAAGACAACTCAACCCGTGGATAACTCGACTCAAAGTTGTGACAACTCAGTCCGTTAGTTGGGAGTTGAGTTTTCTCGGGTTGGGTTGTCTTTGGGTTAAGTTGTTCCAACCCTGACGTAACGAAACGTTACGGACGTTCGGGGTTATTGAGCAGGCTACAGGTCATGGAGCAAATTTATTCAAGCAGTTAATTCTGTAGTAATATTGACCATTCTGCCAAGCTGGGTTCTGTAGTGATAAATGGGAACCACAACGCCCAACGCTACAGGTGAAAAGACTTTAATAACGTCTCTGTTAAATACGCCATCGGGCGCCCATGTCTTTTTCTCTTTCAAGATAACGCCAGACAACATTCCGCCTGGGCAATAATTCAATTTCGCAGATCTTGTTACATTAAGGTTTTAGATTTGTCGTCATTTTCAGTAGACAAAAATCCAATAGAACGTGTTTGGGACGTGTTTGACAGACGCATACGTCAACGTCTTGAACAGTATGTGACGATACAGGAACTAAACATTGCTTTACATGAGGAATGGACAAGCATCCCACTACGTTTTCACGACGTCCTAATGGGTCTTAAAGACTCAGGATTTTAGCAGACGTGAATTCAAATTAGACACACACTCATTATCAAGTCTTGTTAACTTTTTTTCTCCTACTGGACTTTTGATTTTGTGAATATTTTCTTTCCAAAAATCTTCACATATTGTTTTACTATTGAATACTCATGACAAGTGATTGTTTTATTATCATGTTGATTTTCACGTCATTTTCATAAAAACTTTTTGAAAATATTTACGTACCTATTTGCGTTATAACTTTTGCTTAGTATAGTTTGCATGAAAAACATTGTCATGTTTTCACGTGAATACTTGTTACGCAAATAAAGATATTAAAATACAAATGTTCTATATAAATATATGCTAGAGAAAAGTTTATGAATCTTTAAAACATTTTATGATTGTTTAAAAAATAACAATGAGTTTGACTCGTAATGAAACGTTAATGACACTCATAGCTGGCTGGGCTGTAAGTATTTAGTTTAAACGCTCCACATTGCTAACAATAACACCCAAAAACTTCATTATTTGAATTAAAGTATTTTATCATACTAGTAAGGGTTGCTTTTTAACCGAGTTATAATCAACAAAATGTCAGATAAAAATAATGCAATGTTTGTAGTTGTAAATCTTTACATCTTATATGTTTCACAGGTTATAGCTGAAAGAAAATATATATTCAATTTATTGGCAAATACAGTTTAGTTACTGCCGTGACTTACAAATGTTTATCTATGAAAACAATTTCAAGACTATTTACTATCCATTGTCTGGACTTTAAAGACATCATAAAGGTGAATCATTTGTCTCAATTCTAAACAAAACACATTATTAGACTTTTGTTAACATGAATAATATATCATCCATTGATTTGCTTTATGTGTCCAATTATGTTCAAAACGAACTAACATTTTTATTTTCGAATTAATTATTTTGACAAAACGAATTGTTATATAATTCCAAAAAGTAATAATATTACTTTAAATAATCGAAATAATTATTTTAAATTAAAGACACGAACGAATGATTCGCAAAAAACCAAAATGATTTTTCTTAAAACGAGATTATAATATTTCTCAAAAATGTCATTTTAGTGGCTTTGAACTTGTTTTTTCTGAACATTACATTATTTAAAACCATACAAACGCTAGATATCTACATCCATTTCTTATACTGACAGAATAAATTACCATACTTGAATAGTCAGAGGAAATGATAGTCGACAGTTGTCTTATGTCTTAATTTCATCCGGTGCTAATGATATAAGCCGGTAATGTCAACGTCTCTTAGTGTATATATTTATATGTTTGACTTTTATTATTAGTTCTTTCCTTTCTCCACTAAGACAGCATTATGTCTTTTGTTATTGATTTAATTATAAGATAAGATAAGATTTATTAACGTCTCATTTTACATGTACAATATGATAAAACAACTATATATATGTATACACAATGTAAAAAACATGCAAACCTTTTTAAAAAGAAATATGAGAGACAAATAAAAAACAGCATAATTCGAATTTTTTTACAATAGTAAATTATTATTTATTAGTAATATTTACAATATTAAATTTGCAACATAGTTTGTTTCTAAAAATAAATTCTAAAATCTACATGATGTGGAATATTTTGACATCACCATTCTTAAAAATTAATACACTGACAGTAATTTTAATGTAATTATAATAAAATATACAAATATTATAATGAGAAATATTGTTTTTTATTTCATGCTTTACGGTGAAATGCTGTGTTATTTTATAAAAATAAACGATGAAGATATCGGTTTATATTTTCACTACGATAAAAATATTAAAAATGATGGACTATTTTTTTCAAGGGAAACAGACAAGCTAGAGCTATTTCACACACCATGTAGCAAGTTCAGTGTTTATTGAAAAGGCATCAGTTGATGCTAATCAGGTGATAATAACAAGAAATCCATCCTATCCCTAAGTGATTTTTAAAGAATACCCTACAAGTTCAGTCGACACAGCTTTAGTTTATGCGGCGACTGCAACGGGGATTTTTCTACATAATTGTGGTCAAAAGCGAGAGTTTCGTACTTTAATTACTAGTTAAAAATAAAATAAAATAATACATAAAATAGTCTAATACTTAAATCCAGCGAGGAAAAACTTAAGTCTTAACGTTGACTCTGTATCAAAGCTGCATCATGTGCCATGAATTCCATTCTGTGATTAGATTTGACGAATATCCAGTCATTATACGGTAAATACAAATGTTGACTAATATTTAATCAAGCCAATATGTGGATTAATTTGGAATAACTGGTTTTATAAATCATCGACATCCTTGAGTTTTTGCCACTTCAATGACACGGATCTCACTTCAGCGCGTATGTGTTTCCTTACATTATCCATATATCCATATCTTTATTTACAAGTTTGTAATAAAAAGAGAAGCATTTACTTTCCAGTCGTCTGATAATATCGTTTAAATCCTTCATCCTTCCATTTAACCGCGTTAAATAACACCACAATAAGAACTTCAGAGTTGATTTAAAATTCGCGTAGTCCAACACATTTACCTTGACATTGACTGTTTATCTGCAGTTCACGGTATGTCTCCTTCCGCGATAGAAAACTGTAATACAATTGTCGAGTTAACAATGGCTACGTCACTCGTGAAAAAAATGTGTCTGAGCTCACTCGATGAAATATAAATCGATCCTACACCGAAATGGTCGAATATCCTCTATACCTTTTATAAGCATTGCTTATATTACATAACGTTGATGACACTCCATTCCCTTTGGTTTTACTTTTTTACAGTCTTTGTTTTGGCTTAGTGTTATTGCAAGGACATAAATGTGCATTGAGTATTTGAACACCCATTAGCCACAGCTTCAGACATACTTGATGAGTCTGAGGACGGCTAGAATGGACTTAATAAGAATGTCCATGTGAAAAGACTACATTTTCTAAGTATCGGTGAAATACAACATTTAATTCAACAAGTGCACTGAAGAATCCACTCCGCCAAAATTGATTACCAACGTCGTTACAAGTCGAGTTGTTTTTAAAATGCGCAGATGAAATATGTTCTACTTTTTGTCTTATGGATTAAATATAATAGTAATTGGTTCACTAGGTTCATGCATAAATATAGAACCTCTGGAAACCTAAATGCCAAGGGGGGTAATTGGGCAACATACAGGATTTTAAATCTAGTGTCTTGAAGTAGTTTTATTTGCAGGTTAAAGTTTCAAGCAGGCTTGTTTAATAAATTATTAGTCTTTAAACATTTGACAATAATATTTCCATATCTTACATGGTATATTAGCAATCGTCAGTAACGTGGAAGGATAGGCGAGTTCTGGTTATAGAGAAAGTTCCAGGAGAGCTAGGTTATGGAAACTAGCCGCCGTAAGTGAACATTCATTGTGTTGACTCGGCGTAAAAACCTTGAGTCTTAATCTGACCAGAGACAATGCAACATTATGTAATTGCAGTAACAATATGCTTACAGTGTCTAATACTATTTTATCTTACAATAATAACACCATACCGACAATTAATGAATGACATTTTCTAAATAAACTCACACATCCTTAGTTGCATTGTTATTTTTGTCGAAATCAATTGTCCATAACTGTCATGACATATTGTGTAATCATGCAGACTGCACCCATCCTGTTACTGGTAGAAAACTGTCAACAATGACAGTCAGCGTCCGTCCGCTAGCCATTAATTTATAATGGGCAATAATGAGGGTGTTGTCCATGTGCATGGATTTGAATTAAGACATTTAAGTCATTAATTTGAACTGACAATCTATTTGGTATCTGATAAACAGTCAAGTTAGACGACTCTTTAGTTAATTCACTATATATAGTTTTGAATAACAACTCATTTAAAACAAGTATGTGTTGAGACTCTTAATGTAAATATTAGTTTTTGTGTGTAATACATTGTGAAAAGGGTGAACCCGTCTCTTTTGTCATTGTTTAAATGCTTTATATTGCCAGTTTATATGAGTTTTAACAGAGACCTTGTTAATAGTAGGTTAAGGTTTATAATCAGAGTTTGTAACAATAGAATTGAGTGTGATTTGTATCCACGAATGTTTGCATGCAAAACATTGACAAATAACATATTATAATATACATAATAATGATATTTCTGATAAACTTGTTTCCACTTTGCAACAATCTATATTCTATATGAGTCTCTATAAAAATATATTGTCAATCAAGTCTATATAGTTGTTTTTGAATAATTGAGTGAAGAAGGTCTCTGAAATTCAATATGTACCTAATGATATGTTTAAATGACTTAAAAATATTGACAAAACTATCATTTGCCTGACTAAAGCCATTAAGACGACGTTGCTTCGAAGACAAAATAATTTCACTTAACTATTTATATCGTTTGGTTTAACAACATAGCATCACAAAAATGTGGTATCGCGCCGTAAAAGTTTTAAGATTGATTTATGAATGCTAATTATAAAGTAAGTCAGTCCAACATTTTGTTATAAACATTTATTTATTACACGAAGTAAAGTATCTCATATGATGGTTCTAATTGGAAAAATTATCCACGTGAATTATCCTAAAGATGTTTGTCAGGTTACGATCCAGAAAGTCAAGAAAAAAATGTTTTACATTGAATGGTTTGTCACTTTGAACAAATTAATGTTAACAGGTTAATGGACCGGAACGTTAAAAAATCAAGTTGTCAAAAATGATATACCGAGACACTTATGCACAAACCAAAACATCTCAAATTTGAATTACATTTTATGTTCATATTTTAGACATATCCGTGTTGATCACATTTATGCTGCTGTTATCATGACAACGCTCCAACTTTGCATGAAACAACATACACTACTTTATGTTTACATTAGTTTATTATGACATTTTGACAATCTTTGCCGACACTTCCATTAACATCCTAAGTCGTAGACTGAATAAAAGTCTAATTTTATCTTTTTATGTGCAAACATTAGACAGACTTATTTCTATCTGAATATGATTATAAGTTTTTACTTATATTAATAATTATTTCCATCAAAATTATAATAGAACAAGACAATGCGATGGGACATTTATAGACATATGTATCTATCATAAACCTAAAGGCACCATCAAGACCATTACAACATGTGATAATAACTTGTGTCATGATAACCAATGCTTTGGTGATACTTTTTATTTTAACGAGTCAATCCAAGTTACATAGCTTTATCAAGCATTGGTCTATAACCAGTACTCACCTACCCATCCACAAGGTCAACATCTCAGGTACAAGTCACATTTAGTACACTTAAACAAAGTTACAATGTTTCATAATGTCATTCATTTTGCTTATTGTTCATGCGTCTTTCGCGTGCAATTATTCACACATCTTAAGTTACATCTTATAATTTTATTATATAAGATAACTACAGATGAAAACTCTACTCGTAGTCATCCAACATCATTGTCGTCTGCAATATTCAATTGAAAGGCGCATGCTAATAATCGGATATTATTCAAATGATCTACGTAATTAACAATAAACGGCACTTATTATGTTGCATGTTTTTATACTTCATGACAAGTCAACATTTCATAAAATCTTTATTAAAAACATATTCTTAGGAATCCACCGCGTCGATTTTTCTAGTCAAAAAATGAAACCTTGATCGCGTCATCTGAAACACAAGTTTAGAATAATTTTATGGACGACAATAACGTAAATAAATGTAAATTTGTCAAGAAAATAGGAAATATTCAGCATTTTTGGTACATAACTAGGACTCTGTCTGAGATTTTGTTTTGTAGTTTGAATACTTGATTTGTTTTGAGAATATAACATTAGTGTAAATAAATAATTATCCTTTCTATGTGACCAATTGTATAATGTTATGTAAGAATAAGAGCTATTGAAACACTCTTTAGAATTCCACAGTGTCTGGAATCATTTGCAAACAATCACCTTTTGGCCATGGAGTCCCAATATTCGTAAAAGAGCACAACACTGACAATTAAAAACTTGAGGTTTGACATAAATAGTACGTTCAATATCATTAGTTTTCGGAGATTGATATACACTGTTGGTAATATATAAGTTATCTGATTGGTTTATGAATTCCTCTAGATTAATTATTAATGTTAGTGGTCAGTAAACTTATTTCTCCAGATGTGCAAATGGCAGACGTTTTGTATTAGTTTGTTCTTGAATCGTTTGGGACAAGTATAAGCCAGGTGCACCCTAGAATCTGGTTTTAAGCAAACAGTACCAATTATTATGACAATAGTTAAAGATCTAACAAATATCTTCCTCTATGCGTTTGGTTGTGTGGTAGATCTGTGTTCTAACTATTGTTAATTGTTAAATGTTTACTTATACATTTTTTGATAAATACATATAGTGCATGTGTGTGTAGTTGCACCCATTCCTAAATGTCTATACATTTATGATATGACGTATTTTTATTCAACAATTTACTAACATTATCCTTGATGACATCATGTCAATTATCAAATAATACAATATTTGTATTCACCACAGTGTCGCCTTCATGTAGTCTCCAGACAGTGGTCTTAGTGTTTATAGTCAGACAAAAAGACGATCATTATATCATAAAACACTTCATATAAAGTACATTATATGTAGATGTAGAACGTTGTTTTAACAGTTTATTACATAATGATCGTATCGACGCCACAATACGGATACTGATGTCTAAAAATGGCATTAATGACTTCCTTATTTTACTTTGCCGTATCATACGAAAAAAATGTGAAAATATTCAGTCTGATTACTTATAAATCAGTAAATGTAGTTGTGAAATAATGGAGGCAAGATTATCTAGCAATGACATGAATACAAATTATATACATGAATAGATATTTATGGAAACTTTATTGAACCATGGTCTGTTTGTAGTTTTCTCATTCTAATAGCCAACGATTAAATGTGTAGCTTTATTGAAAATTTCGCTCTACAACAAAATATTTATATATATCGTTTAAAATTACTGTTTTCTATAAGCTCTCCTTGCGGACTCATTATGTCTTAGTTGTCTCTTCTCTTATTGTTATTTCCCCTAAATACAATTAAACAACGTAACTAGTACAAACATTGTCAAATTCTGGGTGAATACAATAATTTGGTAAATCAGCTTTAAACTGAAATGAATTGTTACAGTAAGTCTTGTACAATTGTAGTAAACAATGCAAGAAAAATATCTTGAAGGCAACATGTACACATTATACATAAAGTCAGGAAAATAAAATACAAAAACAGTGATTTGAGTATTAAACAAGTTCATTACAAACAGAACAGAACAAATATTTTATTATATATTATACAGACATGTGAACATGTCAAAGATGAATACAACCTGACAGGACATTTTTGATTGTGAAGAATAAACTTTCAAGTTTGCCATGGAGTAGCTGGCATTCACTGTCGCAATTTTCATGAAATGTTGAGAACGAAAATGGTCATTTGTTTGTGTAACAGCAGGTACTATTGTACCATTGCAACTTTGACAGTATGATCAATGTATTTAGACGAATGTGTTTTTATCGACTATTTAGGCCACAACAAATTGATCATGTGTTATACGGATGTTTCTGAAAAATATTGGGCGAGCGAAGAAAAAATAAAAATCTTAAGTCAGTTGCTTTATATAGCGGTTTGAGCGAGCGAGGAAATATTAAGATGCGAGCAAATCCATAGAACATATGCTCAACTTGTTGTGGCCTTACGAACACCGTGTGAGGAGCGCGGTTGTTTCGTGCCGACTAGTTCAGTGACCTAAGTTCTGGTTGTATTGTCCGTTTTTTCTCAACTGTCAAAGCTTGAATAATTTCACAGGGACTGAATACATTGTTTTTGTACTGACGGCCTAATTGTTATTAGATATAGCTTGACTAAAGCATATCATACCACAAAAGCAGCTTTACTCGATCATAATACACACTTTCTGAAACTCATGTATGTATAATTACAATAATTTTAACAAACGCATTCACCGTATAATTATTCATGTTTTGACAGGTTGAGAAAAAACGAACAATAGCTGTAGATTTTATACGAATAGTACGGTAAGCTTTATAACTTAAGTATTAGGTTTAAATCAATAATCCATTGAATTATGATCAATTTATATTGCAAACCTATTTTATTCTTCATTTGTTTCCTTTCCAAAATTAATGTACACCTTTATATGGACTTAACATTTGTAACATTTTTATCCGGACATCTTACCTAGAAATATTTTTTTCGGTCGAAAGTCTATTTTCTATGGGAATTTTAACTTTTGACTTAAAAATAAAATATTTATTGGTATATCTAAATTAAAATTTAAAGTATTGTACACTTAATGTTGTCTTTAGTACAATAATTCCGAAAAAAAAGTATTCATAGCTTTAAACGTTTATACATGTGTGTTAAATTGAAACTATCCTACAAACATCACATATCACACTGATGTTGACAAAATCTAAACAAAAATGAGAACCCAGCAAGTCACAAACATCATTATGTTTGTATATAATATATTATTATTTGTCTATAGCATGCAAGCATACGTGCTCCAATCGCACTAACCATATTCAATTACAAATTGTTTTCTTTTAGTAAATCTTCCATCACACTATGCAGTCGTCGTGATCTATAAATCACTTTAAGGTCCGTGCAGAGAAAAGATAATAAAAGCGGAGTCTTGTACCAAAATAATTGTATTAACCAGTCATTTATTTGACTATAAAACAAATTGATTTACGTATCATTTTGGAGTCGTATTGTTTTATAGGATAACAGTGAACTTAATGGTTTTCTTTGATTGTTAATGTGTTGTCACAGTGAGACAAACATTATATCGTCTGAGACTAAAGTTTAGAATATTTTATACTGGGAAGTAGCAGCAGTAGTGAGACATTATAATAAAAAAATAAGTGGTATGTTATAACCTACACTTATATAAAATATCGGTTCACATAGATATTCTGAGATATTCTTACATTAATCAAGAGTGACTGTAAGGGTATTTAAGTCAAAATATAGACATTCTAAAACAAGCTACCTACCCTTTAGAATCTGGCGTCTTATAAAATAAAGTAGATGTCAAAGTCAGACCTGTATTGGTGCTCATGTGTACACTACTTACCTTTATATATTTGTTTTGATATCTTCATTCAATAAATACATAAACATTTTTACCCACTATATATGTACATTATTCCTTGTTTAATTTATATTATGAATAACACAAATGTACTGACACACAAGGTGTATTTTGTGATTTTTGTTTGATTGCAAGGTATGAGGATTTAGAAAGGACAAATGTATAAAATATAAATTCTAGATGTATGCAGTTTGTCTATAATAAGATCATCAACAAGTTAACTATACTGTCTACTGCTGTCTTCAGTACGTTATCTAGTGATTGTATTTCTGTTCACTTCATCGCAAAATCTGTGAACAATATACCAAATATAGACCAGACAAATCATGTTCATAACACAATCATGACGTTTGACTCTTGAGATTTTGTCCAAACCATTTAATCTTGCTGGAATTAACATACTACATTCCGAGTATATTGGAGACATTATGTTATTTTGTTTGAGTAGTAAATTGTTAAGGGACGTTGCTGAAACCTTGCACATTAATTTGACTACAGTCAATCGCGTCTTTATTTATTCAGAATATGGTAGAAAAATGGTTTGCATGAAAAACATTGTCACGTTTTCACGTGAATACTTGTTACGCAAATAAAGATATTAAAATACAAATGTTCTATATAAATATATGCTAGAGAAAAGTTTATGAATCTTTTAAACATTTTATGATTGTATAATATAATAACAATGAGTTTGACTCGTAATGAAACGTTAATGACACTCATAGCTGGCTGGGCTGTTAGTATTTAGTTTAAACTCTCCACATTGCTAACAATAACACCCAAAATCTTCATTGTTTGAATTAAGGTATTTTATCATACTAGTTAGGGTTGCTTTTTAACCGAGTTATAATCAACAAAATGTCAGATAAAAATAATGCGATGTTTGTAGTTGTAAATCTTTACATCTTATATGTTTCACAAGTTATAGCTGAAAGAAAATATATATTCAATTTATTGGCAAATACAGTTTAGTAACTGCCGTGACTTACAAATGTTTATCTATGAAAACAATTTCAAGACTATTTACTATTCATTTATTGTCCCATTGTCATGACAGCAATGACATCATAAAAGTGAATCATTTGTTTGTCTCAATTCTAAACAAAACACATTATTAGATTTTTGTTAACATGAATAATATATTTATCCATTGATTTGCTTTATGTGTCCAATGATGTTCAAAACGAACTATCATTTTTTTTTCGAAATAATTATTTTGACGAAACGAATTGTTATATAATTCCAAAAAGTAATAATATTACTTTAAATAATCGAAATAATTATATTGAAATAAATACACGAACGAATGATTCGCAAAAAAAAACGAAATGATTTTTCTAAAAACGAGATTATAATATTTCTCAAAAATGTCATTTTAGTGGATTTGTACTTGTTTTTTTCTAAACATCACATTATTCAAAACCATACAAACGCTAGATATCTACATTCTTATCTTATACTGACAGAATAAATTACCATACTTGAATAGTCAGAGGAAATGATAGTCGACAGTTGTCTTATGTCTTAATTTCATCCGGTGCTAATGATATAAGCCGGTAATGACAACGTCTCTTAGTGTAGATATTTATATGTTTGACTTTTATTATTAGTTCTTTCCTTTCTCCACTAAGACAGCATTATGTCTTTTGTTATCGATTTATTTACAAGATAAGATAAGAATTATTAACGTCCCATTGTACATGTACAATATGATAAAACAACTATATATATATGTATACACAATGTAAAAAACATGCAAACCTTTTTAAAAAACAGCATTATTCGCAATTTTTTTACAATAGTAAATTAATATTTATTAGTAATATTTACATTATTAAATTTGCAACATAGTTTGTTTATATAAATAAATTCTAAAATTTATATGATGTGGGATATTTTGACAACAACATTCTTATAAATTAATACACTGACAGTAAAGACAGACAAGCTAGTGCTATTTCACACACCCTGTAGCAAGTTCAATGTTGACTAAAAATGCATCAGTTGATGCTAACCAGGAGATAATAACAAGAAATCTATCCTATCGCTAATTGATGTTTAAAGAAAATCCTACAAGTTTAGTCGACACAGCTTTATCAAAGCTGTATGATGATGTATCAACAATGAATTCCATGTTGTGATTAGTTTTGACGAATAGCCAGTCATTATACGATAAATACAAATGTTGACTCATATTAAATTAAGCCAATATGTGCATAATTTGGATATAATGAACTGGCTTAAAAAATCATCGACATCCTTTAGTCTCCGCCATCTCAGAAAATCAATGACACGTCTCTCACTTTAGCGCGCATGTGCTTCCTTACATTATTCTTATATCAATATCGTCATTTACAAGTTTGCGCTAAAATAATGAACATGTACTTTCCAGTCGCCTGATAATATCGTTTAAATCCTTCATTTTAACCGCGTTACACTACATCACAATAAGAACTGCAGTGTTGATTTAAAATTCGCGTAGTGCAACACATTTACCTTGACATTGACTGTTTATCTGCAATTCACGTTATGTCTCCTTCCGCATTAGAAAACTGTAATACAATTGTCGAGTTAACAATGGCTACGTCACTCGTGAAAAAAAATGTGTCTGAGCTCACTCGGTGAAATATAAATCGATCTTACACCGAAATGGTCGAATATCCTCTATACCTTTTATAAGCATTGCTTATATTACATAACGTTGATGACACTCCATTCCCTTTGGTCTTACTTTTTTACAGTCTTTGTTTTGGCTTAGTGTTATTGCAAGGACAGGAATGTGCATTGAGTATTTGAACACCCATTAGCCACAACTTCAGACATACTTGATGAGTCTGTGGACGGCTTGAATGGATTCAATAAGAATGTCCATGTGATAAGACTACACATTCTAAGTATCGGTAAATACAATATATAATTCAAGCACACTGAAAAATCCACTCCGCCAAAATTGAATACCAACATCGTTACATGTCAAATTGTTTTAAAAATGCGCAGACAAAATATGTTCTACTTTATGTCTTGTGGATTAAATATAATAGTAAAGGGTTCACTCGGTTCATGCATAAATATAAAACCTCTGGAAACATAAATGCCAAGGGGGGTAAGTGGGCAACATACAGGATTTTAAATCTAGTGTTTTGAAGTAGTTTTATTTGCAGGTTCAAGTTTCAAGCAGGCTTGTTTAATAAATTATCAGTCTTTCAAAATTTGACGATAATATTTCCATATCTTATATGGTATATTAGCAATCGTCAGTAACGTGAGAGGGTAGGCGAGTACTGGTTTTAGAGAAAGTACCAGGAAAGCTAGGTTATTGAAACTAGCAGCCGTAAGTGAACACTTTTTGTGTTGACACGGCGTAAAAACTTTGAGCCCTAATCTGACCAGAAACAATGAAACATTATGTAATTGCAGTAACAATATGCTTACTTGTCTAATACTATACTGAGCAAAAATGAAAACTTTACATGGAATTTGAACGGAATATTTTTACTTTGCTTAAATGCACCATAAAACTACTAACAGCATGTTTTATCTTGATCAATTATCCGACAGTTTTGTGAATTTCAATACTATTCCCCCACAGAGTAATTTGAAATGTGAAGTCAACTAAGGTAGGGGTCAATTTAAAAAAAAATATCGAAAGTGGTAAAACTTGGACCTTGTGTGATTTTCGGTATTGAATTTGAGACTTAAAGACAATGTCGACAGGAGCTTGTCAGTAACGTGGATGACTACCATTGCTGTTGATGCAAGCCAACATTCTCCTTCTCATGGAGTTGACGTAATGTCTAATGACGTCATTCGGAATTGCCTGCCATGCGAACAGCAAAGCCTGTTTCAGGTCATGAATGTTGTTGATTTGGTGATTGTTTCTGTCCTCAGACCGAGTTCTTCTTATATGTGCTCTATGGGGTTAAGATCCGGGGAGAGTGCTGGTCAGGGTAAGACGTTCACATTATTGTTTGCTAAGAAAGCTGTGGTTACTCGGGCTGTATGGGGTCTAGCATTATCATGTTGAAAGATTGCCTGAGGTCCATGGTTCTGCATAAATGGGAGCAAATGATTGAAGAGAATATCGATATAACCTTGCGCATTGACATGTCCCTGAACAACCACAAGTTCTGTCTTTTGGTTACCCATGATTCCTTCCCAGACCATGACGCTGCCGCCACCGAACCTGTCCGCTTCCCTGACGCAGCATTGGGCAAATCTTTCATTTTTGCTACAGTAAATTCTCACCCCACCGTCTGCAAAGCTAACCCTGAAGCGTGACTCATTTGAGAAAATCACATTGTTCCATTGGGCTCGCCTCCAAAGGCGATGCCGTCTACTCCAGACCAGTCTTTGAGCCCTATGACGTGCCGTTAGAAGCGGTCCAGTGTAAGGTCTGCGAACCCGAAGTGGAAAGTGTGATTTCCTCAGACTGCTTCGGATAGTTTGAGCAGAGACCCCTAGCTGCCGAGCAGTTACTGTAGCTGACAAAAAACGATAACATAAGTGAGCTAACGCAATCGCGCGGTCGTCTCTACGTTACGTCGCACGCTCCCTACCTGGTCTTTGGCGGTCGCGTACAGAGCCAGTAGCTGTATAGCGACTAATAAGGTTGTGTATGGTTTGAAGGAGCAACCAAATTGCTGCGCAACATCATTTACCATAGCACCGGCATTCAGTATGCCGATAGCCTGATTTTTCTGATCTTCAGAAAGCCGTGGCATAATTAAGAATTATCAAAAATACTGCAAATGTTGTTATTTCTTGTTTGTGAGCAACCGTTAATGTTTCTCTGTAAGTGATTTTACTTAAAACACACAATGAGGTGACAACACGTGGTTAGTGTTGAAAACCGGAAATGTAAAATCGTGCAAAGCATGCAAGGTGCGCCGGGATGGGATTATCAAAACTGAGAGTGTATTGACAGGCCAATCGATGTGTATATTGAAAGTAAATCTATGAGAAGAATAACCTGTCAAAACGGGAAATTTAGTGTGTAAAGTTTTCATTTTTGCTGAGTATAGTATATCTTATAATAATAATACCAGATAGACGATTAATGTATGACATTTTCTAAATAAACTCACACATCATTAGGTGCATTATTATTTTCGTTACAATCAATTATTCATAAAGTTATGTTTTGTCGTGTAATCAAATATACTACACCCATCCTGTCACTGGTGGAAAACTGCCAATTGTGATAGACAACGTACGTCCGCTAGATATTTATTTAGTATGTGCAATAATGAGGGTGTTGTATATGTGCATGGATTTTAATTAAGACATTTTAAGTCATTTATTTGAACTGTCGGTTAAATTGCTGACAATCCATTTGGTATCTAATAAACAGTTTATTTAGGCAATTCATAAGTTAATTCACTCGATATAGTTTTGAATGATAACTCACTTAAAACTAATATGTTTATAGACTATTTATGTAAATATCAGTTTGATGTGTAATACATTGTAACAATGGTGTACTCGTCTCTTTTATTCATTGTTAAAATGTTTCATATTGCCAGTTTATACATGTATATGTCATTTTGTGTTAACAGAGACCTTGTAAATAGCAGGTTAAGGTTTAGAATCAGAGTTTGGCTACACCTTAAAAAACTTTTCAAATAAAATTCACGTATCTAAAACAATGGTACTAATTGGTCTTCTTAAATTAGCAAAATACACATGTTCATAAGTGTGTACCTCACAAATGCTACATTGTTATGTTCAAGGTGTGTATATATAATACCCCATCTCTTACTATTCGCTGCACTATTCCAAAACAATATCCCAATTTAACCAGATCATACAAACTCGTACACTCAATGCATGCACTTACTATTAAGTAAATGGATTTTCCAGACGCGAACTTATAATCGCTTTATAACGATAGTACAAGACCATAAATGTTTATTAATGAAACCATACATACAGATTATGATAGTTTAACATCAGAATAGTACAATATAAACCTTTGTTTATTATGTATCAGGATTTCTGCACAGATTTCTATGGGCTATTGTTTAGTAAAACAGACAGATAGATAAGAAACAGATTCTACTTTTACGATGTCAAACATTGCTTCCTTGTGGTGATTAAGTATTACATGGTATTTGTAAGAAATCAAAGACTGTTTACATTCTCATTTGCATTGATACTTTTTAAATATTGAACTAGATATTTGAAACTATCATATATATATTTTCCAACACATGCGCTGCCAAACCGGTCTTCATCAATAAAGAAGCACAAAAACTATGAAAGTAGCCGGGTTATACATCTTCATTTTTGAGTGTGTTGATGAAGATGACGAAAGTTTTTTCATAAACACATGCTACGTGTTAAACGCTATCTACCAAATTTAGCGGATTTAACTTATTTAAATGTTATTGTTAAAATTTAAAGTATTATACAAACGCCGTCATTAGTGTATTTGTTTTACAATATCATATTATATTGTATTCATTGCATTCACAGGCAACTTAATGTTTGTTTGATTGTTTGAATGAAGGCAACACAGAAATGACATTTCATTTTGATTTGACAAATGATCGTTAATATATAAAGAAAGACATTTAATAAATATTTTCAGGTCTGCCTCGGATGTTGTAGAAAATCCGTTTGAAGGTAAGCTGTTATGAAATGAAAAAAAGGTTTCCAAGCAAATCACATGACCGTCGATAACAATAGGAATAACGCTATGCTTTGACAATTTCGTCGTTATTCAATTATTTTTACTAGTGCATATTATATCATCTCAACACGTTCGGTTCAAATTGCCTTTTAAAATTTATTTTTGTGTACAATGAAGAGAAATACTTTGCAAATAAAACAGTGCTTATATGTAGATAAATGTTTATCTTTATTATTAAAACAAAACTGAAAAAAAACTTCTGGATATATTCAAACAATATAAAAATTATAACTGTCATACTTTTTTATAATTAAACATTTCACTACTTCTGACGCAGAATAAGCCTACACTATTTGTAAATAAATATCTACAAAAACGCATACAAAAGAGAAATTTAAAGACGAACGTGAGTCACTTGTTTAAATACTAATTTAATTCGTACTGAATTCGTCACATCCCATTTTATTACACTTCATGGGTTATTTAAGACTGACAAGAAGTAATGCAAACATCCATACATATTGAATATCACACAAAAATGACTGGAAGTTTCTGTTAGATACATTTATGTAGATAATATAAGACTTCTGATCATTTAGAAAAATGCGTTATATGGTTTGAATATCAAAATACAGTTATTTGGAATATGGTTGCTTTTTAATGTCCGGTATAAACATATAAGATATTGTTGTCGTTAGGATATTTAATAAGTCACTTGTTTCTTATACAAATTAATAATTGATTTTTTTTAGATAGAAAAGTCTCAAAACTTTAATACTATTTGTCAACAAACTATGAATAAAAAAGGTTAGTATTGGATTAAAACATTTTTAGTGCATGACTTGATATTTTGCTGGGTACTCGATGCTTTTCCATTTGCAAGTACAAACAAATGGTACATTGTCATTGTTGACAAAGACATTAATGAACATGGAATAGACGCACGCAGCCAAGTCCATGCATAAAACAAGATGATAATTAATCACAAAATCTCAGATACGTGATAAACTTTTGTTCTCAGTAAATTAACAAACACAATATATCACCTTTATAATACCATTACAGGCCAGACAATGATAATATAAAAATATAAGTAGAAAGGTAATTGTCTTGTTTTTCCTAATATAGACAAGTAAATGGTAAGTCACAGCTGTATCTAAACTGTATTTGTCTATGAAGTAATTGAATAAGACTTTCTTCAAACATGTATTCATTTTGCAAAACACATTTATGTAACATGTATACATTTATAGTCACGAACATTATTAGTGATTTAAATGCATTACCAGATAAGAGAAACAATGTATATATTGTTATATAAACGATAAAACGAGCAAGTATTAATCATATAGCGCATTGGCTTAGAGGAACAAGTTAGAGCAAGTGTGAGGTTGGTACACCCATGTGCCCTGAGTGTTAAATAAATTGCCACTGTTCGTTACAAGGTAGAAACTTCTACATGTGTTTTCTTTTGTTTTGTGTTCTTATTATAACAACCGTTTAAAAATATAAAACACCCCCTTATTTCCATTTCAGTGTTACTTTATCTTTGGTCATGAGACATGTGACATTGAATGGATATATACCGTTTGAGTTATTATCTTTAATACTAACTATATCGTAACTTTTATAGTTTTAGTTAAATTACAAATGGTAGAATGAAGATATACAGTTACGTGTATACATGGTTAAGTGATTTTTCCTAACATATGAGTAAAAATGACTGTTGTTATTTTCATTTTATTGTAATCATTTTCTAATACGCAAAACTTTACTTTGAAGATCTGTATGAATACTGAAGTGATTGACAATATAAAAGTGTCTGTCCGGGTTCTTCAATGTCCCTTAACAATGTACTAATTAAACGAAACAAAATAATGGCTTCCATACTCGCCAATAAAATTAAAATTGTTACATTTGGAAGTTACAGTAAAATAGACCCACATATAACAGTAAATTATGTACCCTTAGTATCAGTTTATTTAATGAAGAACCCATCTACAACATCAGATTATAAATTTCGCTATTATATCAACTTATTTATGTGTTTCCTCCCAGTTTCTTATATTCTAATATTTAATGTTAGACTACATTTTGTCTCCATTTAAAACACAATGACAATAAAAGTCATCCAACTTGTCTATGATGATAAAAAAATCGTTTTCGAAATAATGTTTAACTTCTTTGCTTTTATTGCGAAATAAAACAATAAGCCCTGATATATATGCAATTGATTTTGTATAAGACGACATTTTAAACAATTCGTTCCCTACATGGAAGTCTATATAAAAACAATGATAGATTAGTCAGAAGTTCATCCCAAGTTTAATAATTTGTAACAGTAGAAGCGAACGTGATTTGTCCCCACGAATGTTTGCATGCAATAGACAAATATCATATTATAATATACAAAATAATGATACTTCTGATAAACTGGTTTCCACTTTGCAAAAGTCTATATGAGTTGATATAAGAATATATTGTCAATCATTTCTAATTAGTTGTTTCTGTATAATTGTATGAGGAAGCTTTCTGAAATTCAATATGTATCTAATGATATATTTAAATGACTAAGAAAAATATTGACAAAACTATATGTTACGTGATGGTCTTTCATTTGCCTGACTGAAGCCATTAAGACGCCGTTGCTTCGAAGACAAAATAATTTTGTTCATGGGCTTAGTTACAAATGTAAACAGGAACGCAGGAACGAATAAAAAAATCGGATGTTCAAAATATAATTTTGATATCCAAAATTAATCGAATATTTGATTATATATATATAGTACGAATATAATCCAAAGTTGATGACTCATATTCCGATTTCGTGGCCGAATTGGTATATCCGAATGTTATGGTTTTTTGCAGTATACATGTGTACATATAATTACTACATTGTAATACACTAAGCGTTATATTAATTTGATTTGTTTAAATGTTATGTATATAATATTACACGTTCTAAGATAATCAAACGAATTAAACAGTATGTCTTAATAGTGTTGTTGTCAAAGTCTTCTGACCGCAGTTATCTCCCTTGTCAAGACAATACGCGATGTACAAAATAACACACACTCTTCAAATACAATTGTCTCTATATCTTCAAAATACAGTTCGGGTAACAAATATACTAGTTAGAAGTTCACTTACGTTGTGATGTAACATATCAAAATAAAACTCCATTAATTAAAGCGTCCACCGGAGGTAATCAATGAGTCATCACGTTGATTAAGTGAAGCTTAAACGACGTTTAAACGAAAATTGTATTATTTTGAAATAAGTTTAAGTGTGATTGGGATAGACCTTTAAAACTTACAATGATGAAATTTTTCCCACAAATGGTCAAGACCTTGTGATGCAAGAAAATCAAATTGGTATCTTAATATTTATTTATTTATCTCAAAAAGCGAAATGTCTTTGTTTTAATAAACTTGACGTGTGGCTGACAAAGAGGGTTTACAAGTAAACATGATTGGTGTAATAAAGAAAATAATATTATATGAATAAAGATAAAACAAACGCTGTTGTAAGAAAATACCAATATAACAGTTATGGGTAAGTTGTGATATTTCCACAAGGATTTGATACAGTCAGTGTTTTATTGTTGTTGTTACATTGTGATAAATTGTCAAATAAGTTTAAATGTTCTGATACGATATATAATATGAAAATATTGGATACCATTCCATTACAAAGAAGTGTGTTATTCCATCAAAATTAATCTAAGTGAATCTGATATTGAAGCTGTCTCTAATGGTAAGGTAAAAACATTGAAATCTATTAAAGATAATAATGTCACTTTAAAATTCTAGAAAAAGGAAGCTAAAATAGTATGACTCGTTAAAATGGACTCTTACAAGACACCGAACGAGTTATCATCCATTAAGCAGACATATTAGATAAAAGATTCTAATATATCGGTTTTGACAAAACCTTTAGTAATGCACATACTGAATAATGACTAGCGGACGTACACCGTCTGTCATTGTTTGGCAGCTTTCTTCCGTATTTCGTCTTACCCAGTATATCATTAGGCCGACTTGATTTGCCCGGGCGGCTTACGAACCGGTGTAAGCCGATAGCCGATCGGCTCGCCCCGGTGTGACATATGAATCAAGCGATCCGGCTAACTAATTACTGTTGCAGACGGTCGCATTTCAAGCAGTGTGTGTAAATAAACCCATATCAGTAGATAAAATTTTTAATTCGTGTCTGGCGATAAAATGTGTACTTGTAATACAACTCTTACACAAATGACGCGTAAGAGAGGTTTATTGAACACATCAACTAGTATTTTGTCCATAATCGTAGTAATTTTTTATAATAATGGTATCTCCTGTATCTATTTATAGCCATATTTGTCAGACACTCGCCGCTAGCCGCTCTAACGAAACCGGCGCATTCGGCGTGCGCCGGTTGTTGACCCAGCTAAAACGCCGGTAGCCGTTTCTGAATCGGCGTACGCCGGTTTGAGCCGCCCGGGCAAATCAAGTCGGCCCCTTGTATATTATTATAATCGGTGTTTCAGGCCAAACACCTTCTGATACAGAATATAAATTATGCAGTATACTGGATGACAAAACTAAATAGAACTGATGTTGTTATTATTTTAGAAATGATGTCTCTATTAATGAGCGAGTTGATAAAGAGAAAGCAGAATATTTCTCTGATTATAAAATTTATCTTCAATACACCGAGGGTATGTACACATAGAAAATTGGATTAATCCAAATGTATATCTTCTTTGCAAAACGATTTATTATGTTATAATCACTAAAGCGAGAAATACTAATTGTAGACACCGTTACCCTATCTGTACAGCACAAATTATAAATGTTATGTTATGATGTAATTCTAGACTTTAATATGTTTAATGTATGCATAAACTTGACAAAAACAATTACAAATACAGTTCGTACTTTACTTCATTATACGGTTACCTCGTTGCCATACAATACAGCGATTTACTATGTAAAACTCGATTTGGTTCCTTAAAATGATTGTGTGTGATTTTTGATGTTGGGAAAGTACAATATTTTTCTTTTAAAACAAAATTTTCTTCAAATTTCAACTAAATATTACATACATGCAGATAACTTGGTATTTGTCAGCAATATATATTTTCTGAGGACATAAAAGTTCTTATTGAATCCAATCAAATTAACATCTATCTCGTCAAGTATGTCTGAAGTCACTGCTTATATGTTTTCTTGTACTCGATGTATACTCCTATCAGAACATTTGTATAAAAAATAATACATAGACTATAGAAGGTTAGACCAAGACGAAGCAAATTGTCATTAACAACAAAATGTCACAATCAGGTATAATTTGAGCCTTGAAGATATATAAACAATATTGAAAAAAGTTCTTGTGTGATTGATCAATATCATTAAAATCAATATAATCATAAATATTTTTTTTAATATTGACGACATTTGACGATGAAGGCATTAAAGTGACTTTAAAGTGAATGAATAATCACAGCACGGAACCGAATCGAGTTTTAGATAGCCAGACATCTTTTATATGACAACAAGGAAAACTAATGATGAAATAAAGTACGTATTGTGTTTTATTTTTGTTATTTTTATTTTATTCTTGTATATATTGTTACCAATATCAATGTTATATCATAGTCAAGATGAAACAATGTGTCATTAATCTGATTCGCACACAGTTACCATTAGAATTGATTTATAAAGCTAAACATATCTCAAACAACTATTGTACAGATCATTAGTTATAAAGTTCCTCGTACGTTTAAGATTAGGCAATTCTATAACGATACACAGCGATTAAAAGCAAATAAAAAGATAATATACATAATTTATACAGGTTAATAGTTTACCTATAATTCTGACTTATTTGTGATCTTAATAACTTTTATTCTAATTGTCCTTGTTTACACCACTACATGACAAAACTGTAAAAGTGTGAAGCAATAGAACAGTATCATTATCAGACAAGTTAAATCAGAAGTTGTCATTATCGGCTTATATCATTAGCACCAGATGAAATTAACAAATAAGACAACTGTCGAATATTATTTCCTTTAACTATTCATGTATGGTAATTTATTCTGTCAGTATAAGACATGAATGTAGATAGCTAGCGTTTGTTTGGTTTCACATAATAGTAATGTCCAAAATGATACATCTCAAATGACAGGATGTGATTTTGTCCATTACTACAAGGAAATTATAGTTTGTTATAGTTGACGGGATTTATCCGGAATTTATTTGCCAATGTGTTATTTATTCCTTATGTTTATTACGTATGTCAAAATACGTGTGATGGAGTTTACCATTTGCCTTCTTCAAATGCCATTTCATAAAAAAAACAAATAAAACTGTACTTTAACGTATTAAAGTTATATTGTGAAATTGTATTATTATCATACAGGCACGTTTACTTAACTCTTTAATCTACGCAGGTTCATTGTTTCAGAGTGCAAACAATAAATAGATTCATTTATAAAATGTATAAAGAAAAGTACAAAAAAATAAACTCGGACGAATTTGGATACGCGGATTCGACAAACCTGGGCGTTATATGGACACAAAGCACGTAATTAGACGATCTGAATGAATACAGGCGTAATTGGCAATATTCAATAATAACTGTGTGGTTTCATAAATGTCCCTTAACACTTCACCAGTCAAACAAAATAACAATGTCTGCAATTTGTTTGGACAGTCGTATATTTATTCAAGCAATGATATACTGTTGGAGTCCAAACCTCAATGGTCGAACGTCTGAAAACTTCTTGTTATGATCCTGAGTGAGTCTTTCTCTAATCTGTCTAAGGTATATTGATATAACATTGTGCAGTAAAGTGACAAGAGATACAAAATTCCAAGACAACGTCATAGAGATAGATGTAGACATAATTGTTAACTTGTTGATAATTTTATTATAAAAAAGACATTATACATACAGGCACTAAGGATAATATAACGTATGGTACACTATTCATGTCAACTTTGATTTGCTATTCAACACAAAATAATTATATTGTCAGATTTTTTATAATGTGACCACACGAATATCATTTTTGTAACACTGTTAATTTGGCAAATATACTACTCAAAATATTATCTAAACTTAACATTATGTTTATTTTATGTATGACATAAGAACTGTTCATAGTTATACATGTACATGCCTTCCTGTTGATTTTAATATATTTATTTTAATAATAAAAAAAATAATCATTTTGTTTGAGCCAACCAGGCATTGAAATGAGCATATTGTAAAAGTCCGACAATTTTATGGAAAGTGATAGGCTAGTAGAAATAAGAAAACCTGCTGGCGTATGTATTATCAATAATTATGCCCATGTGCATCGATAATAGCTTGATACCTAATATTAATGATTCATTTGAGACATCAAGACTTATATGATGGGATTCTTGCCCGCTCACTAACTGTAGGTAATTTATTACATGCTCTTAAAGTCACAGAACAACGGACAAAACAATCCTTTAGAAAACGTGTCATTTTTTTATAGTTATGACTACATTAATTATTCAGCAAAACAGTGTTTTGTAATGCAGAGTTTCCCTGCAACTAATTTTAAATTATCCTATTATACAACTAAATACTGCTATTTTAGTCTCAGACGATGTGATGCTTGTCTCACTGTCAAACACAATAATAATACAAGGCAGACGAAGATTTTACTGCTATCATAAATAACAGATACATTTCGAAATCAAATAGTTTTATTGGCAAATAAATGAATATGCACTGGTTAATGTGTTATTATTTTTGTTCCAGGTACTATTTGAATAGTCGCGCGATATGACCTTTCTGTGTTGGTGCGCCGTAAAACCCTAACAAACAAACAAACACTTGAATAGTCATTTCAATGTACTGATAAAATGTTATTTTCAGAACAATGGCAAAGTAAGAAAGTAAGAAATAATGTCAGATAGTAAATGTAAGTTACCCACAGATGTTTGCATGCAATATTGCGTACGTTTTTATATAATGATTTATGATTCTTAATATTCTAATCATATATGTTGCAAAGTTTCTCCAGAGTGGACAAAAGCAAACTATTTAATTACCACAAAACTAAAAATAACAAGCTATATAAAATAAAGACGAATTAACGTGTGTTAAGGCATGTATACATTTTTAGCATTTATAATTACGAACACTATTAGTGCGTTTAACGACTAAACGATAAGAGAAACAATGAATATACTTGTTATATAAACAATCAAGTATTTATCATATATCAAATTGATTCTAACTTAGAGTATCTTATTGTGGCAACTGGCAAGTGTAAGGTTGATGTATCCATTATTTTGACACCGTTCATTCCAAGTAGGAAACTCTTCGTATCTTTATTTTTGTTTGTGGCGTCCTTATTAGGACAACAATTTAAAAATATAAAGCATCATCGTATTTGCATTAATTTTCCTTTTAGTGTTACTTTATCTTGAGGCATGAGACATGTGACATTAAATGGTTACATAACGTTTGACGTATTGTCTTTAATATTGATACTAGTTTGTTACTTTTATTGTTTTAGTCGAATTACAAATGGTAGAATGAAGATAGTTACTAGTATACATGATTTCCTGATTTTTCCTAACATATGTGTAAAACGATGACTGTTGCTTTTTCCATTTTATTGTAAACGTTTTCCTAATACGCACAATTTTACTTTGAAGATCTGTATGAAGTGATTGACGATATAAAAGTGGCTGTTCGGGTTCTTCAATGTCCCTTAACAATGTACTAATTAAACACAGCAAAATTAGGCTCCCATACTCGCCAATAAAATACACTCGTTACCTTTGAAAGGTACAGAAAAATAGACCTATAGAATTTAGTAAATTATATACCCTTAATATTAGTTTAAAGATTAGAAAATTGGAGACCTGTATCTTAGAACAATCCATCTACAACATCAGTTTGTTAATTTCGGTATTATAGAGACTTACTTTTGTTTTTCCTCACAGTTTCTAATATTCTATTTGATGTCAGACTATATTTTGTCTCGATTTTAAACACAATAACAATAAAAGTCATCCAAGAAGTTTATATCAAAAATCAGGACGATTTCGATATCATATAAAACTTCATTCATTTTATTGTAAAATAAAACAATAGGCTCTGGTTTATGTGCCATTAATTTGGTACAAGGTGCCTTTTTGAATAATCTGCTCCTTGCACGGAAATCTATATAAAAACGAGGATAGACTAGTAAGAAGTTCATTCCGAGTATAATAATTTGTAACAGTAGAAGAAAACGTGATTTGTCCCCACGAATGTTTCCATGCAATAAACAAATAACATTTTAATATACAAAATAATGAAACTTCTGATAAACTGGTTTCCATTTTGCAAAAGTCTATATGAATCGATATAAGAATATATTGTCAAACATTTCTAAATAGTTGTATCTGTATAATTGGGTGAGGAAGCTGTCTGAAATTTAGTATGTACCTAATGATATATTTAAATGATTTTACCGAAAATATTGACAAAACTATAGGTTACGTGACGGTCTTTCATTTGCTTGACTAAAGCCATAAAATCGACGTTGCGACGAAGACAAAATAATTTTGTTCATGGGCTTGGTAACAAATGTCAACAGTGACGCGTGAACGAATACATATTTGGATGTTCAAAATAAAGTTTTTGATATTCAATATTATTCGAATATTCGATTTTATAAAGTACGAATATATTTCAAATTTGTTGATGCCTCATATATTTTGATTTGGTGTCCGAATTGGTTCATCTGAATTTTTGTCACTTCAGTATACATGTAAGTACTGATACATTTGGTGTTATATTCATTTAATTTGTTTAAATGTTTGTATATAATATTACATGTTTTGTTCTAAGATAATCAAACGAATTATTCATTTGTTGTATGAAGTATATCTTAACATTGTTGCTGTAGAAACCTGACTGCAGTTATTTCCCTTGTCAAGACAATACGCGATGTACAAAATATCACAAACTCTTCATATACAATTGTCTCTATATTTTTAAAACCAATAGGGTTAAATTCATCACAGTAAGAAGATTACTTCAATAATTAAAGCGTCTACCGGAAGTAATCAAGGAGACATCACGTGTGCGTACGTGAAGCTTAAGACGTTTAAACGACAATTGTATGATTTTGAAAATACTTATTTCATATCAAACGATCGATTGAAATTAGTTTAAGTGTGATAGAGATATTAAGTAAATTACTTTTTTCAAATAAAAAACAACGAAACAAACCATTTTACACACAACGGCAATGTCATTTACATGGTAAACAGTTTTGTTGAATTGTTGAATAGTTTGTTGTCTGAAGACCTTTTAAACTTACAATGATGGAATTTCCCCACAAATAGTCAAGACCTTGTGATACAAGAAAATCAAATTGGTATATTAATATTTATTTATTTATCTCAAAAAGCGAAATGTCTTTGTTTTTATAAAATTGAGATGTGGCTGACAAAAAGAGTTTTACAAGTAATCCTGATTGATGTAATATAAAAAAATAATATTATATGAATAAAGATAAAACAAACGCTATTGTAAGAAATTTCCAACCTGACAGTTTGGATAAGTTGTGCTATTTCCACAATGATTTGATACAGTCAGTGTTTTATTGTTGTTGTTACATTGTGATGAATTGTCAAAATGAGCTTAAACTATTTTTATACGATATATAATATAAGTACATTGGATACCATTACATTACAAAGAAGTGTATTATTCAAACAAAATAAATCTTAGTGAACCAGATACTGAAACTATCGCTGGTGGTAAGGTAAAAACATTGAAATGTATTAAATATATAAATTTAACTTTAAAAGTACTAGTTCACACAGATTTTGTTAAGATTTTTCCATATTTTCAAAAATACCATTTAGTGTCTGTAATTGTGACAAAAAAATTCGGTCTTAATATTTTAAAACAAACTGACCATTAGATTGCAAAAAATATACTATACAAATCACAAAAAATGCACTAAAATTGTCTATACCATGACATACGTGGCAGATTTGTACTACAAAACACCATCATTTGTACTTGTATGTCAATTTGCACTAAAATTGTGATTATCAAATCACTAATTTTCTGCTTAAAAATGTTTTCAAACAATTTTGATAGTTCCAGAAAAAAGTTGATGTTTTAAGTTAATATATGTGAATGAGTACCTTTAATATCCTAGAAAAGGAAGCTTAAAATAGCATGACTTGTGACTTGTCCAAATGAACTCTTTTAAGACACCAGACGAATTATCATCCATAATACAGACATATTAGATTAATGAATCTAAAATATCGGTTTTGAAAAAACCTTTAGTAATGCACATACTGAATTAATGACTTGTTTGGCAGTTTTCTTCCCTAGTTCGTCTTGCCCAGTTTATCGCTGTATAACATTGTATTTGGTGTTTCAGTGAATACATCTCCTGATAAAGAATGTGTGTAGTATATTTGATGACAAAACTAGATAGAAAAAATGTTGTTATTTTAGACAAAAAATGCTTCCTTTGTTGATCAAGTTGATAGAGAGAAAACAAAATATCCCGACGATTATAAACTTGATCTTCAATACACCGACGGTATGTACACATAGAAAATTGGTTTAATCAAAATGTGTATCCTCTTTAAATAACGTGTTATTATACTATAATCACTAAAGCAAGAAATACTAATTGTAGACACTGTTAACCTATCTGGACAGCACACATTATAAATTTATGTTATGATGTCATTTTAGACTTTAATATGTTTATTGTATGCATAAACTTGACAAGAATTATTACAAATACATTACGAACTTTGTCTCATTATACGGTTACCTCGTTGCCATACAATATGACACAATTGGGTATTTAAAACTAGATTAGAATCCGGGTTATGTTTTTGTGTTATCTAAATTTTAGAAAGTACAATATTATCGTTTAATACAAAAATATCATTTCTACAAACTTCAACTAAACAGTACATACTTTAACATTGCATTTTTCAGATATGCAGAATGTATTTTCTGATAACATAGACAATTAGACGTTCTTATTGAATCCTATCAAATCAACATCTATCTCGTCAAGTATGTCTGAAGTTACTGTTTATATGTTTTCTGGTACTCGATGAATATTGCTCTCCGTACAGTTTTATAGAAAATAAAACATAGTATATACTTGTATTGCTACCAATATTCATGTTAATATCATGATCAAGGTTATACATTGTAGTAATAATTATAACATTAGAATTGATAAAAAAATAGAAGTATTTAACAATACATTTTCAGATTAAAAAAATATGATGTACCTCGTACGTTTTTATAAAATTCCATAACGATACACAACTATTTACGAAAGCAAATGAATTGAACATATACCTATACAAGTGATTTTTTTACCAATTAATGCGACTTTTAAGTTATCTTAGTATTCTGAATGCCGTTGTTTACACCATTACAAGTAATAACAAAAAATAGCGTTAAGCAATAGAACAGTCTCATTTTAAGTTAAAACAGAAGTTGTCATTATCGGCTTATATCATTTTCTCTAGATGAAATTAAGAAATAAGACAACTGTCGACAATCATTTCCTCTAACTATTCAAATAAGATAATTTATTCTGTCAGTTTTAGAAATGAATGTAGATAGCTAGCATTTGTTTGGTTTCAAATAATGCTTATGTCCGAAATGATACATCTTAAATGGCAGGATGTCCATTACTAATATAAAATGATACCTATTACGATTGAATTGATTTAACCGGCATTTAATTGCCATTGTGTTACTTTTTTTCAATGTTTATACAGTATGTCATAATACGTATAATTTGTGAACCAAATTTTTGCATAGTTATGGCTACATTATTTATTCAGCAGCAAATCCGTGTTTTGTAATGTTGAGTCTCCCGCACCACTTATTCTGAATTATTACGACAACCTACTGTTACTTCCCAGTAAAAAATATTCTACACTTTAATCCCAGGCGTTAAACACATTAACAATAAAAGAAAACCTAATTGTCTACTGTTATGATAAAACAGAACCATTTCGAAATTAGATAGTTTTATTAGCAAATAAACGAATATGATCTTTCATTTTAGTACACGACACTAGACTATGTTTGACTAATCATTTATCTGTACTAAGAGAAAGTGTTTTACAAAACAATGACAAATATTAAGTTATAGAAGTAATGTTAGATAGTAAATGTATTTTATCAACGAATTTTGCATGCAATGTATAAAGTATACTATTAAGCTAAAAGTATCATTTTGATATTCTGGTCATGTTGTCAATTTTTTATGAGGATATCTAGTGAGCGGGGTAGACCGAAACTAAAAAAAAACAAGCTACTTTGGCGTTAAAATAAAGAAGAAGTAATGTTCCCTATCTGTATCGAAAAATTAGTTTTGGTGAAAACCTACCTCGGGCTATAATTTTATTACAAAATGGTTATTAGTAAATATAAAAACATATTACAGAATGCCAGTTTTATGACTTAACATTTTAATTTTTAGAAAAATATCAAATGTTTATATAATAAGAATTTAGTCCGTTAAAAACAATTATTCAATATTACATAAAAAAAGTTTTCAAAAGTTCATATAGTACACCTTATAAAGTTTCATTTTACATTATGTTACTTATAACAAATACATGATCTAAACTACGTCGTTTTTCATCAATAATATTTAACCAGTATAATATTACCACGATCTATATACATGTAATAGCTTAACAATTGGATACTTTTATTATCAGAGGGTTTAATTTTAGTAGATCGCTAGTATCTCAATGTGTTTTATGAGGATAATTGTAACTAAAATATCAAAAAGTAGACGATTCAATAAACCAAGTATACCAACATAAAAGAATACATGTATTTAATATTTGAAATTAGTTATCATGCTTTGTTGTGATACAGTAACTTTACAATATAATTAGAAAACAAATAGTTTCAAACAACGAGCACTAAGACATCGATAAATGTCGTTTGATGTGAGGTGTGATATATCACATCGATATATGTCGTTTGATGTGTGGTGTGATATATCACATCAATTTAATAGTTTCTAACAACGAGCACTGAGACATCGACATGTGTCATTGGATGTGTGGTGTGATATATCACATCAATTTAATAGTTTCAAACAACGAGCACTGAGACACTGATATATGTCGTTTGATGTGAGGTGTGATATATCACATCGATATATGTCGTTTGATGTGTGGTGTGATATATCACATCGATATATGTCATTTGATGTGAGGTGTAATATATCACATCGATATATGTCATTTGATGTGAGGTGTAATATATCACATCGATATATGTCGTTTGATGTGAGGTGTGATATATCACATCGATATATGTCGTTTGATGTGTGGTGTGATATATCACATCAATTTAATAGTTTCTAACAACGAGCACTGAGACATCGATAAATGTCATTTGATGTGAGGTGTGATATATCACATCGATAAATGTCATTGGATGTGTGGTGTGATATATCACATCAATTTAATAGTTTCAAACAACGAGCACTGAGACACTGATATATGTCGTTTGATGTGAGGTGTGATATATCACATCGATATATGTCGTTTGATGTGTGGTGTGATATATCACATCAATTTAATAGTTTCTAACAACGAGCACTAAGACATCGACATGTGTCATTTGATGTGTGGTGTGATATATCACATCAATTTAATAGTTTCAAACAACGAGCACTGAGACACTGATATATGTCATTTGATGTGTGGTGTGATATATCACATCGATATATGTCATTTGATGTGTGGTGTGATATATCACATCGATATATGTCATTGGATGTGTGGTGTGATATATCACATCGATATATGTCGTTTGATGTGTGGTGTGATATATCACATCGATATATGTCGTTTGATGTGTGGTGTGATATATCACATCGATATATGTCGTTTGATGTGTGGTGTGATATATCACATCGATATATGTCGTTTGATGTGTGGTGTGATGTATCACATCCATTTAATAGTTTCAAACAACGAGCACTAAGACATCGACATGTGTCATTGGATGTGTGGTGTGATATATCACATCGTTAATTATTATTCGTTAATTAAAACGTCTACTGTAGGTCACAAATGAGACAAACCTTGTGACATAAGACTTTTAGACGAAATTTTGTGTTGGTTAAAATAGAGGTTTTATATCAAACGATCAATTTAAATTGGTAAATTGGCAACATTGTTCCAGTGTAAGAAATGATTAAAGTATCATGTTAATCACCTTTTTAAATCCTAAAGCTCGAGACGTTTTAAATTACACTGACATTATTATTTGCACAGTAAACAGCATTGTGGAATGATATTTTGTTTGTGGTAGTTTCAGGTCATCTTACGTTTCGTTGGTTTATGAAATAAAAATGTGATTTTTTTACTCACACAAATGTTTTAAAAAGACATTTTGTGATACATTTTAGAATAAGATTGCCTAAAATTATGTCTAATTTCAGTTAACACTACTGATTTGTCTAAATTCAATAGAGTTACATTGTCTGTCGAAAATAAAACTTATGTAGTACAGCAAAAGAGATTATTAATGTCTATAGTACTAGCCTTTAGTACTTCGTTACATTACTCATAATACGTGAAGTTAAAATTAAAAAATACATAAATATAATAGATAGTTATGTTAAAGATTATTAACGTTAACTATATTCCAGAAATAAACAATGACATTAATGGTTAAAACTTTAATAACCTGTGACGAAAAAAGTATGCCAAAAATAAAATGATTCTGTCATATTTTATAAGACATAAGTTCATGAAAACATAAATAATGTCTCTATCACTTAGGCCACGCCATATGGTTTAAATATTTTTATTGACGTCAGAAGGACAATAAATACAACAATAAAGGTATTTCCTCTAACAATAAATACACTTCTATTAATATTATTAATATTGTATTATCAATTAGTTATTGCTCTTTTCTCGGAAAATGTGTCTGTTATTATGGCTCAATTACTGTTGTAATGTCAATTAATGTCTAAATGAAATATATCATGTAACCCTTTATAACCTTTGAGAAAACAAAATATGAACAGGAGATTATAGTTCCATGAATACAATCCATCAGTTCAGAATAATGCGAGTTTTATTACGAAATAAAAAGTTGACTGCGATTGAAGAGAACGTTTCATTCGACCATTACAAATGATGTTCACTTTATCAAATATATTTAAATCGCCGCGGTAAAATTTTAACGCATCGTAGTTAGAAATGGCAACGTTTTATCCTATCATCAAAAATATCTCTCCCTGGGTAATTGTCTTATTTTAAATCCATACAAATACTTAACGATATACGTTGTTTATGTTAACATGACATAAGAAAACATCATACTTGAATAGTTTAGGAAATGATGATCGACAGTTTTCTTATTGCTAAAATATAGCTGAAGAAAATGAACGTACTTGATAATGTCATTTTGTTTTATCTTAACAATGATCAGATCATAGACAAATTTTCTAACAACCACGCCAT
Source organism: Mactra quadrangularis (assembly GCA_025267735.1). NCBI lineage: Eukaryota > Metazoa > Mollusca > Bivalvia > Venerida > Mactridae > Mactra > Mactra quadrangularis. The sequence continues at coordinate 27,928,405 of CM046295.1, read as the reverse complement.
GTTAAAGATGTACTAAATGGTACACTAGTGTCACATATAGTTAAAATAGAAGTGGTTAAAAATTGACAATGTTATATATGCAGTGTAAGTGTGGAACAGACTAGATATATAAATAATATAATTGATGTAAATATAAAATATATACTTTGCTAATAAAGGTTTACTAATATGACATTGAAGGAACACAACACATAATACCATCCAATGCACTACCATATATTGCATGTTTAAAATTGTGATCGTGCTTAAATACAACATATAAACACAAATAACGACTATAAAAATGTAATAATTTATTTAATGTATGTATTAGTTAGGAATCTATATATTCTCACTTGATATACAAATATAAATTCGTATAAATATCTGTTTTATTTATTTAATGACACAAAATATCGTTATAAAGTTGAAAACAGTTGTTCTTTTCAACACCTTTACCCAAAAATTGCAATTTATTTTATTGATCTGGTATATATCACCAGCTAACAAGAAACTACAGATTGAATGTATGGCTGTCTCTACTTCGGCGTCATGGAATCTACTTTTCTACTACAAATGTGCCACACACAGGCAAAGAAGCAATAATGGTTACAAAAAGACTTTCCATAAGATTTTTTTAGACGTAAAACCTCTTGTGAATCGGAGCAAATAATTCATTTGTGCTAGGATAAATATATGAATGTCACAACATAATGGCGACATTGCTAGTTTGTATGACATGTCCGGTCGATCGAATATCCGAAAATCTCAGTAGTATATTTTGAATAGCTTCAATCACACAGTCATCGTCAATTGAGATCTGGTCATAGCACTGTGATTTTTGTCAAATACAATAAATCTGACATAGTAAATGTTAGAGACACTGGCATGGTACCAAATGATCTGTATACAAACATAGATAGCTAGTTTACGTACAATATTGGCATATAATCTGGATTTACCGTCTGCTATCGAGACTGTATGAAGTATTAGTGGACAATCTACCTTACAGTTTCTCTTGTTTTTCAAAAAAAGGCTGTACAAACAAATGATCAACATTCCTATAAAACATCAAAGTCTGTGCTGCAGCACGCCCCAAAGCGTATGTTTTGTTTTCTACATCAAAATTAACAATTCTGTATAATGCTCAAGATTATTATTTTGATGACCATTTTTTAAAATTGTCTTAAACGCCGAATATACGCTCACATATACTTCATTATTTTATTTGTCATACATCAGAGGATCGTTTGAAGTATAAGAAAAAATCTAGCATGAAATAAGCATTCATTAATTTGCCAAAATAATTCAAATCATATTACAAATGAAGAATGTAACGTCATTAAAGTATACTAAACATTTCAAGCAAATCTATATTTATCTATGTTAATATTGGAACTTATTGGGGATGTGCTTGTAGTTCACGGTTTAAATGGATAATCTATCAGTAATACTAATATAATTTGGTCAAAATATGAAAGATTCTAGCACTATAATCTTCTAAGAGGAAAGTGAACAATTAAACCTACCAAGATTTAAGTACGTGTCTTCAGTGTATTAACATTGTACTTACAACCAATAGATTTATGGATAATGTAGTAAATAGCGTAAGTTATGTGTGTCATATCGATAACATTTGTTTACACATGCTGTCCAGAACAAACATATTGGTACGTCAAATTGATAAGGAAAATATCCATGCAAACGTTACAAATACTTTTCTATAAAACAAAAAAATTCTTAGCAAATTATCTGAAGTATTTCATTCTCCTTAAAGATGTAACAATTTCCGAGTAATTAAAAGACAAAATTGCATCTTGTCATTAAACATATCATTCCTAAGACATTAGTGTTTTACTTAAATCCATACAAATGCTAGCAATCTACATTTTCCGTCTCAACCTGACACAATAGATAATCGTTCTTAAATAATTATAGAAAATGAAAGACGACGGTTGATTAACTAATTTCTATATTTCATTTCAGCAATAGTATAACTCAATAATGACAATTTGTCTCATCGTAGATGTGAAACAATACCATAGTTACTTTCCAAGTTGACGATGAAGTAAGAATTAATTCTGATAATTTGACAAGTGGTTAAAACTTGTGTGGACAATCAGTTCATATGCTAGATTTAGATTTAAACGGACAATCACGCAATTTAATTTATGCTTCACTTCATGTTAAGACGTTAACTAGTATGTCGCATGCTTGTTTGTCCCCTCTGATCTCTGAAGTTATTTATTTTGTTGTGTTTAATGCCGTAGCAACACATTGTATAGGTAGCGACAGTCATAGTGAGCACGACCACGGTCTTTTATGTAAGTAAGCCTTAAATTGTTTACGGCGATTTGAAATAAAATTATTCAAGCTTTTTTTTAATGCTTAACTAAATGATAATACAACAGACTCATTATTCAATAATTATATATATCAAACGCACGCTAAGTTAAATGTCGTACGTTTTCTAATTCAGTCGCAACGTGATTGATCAACGCGTTCGTTATTTAGACAAAACGATTCCCAAGAATTATAAGAAAGTGACCTTAATGATGAGTCTAATGTTTTATGCAATGCTAAATATATTACTATATTAATATATTGCTAAACATCACGTCTTGGTCAATACTCTAATCTAAACAATAGTTTTGCCAGAAAGAGACCATATACATCGAGAGTCAGAAAACATTCTAGGATTACCTTGCAGTCATACTTGAGAAGACACTGTACTCGTTAGGAACTATGTAAAATGTGTGTCAACATGTACATGTACTATAAAGAATACCTGAAATATTCTGAAAATAATGTTTATTTTCTGATTGTTTTCAATTCATTTACATATTTTGCATATTCATGTTTAAACGCAAAAAGTACTCTTAATATATCGCAGACCGAAGCTGTAGTTCATATAATTAGAAACAGATTTGAATAATAATACAGTGTGTCGGCTACATTAAAAGTGTATGAAATGTTTCCTTCATAATATATGTTAGAAACTGTTTGTCACAATATAATATATTCTAGACTAAGATCTCTGATGAAATTCTGTATGTCTTTTTTTAATCGCCAAAAAGCTCATCCGTATTTTATTAACCAGCAATATACTTATGACAAGTACAATCGGACGTGTTTGCCATCTTTAAAGCAAAATTAGATTAATTACCTCTTGAATTTTCAGCTAATTAGACAGCAACAATATTCCTTAACGTTATTGTAAAGTCAAACAATCCTATAGTTTTCAGAGAAATAAAAACGTATGCTTATTAAACATAATAGTCCCGAGAATAGAATGCTCACTGGAGGAGACAAATATGTTTACATTTAGTTAAAAAAATACGATATACAACGATTTATTAATGCAAAAGATAGAAAATAAACATGTACAGGTTCAAGGTTTACAAAATAATCTGACTTAAATGTAAACTTAATATTCTTATTGTTTACACTATTAAAAGTAATGACATAAACTGTAAAACTGTGAAACAAAAGAACAATATTATTAAAAAAGTTAAAACAGAAGTTTTCATTATCAGATCATGTCATTTCTTCTGGATGAAATTTAGAAATGAGACAACTGTCGACTACTATTTCCTTTAACTATTCAAGTATGGTAATTTATTCTGTCAGTATAAGAAATGAATGTAGATATCTAGCGTTTGTTTGGTTTCAAATAATAGTAATGTCCAAAATGATACATCTCAAATGACAGGATGTGATTTTGTCCATTACTACAAGGAAATTATAGTTTGTTATGGTTGATGTGATTTATCGGGCATTTATGTGCCAATGTGTTAAATTTTCTAATGTTTATGAAAGATAAATACGTATAATTTGTGAACCAAGTAGTGAACCATTATCCATCTTTAAATATAATGTCATAAAATTTCTAACAGAAACAAACAAAACTGTATACTAAACGTATTAAAGTTATCTTATAAAATTGTATTATCATTATTTTCTGAAGTAACATGACTCGCTACTTCATGAGGTATACATACAAAACACTTTAATTATCAGATAAAGTAATTGATAACATGTTCTTGAAGTCACAGACAAACGGACAAAATAACTCTTCAGAAAAGGTCTCAATTCTCATAGTTATGGCTACATCAATTATTCAGCAAATCCAGTTTTGTAATGTTCAGTCATCCTCACCACTTATTCTGAATTATTACGACTACCTACTGCTGCTACTTCCCAGTATAAAATATTCTAAACTTTAGTCTCAGACGATTTATTGTTTGTCTCACTGTTAAACACTTTAACAATAAAGGACAAACTAATGGTCTACTGTTATCATACAAAGTAGAACCATCTCGAAATCAAATAGTTTTATTGGTAAATAAACGAATACGATCTGTTATTTCAGAACACGACACAAGACTCTGTTTGAATAATCATTTCTCTGTACTAAGAGATAGTGTTCTACAAAACAATGGCAAACAATAAGTTAGAGGAAATGTCAGATAGTAAATGTTATATATATATATTTGCAAGATACAGATTTTCCATTGAATTGAATTTTTCCATTGGTGAATAAATTACGTGCCAGCTAAACGATTGTTGACAATTTCAAGAACTATAATGGCTTTACTGGGTTTCAAGAATAACACAATTATTATAGTATTTACACAAACTATAAATATATCTGTGAAATGCACATATTCATTAAAGTTATTCTTTGAAATGGTATTAAGGAAATATAGAAAAAAGTATTACATAATGTCAGTTTTATTACATAAGGTTTACTTTTTTCAGAACAATTTTAAAATATTTATAAATCAATTTTCAAGTCCGTAGAGAGTAAAACATTAAACGTATTAAAAATATATACATTGTATAACAACAGACCATTGAATTCGGTGAATCGCTTAACAATTGGATATTTTTATATATCAGAAGGTCCACTTTAGTAAATTCATATACTTAAATGTGTATTTTATTTTCATAATTTCAAAAGTAGACAATTTAACCCAATATACCAACATAAAAATACAAGTATTTACTATTTGAAATTAGTTATCATGCTTTGTGGTGATACAGTAAATTTACAATATAATTAGAATACAAATAGTTTCAAACAACGAGCACTAAGACATCGATATATGTCATTTGATGTGTGGTGTGATATATCACATCAATTTAATCTGAGACATCGATATATGTCATTTGATATGTGGTGTAATATATAACATCAATTTAATCTGATACATCGATATATGACATTTGATGTGTGGTGTGATATATCACATCGATTTAATAGTTTCAAACAACGAGCACTGAGACATCGATATATGTCATTTGATGTGTGGTGTGATATATCACATCGATATATGTCATTTGATGTGTGGTGTGATATATCACATCGGTATATGTCATTTGATGTGTGGTGTGATATATCCCATCAATTTAATCTGAGACATCGATATAATTATGTCATTTGATGTGTGGTGTGATATATCACATCGATATATGTCATTTGATGTGTGGTGTGATATATCACATTGATATATGTCATTTGATGTGTGGTGTGATATATCACATTGATTTAATCCTTCGTTTATTAAAACGTCTACAATTGAGACGTACCTTGTAACACATAAGACTTTTAGACGAATTTTTTTTATATCAAACGATCAATTTAAATTGGTAACTTGGCAACAATTTTCCAGTGTAAGAGATGATTGAAGTACAAGTTAATCACCTTTATAAATCGTAGTTTGAGTCGTTTTAAATCACGCTGACATTATTATTTTCATAGTTCATTGTGTAATAATATTGTTTCATTGTTTAGTCTGTGGTCGTTTCAGGCTGTCTTCTTACGTTTTGTTGGTTTATCAAATAAAATTTTTATACTCACACGAATGTTTCAAAAACATGTTGTGATACATTTTAGTACAAGATTGCCTAAAATAATGTCTAATTTCAGTGAATACTACTGATTTGTCGTAATTCAATAGAGGCACGTTGTCTGTCGAAAATACAATCTTTGTAGTACATCAAAATTGATTGTTAACGTCTATATTATTTTGTTATGTCAAAAGCCGCGGCCATGGCGTAGTAGTTAGCATGTCTGACTTCGAATCCAGAGATCGCGGGTTCGAGCCCGGTCGCGGTAGGTCATACCCTATACATGAGTTGTCGGCCTCGTGGTAGGATAAGTTAGTACTCGTGATAAAAAGTGTCCAGGAAACCTATAGTAGGAAGAGCTGGCCGTCGTAAATATGACTTAAATATGTGTTGAATACGACGTTAAATAAAGATACGTTACACATTACACGTGAAGTTTAAATTTAGAAATTTATAAAAGTACAACATATAGTTATGTAAAGATAATTAAACTACACCTATAAAAGAACAATAGCATTAATGGTTAAAACATTTTTGTCTTTTTATAAGACGTTAGTCCATTGAAACATAAATAATGTCTCTATCACTAGGGCAACGCCATATGGTTAAATAATGTTATTGACAATTGACGGCGGAAGGACAATAATAAAGGTATTTCCTCTAACAATGAATACACTTGTATTAAAATTTATATTGTATAATCAATTAGTAACTACTCTTTTCCAGGAAATAGTGTCTGATATAATGGTTCCATTCTAGTCGTATTGTCCATAAATGTCTTTATAGAGAATACTATGTAACGCTTTATAATACTCAATCTCCGTAAAAGAGATCCTGTTCTACTCGCGTTGTCGTACTGGATCTCTACTGAGTCAATGCAAGGTCACGTCGAGATGAACTTTGTGTCGACCAATCAATGCGTAGCTTTCATCTAGACGAAAACACTATTAATCACATTTTGATTTCGTAATTTCTATTTTTAGACCAAGGTTTGCATGCAAATTTAACAGCGGTATTATTCACAGTCTGCGATTGGGTGGCTCATTTCAAATTGCGTGACGTAGACGTTGTAAACACGTTACGTATCATAACAATTTCGTCATGAATATTATGATGAGAAAAGGTCACCTGAACGTGACCTTCGTTTGGAAAAAGGCCAGATCTAAATTAGCAAGTATGCGAGCGGTAAAATTCTAGATCGGGTTTTAATCAGATTGTATAACACTTGATACAATATAATAAGAACAGGAAAATATGTTTTCATTAAGACAATTCAGTAGTTCAGAATAATGCGTTTTCTATTACGAAAAAAGTCAAAGCGCCGATGGCTCTGTCAGGACATGGATTAAGCAGGGCAAATTTATCCAAATACATATAGTGAGGTTGGTTGGACTGATGATCTTTTTCTTCTAAAATTTACAAACAAACTGCATTACGAAGGATCAACGAAGCTACATAGGTACTGTCCACAGAATAAATCAGTACACATGTATATGATCTATTTTTAGACACTGGACATTTGTAGGCGTGTCTATTTTTAGCGCATTGGTGTTACGGTTTAGAAGTTACATAACTTGTTATCAATATTTTAGCGGAAGATTGTCGGTTCCTTATTGAAACTGTTTAAACGGAATTAACAAGGATATTTTTTATGTTTGTGAGTAAACTTCAAGACTGTGTGATACTTTCAGATATTGTTATCAAAGGGACTATTTATTCACGCGTTGGTATTAATTCAACCTAACGACATACCGCTGTGCTGATCTAACTGCGCATGACCGTCGAATGTCATCGTCCGCGACATTTTTTGATGCGTTTCAAAATATGTCGCTTACTAAGACTTGAATTGCTAACGCAATCCATGTCAAAAATTGACTACGATTGTAGCGCTTGTTTCATTCGACCATTACAAATAATGTTCAGTTTATCTATTATAATTAAATCGTTACCAGTAAAATTAGAACGTGTTATAGTTAGAGATGGCTAAATTACCATTACACTCATCTTTTATTTTAAATTTATACAAATAATTAATGATATATGTTATTTATCTTAACATGACATACATGTAATAAATCATCATACTTGAATAGTTCACGGTATAAATAGATAGTCTATCATTATTGATTATATTATTATTGTACTAATTTGCATTACATATTTGGTCAAAGGTACACGCCAATTATCTATTTTAAACACACTGTGGTAATAACTCTTTAAATCTTTACACTGCAGTATTGGAATACGGATCTAAAAATAAAGTTTAATTGACCGGTAATACAGTGAATAGACCTAATCCGGAATTCAAATTTATGGAGTTTTCCGTCCGTGCACAGGCGGTACAAACAAAATTTTCTACACATTATTGCTAAATAGCACGAACTATGGATTAAATGCTTTTGTTCTTTGTACACACGTTTTCATTGTAACGGTGAAAGTTTGTTTGTACCGGAGGGGAAAACCCAAATATTTGAATTCCAGATATAGTCCTTTTATTATTATACCTGAAATGTGCCATTTACTGCTACGTTCAGATGATATATCTATGTCACTTTTATTTTGAGAGAGAAAGTTTGATATTTAAATATGTGTTGAGTAATGTTTTACTGCAGTTGTTGTTGTTTATCACGTTGCTAACACCTGATCAACATTGATTTAATACTAGCCTGATTGAATGTATTTGCAATGGAATGAACTGTGAGTATTTGTGAATAAGTCTTGTTATACAATGCAGATAGTATGTCTTTGGTATTTAGTGACTACTGACAATCGTATATTTATTCAAGCACGAAAGAATTGTGTGATTCAAATCTCACGGGTATAACATCTTAGTGTTATCATTATTGTTTCTTTGTCTGTCTGTGGCAGATTTGAAGTAGGAATAATATCCCATGACGGTGAAAGGAGACATGTTAACAATCAGTTTTCCCGTCTAGTTAGTGATATATGATATATGATATATCAATACAAGAGTTGTGATTTTGTATAAAGATAATTAAAACTTACCACTGTATGGAACTAAATTATATGAATTGGTTGGCCATTAATGAGACTGACAGACATTAATGCAGATAAGCAAATTGTATTTTGTATATAAAGATTAAAAAATATAGTGTCGTAAGTTTTATATTTACGTTACCAAAAAAGCCAGTTTAATTATCGCTATTTGCGCTCATATCATGTGCACACTATACTATTGTATTGTATCAATTACTAAGGCAACGTGATTTAGTTTGTATGTCGACATGTTCTTTCCCGATGTACACATTTATATGTATCGTATTTGTAAACTTTGTATATATGTATCTACAAAAACTCAAATATGACCAGATAAGTACTGCTTATATGTAATCCTTGCAATTATGCTTAATTGCTCTACTTAAATTTGAAATTGGTAATTAAATCATTAAATGACATGATACTAGTATAAAATAATAATTGTATGAAGTAGTTTTAATACAATATTTAATGGAACATTTCATAAAAAAATGCATACATAGCATATGTAGGTACGCTGCTTTCAACTAACCATTTAGTGATTTATAGCAAAGTGTATTTTACCTAATAAATGTGACTATTGTTTGTCCGAACATCTTTATATTTTACCATCTATCTTGGCATACTATCAACATTGATAATGCATTGGCTGTAACATTGTAGATTTTGATTATAGTAACGCTGAAACAAAATGTCATTATCAAGTATTACCATTTGCTTCTGATATATTCAGCAATACGACAACTGTCGACTATCATTTCCTAACTTATTCAAGTATGATAATTTATTCTGTCATGTTATAAGTAATATGTAAGTATTTGTGTGGTTTCAAAAAACACTAATATCCGGAAAGAGACTACTGTAATGACATGTTGTTATTTGGACATTACTTACGAAGAATTGTTACAACTGTCCGGATGACGATATATTTTTTTCTTAGCTTTTGTGTGATCGGTCTATCATAATTTGTAATTTCGTTTTGAAAATCGCGCGGCTGCATTAAACTGGACAATTTAAGTATTTTTATTTAAATGTAAATATCATGTTAGGTTAGTATCATCATGTGTTAGCGTGTATAAACATTTACAATTTATATTTCATTTAGAAATTTATGCTCACCTCATCTATAAATGTCAGGATATCTAATGCCTATTCCGAGAAGGAGCAATGACAAAATATCAATATAATATACTTAATTATTGAGGTTTATTCTTCATCGGAGAAAATATCATGACAATTATATTCCTGTCATTCTATGAACAATTACCAATATATGTATTACCATATGGCGTTGCTAGAGACGTTAAATGTGTTGTCATAGACATATGTCTCGTAAAATATGACAAAATTATCTTTTATCTAATATTTGTAAGCTGTAGTAATTGATTAGTCCTCAAGAGTTGACATGTACATGTAGTAATGCATGATGACTTCTGTCTATTAAGACCCAATAGGCTTTTATCCTCGGAACGACTGTACTTACTTGTTTCTGGTGAAAACTATCGAAATTAGGCATCTTAATCAAAACTTAAACAACTATTGTCGCTACCAAAACAACTAAAACACTTCGATTGATCAAACAAGGTATTCCCCATTCTTTAAAAATAGCTGGTACATGTAGTTATTGTTTTAATAAAATACATAATGTACTCCAACGATGTCCCGTAGTAAATAAATATTATGAAAACTAAAACATACGATTTTTTTTCAATAAAAACAACGGCTTATATCTGAGCTCTTCTGTTTTTATGATCAGAGGATACCAGAAGGTAAAGTTTATTACCAATATGTCTAACAAAGAGACAAACAAAATGTCTGATATCTCAGTATAGAATATATTATACTGTGGCCATAACATTCCATACACTTATAATGTAGCAGACAAAGCTAACTATCAATAAAATCTGTTTCTAATGATATAAACTACAGCTTCCGTCTGTAATACATTGACAGTTGCTAGCTGACTTTGACTGAACCATTTTTTGCGTCATGGAAAATTTATATATAATTCAAAGATATAATATTTTGAAACGCATCAAAATATGTCGCGGACGATGACATTCGACGGTCATGCGCAGTTAGATCAGCACAGCAGTATATCGTTAGGTTGAATTAATACCAACGCGTGAATAAATAGTCCCTTTGATAACAATATCTGAAAGTATCACACAGTCTTGAAGTTTACTCACAAACATAAAAAATATCCTTGTTAATTCCGTTTAAACAGTTTCAATAAGAAACCGACATTCTTCCGCTAAAATATTGATAACAAGTTATGTAACTTCTAAACCGTAACACCAATGCGCTAAACATAGACACGCCTACAAATGTCCAGTGTCTAAAAATAGATCATATACGTGTGTATAGGTCGTTTGCGTTAATGCTGGACCCCTATTTGCCGTAAAAATCTTTTAAACTATAACAGCGATTTTGCTAAAAATATTGATACAATCTTATTTCAATTTTTCCTTCTAGGATTTAAATTTTCAGAATTTTTAATAGATAAATAAAAAAAAATTCCATAAGGTACAGTGCAAAATATTTGGAATTTTTTATCAAAAATCCGGCGGGAGGTAAAATAAGCTGTTCTGATTATAACATTGTCATACTTCCAGTGTATTTATACAAAGTCCCGTGCGTTTACTGTAATTGTGTCGCTTAAATAAACACTAGACGGTCTACTGAATTGTAAAGCAGAGGCCCATCTTTACAATCGTACGTGTAGAATATGTATAGATTTTGACGATACAGACGACAGTGATGATGATATTTGAGTTTGTATATACTGTTATATTTTGTTATCAAATAAAATTTCTAACCGGGCCTCATATTTAGCTATTATTTTGTATCTACTGTTATGTGGCTGTTCTGATTATGGCACATACCCATTTAACAAAAGTCTCTTTTTGGCTTAAAAATTTGCATTGCATGTCTATGGGAAGTATGTTATGTAATTGAAGAAAAATTCTGAATTTTTGGATTTGAGAAGGAAAATGCTAGTTATGATCACATATAAAATTTGAGTTAATTCCATCCGATAGTTATTGAGATATTTTATGATTTTAGGGGTCCAGCTTTAACGCAAACGACCTATACTGATTTATTCTGTGGACAGTATCTATGTATAGTTCTATTACATTAACCTGTCACAACTTGAATAATTACACACTCACTAAGTGTGTTATTATTTAACCTCTTTTAAAACATTGAGCCACAAATCCATATTAATCATTGATAATCTAACTAAACATGCTACGATTTTGAATATCTGGGAAATAACTAGTTCGAAAGGGTTAAAAATAACAGATTCAGTGACCGTGTAATTATTCAAGTTGTGACAGGTTAATGTAATAGAACTATAGCTTCGTTGATCCTTCGTAATGCAGTTTGTTTGTAAATTTTAGAAGAAAAAGAACATTAGTCCAACCTCACTATATGTATTTGGATAAATTTGCCCTGTTTAATCCATGTCCTGACAGCGCCATTGGCGCTTTGATTTTTATCGTAATAGAAAACGCATTATTCTGAACTACTGAATTGCCTTAATGAAAATATATTTTCCTGTTCTTATTATTTTGTATCAAGTATTATAAAGCGTTACATTGTATACTCTATTAAGACATTTATGGACAATACGACTAGAATGGAACCATTATATCAGACACTATTTCATGAAAAAGAGTAGTTACTAATTGATTATACACTATAAATATTAATACTAGTGTATTCATTGTTAGAGGAAATACCTTTCTTATTGTCCTTCCGCCGTCAATTGTCAATAACATTTTTAACCATATGGCGTTGCCCTAGTGATAGAGACATTATTTATGTTTCAATGGACTAACGTCTTGTAAAAAGACAAAAATGTTTTAACCATTAATGCTATTGTTCTTTTATAGGTGTAGTTTAATTATCTTTACATAACTATATGTTGTACTTTTATAAATTTCTAAATTTAAACTTCACGTGTAATGTGTAACGTATCTTTATTTAACGTCGTATTCAACACATATTTAAGTCATATTTACGACGGCCAGCTCTTCCTACCAAATGTTTCCTGGACACTTTTTATCACGAGTACTAACTTATCCTACCACAAGGCCGACAACTCATGTATAGGGTATGACCTACCGCGACCGGGCTCGAACCCGCGATCTCTGGATTCGAAGTCAGACATGCTAACTACTACGCCATATTCAAATAGTTTCCCATCCTTAATGAAGTTTATGGTTTATGAATTATCATATTAATTATTATATTATATGTTTAAAAACAATATTTCTCTAGCTTGACTGCCAAATAATGTCTCACAGTGTGCACATTCAATATACATCTAAAAATGTTTATCGCCAAATTAGATTATAATTATACTATACCTAAATCTTGAATATAACTTCTCGACAATAATCAAATTAACAAAAATGCCACAATAACGTAACATGGCACCATAAGTAATTATACAGCAGCAAATTTCGCAAATATTTAATATAACAATCACTCGCTAAGTAGAAATGAAAATACAATTTTAACATGCATTGATTGTACATGTACATGTAAGTGCCCCATAATGTTTTTATTGATAATGGCGTAAACAATATAAGTGTTGATAAAATTTGCAAACTTACCAAAATTGTATTTGTTTCTTTTACTTTTGTGTCATCTTTTGTTTCATAAACATAATAAATCTATAATAGTTATTTCTGTTTGATATTACATTATTTTGTCATGATAACAAAACAGTTATCTTATTTACCCAGACTTTGTCAATATCTTACTTGACAATTTAAATGTTTACACATATAACACAGTAAATTTGCATTACCTAAGAAATCACAACAATGATTATTGAACTGTTATCTTCTAAGAAGAAAATAAAACATATCAATTGTATTCGATATGTTAAAACTTTGCTCAATAATAGATTTTATAGATTATGTCACCAATTGCATCTCTACTGTTTACCATAGCAATTACATCCTGTCATTAAACTCGTCACTCCTAAGACAATATTTTAAAACCAAACAACTGCTAGCAATCTACAATATTCTCCAAACCTGACATAATAGATAACTATACTTGAATTATCATAAGACAAGGTAGTCGACAGTTCTATTTCATTTGTAAAAATGGTATTTCTGGAAAATTGAATCCTCAGCGTAGATGTGATGACCTCAACGTAGTTTACCTTCAAGCACGCGTAAAATACCATATTGAATGTTGATAGCGCGACAATTTTTATAGCAAGTATGGACATACAATAGTCGTAATTTTCAAGAAAACCTAACGTAATTGACAGACAAGATTGAAAAGATGGTCCTTACCATTCCAAAGAAATATAACTATTTGTCATGACTTTTTTTCATATATATTTATATAAGCCCAAAAGTACTCACCGTCCTATGTTGGACTTATCTTTAAAGAGAGAATGATTTGTCGATTATGTAAACACTTATCTTGGCTTTTACTTGAAACAAAATGTCTGGGTCAATATTCGTATCGAAGCATATACAAACGAACCATATGCATTAAGTGTCAGAATACATATAAGAATTTACTTGCAGACATACGTGACAATATTACAATGAGACATTGAGAGGCTTAATTAGAACTTTGTAAGTGATATAAGATTACTTAATTAGGATGTTGTTTCTAATTGCTACATACTTATCTAAGCTAATTTGTGAACCAGGTTCTCTTAATACTCGAATTGAGATCATTTTTGTATCAATAAAAAAGTAAGAAAAGTTTGTATGAAATTAGAATTGGTAAGGCGGTTCCTAAGTAATGATAACTTGCTTAACCGTTTGTTAATACTCTGTTATATAACATGAAAAAAACATATTTAAATAATGGTGTTATTTTAAATGGCTAATCTGAATTGATATTTCAATTATTATGTTTGAACGCAAAACAATTGATAAAATAAATACAATACTGTAATAAAGGTTTGTTTTGTATTTTGTAGATATTTTCAAAGTCACCAAACAACTAACAACACTTTGCACGGATGTTGGATTAAGTTAGTTATTATAGTCGTGTCTGCTCCATGACTAGTGTACGTTTTTGTACATTTCTTCATATCTTGAACACCAAGCCTGATATGTTCATCAAAGTACATGTATAATATATTTTATACTGAGATCTCAGACGACATTTTGTTTGTCTCTTTGTTAGACATATTGGCAATAAACTTTGCCTTCTGGTATCCTCTTATCATAGAAACAAAACAGTTCAGATAAAATCTGTAATTCAATTGCTTTTATTGACCATAAACGTCGTATGTACAAGTTATTATCATATAAATTTTACTGAGGGACATCGTTAAATTAATTTCAATTTCCAATAAACGACGAAATACGATATTTTGCTGAGCAGTATTGTGTTCAAATGCCAAATGGCCCATTTTTATTTGAAGAATAACAATCAGTTATTAAAATGGAGTCATGCTATTTGTCTGCGTTTATACGCAATAGACCAATAACATAAACGAGTTTATCAAAAATGTTCGTATTAAATTGTTTGCCATGTTTTAAGAATTTGGAATCCTTTGTTATGCCGAGAATGTTTTATTTAATTTTGTCAGCGACACAAGTCTGTAAGGGTTAATAAAGTAAAAAGTAAAAAAAAATTCGAGAACAATTTACTAATAATAAACCTAACATAGTCCAGAGAATTGAACGCATATTGATAGAATATTTGTCTTTATAAAAAGATGTTATATACATGCATAATAATATATGTTTAACACACTTTTTTCCGTTTTCTATAAATGGTCATCGACTGCATAAGAAATAACACTGCCCTCCAAAAATTCCTTCACACATCCATAATCTATATTGTACTAAAAAGAATTTCAAAAAGCTATCAAAGAACTTTATTGTTAAATGATTTTCAATTTTGCTTTTTCTAATTAATACATTTGTCTTGTAAATATAAAATAACAAAAATATCTCACCCCTTGATATTTGTTCATTGAAATACATTTTTCATAGTTTTGGAGGCTGAGGGATAGCTTTAGCTGCAACTCTAAAACAATGTACCAATAGAAATTCCATTTCCATAACACGACTAATGAATGAGATAATCAATTATTATAACTATTCTTCAAATTTGAACTTAAAAGTAGCAATTTAATTAATTGTACTGTGCAGACACTTTTGGAGGGTAGTGTATATGGTTTCACTATTTAGTCTATTGGCTGCTTCAGTTATATGTACAATTCTCCCAATATTTTATAATTGTTTTTTATGATGACAATTGATACAATGATTAAATATGTTTCCAATGAAGAATAAACCTCCATTAACAATTTTATAATATTGATATGTAGTCATGGCACCATTACGGGTATAAAAGCGTCAGTTTTTACGGCATTTATAGATGTAATGTCTTCAAATGTCTTCTTAAGATATAAACCGAAAAGGTTCATAAACGCTGAGACAAAATGATTGCAACCTTTGGTAATATTTTACAATTTTAAGACACTAACACTGTTTACAATAACGGTGAAAACGGCAATTGTAGTTTTCATTCAATTCGAAGGATACAAATTATGTTTGGTTGATGAAACAATGATAATACAAAATTCAAATAATCGTCTTCCAAAAGTTGAAATATTTCTTGGTAAGTAATGTCCAATTTACATCCTTTCACTAGAGTCGTCTCTCCCCGGATATAAGTGTTATTTAAAACCACACAAATACTTACATATCACCTCACATGACATAATAAATTATCATACTTGAATAGTTTAGGAAATGATAGTCGACAGTTGTCTTATTGCTGAATATATTCGAGGAAAATGGATATATTTGATATTGACATCTTTACCAGCGTAACTTTGATCAACACCCACAAAGTAACAACTGAAACATTATTTATGATGATGTTGTGCCTAACTTAACGATATAATAAATGTTTGTATGAACATACGGTAGCCACATGCAGTAGATCCAAATAACATTTGCCAAGAGGGATAACAAGTGGAAAACAGTCTAGTTCTACATTAAAGTTGCGATTGTATTTATCATTAGAGGAACCATTTCACGTTCATTCATTCGACTTAAACTAATTCATAATTACTAAGATTAATTAGATTTTGAATTATTGTTTTATTTTCATTTTATGTTATGTAGGATTCATTTATAAAACAAATAACAATTCTTGTATTGATATAACATATACCACTAGCAAAACAAGGAACCATTGATGTCTGTCTCCACTTCACTTTCATGGAATCTTATTTCTACTACAAGTATACCACAGACAGACAAAGAAGCAATAATGATAACAATAAGATGTCCCATAATAGAAAACACTCGAGAGTTTGATCACACAAGTATTTAATACTTAGAGAAATACATGAGTGTCACCAAATATCGAAGACATAAATCGACTTTGTATGACGCTAATAATTTACAAATCTCCATTGTTCATTCCGAATTGATGTGATCACGCATGTGTTAACTTTGATCAGACCTTAGCAACGTAATTTACTTACAAACACTGAAATTATGATTTAACACATATTTCAACAAATAATAACGGTCACTGACATATTATCTAAACATTGCAGTAAAGAGAACATGTTAAATAAAATGCACGAATTTAATGGCAATGAAAGCATATGTAATTTCTATGTGATCTGTTACTACGTGGACATCAGTTGAATAACATTTTATCTCCAATCACCTATATACTCGAAAATGATACATTTGTTTTAACGAAGCTATATTATTATCCACGTTGAGAATACAAATTAATCTCAGAATGTTCATAATTATGATAATTCTAAAACTTTAATAATGATAGAAAACTATTTGATTATAGACAAATTTTGTTTAATGTTATAATATGTGAAATTGTCCAGCTCCCAGTGTCAGAAACATTAGAGTTTCCTTGCAGACATACTTGACAATATTACTATGAGAGGCTTAATAAGAACTTCGTAAGTGATATATAAGATTACTTTAACAGGATATTGTTACTAATTGCTATATACCTATCTAAGGTAATTTGTTGAATAAGCTTTCTTTATACTAGGTCAGAATGCAAAACAGTTTTCATTCTAAAAGCGAGATAAGTTTAAATACAATTTAAAATATATTATTTATCAAAACTGTGGAAATATCTTTACCTAACAATTTAAATATTTGCACATATAACACAGTCCATTTGTATTAACTAAAGAAAATCATAAATGACTTTTGCGCTGGTATCTTCTAAGAAGAAAGGGAAAAGCAAAATGTGAATCAATATGTTATCACTAAGCTTAGAATAGATTTTATAGATAATGTCACCAATTACGTCTGTTCTGTTTGCCATATCCATTACATATGTTTACATATACTGGAAGATGTTTGTGTCATAGTGATAAGGGAAAAAGTCCATAGCAATAAATCTAACCTCTATATCAATATAGTTACGCCTTGTTTTGAAATTCGTTTATCTTTCGTTTTACATTTTTATAAGTAATATTTCAGAAATTAAAGTAATCTATTGGTAAACAATCTGATGGATTCCGTCCACTGTAAAAATCTACATTTCCAAGTAAGTAAATGATAATATTGCATCTGGTCATTAAACTAGCCCTTCCCCAGACAATATACTTTTTTAAAACAAAAATGCAACATTTTCTCTAAACCTGACAGAATAGCAATTAATTAATTTCTATTTAAATAATTTTTATAGGAAATTATAGTCGACTGTTGATTGTTTTATTAAATTTTATAAATGATTAGAGAAATACTATTACTTGATAATGACATTTGTTCAAACGATGACTTCATGCTAACAATATAGATACTATTTGAGTGTAAAAGACATTGACATAATGTAACACAATAGTCTATTTTCCCAAGGTAATTGATAACACGGGGTAATATGGACAAACCGATTCCAAAAGAAATATTACTATTTAGCCTGATTTAAGTGATACTTCTTTAATGGAAGTCTTTATTTATTCAACATGCCATGCTAAACTTTTCTCAGAAAAAAACGATTACAAGTTGTCAATAATGTAAACACTTATCTTGGCTTTTACTGGAAACAAAATGTCTGGGTCAATATTCTTATCACAGCAAATACAATCGAACCATATGCATCGAGTGTCAGAACACATACTAGACTTTCCTTCCAGACATACTTGAGGATATTTAAATGCGATATTGAGAGGTTTAATTAGAACTTTGAAAGTGATATAAGATCACTTAAACAGGATGTTAAAATAATTGCTTATCTAAGCTTATTTGTTAAATAGGCTCTCTTTATATTAGGTATGAAACAACTTTGAGTTTAATGAAATAGCGAAAAGAGTTTGTATGTAAATAGAACCGATTAGGAAGTTCCTTAGTAATGACCACCATTTGCTTAACTATGTTAAACTATCCGATTCAATATGTAAATAGTACTTGTATTCCTAATTGCTTTATTTTGCAATCATACTTCCATAATTATGTTTGACTACATAAACTATTAATAAAATGAAAATAAATAATCATGAATAGTGTGTTCCCATTCATAATAAGCCTAGGGTTTTAATACAGTTAATGTCACAAAAAGAACAAACAGGAGATGTACAATATAAACACATTTAGTATTAGATAAATGATAAGTATTGTCTGATTCATGACTAGTGTACTGAATGATTTCTTCATAACCTAAACATGAATCTGATATCATCTTTACATTATAATAATATATATATATTCTGAAGTCAGATCTCAGATGACATTGTGTTAGACATATTGGTAATAAACTTTACTGTCTGCTATCCTCTGATCATAAAAACTGAACAGTTCAGATTCAATATGTAATTTCATTGTTTTATTGACCATAGATATCGTACGTATCAGTTAAGGTTCAAGTAAAGACTTTTTGCATTAAAAACAGTAAAATAAAAAAAGCTCTAACTCTTTCATATTTCCATCAAGAGCAGTGTATTATACATCAAAATGATCCTTAAGAAATATACAAAGTGATGCTGCAGTTGATTCAGATGAAAACTTTTAAAGAAAGATGCATTTGCAAAATTGATGCTGTAAAAATGGAAATACTAAAAAACATTAAGAATTTTTTTCAAAACTAATTTAACATTAAATCATTTATAGAACATACAGTTTATACTCCAATTAATGTACTCCAATAGTTATAACCTAAATATATGTTAAAACAAAACTAAGGCAAATAAAAAACATTTTGACAGATACAAGTGTAATAGGTTTTCACGACCCTGTTTCTACTTTCACTTTAGTTTTTCATTTGCCTAAGTTTTGTTTTAACATTTATTGAGGCTATAAATATCGCAGTACCTTTATTGGAATATGTACTATAAGGTTCTGTGAAGGATTTAATGTTAAAGTTTGTTGTAAGAAAATTTAATGTTATTTAGTATTTTTATTTATGCAACATCAATTTTGCAAATACATTTTTTGTTGAATATCTTTGTCATAATTACTGACGAGTATCACTTTGTACGTTTTATGAGAAACATTTTGATATATATAACAATACTGTTGGTGCAAATAAGACAGAACTAGAGCTATTTCTTTTTTACTATTATTTTGCATACCAAGACTTGACATGAACCTTAATATATTTTACTACGGGGCATCGTTAGAATAATTTTCGATTCTCATTGCAGAACTAAATGCGACATTTTACGTTATATTATCGTGTTAAGTTTTCCAAAAGTCCGTCTTTATTTGATTGGAAAATAACAATAAGTTATTAAAGTTAAGTGGTGCAATTTATCTACGAACACTAACACGCAACAGACAAATAACAATATATATATATATATATATATATAATAAAATTCAAATTTGTTTAGATGGCAAAACAATTTGCATTGCTTATGACCGATTTTATTTACCAACCTTTGTGATATCGTTGTATTGATCATTTTATGATAAAAAAGTTAAAAAAAAGTTAAAGTGCGGTTTAAAGTCTGCTTCCATCTACATGTTCAGCCGACTTTACAATCTTGTACGTTAACTCCTGGTCACTGAAATCACCCTCAGGCAGGCGATCCCTCACAGTACCCATTTACACCTGGGTGGAGTGGAACAATCGTAGGTTAGTTTCTTGCTCAAGGAAATTAGCAGTGCCCCTAGTAGGGATCGAACCCGGGACCTCTCGATCCCTAAGCGCGAGGTATTAAAGGTATTAATGATATTGTGAGTTGTTCATATGTTTTTATAAAATGTTTAATATCGTCATTCGATACATAAATGTCATTTTCAATCACAATATCTGTGATCTCTTCCTTGTATATCTATATATGTCTGACACAAATGAATTCACATACTGAGTTGATTGAGTGACACGTGTTTGATAGCAAGGTATGGTGATTTGGAAGGAAAAAGTCTAATAAAAAATATTGAAAATTGTAATTCAAATTTAATTGTGTGAATATTTAAAATAATGAAGAGTATATGACTGTTTTTGGTGCAAATGGAGTAATTCTATATGACAACAACACTGTTCCTAGAGCACTTTAAATTTTCATAAAATAAACCAAAGTCTTTTTTTCAAGAAACGCTTTAGTCAAGAGATCCAGGTCTTCCTATGAACAACGATTTGTTGTAAATGTTGAATGAATTTTGACATTACGCACCATGGTTACGGTGTATTTTAATGACTAAGACCTGTTTTAAAAGTAAAATTCATTGAAATGCGGAATATGATAGTTCTACTCGTGTTTTATTAATGTCGTAAAACTCAAAAAACATCCGTATAGCAATAGTTATTTCAGACTTATATCCTAAGTACGATATCAAATGCCCTTTGTAACATTTTTTGCAAATTTATTAAGTCTAGACATTATTTTACTTCTTTTTTATCTGTTCAATCATTTATAATACTTATTATTATATATGAATACAAATATATGTTTGCAAAGTTAAACGTTATAAAATCAGTCTGTATGAACCTTTTCTATCTATACTAGCTGTTTGTTTTGATGAATATAATTTAGTTTGTCTAGATTTCTGTAATAAAGCAATTAAAATTGACTGATATTTGGAAACCATTTTACAATTTGATTTTACTCTTACATAAAGAAGAACACAAAAAGGGATATACAACAGGTTGAGTGTTATGTTTGTACAAGAATTCTTTATATACACAAACTAGATAGCTAAGAATAAAGCCTCAGTAACTCTTAACGACTACAATATTTTACTTCAGCGTATAGAAAATTATTTGGAATAAATTTATTGTTTTGTGAAATATTGTTACTTGAATTTTTCTATCAATCAATTCTTATTTAACTAGAACCAATGAATAAACGATTATAGTGAATGTACATATTATACACTCTGCAACAATGATAACATGAAAAACAGGTTACTTCCCATTTATGACCTTTGAGAAACAGTAGTGTTCAAACGTTGAACAGTGTTACTTTATACTTACTTAGTATAGCGATGCTTTTACAATTCTCTTTTCCTTTATGGCAAAGATATATACCAATCTAGTCATTCTCGAGCTAGAATATTTTCATTAAAACTACAAATCTCTCATTTAATCTATATTTTATCAATATTGTAAAACTTTTCATATATCCTGACAAGTAATGTTAATGAACGTAAATACCATCGCGTTTTGAGACTTTTGTTATATTTTCAAAATAAAGGAAAATGACTCATTGTTGTAAATGGAATAAACTTATTGCATTACCATCACAATTTGTGATAGCTAAGTATAAAGCCTCAGTAACATTTAACGACTACAATATTTTACTTCAGCCTATATGAAAATTATTTGGAATAAAATTTACTATTTGTTTTCATGACTGCGTTCGCTTTAATACGGATGTTTTTAAATTTTCTGTAATAAATTACTATAAACGACAGCTGAATACAGCTGATTTGACTTCTTTGTTGTTATATTTAGCTTATCGTGATCGCATAATGTATTTCTTGTAACCATCGAACAAACATCGAGTTATTTCACATTCTTGATCGTCTATGGATATTAACTTTAACTGTTGTCTCTGCAATTTTTTAGAACATGATTAGGTCTAATTCTTTAAATGTTTTCATGTGTACCTAACTAAGTATTTACTAGTCATAAATTTGTGTTGATAGACTCATGAACGTGAATTGAACTGTTTTCATTCTTTAGCTAAATAGTATTAGTCAATAGCTTAACTTTATATCAAGAGGTTTTTACACAATAAACAAACATCACTCATGTGTTGCCAACAATGTTACTTTTATACATATACGAGAATCTGAAATAAAAACCAACAATGTTGACGATAATAATATTTTTTATCACAATTTACTGTATAAAGAACAAATAGAGGTCAATTGTTATATACTTGGATGTGAATCAGCACTTGACCTTGTCAAAAGATCGATATCAGAAACTAATTTTGTTCAATGACAATATACCAGCCTACGACTGCGTCGATCTAACGACCAATTTTGCAAAGCTGAATATAGCAAATAATAAGTAAATAAAACATGAGTATTGACAGTTGACAGTCATTTCTGTTGTTCGTCTTATCTATAAAACTGAATCGAGACGCTCGCGTTTCGAAATCAGCGAATTGAAACCATTAATTCAACAGTTTAATCTGTTTTTTTCCATCTTTACTTTTTCCGGTAGCTTTCTTTTATTTATAAGTTTGTTAATAACATGTATAATTGTTTTCATTGTATGGGAAAAAATTAAGCCGAGAAAAGTAATCGTCTGACTACATGTATGTCGTTTTATATCTCTACGAATATAATTAGTATTTATTGTACTAAATATAAAATCGTAAAAACGTTTTTTTACGTAATGAAGTGTATATAAATGTTTTATACAAGAATCGCAAGAAAAAGCCCATGCATTCAAATAAATAGAGATTAAATTGCCCTGCTTTACAAAATCACTTGACGAAAACAAATGCATTGCAAAAGTACACATGCTTCATAGGAAACTACATCGATTTTTGTCATTTTTATGTAGAGTATGAGTTGGTTGTTTTGTTATTGATAAAGTCATAGTAATAGTGATTGATCATCGTCGATTATATTATTTAAACATTTTATTCAGAATTATATTGCAGCAACATTATCTACGCGTATATTAATCATGATAAAGACACTTACGGGATATGGCTCAAGTAGACATAATATATTTTGTCTTAGTCAATTAACTACGCCGTCTGGTTTATATTGTAACATAAATATTCTTCTGTCAAAGCCAATTGTAAAAATGCCTCAGTTTAAGCAATGTTCTTAGCCACATGGTTCGGCCAATTTTTTATGATAATAATGACAAAATACTCTATCAGTTTATAAAAAATCTGCTGCCTTGATTATTTTTTGAGCTGCAGACAATATTTGGCATCCTAGTCAAATAGCTATCGCCAAAATAGTTTGGACATAATATGATTTATCGTTGAAAATATTCACAAAATTAATCTATAGGCGGTCTCTTACAGAGCACACGGCTGATATGGTTGGCCACCCGTGTAAACCGTACATATTTTTGAACCAACAGTGTTCTGATCCGAGTAACATTCCCGTCATTCGAATGTATCCGTGAAAGCCGTGTATGTTTTGCAAATCTTAAAAAACTGGTACGGATGTTATGTCCGTGTATGATCGTATAAGTAATCCTATAAGACCGTGAGAGACAGTGTGAGACCGTATGAGACCGTATATACAACAAAACATGAAGTCCACTACACACGTGAGCTCAACAGTTTCAACATCATATATTTTGAAGATTTATAAAGCCAAACCATTAAAATGGTCAATTTTTATCAAAACTTGCACGAATGTGTGATAACTCAAACAAAAGTCGACGAGACCGTATGTCAACCCTGTGGGTGTCGAGTAAATTGAGTAAGGATCGCGTTTGATCGTTTAAGACCGTACCAGACCGTACTTGGAAACGTTTAACAATCGTATAAAAATCGTATGCAAATTTTGACAAACCTAGCTTGACCGAGTATTTCCCTTTTTTATACGTATACACTCGATCAACATTCGAGTCTAACTCGTACCATCTAATCTCTTGGCACGGTTGGAGCCCTTTACTCGTACCAGTCAACCCGTGTATGACCGAGTTTACCGTATAAGAACCGTGTATCCAACCATCTTCTGTGTGAAACAGGCTTTAGTCGACTGCTTTATTGGTTTAACTCTAACGTATATTCGATTGCATTATAAATTTGACGTATTATTTATCATTGAAGCAATGTTTATAAGTTAGACGTTCTGATACTTATATTAAAACAACAATTACGTTTATTCCAGCAACGTTTTTTCCACAATCAGACTAAAAAAGCAGAATAGGAACTAATATGTAAAATGAATGGATCGGAATTACACAGATTCCGACTTAGTACTGGCACAATAATTTATTATCATGTCACTAGAGGGTTATATCTCTGCACTAATGGTAAAGATGTCTGTAATTTAAGAAATATATTTATGATTGTTCCAAATAATGAATATAAATCATAAATATGATATCCGGCCCCAATGTATATCAGGGACAGTTTTGTAACTTATCATTTGGCATAACGCCTGATAAATTATTTCTTTAACATTAGGTCAAATATTAGTGTTATATAGACTGCACTTATGTATGAATGTAATTGAACAATTGTAATAAAGATATAAATGATCTAGCCATTTGTTTTGGCAGGGACTTTATCTTCTCATAAATTCAGTATGAATTGTCTGCGTTTTATGTAATGAAGATTTTGGAAAGGTCAAACGATGCATCCATTGTATAATATTTCCTCCATATAGTTTTGTGAAAATGAACCTAACTAAGCATGGAATACTATGAGGACAGTCGTCTCCAATATTGACGCTAAATATTTCTATTCTATCATGTCTAACTGTAATGTCCATGTAAAAGAAACAATAAAATTATCTTGCCAAAATTGCGCTAGTTTATTTTGACCACAAAGTTCCACTTTAACAAGTTTTTGCTTCGCTCCAGAGAATTAAGGGCACTGTTTATGTTTTGAGCAAGAACTTTTCCAACAATAGTCCCATTCAAGTCATGTAAAAATGGGTACAGTTAGGAATTACCTGCATGAATCAAGCGTTTTAACACAAAGTTTTAAAATAAGGTGAATTTGGAAGCAGACTTGAAATGGGCTATTGATTCGTCTTACAACAAATGTAAGAAAACAATGTTTTTTTAGACAAGATATTGATATATTATTAGGTTTTTAAAATACTTGTACAATTGCAATCGGTATTTTTGTTTTGTTTTTGTTGGGTTTAACGCCGAAACAACTCATTGTATAGGTCATATAACGGCGGTCATTCAACCTACTCACTCCTCCTGGAAAGGCTAAAACTCTGGAATAAGCTGTTAAAAAACTACTAAGCACATACTTTCGTCAGTGACTGACACCTGCCCTACATAATTAAAAATCATTGGTAGGAGGGAGAATGGCCGTAGAAATAATTTCATGACCAATCTCCACGAATGTTTGCCCCGTCCTGGAATCGAACCCACGATCCCTCGATCAGTAGACTCTTGTGCTACCAACTGAGCTATTCGGGCGGCTTGTGGGCATTTTCACACGTGTCGTTAATTAAGAACATATAAATGAAAAAAAAATTCAAACTATACAATAAAAGACAATTGCTTTATTTAATTTAAAAGAAATGATTTAATACTATATACTGTTCCAAACATTCAATGGGTATTTTCTGTCTCAGAAATACACAATTTGTAGAATTCTCAAGGTTTTTGTATCTTCAGATTTCTGGATTATAAATCTTACTATTATAAGTAAATACTTTTGTCTGATATTTGAAGTAAAACAATTAACCTGTCTAACTTTTTGTTATTTTGTTCTAATCTTATACTAATATATTTGTCCATATAAAATGCAATATTGTTGTGCAGACAGTTGTACACTTTTATAATTTGTCTGGTAGATTTCTTGTTCTAACTTAACAATGACATGCACAGTGTAATATCAAGATACAGACACAAGGTTATGACACTAAATTACAGTAAAAGCAGACAACAAAGATAAATACTATCATTTTCATTGCGATTCCTAATTTGGCGAAACTTTGTTTTTTGTGCTAAAAGCTTTAAGTGAAAAAAGAACGTGTTCCTTTCTGAGAAATTAAGTTTTACGTTTAGCTAAATGTTTGTTAATGGTAATTTATTCGTTCAATATATATCCCGCTCTATCGAATAAACATAAACCAGTGGTCTTGAGTTTATAAATACAAAGACTTAACACACTTTGCTTCATGACTTAGTTTTGACTTTAGGAATTTAGTCATTATACATATAATCTTTGTAACATAATCCTTAATTGTTACACCATTTAGCTATAATTTTAGCTACATAATATACTAATGTGAGGTCGACTATGACAATATCAGTTTTGATTGAGTAAATCAATGCTGCATTGTACCATTGTATCTAGTCGTAGACACACACTGAGGAATTCTGCATGTCTCATTACATCAGACCTACGAACACTACTATCAAATAAGACATACTATATGTTCTGCAGATGCACAACTAATGAACCAAATTTGTCATGTGGATATATGTCTCGTTATAGTTCACTGTTCCATTCGTTCAATCATTCTGTCTATCTCATTTCTTCACTTGATTATATCAAGTAATAAATCATGCTGAAGTCGTGCAAGGAAGGTATTGAACAAAACGTCATTGTAAATGTAAAACTATTTGATAAAATTGTCAATATACAATCTCGTTAATGACAAGCTTTTTGAGAAGTCTGAGTTATATTAAAATTTACTGATTTTTGTTTACTTATTTGTCCTACTGTTGATTTAAATACAGTCTAATAATTAGTTTAACATAAAGTATGTCTTGATTGTAATTATACGTTTCTAATTATTCGTGTAATTGTATAAATAAGACAGTGGAATATACTTTGTCTAATTATTTATTTAAGAAAAACGCTTTGTGTTTTAGGAATTGATCACTGTACATCCAACATATTGATATAGCTAAATAAAGCTCACTAAAAGATATAAAAGGTGTTTACATCTACTAATAGTGTTGTGTAAACGTCATATCAATTACTACAGTGTACATGTATTGGATTAACTACGATATATCTGACATAATCTCCGAGACGTTTGTCTTTGACAACATATGTTAACGTCTCTACCAACGACATATGATTAAAAGATTCAATACATTTAGCAATATTAATCTGGTCATTTTTGATAAATTATAGGTTTTATTTATAAAAAGATCACAATTCTTGTATTGATATAACATATATCAGAACAAACAAGGAACCACTGATTGAACGTCTGTCTCAAATTCACCGTGATGGAATCTTATTCCTACTACAAATGTGCTACAGACACGCAAAGAAGCAATTATGATTAAAATAAAATATTTATTTACGCATATGTTAACTTTAATCAGGCCTTAGTAACCTGATATACGACAAAACAGCAGTAAAACATTATTTTATATAGATTTAAATGCTAGCATATCAAACGTTCTCACAATAAAAATTGACACAGATATATCACCTTAGCATAGCAATAAAATAATTATTTCAAATATTCTGATTCAATACACTGTACGAATGGCCAATAAAAACTCATAAAATATTATTTATATCTAGAATCAATTACTGTGGTGATATCATTGAATAACATCCAATCTCCAGTTGCCTACATAAATGATGCATTATTTCTTACTAATTGTTATTTAAAGCTTGCAAATATTTAAGAACGCTTGTACTAGCACCTAGATTATAACCATATTGTGACATTAAACAAATGGTGTCCAACTAGTTTCCAATTATTAATGGCGATTTAGAATTATCGTAATATTATCAGTTTAAAAACAATATTCCTCTAGCTTGACTCTCAAATAATGTCTTACTGTATTTTCTTATAACTTTGGCACAATCACTATACATTTCCACATATTTATCGCCAATTGATTCTAGTGTTATACATGTATTGTATAATTTAAACTGAGTTTCCCGAATATAATCAAATAAACAAACTCGCCACAATATTGTTACATGGTACCATAAATGTTTACACTCCAGCAAATGTCATGAATACTTGGTACAACAATCACCCTTCTAAGTAGATACAATGGTAAAAAGATGCATTGATAATGCATATAGTGCCTAAAATCGATATTTGCCAATGTATTGAAATTCGATTTGTTCCTTTTACCTTTTGTGTCAAAATTTTGTTTCATCAACAGGGTAAATCTACACTATTTTTTTTAGTTATAATTCATTATATTATTTAATCACAGTTGTTACAAAACATTTATTTTATTAATGCAAGACTGTGGCTAAATATTTATATAACAAGTAAAATATTTACACAGATTGCATCGTTTAATTGAATTAGCAAAAAAAATAAAACTACATCAGTTTTTTATAGTATTATGATCTTTTCAAAAAAAGTGAAAACAATGTGATTCGATATGTTATCACTAAGCTTACAATCGATAATGTCACCAATTGCGTCTCTTTGTTTGTCATATTCATTACATATGTTTACATACTAGAACTAACAGGATGTTTGCGGCACAGTGATAAGAAAATAAGTCGTTAATTTTCGTATCAAGTTTTACAAGAAATATTTGGGGGAAAATCTATTGGAAAATCGTCATCAGATGGAGTTCGTCTTCCGTAAAAAAAATCATTTACAAGTAAATAAATGACATAATAAAATGGTGTCAATAAACTAAAAATATCACTTCAAAGAAAATTAAATTTAAAACCAAACAATGGCTATCAATCTACATTTTCTCTTAACCTGACACAATACTCAAACAATTATAGGACATGAAAGTTAAGAGTTGATTTTAATATTCATTTGTGGAAATGATATTTCTCGATAATAACAACTTGTTTCCGCGTAGATTTGGTATTAACAACTTAGTTACACGACCTGGTCATTTGATAATATGACAGAATGTGTAAAATGCTCGTTTAGTTACATGTACACAAAAGTTTCAATTCTCAAGAAATTCCAACGTAATTGATAAATACGAGGGTGATATGGCCATTACTATTCCAAACAAATATAACTATTTGGCCTGATTTTTTAGATATAATTTTATACAAGTCTTGATTTAATTAACATGCCATGATGAACATTCTCAGAAAAACGAGTATGATTTGTCGATAATAAAACACTTATGTTGGCTTTTATTGGAAACAAAATGTCTGGGTCAATTTTCTTAGCGAAGCAAATACAATCAAAACATATGCATTGAGTGTCAGAAAACATTTCCTTGCAGACATACTTGAGGATATTTATATGCGAAATTGAGAGGCTAAATTAGAACTTTAAAAGTGATATTAGATCACTTCAACAGGATTGTTTTATTATTATCTAATTATCTAAGCTAATTTTTGAATAGGCTCTCCTTATATCAGGTCTGAAAACAACTTTGTATTCAAGGAAATAACGAAATACGTTTGTATGTTAATAGAACCGATTAGGATGTTCCTTAGTAATGATCACCATTAACTATGTTAACTAGTAAAACTTTCCATTTTAATATGTAAATAATAGTTGAATTCTGGGTCCCTTTCCTTTGAAATCATATTTCTATAATTATGTTTGACCTCAAAAACCATTAATAAAATGGAAACAATACAAGGATTTCGTACCCTATCATAATTAGGATAGGTTTTTGATACAGTCAATGTCACCAAAAACAACATAAAGCAAATTCCAGAAGAAGATGTACAATATAAACACATTTAGAATTAGATAAATGATTAGTCTCGTCTGCTTCATGACTAGTGTACTGAAAGATTCCTTCATAACCTTAACAGCAAACAGATATCCTCTTTCTATTGTAATATATTCTGAAGTGAGATCTCAGTCGACATTTTGTTGGACATATTGGTAATAAACTTTACCGTCTGGTATCCTCTGATCATAAAAACTGAACAGTTCAGATATAGTATGTAATTTCATTGTTTTATTGACCATTGAGATCGTACGTATCAGTTAATATTACAAAATATTTTACTACGGGGCGTCGTTAGAATAATTTTTGATTCTCATTGTAGGACTAAATGCGACATTTTACGTTATAATATCATGCTCAGTTTCCAGACAGTCGGTCTTTATTTGATTGGAGAATAACAAATAGTTATCGAAGTAAAGTTGTGCAATTTGTTTACGAACACTTGCACGCAATAGACAAATAACAAAATATATATATAATACAATTCAAATTTGATTAGATGGGAAAGCAATTTTATTGTATATGACCGATTTTATTTTCCAACCCTTTGTGATATCATAGTATTTATCATCGTATAATATAAGGGGTTGTTTACATGTTTCCTCATTCGATATATAAATATCGTATTCACTAACAATATATGTTGCCTATACATTGTATTATCTATATATGTCTAACACAAATTAACCTTCATACTTGGTTTATTGCGTGACACTTGTTTGATTTCAAGATATAGTGTTTTAAAGGAAACGTCAAATAAGAAAATATTGAAATTCAAATTAAATTGTGTGAATATTTAAAAGAATGAAGAGCATATGACTGTTTTAGTGGGAACGGAGTAATTCTATATGACAACGACACTGATCCTAAAGCATTTTAATTTTCATAAAATAAATATTTTTGTTTGGCATAGTGTAGCTGAATTCAGCTCAACCTGTAATGACCACACGAACAGCACCGGTTCGATTGTTGTTTTGTTTTTTCATTTTACATATGGTATATTTATATTAACAATTGTATGGTAGAACAAACAATTTCGTAACGATTTACTATCGTTCAGATTATTTTGAGACAGTTGGAAAATAGTTATTTGAGTTAATAAACGTTTTGTTACTCAAACTCAACATTGAATATCACACTTGACTTTGAAAACCTGTCATATTCTCTAGTTCATAAAATTGTAGATACTTTTATCCTATATAACATATACATATTTCTATAATAGTCACCTTACTTCTGTATACATTAAAATCTCTCTGGTTTGTGGAGTATATTATAGTTTTACAATAATCTGTCTAACCTTCCTGTTGACTTTGTTAAACCTTATACTTTATTTGCCACATATAACTTATTAATATATTCAATGCCACCAGCGGTATATTCAAAATAATATACAGTGATCAGAAGATGTCTCTTTTGTAAACTGTTGTAACTTACAACTTTTTGCAATCAGTTCTTATCTAATTATAGCCTTTGATTAACCGATTTATTAAATGTACATTCTGCAATAGTAATTTGTTTCTTCTTTTAATAAAAATATATGTTCATATTTAGGATCGCAGGGGTGCGGAATTCCTATACCCGACATGTCCGACTCTTACACTTATGTTTGCGGGCAATATTTTATAACATTTATCACACTAATCCACGGATTAGTTATATTTTAGCTTAAATATGCAACAGCGTACAGGTAACGTTACAGAACTTGATAATGTGGATGCCCCAATGCTACAAAAATGTCAAATGTCAATTATTTTTATAATTAACAGTATTTATATTATATCACGACATTGGACCTTTCTTTTTAAGTTTTGAACATCTAGACAAGTTCATTTTCCCTCGGACAAGTTGAATTTTAGAATTCACTATACTCGTCCGTTGACAAGTGGAAAAAAACTGGAATTCCACACCCCTGGTCACTAACTTTTGAAAAACAAAAGTGTTCATTCTTTCTACAATTTTACTGTGTTACAGTTTAATGTAGCATTTACATCCCTCTTTTTCCTAAATAGCTAAGATATGTACCAAAATAGTCAATCTCGAGCTAAATATTATTAACTGAAAGTAAAATATCTCTCAATTATTCTATATTCCATCTATATTATCACAACTCATTCATCTATCCTGACCAGTATTGTTTATTAACGTACACACCATAGCCCTTTTTATATTTTCAAAATAAGGAAGAATGACACCGTGTAGTCAATGGAATTAACTTATCGCGTTTCCGTTACAATTTATGGTAACTGAATATCTAAAGTTTCTGAACGAGTACAAATTCTCACTTCAACATATATAAAAAATATCAGGTATATCTTCTCATTATTCGTGACTGCATTTGTTTTAATACGGATGATTTTAAAATGTTTTATAGTAAAACAATTACACGACATACTAACACAGCTCTATTGACTACTTTGTTGTTTGAAATGTTCAGCCTATCGTAATCTTATGATTTCTTCATTGTAAACACCGGACAAACATCGAGTTATTTTATATTCTGATAGGACATGGATGTTTACGCTAACTTTTGTCTCTATAATGAATTAGAACATAATGTTTTATGCGCCGTGTCAACACACTTTTTAGGTTATTTTACGGCGTTTAACGCACCTAATCTAGTTTTCCTGGAACAATGTCTATAACCAGTACTCACTAACCGGTATACTAGGCCGAAATCTTTTCCATATACCATATCAATTTAGGAAAATTGACGTTTTTGTCAAATTTCCATGAAAAGGTATAACCTCCCATCACATGAAGAAGTCCAATTCTTTAAATGTTTGAATTATTTTACCAGTCTTAAATTTGTGCTTACGTACTCATGAAAGTAAATTGTACTCATTTTAGTTACATAGTATCGGTCAATAGTTGAAATTTTATATCAAAAGATTTTTACACAATGAACAAACATCAATAATATGTTGCCAACAATGTTACTTTTATACATGTACGAGAAAAACCAACAATGTTGACGATAATAACTTTTTGTATTTAGGTCGCAATTTACTGTATAAAGAACAAACGGAGGTCAAACAGTCAAATATTTTATACTTGGATGTGAATCAACACTTGACCTTGTCAAAAGATCAATATCAGAAACTAATTTCGTTCAATGACAATAAACTGACCTACGACTGCGTCGATCTAACGACCAATTTTGCAAAGCTGAATATAGCAAATAATAAGTAAATAAAACATGAGTATTGACAGTTGATTCATTATTTCCGTTGTTCGCCTTATTTATGAAACTGACTCGAGACGCTCGAGTTTCGAAATTATCGAAGTGAAACCATTACTTCAACAGTTTAATCTGCTATTTATCAATATTTTCTTATTGTCCGGTAGATTTCTTTTATGAGTTTGTTGATAAAATGTATAATTGTGATCATTGGAAAAAAATACACCAAGAAAAGTTATCTTCTGTCCATATCGTTTTATATCTATACGAATATAATTGGTATTTATTGTACTAAATGTAAAATTGTAAAAACGATATTTTATGTAATGATGCGTATATAAATGTTTTATACAAGAATCGCAAGAAAAATCTCATGCGTTCAAATAGATAGAGATTAAATCGCCCTGCTTTTCAAAATCACTTGACGAAAACAAATGCATTGCAAAAGTACACATGCTTCATAGGAAACTACATCGATTTTTGTCATTTTTATGTAGTGTATGAGTTGGTTGTTTTGTTATTGGTAAAGTCAAAGTAATAGTGATTGATCATCGTCGATTATATTATTAAAACATTTTATTAAAAAAAATATTGCAGCAACATTATCTACGCGTATATTAATCATGATAAAGGCACTTATGGGACATGGCTGAAGCAGACATAATGTATTTTGTCTAAGTCAATTAACTACGCCGTCTGGTTTATATTGTAACATAAATATTCTTCTGTCAAAGCCTATTGTAAAAATGCCTCAGTTTAAGCAATGTTCTTAGCCACATGGTTCGGCCAATTTTTTATGATAATAATATGATAATAAATACTCTATCAGTTAATAAAAAACTGCTGCCTTGATTATTTTTGAGCGGCAGACAATATTTGGCATCCTAGTCAAATAGCTATTGCCAAAATAGTTTGGACAAAATATGATTTATCGTCGAAAATATTCACAAAATTAATCTATAGGTGGTCTCTTACAGAGCACACGGCTGATATGGTTGGCCACCCGTGTAAACCGTACATATTTCTGAACCAACAGTGTTCTGATCCGAGTAACATTCGCGTCATTCGAATGTATCCGTGAAAGCCGTGTATGTTTTGCAAATCTTAAAAAAAAATGGTACGGATGTAATGTCCGTGTATGATCGTATAAGTAATCCTATAAGACTGTGAGAGACAGTGTAAGACCGTATATACAACAAAACATGAAGTCCACTGCACACGTGAGCTCAACAGTATCAAAATCGTATATTTTTGAAGATTTATAAAGCCAAACCATTAAAATAGGTCAATTTTTATCAAAACTTGCACGAATGTGTAATAACTCAAACAAAAGTCGACCTGTCCGTATGTCAACCCTGTGGGTGTCGAGTAAATTGAGTAAAGATCATTTAAGACCGTACCAGACCGTACCAGACCGTACTTGGAAACGTTAAACAATCGTATAAAAATCGTATGTAAATCGTGACAAACCTAGCTTGACCGAGTATTTCCTTTTATTTACGTATACACTCGTGCTACATTCGAGTCTAACTCGTACTAACAAATCTCTTTGCTCGGTTGGAGCCCTTTACTCGTACCAGTCAACCCGTGTATGACCGAGTTTACCGTATATGAACCGTATATCGAACCGTGTTCTGTGTGAAACAGGCTTTAGTCGACTGCTTTATTGGTTAAACTCTAACGTACATTCGTTTGCATTATAAATTTGACGTATTAATTATCATTGAAACAATGTTTATAAGTTAGAGGTTCTGTAACTTATATAAAAACACTAATTACATTTATTCCAAAAACGTTTATTTCACAATTAGTCTAAACAAGCAGAGAAGGAACAATTAAATTTGTATGAATGTAATTGAACAATTGTAATAAAGATATAAATGATCTAGCTATTTGTTTTGGCAGGGACTTTATCTTCTCATAAATTCAATATGTCTGAGTTTTATGTTATGAAGATTTTGGAAAGGTCAAACGATGCACCCATTGTATAATATTTCCTTCATATAGTTTTGTGAAAATGAACCTAACTAAGCATGGAATACTATGAGGACAGTCGTCTCCAATATTGACGCTAAATATTTCTATTCTATCATGTCTAACTGCAATGTCCATGTAAAAGAAACAATAAAATTCTCTTGCCAAAATTGCATTAGTTTATTTTGACCACAAAGTCACACTTTCACCAGGTTTTGCTTCGTTCCATAGAATTTAGGGCACTTCTTATGTTTTGAGAAGAATTTTTTCAACAATAGTCCCATTCAAGTCATGTGTAAATGGGTACAGTTAGGAATTACATGCATGAATCCAGCGTTTCACACAAAGTTTTTAAAAAAAAGGCTGAATATGGAAGCAGACTTAAAACGGGTCATTGATTCATCTTACAATAAATCTAAGAAAACAATGTTTTATAAAAAAAGTCATTGATATATTATTATGTTTTTTATTACTTGTACAATTGCAATGGGTCTTTTCGTTTTGTTTTTGTTGGGTATAACGCCGTAGCAACACATTATATAGGTCATACATATAACGGCGGTCATTCAACCTACTCACTCCTCCTGGAAAGGCTAAATCTCTGGATTTAGCTGTTACCCAATTACTAAGCACATACTTTTGTCAGTGACTGACAACCGCCCTACATTATTAAAAATCATTGGTAGGAGAGAGAATGGCCGTAGAAATATTTCCATGACCAATCTCCAAGAAAGTATGCCCCGCCCGGGAATCGAACCCACGATCCCTCGATCAGTAGACTTGTTTGCTACCAACTGAACTAGTCGGGCGGCTTATGGGTATTTTCACACGTGTCGTTAAATAAGAACATATAAATGAAAATTAAATATTTCAGAACTATACAATAAAAGTCAATTGCTTTGTTTAGTTTGAAAAAATCGACTTAATACTATATACCGTTCCAAGCATTCCAATGGATATTTTCTGTCTAAGAAATACCAGTTTGTAGAATGCTCAAGGTTTTTGTATCTTCAGATTTCTGGATTATAAATCTTACTATTATAAGTAAATAATTTTGTCTGATATTTGAAGTAAAACAATTAACCTGTCTAACTTTTTGTTATTTTGTTCTAATCTCATACTAATATATTTGTCCAGATAAAATACATTATTGTTGTGCAGACAGTTATTCACTTCTATAATTTGTCTGGTAGATTTCTGGTTCTAACTTAATAATGACATGCACAGTGTAATATCAAGATACAGACACAAGGTTATGACACTAAATTACAGTGAAAGCAGACAACAAAGATAAATACTATCATTTTTTAATTCCGATTCCTAATTTGGCGAAACTTTGTTGTTGGTGCTAAAAGCTTTAAGTGAAAGAAAAACATGTTCTTTTCTAAGAAATAAAGTTTTACGTTTAGCTAAATGTTTGTTAATGGTAATTTATCAATTTATATATGTATTTCCCGCTCTATCAAATATATTTAAACATAAACCAGTGGTCTTGAGTTTATAAATACAAAGACTTAATACACTTTGCTTCATGAATTAGTCTTGACTTGAGGAATCAGGTTATTATACATATAATCTTTATATCATAACCCTTAATTGTTTCACCATTTAGTTATAATTTTAGCTACATAATATACTAATGTGAGGTCGACTATGACAATATCAGTTTTGATTGAGTAAATCAATGCTGCATTGTATCATTGTATCCAGTCGTAGACACACACTGTGGAATCCTGCATGTCTCATTACATCAGATCTACGAACACTACCATCATATAAGACATCTTATTTGTTCTGCAGATGCACAACTAATGAACCAAATTTGTCATGTGGATATATTTCTCGTTATAGTTCACTGTTCCATTCGTTCAATCATTCTGTCTATCTCATTTCTTCACTTGATTATATCAAGTAATAAATCATGCTGAAGTCGTGCAAGGAAAGTATTGAACGAAGTGTCATTGTAAATGTAAAACTATTTGATAAAATTGTAAATATATAATCTCGTTAATGACAAGATTTTGTGAAGTCTGAGTTATATTAAATTTCACTGATTTTGATATATGTAGACAAATTGCCATGCTGTCAGCTTGCACATTCACAATAAAGTGAATGAACAAAGTCAGTTACATGAAAGTATACTTGAAATTCGATAGACTGCTAGTTCTTGCTGTAGTCATTAGAGTATAACTTAGATCAACGGCTGATGTAACATGATATAATTATGTTTAGTTAGGTGAACTAAAATGTTTTTGTAGAGAGGTGGTACAATGTGTTGTAGTTCCATTTTCACTTGACATAATTATGTAATGTTTAAAGGTACTCATTCACATATATTAACGCAAACATCAACTTTTTCTGAAACTATTAAAATTGTTTGAAAACATTTTTTAAGCAAAAAATTAGTGATTTGATAATTTTGACAATTTTAGTGCAAATTGACTTACAAGTACAATGATGGCGTTTCAAGTAGTAAATCTACCCCGTATGTCACGATTTAGACAATTGTAGTGCATTTTTGTTGCTTTTCGTATTTCTGGCAATCCATAGGTCAGTTTGTCCTTAAATATTAAGACATAAACTTTTGACTCAACTACAGACACTGAATGGTATTTTGAAAATATTAAAAATCTTTACTAAACTGCGAACTAGTACCTTTACTCCAGGACAATCTCTTAACTTATGTCGTAAATCAACTTCATCAATTTCACAAAACAGCACATTTTGAATATGTGATCAAATTTAAAGGACATAGTTAGAACAAGAACATTTTACTACATACAAACTTGATGAGTTTATTGTCCTATAAATGGGTTAAGATGATATGAAATACGTCGATAAGCTAGTTCTGTAATGTGTTTGTTCTGCACTTGTTATACAGATATCATGCAATGATTAGTATGCATACAAACAAAACATTCTGCATTGTATATGATATGGTCTCTAATGCAGTTTCTCAATTAAAATTAAAACGGATATTATATTGTTTAAGATCTTTTTACATTTTTTTAACATTATCAAATATCTATTTAACGTCAATGTATTCTTCTGTTTATGTCGGAAAATTAAAACACATGAATAATCAATCATCAAACTATACTTTACATTGATTGATAATGCTATTCTATTATAATATGTTTATAATGAAACTTGTGAACACGCTTCACACTTTCATTTTTTTCTATATTCTATTTCTTTCATCATAACTATTTAAACAATAATTAACTTATTTCATAACAGTATTATTATTACTTGCGGTAAAAAGATACAATTCATTTATTTTCAAGATACTTGATTTGTAATCAATGACATATAAATATCTAAACTTCTGACGTCAAAATACAATAAAACATGATTTATCATATCAGCAAATTGTGTTGTTGAAGATTCGAAGAGAAAAGTCATTTCATCTCTTCGTCGTTTATGGTAAGCAACAATGCATATACATGTAGTACACTCGTTTACTAATCATAAATTCAGAATCTGAGGCAAAACTGAGATACGTGATTTGTAATCAATTACATATAAATGTCTAAACTTATGACTTCAAAGTACAAAAAAAATGATTTATTTTAACAGCAAATTTTGTTGCTGAAGATTCAAAGAAAAAAGTCATTTTATCTTTGATATTGAAGGAGATCTAGCCACAATATACTTACTTTATTATCATAAACAACTATCCTGATAAAGGCATATTGACTCAACTAAGTTAAAAAAATATAATATTGCCTTTCTTAATTTCCTTAGAATGGTTTGTTTGAAATGATGGGTATTAAAACGTGCTGTTCAAATGTTTCAGATAAACGAATTAACTACAATCGAATTCATTTGATACCAATGACATTTGAAATGTTTAGTTAAACGAAGGTTTCAGAGTAAAGATTTATTGCATCGATATAAACAGCGTTATAGTAATTTACTTAACGTGGAATAGAGAAATACCGGGGTGTAGAAAATTTACGATACAATGAAAGAAAGGATATTTCAAAACATGTATTTGTTTAAAAATGTTTTCGTCTAAAAAATGGAAATTAATAGTTTTAATACGTTGTTTCCTACAAATTCATAGGCCGTTTACTTCCCAGAAAACGCAACTCTTCAGAATTCTCAAG
Source organism: Mactra quadrangularis (assembly GCA_025267735.1). Lineage (NCBI taxonomy): Eukaryota > Metazoa > Mollusca > Bivalvia > Venerida > Mactridae > Mactra > Mactra quadrangularis. Next base: position 27,888,589 of record CM046295.1, on the reverse strand, counting down.
GTTTTTGTATCTAAAGATTTCAGGACTATAAATCTTACTATTGTAAATAAATAATTTTGTCTGATATTTTAGGTAAAACAATTAACCTGTCAAACTTATTGTTATATTGTTCCAATCTCATACTAATTTATTTGTCCATATAAAATACAATGTTATTGTGCAGACAGTTGTACACTTTTATAATTTGTCTGGTAGACTTCTGGTAGTCAGTTATTAATGACTACATATAAAGGTTATTTTCTGAAATCTTAGTGTTAATACAAAACAATAAATGTACCATTTTTTCCGTTTGAATGATTTCATTATTTATATGGTTCTCCACCGGGAATTGTATTAAATGTATCATCAGTTAAGTTTGGTTTATCATTTCATATATACGATGTTACACTAGAAAATAGTTTTACATGGACAACATTTGTTTTACATAAAATACACACTTGTATTATCATAAAACTAGTAGTATATTTGTAACTCGCGATTTAGATTAAAAACATACGGTAAAGCAATGATGGGAATAACTTTTTGTCACGTGAAAAGTGCATAGGGTACTATTTAAATATATATTTAGTATCATTTTTAAGTAGAGCATAGTCTACAACTGACACTAGTATTTCTGTCTATCTATGTCGAGTTCTCAAACGATTCAATATTTTTTTTATAAATGTATATAATGTACAAGCAAATATATTTATCTGTCTTACGTATTTTACATATTTTACATATTCTAGTATATAAAATGTATTCACTATTTTAGACTGATGTCACATGTCTGGACACATAGCCTACAAGCCATATTGCTTAATTGCTTAATATAATATGTATTGTTTGTCTAAAATAACTTTTTATCAGTCTGCTTTGTATAATTGAAATATCATTTGTTATTAAGATTGTGCAATTCAATTCTGACTTGAACCATAACGTCACATTGTAGACACATGATGTCTATCCAGTTATTGCGATGTAATCATATTTAACTGTCAATAAACACAGTTCCATCAGTTATTGCGATGTTATCATATCAAACTGTCAATAAACAGAGTTCCATCTACTTATTGCGATGTTATCATATTAAACTGTCAAAAACAGAGTTCCATCTACTTATTTCGATGTTATCATATTAAACTGTCAAAAACAGAGTTCCATCTACTTATTGCGATGTTATCATATTAAACTGTCAATAAACAGAGTTCCATCAGTTATTGCGATGTTATTATATTAAACTGTCAAAAACAGAGTTCCATCTACTTATTGCGATGTTATCATATTAAACTGTCAATAAACAGAGTTCCATCAGTTATTGCGATGTTATTATATTAAACTGTCAAAAACAGAGTTCCATCTACTTATTGCGATGTTATCATATTAAACTGTCAATAAACAGAGCTCCATCAGTTATTGCGATGTAATCATACTAATCAGTCAATAAACAGCTAAAGCTAAATCCAGAGATTTAACATTTCTAGGAACAGTGAGTAGGTTGACTGACCACCGTTTTATGAGCTACACAATATGTTGCTACGGCGTTAAATCCAACAAAAACAAACATAAGTTATTACTTTAAACATTTTCACGTCTTATTACATTTACATTATAAACACTTTTGTAATATCAGACATTGCATTTGTTTATTAAACAAACTTCATAAATATATTTATAACTTATTACTTTAACATAAACATTAATACGTATAAAATATTAGATTTATATATTTCGATGCACTCAACTACGACAATCGAATGAGTCTGCATCGTAGTCAAACCTATATCTACGTATCCACGTCTCATTACATCCTGACTAGAAGTAATACCATCAAATAAGACATTATATTTGTTCTGTAGTTGTACTTCTAATGAACCAACTTTGTTATGTTCAATATATGTCTCGTTATATTACAATTTTCTACTTGTTCAATCATTCTGTCAATCTCATTTCTTCACTTGGTTACATTTTAAATTAGTATTATGTGCATTATATCATGCTGAAGTCTTTAGAGGACAGAGTTGAACAAATTGTAAATAGATATGTAAAATTAATTGATAAACTTGTAGATATACAATCTTATTGATTACACGATATTTAAAATGTCAGTATTATTGAATACTTACTGAGTAAGTCCACTCAAATATCTTTCTCAGTTTTAGTTTCTGTAGTAGACATTATTGCAAATTTCAAAGCAACCGATGATGAAATAGAAGACAAACTTAGTTGGAAGAACGTCGGTGCTTTTTTATAAAGTGAAGTATCAAAATACATACCAATGTTTTCAGTTAACACTTTACATAATTGATGTTTAATGCAAGACAGCCTTTTTAATACTGTCATAATTTCATATACATGTAACATTACGTTTTCAATTTGACATGAAAGGATTTAATTGTAACAAATTATTCATTTTCTTTCACACATACATGACGAACACAAATCAATAGCTTTATGGACATAGTTTAGTTATAAGAATTAAGTCAATAAATTAGATCTATAATGAGTTTGTTCTGCACTTATTGTTTAGAAACCATGCAATGATTACAAGTATGCTCATAAAACAATCATTTAAACATTTAATCTGATATTCCCTTTAGTTAGAAACACCAATTCTCTTTAATGTAATATCAAATTAAATGAAAACTTATTTTACTCATTTAAGAATCAGTTTACCATTAACCATAAAGGACATACAGATTAAGTTTATTTCGCTTGACAGTAAATGTATCATATAAAGAGTATGAGCTACGTTTCAGTCATACAAGTAATAAAAATTCGGCGATAATGAAATACAAATAATTAAGTAATAACTAAAGAAAAGTGTACGGGTTTTTTGTGTAAAAGTGCTTTCAAGTTTAAACGCATTCTTTTACACTAGACGCTTTTCATTTTAATAAACTTTGAAATGACATTTTGATATATTGTCCTTGCATGCTCATATATTTAAGGCAAAGTAGATAGGATTATTATCGATCACTTGCATATGACATGTTTTATATAACAGGAAGGACGACTAAACTGTTAGGTCATGACAAAAGAACTTTCCCTTTCATCGTAATTTTAAAAAAGAAATAAATAGGTTATGATTTTAAAGATCACGTGCATTTTGTTATATAACAGAGAGACGTCTTAACAAAACTATAAATTAGAAAAAATGGTCGTCATCTTTACATATTTGGTGATCATACTGAGTTTAATTTGGATATAAATATACTACTATGTATGTCAATTCAAGAATAGATTTGTCAAAACCTACCCATTTTAAGTCAATACTATAATGGCATAAACCTCCCACACATCTATAGCAACATGAAATATCTTATCAATGAATGATTTACTTATCTATTGTTGGAGACTTCGTGCTGATGTTATTTACTTAATAATTTCTTTTTCTCTCTAGAAGGCCATTATTATCTCAACATGACATAAAACTAATTCATATGTCAGTTATCATGGACCTGGTTCCTGGTCAGTTGTGATAGATTAAGCTACAGAGTACCGAGTGTCCTGAGTAGTGTTTTACATTCAATACAACTTCTTACGCATGAAGATAACCACGTTCTGTTAATGTAATTCATGCACTGACTTTCCCGCATAAATTATGGAAGCACTAAATTATATTGATAAGAATATCATGGAGTTTTGAAGAATACGAAATTGGTTTCAACACACATTTACTAGAACGTCAACAAAACACGGGGCATCTTATTATTGGTCATGCGTACTAGTTCATTATAAGTCAATCAAATACATTCAAGACGTTCAAAGGTAATTTAGTATAAAAAAGTGACTTAACTGTGCTGTAATCATGTCAATGTTTTATATCTTATAGACTGTGGAGAGAGAGAGAGTATAGTGTGCCTTTCATATGAAGCCTTAATGTATATAGTCTTCATTTTCTGAAAATCGAGGTCATTGTCTTATTAACTTTTATCTTGAAGCACTTTGACCTCTTCACCAATTTGACAACATGGTATATTCTAACCGAGATCAACATCTGACAATATCTCTGGCTGCGTGGTAATTTTAAGCATAATTAGACAATAATATATTTGGGATTTTTTTAGTTGGAAAGAGAGAATGCAGTATACATATATGGTGTTTTTAAGTTAAGTCCCATAGAAATATTATAAAATTGACTTCATTTCAAATATCGTCTTGAATATGTGGTTAACTTGTTGGTAATATTGCGATTGTAAAGAGTCTTTTAAAGAAAAATTTATTGAAATAACCAAACAAACTAATAATAAAGTCATATGTATCTTAAACGATGAGCCTTGGTTTAATGTGAAGATATAAAACTTATATAAAACGACGTGCAAACTCAAAGGCTAACAGAAATAAGATAAACATCGATTGTGATTTGTTTTACTAAAATAGGACACTCACAAATAAAATACGAATCGTTTCTTTAGGTATATTTTGGGAATGTGAAACAAAAAAGGCGTTTTGATCTATTACATTATCCATGAGTCAAGACATAATTCAGTAAGACGATAGGATTGTTTTCAAGTATGTTGATACATTTGTGATAAAACTTCAATGTTTAATATGATCATTTTCTGTGTAAACAACTATTGAGAACATATACCATCATCAAAAGATTAAGATATTGCAATACTTTTATCATCTTTTGTTATACGTAGTTATTAATGTTTGAATAATGTTGATGCTCACTTTTAAAAGTGATAATCATTTCTTATAAAAATAAACAATAAGTAGATAATACCAACAGGTCTGTTGTGAATTGACATTATTTCCAAATATGTTGAATGCAGTTCTAAACATCCGAGAATAAGTACCTTACATTATGTTCTTCATAATGGTGTAAGAAACAAGTATTGTGGCAACAGAAATGTATTGAGTGTATACTATATCAATCACGACTATTTTTAAACTCTATACTTAATAAACAATCTATACAGACATACAGACATTATTTGGCAAGACTCTGAGCATTATTCGTTTGTATCGCAGTCCAGACACATTAAGCATCATGTCACTATACTCATATCCTGTCACACCTATTGTAACTTATGAGTTGGATTTTTGCATCACACTATATTTAATAGACAGCTTTATATAGTTACAATTCCATGTAAGGTGTTATTTATTTGATGATCGTAGAGCTGCAACATATCATCAAGTTGTAGACACAACATTTATTTTTTATTTCATTAATGACTAGTTTAACATTTTATAGTAATTTTATTACGATATTGTGTTGTATAACAATGTAAAACCAACGATGTTGCTATGAACGTTACATGATTCTAACCTTTAAAAGCTGGAAGAAAAATATATATTCTCAGTAGAAACAACTTACTATTGTGTGGCAACAGACATATACTGAAGGAATATCAAACCATATCAATCACGACAGTTCAAATATAAGACGTTAAGCTCTATTCATAATGAACACGTTATATAGTAGTATGTATCCAGACATTATTTGGCAAGGTTTTGTGCATAATGAATTATTGATATCTTAGTCTAGACACATGGAGCACCATGTAATTATGTCCAGAATCTGTTTAACTTATTGTAACATGGCTTTAGACCACTACTAATTGGTTTTGGCCATAATTCATATCTAATGATAGGTAGATTTATATAGTAACACTAGCCTGTAACGTGTTCTTATTGTTCATAGTTGTGTTGCAACATGTCGTTAATGCAAGAAGAAGATGCAAGAGTTGACATTTCTTCTTTGTTTGTTTCATTTAGGTCTACTTTAACAACAGATGATTCTCTGATAACAGTATTATAGAGTATAACATAAGATGGTTCAATGAACTTTACAAGTTTCGGGCCTCTGATATACTCATCATGATTGCTAATTGAGTTTGTTTGTTTGGGTTTTACGGCGCACAAACACAAAACGGTCATATCAAATTAGACAAACAAATGCAATAGATGTATATGCAAACTAGCTAACGAAAACAATTTTGATCAAGATTAATAATCAGTTATATACGTCAGGTTTATTAAAATTCCCATATCACAGAAGATTTTTCTACATTTTCTTACGTAAAGGAAAATGACAATTAATACAATGAATGGATTTACTATCCAATTATCAAGACACATAAGTACAATTCCATACTGCATTTATGTATTTGGTGCATATAACATTTATACGTTTGCCGATATATTAAATGAAAGATATTGAGAACTTATTTGTAGACGAAGAGCCTTTATAATTTTTTACAGTTAAAATCTCTAAGTCTGACTATTTACTTCCATTTAGATAAAACTCGTGAATCCGGAGATTGACATTGCCTAACTCATAACGTAAACAACTTTTTAATGCGATTGCCAAACCAAAACGGTAATAAAATATCACATTAACCAGAAACAGTTCTCAATGAATGAATAAACTCATTGGTTCAACAATCAATGATAATGTTATTAAGCAATGATAAATTAGTTCTGTTTTCCGTGTAGACAAAAATTATTATCTCCATATGACATAAAGTAATTCACATGTCGGTTAACGTGGACATTATGTCCTGACCATTTCAGATAAATAAATAAAGCTTTTCTTTTCCAGTGTTATTTGCTATGTTCTATATAGACTGTCTAATCATAAAGCAACTGTCACGGTATAAATATAAACAATGAAGTGTACTTTCTCTTACTTGTGACTTTAACCATATGCTTATTGTAGTCACGACAATACTTCTATGCATTGGTTATAGTGTTATTATATCAAAAGCTTGTTATAATATATACTATTAGCACATTTGACAATGTATTTTGTAAGTAACTCAATCTAATTTTCCATGGTGCTTTTGTACAGACATTATAAATAATAAATAAGACGTAGCTCTTGTTCTGTATTTACAGTTTTATAGATCTTATTACACTTTACACGACTAATATGCCTGATGTCCTGATATTGTGTATTTCTATATCGTTCACACATTATTGCAGGTTAATAAATACCAGCATTAGATTAAATCGATTTGTATTTCAATTAATGATGTATTTTCCAAACGAATACGATAATACCAACAAACATACCCGTCTTTTTATTTATTTACATGTATTCATTTGTTATATAATTATGGTGGTATTTAAGTCATACTTGTATTATTACTTTCGTTCGTTCTTAACTTGTCCGGTGTCAGGAGAGAAAACTGACCAAGAAAGTTCGATTCCTTACTAATCAGACAGTTCATGTGATCTTGAATTTCATTCATCATCAGAAAAAACCACAATACTTAGTAAAGATGTACGTCATCATTTTTCGTGTTGTAATACTTAGTACTAACTTGCAGAACTAAGTTATAAATCAGATAATCTATCCAACATATTGTTAATCATTTATTCTTATGCTTATTTACTTGGCTTATCTACAGATTACTTAATCTACAGTCCACTTTGTTCAACTACAATGCAATTTGAAGTTAGGATTGTGCAAAACAATTTTGACTCGAACAATGCGTCAAAATGTAAACACAATAGTTGGCTTCCGATCAGTTATTACTTTGTCACCATATTAATTTGCCAATAAAGCAGGTTCATGCCAACAATTATATCAAAAGTATTTCAGAACGCCAGTTTAATGTCCAGAATCATACCACATTGTAAAGTAATGAAAGTTATTACACAAATACAGAGTTATTTAGCAAGTAACAAACTCTGGAAAGAAAAACTGATATCACATGAACGGAACTTCAAATGAAATACAATAGTTAATACAAAGACATATAAAGGTAGTACAAATAAATGCAATAAACAATATGAGTGATGAAATAAAGAATAATGCATTGCTAGACCATACAAAGTAAAGTTATATGAAGTTATAAATACTTTTGATAGTGTCAACATTGCGATCACGAATGTTAATAATTTGATAATGGTGGAAACACAATCATATTTGATGTGGTAATGTTTACACAAAACATTATTCTACAATAAATAGAATTGTTACGTCTATTTATATTTATATTAAACCTCTCACACATCAGTACAAACATGAAATATCTTATCAATGAATGAAATACTTATCTATTGTTGGAGACTTCGTGCTAATGTTATTTACTTAATAATTCATTTTTTTCTCTAGACGGCCATTATTATCTCAATATGTCATAAAACTAATTTACATGTCAGTTATCATACATCTGGTACCTGGTGAGTTGTGATATATCACCTTGCAGAGGTCAAGAATTCCTAGCACTGTTTGATGTCTGTTAATATTCCCACAAATGTAAATTTAAGAAATTATGCACGTTCTAACAGCAAAAGAAATGCATTGACTTTCCCACAATAATTACTGCAGCAAATATTTATATTGATAAAAATATCATGGACATTAGAAATTACAAAATTTATTCCAACTAATATTTACAAGAAAGGCAACAGAGATCGTGACCTCTACAATACGGCTATCAGTACAAGTAAATTTACAAAATGTATTTCATTTAATACATCCATGTCTTTGAAATGTTATATAGTGTCAAAATTCACTGCGCTATAACTGTGACATTTTTTGGTATCTTACGAATTTAGAGAGAGTAAAATGTTTATTATTATTCCAAAGTGAAAGGTCATTGGCAAACAACACTTTTAACTCTAGACTATTCACAATATGTTGGTGATGCATAATTATAATTGTATCAATATGCTTTGAAGCACTTATGTGTTATTAATTGTTTATTGGAACTTGGTTATAACATAAACACTCAAATATTCTAAAGCAGTTAATCATTATCAAGATAACATTGTCCAGTTCAAAATTGCTCTCCTATTAGTAATAAAGATTTTTTCTCAATCATCCTTGCTATCCTTATATAAGTCTTAATTATTAGAATCTTACAGATTGATAATAGGATATATTATTACGAATCTTAAATATTAATAATGTTGGGTAAACATTGTATCTATCCGATCACATGCTTGTATCCTTAATCTTTTGAAAAATTAGTGGTTATATTGTTTGATATATTGAGTGGGTAAAGACTTCACAAACAACTCAACCTGCCCACTTTATCAGACACAAAATTGACAAGTTCTGATTTGACTGAATGACAGTTCTCCATTAAAAAATCGCGAGGTTTTCATTTTCAAATTGAATTTTTAAACAATCTATAACAATGCGTATTTGTTAAACGTGAAGACCTACAGCTAATATAAAACAACTGCTAAGTTTTAGGCTAATAAACATAAAATAAACATAACATGTGAATACCTTTATTTAGATAGAATACATACAAAACTTGTACAATAAAAATATTCAATGTGTATTTTAGTAAGTCGATTAGCTTAATCGGAAATGTGTTTGTTTGCAAGTATGTACAAGTAAACATTCTCATTTGTGTCATATTCGTTTGGTATACACAGAATCAACTCTTGTTTATTTAGGGGTGTCATTATGTTAAGCAATAGGAATCTTAGCTATAAAAAACAATATTTTAGGACAACACGTATTTATTAACTGTATGGTTTGTTAATTTGTTCGCTAGAGATTATGTTTCTAAAATAAAAGACAATCAGAAAAACAGGGTAAATATTTAAATTCTAAATTTATTTCGTCATATTACTAAGGTTATTACTAGCTCTATTTTGAACTTCAATTGACTTCATTTCTGAATATGTTGAATTCAATTCTTTATATATGTGACTAACGTTATTGAAGATGTTTGTATATCAGTAGATGTCTGTACCTTACATCTAGAGTATTACCATTTGTTGTCGAGTTATTGTATTTGTACACTTCGATCAGAGAAATGATGAACTAGACGTAGCAAGTTGAGTTCCATAAAAACACTATGTTTAACATGAATGAATGATAGAGACTGGTTTCAAACAATGGTGCGAGAAGCAACTGACTATTGTGGCAACTGTTATGTATTGAAGTAATATATTACAATATCAATCACAAAATGGTGTGAGACGTTAAACTCAATTCATAAATTAATTAAAAATGCTATACAGACATGCAGACATTATTTGGCAAGACTCTGGGCATTGTTATTGTTGATATTCCAGTCTCGACACATGAAGCACCATGTTATTATATACAAAATCTGTCAAATTGATTGTAACTTTGCTTTGGATTATTACTTAGGACTCAGATTTTGGCAACACACAATATTTTATAGGCAGCTTTTTTTACTGACACTAGCATGTAAGATGTTATTAGTGTACATGATTGTAGAGCTGCAACATATCATCAAGTTGTAGACGCAACATTTATTCTGATATTCCATTAATGTCTATTCTAACAACAGATAGTTATCCTGTAACGGTATTTTGTTGGATAACAATGTATAATAAACGATGGCACAATAAACTTATCAAGATTCTGACCTTTAAAAGCTCGGGGATACCGTGCTAGTAGACAGCTAGTATATATGCTAAGTATTTGTTCAGAATGTGAAGTTTAAATTGAACAAAAGTTTGATGAGTATAAATGTAAACTTGCAGGCCAAAATCGTTTCCGATCTTGATTAATAGAGAAGTGCATACACCCAAGACATATTGAAAATAATCACATATCACAGAAGATGTTGACCAATGTCTTACATAAATGGAAAGGAAATTTAAAAGAACAATTTCTCGTGCAATTACGCATGCAATACGTTCTAACCAATGATCAATGAAATTGTCATTAGTCTAAACTACACTTATACATGTCAATGCAGTGAAAATATAAAACGAATACCGATTATGTAAAAGAAGGTAACAGGAAGAAAGTAACGAACTAAGTAATCCTAGAAGAATATTTATTTATAAATCGTGGCGTTTTCCTATCTATAGGTCTAACCAGTCATTACCGTTTATGAGTATAAGGTGATTGACATTTCCTGGCTTATAACGTACACAACTTCTTTATATGTGTTTGCCAAACCAAAACGGTAATAAAAATATTACAATAACCATAAAAAGTTCTCAATGAATAAATAAACTCATTGGTTCAACAATTCATAATGAAGTTATTAGGCAATGATAAATTAGTTTTGTTTTCCGTGTAGACAGACATTATTATCTCCATATGACATAAAACTAATTCATATGTCAGTTACCATGGACATTAAGTCCTGACCACTTCAGATTTCTCAAAGATTTCCCAGCGTTATGAGATTTTTTTGTTTTTTTCCATAAATAATGTCCAATTATGTAGCAACTGTCATGGTATTAATATGAATACCAAATACCAAATTGTTACTTTCTCTTACTTATAATTAAAGGATTGGATAAATTAAACAGAAAGCAACATTGTTATACGGAGTTTAAAAGCCATTTTAACACAATTTAGGTGTACAGCGCACGTCACATAGCTTTCCCAAACCCTTGACTACAACTAATATCGAGATAATATTGAGTTTAATGCTATGACAGTTTATATGCAATGTATTTAATGCAGTTGTCCATACAAGTTCTATATTGGCAAGTTCTTAGGAGAATCTGTGAAATTTCATTTAAAAATTTGAATATCAAAAAGACCGTTTGTTTGCAAGTATGTACAAGTAAGCATTCTCATTTGTTTCATATATTCGTTTGGTATACACAGGATCAACTCTTTATTTAGGGGTGTCATTATGTTAAGGAATAGGAAGCTTTGCTATGAAAAACACTATTTTAGGACAAGAAGTATTTATTAAGTGTATGGTTTGTTAATTTGTTCGCTAGACATTTTGTTTCGTAATAAAGGGCAATCAGAAATAGATATAGATATATATAAATAGATATTGAATTTCTAAATTTATTTAGTCATGATATTAATGGCATTACTAGCTTTGTTTTGAACATCAATTGACTTCATTTCTGAATATGTTGAATTCAATTCTTTATATATGTGACTAAAACGTTATTGGTGATGTGTGTATATCAGTAGACGTCTGTAACTTACAGGGAATATTACCATTTGTTGTCGAGTTATTATAATTGTACACTTCAATATAAGAAATGATGAACTAGACGACGCAAGTTGAGTTCAGAATAAAAAAGCACTAGTGTTTAACATGAATGAGAGAGACTGGTTTCCAACAATGGTGCGAGAAGCAACTGACTATTGTAGCAACTGTTATGTATTGAGTATATTTATATATCAATCACTTGAGTTTATAAGACGACATATATACTATATCCCAGTCTAGACATATGAAGCACCATGTTTTTATATACAAAACCTGTCTAATTCTTGTAACATTGCTTTGGACTATTACTTAGGACTCGGATTTTGGCAACACATCATATTTTATAGGCAGCTTTTTTAAGTAACAAGTAATGTGTTATTTTAGTTTATGATTACAGAGTGTATAGAGTTGCAACATATCATCAAGTTGCAGACGCAACATTTATTCTGATATTTTATTAAAGTCTAGTTTACCAACAGATAGTTTTGTACACTTTTTTGTTGGATAACAATGTATAATAAACGATGGCACAATGCACTTGTCAAGAGTCTGACCCTTTTAAAGCTGGGGGATACCGTGCTAGTATATATACTAAGTATTTGTTAAGAATGTGAAGTTTAAATTGAACAAAAGTTTGATGTGTGTGAATGTAAACTTGCAGACTAAAATCATTTCCGATCAAGATTAATAGAGAAGTGTTTACACCTGAGATATATTGAAAATAATCACATATCACAAAAGATGAAACTTATCTCTGTCTTACATAAAAGGAAAGGAAATTTAAAAGAACAATTTCTCGTGCAATTACGCATGCAATACGTTCTAACCAATGGTCAATGGCATTGTTATTAGTATTAACAACACTTCTGTATGACAATGCAGTGGAATTATAAAACGAATACCGATTATGTAAAAGAGGGTAACAGGAAGAATTTTACGAACTAAGTAATACTAAAAGAATTTTAATATAATAATCATAGCGTTTTTGCTATCTAAAAGTCTGACCAGTCATTTCCGTTTATAGATCAAGTATAAGGTGATTGACATTTCCTGGCTTATAACGTACACAACTTCTTTATGTGTTTGCCAAACCAAAACGGTAATAAAAATATTACAATAACCATAAAAAGTTCTCAATGAATGAATAAACTCATTGGTTCAACAATTCATAATAAAGTTATTAGGCAATGATAAATCAGTTTTGTTTTCCGTGTAGACAGACATTATTATCGCCATATGTCATAAAACTAATTCATATGTCAGTTACCATGGACATTAAGTCCTGACCACTTCAGATTTCTCAAAGATTTTCGAACGTTATGGGAAATTTTATGGTTTTTTTCATAAATAATGTCTTATTATGTAGCAACCGTCATGGTATAAATATAAATACCAAATTGTATTTTCTCTCACTTATGATTAAAGGATTTGAGTACATTGAAAACAGAAAGCAACATTGTTATATTGAGTTAAACGCCATTTTAACACAATTTAGGTGTACAGCGCACCTAAGATAGCTTTCCCAAACCCTTGTCTACAACTTATATTCACCTCACAAACTGTTCAACAAGATCGGAAACCTCCAATAGTAGACTGCGAATAATACCGCTGTTGAATTAGCTCAAAGTGCTATTAATAGTGTTTTGTCTAGATGAAAGCTACACATTGATTGGTCGACATAAAGGTCATCTGGAGGTGACCCTCAATTGAGACCTTAGAGATCTTGTACGACAACGGAGATTGGGTTCATCCAATGTCATATTATTGTAGATCTATATCATTCACATATTGCAATTAGCTTGTTTGTTCGTTTGTTGGGTTTAATGCCGTAGCAACACATTGTATAGGTTACATAACGGTGGTCAGTCAACCTACTCACTCTTCCTGGAAAGGCTAAATCTCTGGATTTAGCTGTTAAGCAACTTCTAAGCACATATATTCGTCAGTGACTGACAACTGTCCTACATAACGAAGAATCATTGATAGTAGGGATTAAGGCCGTGGAAATAATTTCATGACCAAGCTTTACGAAAGTATGGTCCCGCCCGGGAATTGAATCCACGACCCCTCGATCAGTCGACTTGCGTACTACCAACTGAGCTAGCCGAGCGACACTTATCAATTATTATAATGAGACTGTTCTCATCTAAAATTAGATTGAGCCAGGGATTCTATATAACAGGGATTTGTAACGAAGTGGGTTTTTTTTTAATTTTCACGGTCGTCACTGTCTATAACTGACTTAAGCAGGCTGTACAAACTATTCCAGCGTTTAAAAACTTAATTTATGTTTTTGTACATGTCTTCCATGCAATTTGTGAATGTTTCTGAAGTTTTTAACAAAAACTTATGACCAAAAATATGACTTCAGGTCTTGTAAAATTGGGCTAAAATGGTAGATCGGCGGGAAAATGCATTATTTTGTGAAACAGTCTGTGAGCGTAATTTACCTCAAAATCATCTAGAAATACATTTTTCCTAACTATTATGTCAGTTTGAATGGTACTGGTACACAATTTCATGTGGATATCTTTATTTAAACTTGTAATACTTGTTTTCCGTATGGGCCGAAATAATAGCGACGACAGTGAAATTTGATGAAAATCTATTACATTTACTTATCGTTACAAATCCCTGTTATATAAAATCCCTGATTGAGCGAATGCAGATTGATCGAGAGTAAAGCACTTATAAACAAAGTCATGTTACTTCAAACATAATTTGACGATGAAATTGAGATTGGACAAACTGTGTTAGTGACAGTTTTTATTTTATTTTAGTTTTTCTTTGCATCACATAGATAACTAGTGTTTTTACCATCAAATATACTTGTAAATATACCTTACATTAGTTTATCTATGTACTTTTGAGTTAAATGTTGTGACAGTTTATATGCAATGTATTTATAAAAGTTTTCCATACAAACTGTATATGGGCACATTCTTTGGAGAATCTATCAAATATGATTTCAATATTTATCAAAAAGAACGTCTTCTCCTTACAACAGAGCCTTTGTATAAATTCATTTCAAATATTGCATTTCTCAATCATGATTATGTATTTTACAAGTATGAAAATTTAAAAAAAATGTTGAACACAAAAATCTCGCGTTTAAGTTTTAGTTATTTCTTTCATAGAGACTTCTCTTGTACTTTACCTGGATCAATGATAGCGTTCTGACTGAAGGCATGAAAACAATTTTAAATTGATAAAACATGCAAGTTTCTATATTTAGATAAGATAAAGGAAAGTATTTTAACATGAATCGTTTGATATAAGATATAAATTGTAAACCAATCACTATATAAAAGTGCTGTCTCGTACATTAAATGTATTTAAATGTGATTTCACAAATTGATATGCTTGATGTCTGTATTGTGATTGTTTGTAGTTTTAATACATGAACGTGTCAAATACTGATAACAATATGTTATTTCCCTTATTCTGAAAGATACCATAGGTGATTGAAGATAACTTACATGGTTCTTATATCAGCTGCACTATTTAAGATAAAATTTCCATGAAATAGGTTTTCAATTGCAGAAATTACATTTACACGATAAAGTAGTTTACACAGGGCGCAATTTATGACGTAGAAAATTGGGTTTAAGTCGTCCAGTCTGTCCACAGTTATACAAAATCTTTAGGACACAAATTCTTCATTTACATTGAAGAAATTGTATATCAATATTACAATAATTCCTATAAATACACATACCATCTACATGACGTACTGTTAAGAGGCTCACAGAGGAAGATTGGGCTTTGCATAACTGTGTTGCCACTATATTTAAAGTCATTATTATTATTATTATTATAATCGAATTTAAAAAGTGATTAAATAGCAAATAATTAAACAACAATGAGTCAATTATATCTCAAAGCAGTGAACAAATAAAATAAAATTGTAACATAAAATAACACGCGCTTTAGTATTATTCAAGGCAATGTTTGATTTTGGATGGAGGAGGGTTGGATTGAATGAATAAATGCCTCAATAAGGAAATGGACTTTAGAATAAAACTGCTAAGTTTAAAACATATTATAAGGAATGGAGTGCGTCTCTTTTTTATTATTTTATGTTTATTTAATTAATAACATGGTCAAAATATCACGCATGTGATTTATACAATAGAGCTTGTGTCTTTGAAATTGTCCCTAAACATCAAAATGTTTAAATTAAGCTTAAAGGGTTAAAGTACAAAACCAATCTCCGTAAACAGAGATCCTGTTCTACTCGCGTTGTCGTACTGGATCTATACTTAGTCAATGCAATGACACGTCGAGATGAACTTTGTGTCGACCAATCAATGCGTAGCTTTCATCTAGACGAAAACACTATTAATCACATTTTGATTTCGTAATTTCTATTTTTAGACCAAGGTTTGCATGCAAATTTAACTGCGGTATTATTCACAGTCTGCGATTGGGTGGCTCATTTCAAATTGCGTGACGTAGACGATGTAAACAAGTTACGTATCATAACAATTTCGTCATGAATATTATGATGAGAAAAGGTCACCGGAACGTGACCTTCGTTTGGAAAAGGCCAGATCTAAATTAGCGAGTATGCGAGCGGTAAAATTTTAAATCGGGTTTTAATCAGACTAAATTAGCGAGTATGCGAGCGGTAAAATTTTAGATCGGGTATTAATCAGATTGGTACAAAACGGACATAAACGCACAGTCAAGATAATCAATTTCACCAAGATAATCAAAGAATACGGTGGTGAATGTACTGATACTGACTTAGATTAAATTTATGAATATTTAGCCTATATTTAACAATCTTGTTTTATGGCATAGAACAAGTTAGTAACTCCGTACATCAATTTTTATACATATACCACGGTGAATAAAGTTTACTTAGCAATTTTTGGTAACATTATCGAACTAAATTAATAAATGACTTACGCTGCAAATAGTTCAGTTAAATTAGGGACTTTAATCAGTTATTTCCCCTTGTAAACTCTTACAATAGGTAGGTCCAATTAGTTGGATTACTCGGATTTTACCCTTACTTTTCAATGTCAGTTTGCCAAAATTAATCTTAAATAACTTTTTTGTAAATCATTATATTTGTTTGAAATTCAAGCTAAGTATTTTTGGGGTAAAGAACTATCTTAATTTCATCACTTCTGTAAATATTTTCATTAACAAGAAAGATATTAGATGAAATATTTTGTTATCCTTACATAAGAATTCTCTGATAAAATCCGAGGATTCCAACTGTAAGGACCTACTTACCAATCAGATTACTTAAGATTTTATCAGGGAAAGATAACTGACTAAAGTCCCTAATTGACGAGCTTATTTAATGTATTGTAGTAGAGTATACACTATATACATAATGTATGTTTACATAGATATCTTTATTTTGTACAAATATTGATTAAATATGTACAGAATGGATGAATTCCTATAATATTTAATAATAGCGTAGGAATTAATCTATACCGTACAAAATTTAACTTTATTGTAAGCTTTCTTGATAAAGATAACTAATTCTGGTACAACATGAAGAATGTCCTCTTATATAAGTAACTTAGAATAAGATATTGCAAATTATTGAATAAGTTGTAAATACATATTACAACAAACGGTTAAACATAATTTATATCACACAGATATTATTGAGATAAAAAATATTTTAGCTATTGACTTTTGTGATGGTTTAAAGCCCCATCATTAAAAGTAACACAGTTTTTGGACTACAACGAAAATAGACATTTATCTATTTTGAACATTTTTAATGGACAGGATTTTTTTATTAAATGCAAATATTTCTTGAATATGTTTATGTTATTTATTGCATTTCAAATATCGAAACAGAAAGTAGAATTTGGTTGTCAATACTGAAAACAATATTTTTGATCACAGTATGTTTAAGATGAAGTCTTGTTATAGAAAAAAACCTCCTCTTAACTCAAAATTAAGCTCTAAACTATTTTGGATCAGGCATATTGAACATTGACGTATAAATGAATATGATGTGCTCTTATAAAAGTACCCCAGTTTTTTAGTCAAATTCAAATTTAAGAAGCAGAATGGTGTGAACAGTTTATTGTCTCTCTAATACATGTTATATTCTGATAACTTCGTGTTTGCAAAACAATTTTCAAGTTTACTGTTGATGAATATATCTTCATATAGTGGCTTTAAGCGTTTGATCGTCGTCATGTTAACGTGGACGTGCTCCGGGTATGTGTTACTAGTGGTTTTTTTTTAAATATGCATAAATAAATTGTATGTATGTATATCATGCTGACTTTTACAGAACACATAACCCAGGTGTTGACATTGATATAATAATTTCATGTATATACAATGACGTTATTTTTTCCTGGCAGGAGTCTACGAACTTCTCGATCACCCCTCTTAATTGCAGCAAGTTAAAAATGTTCAGTTTTCAAGTAAATAAATGCAGTGCATACAGACGAAAATTCAACTTAAAAGGAACTCTTAAAGAACAATATAATTAACCAATAAGTATGTGCTAATACCGGACATTTACGATGCACTGATAGAAATATAGAATACACTAATATAGTCATAGAATGCATCTCAAAATTAGAAAGAATAAGAGATATCAAACACTTAAACATTTTCTACAGGCTGAGTACATTTGTATTAATTTTCCACTGGCAAGAAAGAGTAACGTTTCACTTCAGGCAAATGTCTGTTATTATCAAGACTCATGTGATTTAATTAATTGACTTTTCATGAAATCACGGCCTAATATCATTTCAGTCTGAGAAAGAATGGTTGATTAAACTAAACACGGAGTTGTCGTAAAAAGACACGTTTTCGAGTTATTAGATGCTCTTCTGTGTTTTTGTTTTACAACATATCACAGACATTGATATGATCATAAATAAACATTGACAGGTAATTTCTAGATGTTATTGGTATATATACAGCACGACATTGTCAGCGTGAACATCAATCCCTTCTTTCATGTGTAAGCATTGTCTATTTCTCACTGTGATGTCTTCATCCATCAAACATACATTCCTTACATTGCCGGAGTAAAGAAAAGCAAAAAAGCAGTATTTTTTTGTCGCCGAGAATTTTAATACAATATGTAGGAATAAATCAAATATGATAAAGTCTTTGTTTCAAACTAAACACATCTGTGACTGACACATATATAAGGTTTTATCTCTTTCATGAAACAGAACTAGACAAAATAGAAATACAATATGTACTTCAAAGTTGATGCTACAATATCTGAATGGTATTTAAAATGTCCAACGTTCTCACAAACATATTGTATATTGTGAGATTAATACAATACAATGATTTACTTGTATATATTTTATTATTTGAGATCAAGAAATTATTACTTTAGCTCTATTAAACTGAATGTGTTTAAAAATATAAAATGTTTGTTTAAATGTCGAGATAAGAATAAAGGAAAGAATTGTAACATACAAAGTTTGTTTATTTAAATTTTAAACAATAAACAAAACGTTTTGTAAAGTGGTAAAGTGCCTATATTGTGTTTGACTGGCATTATATGTTGAGGTATTGGAAACTTCTTTTTCCGTCCTTTTGAATAAAGTCGTTCATAAAATATTTTAAACTACTACTGTTAATATATATCGCAACATTTATACAGGTCGTCCACGTAAACATTGCGTATATAAACATAGCCAGTTTCATTACACACCAATATTTAGGGGTGTATTATTTTTTAGTTTTATAGTTATTTGACACTTATTTTATAAACATACCATTAAATAAAATTTAAAACGACTGTGCAAACACAGTATTGAAAATAAATGTTAAATATCAAAGTTGTATGTTTAATCCGTAAAATGCTGTTCATAGATCAGCTTATTCACCTATTCAGTGGGCAAGTCCAATGTTTAAAGTACAAAAACACGCATGACCTAGAATACGACCTGTAATACATTTTACAAAGTGGAGAGATAATGACATAAAGTTGTAAACATTTTAATCAACATTCATGTTACATACATGTAGATTTATATTGATGACTTCATTTTTACAAATGTTACATATAAAGATAGAGATTTAATAAATTCCCTCAATATATAATAAAAATGTCAGAATTAATCTTTAACATTCAAAGTTTAAGACTAAGGTAAAGACTTTCAACGTAATTGTTCTTGCTTTAGTTTACCATATCGAACTTTCAATTTTAATTTTGTCCTCTTATATGAATCTCGTAGAATTAGACAAAGTATAGTCTGATTTTATCCGGTGAGCCGTGACTGCACTTTTGTATTTATAGATTTTTGGAACATTCCTTCAAAAAGGTAACACAGCTTATTTAACCAACCGACTGATTACTGTCTTTATTATAATTATTCAAAATTGATTTAAGTGACTTAGTGGTCGTGGCGGTTAGACACTTGGATTGTCAGACATTGCTTTTGTTACCCCGAGTTCGAATCCTGCTTGGTATCCATTATTGTTTTATCGTTTTGTTTATTTTTTGCCATCATGGAAACGTACAACTCGAAATCTCTGTGCAGCTAGAAGCCAAATGAATATAAAATAGAATATGCATATTTGCCCGTGTTTGTGCTTAGTTATTACTTCGATGTCATACACTTAGTCTAAAATGTCTCGACCGTGTCTAACAGAAATGATTCTATGTACATGCACAGTATAAGAAAGAGGAGCGAAATGGGATGCATGTCACTTTGGCACATTCGTCTGATTTCTATTCAGCCACTGCATTTGAAGCCGAATGTATAATATAAATATATTATTAATATTATGTACAATGGAATTGCTGGATATAAAAATAAAGAACCAAGGAAATAAAACAAATAGAAAATAAACAAAATCAAATGATGGCACAACAATCATTATATGATACGTACAACTATGCATGAATTTAAGAATAAAATAAAAAAATATGGAGGCGGTGAGATTCGAACCACTGCAGAAAATTTTAAGCGTTGGCCTTACGTTTCCGACTCGTTACCGACTGTGCTATTTTGAACAATGATTTTG
This sequence comes from Mactra quadrangularis, assembly GCA_025267735.1. Taxonomy (NCBI): domain Eukaryota; kingdom Metazoa; phylum Mollusca; class Bivalvia; order Venerida; family Mactridae; genus Mactra; species Mactra quadrangularis. Next base: position 27,867,746 of record CM046295.1, on the reverse strand, counting down.
AATTATTATATCATGCATATATACTTGAGATATTTTAGTTTGTATTGATTTCCAGTGTAGTATTTACTGTAGTTATACCTATCGTCATGGTTGTGATTAGACTCATCCAACCTGTCACGGCTCACCGAATAAAATCGGACTATATATAAAATAAAATGTTAATATAATGAATGAACTATCAGTGTCGTGGATTCTACTGAAATACAAACAATGTACATATTGACTATGCTCCGAAGGAGCTTCTCATTAACTTTGTTTCGGCGGAGTCTATTTTTATTTCATGATCTAGCGGAGCTCACATAACTATAATTATGAATATATGCATTAACTTTGTTCCGGTGGAGTCCCATTAACTTTGCTCCGGCGGAGTCCTATTAATTTTTGCTCCGGCGGAGCCTACTTTAAACTATTTGCTCCACCGGGAAAAAAATAAAAACAAAATAATGTTATATAAATCAATCGTTCATGTAAGATTTTGACATTAAAAAATACCTGTTCCATTAAAATCTATCAGTACTTGGAAGTTAAACTGTGTACCTATGTGATAGCTTAGTATGTTCAAACATGTATTAACATATGAAAATATACAAATTACAATATATATAAATATAAACTAGTATAATTATGCAGATTCTATGATAAATATTGAATGTCACAGTGGTGTGTTTAATTCATTTAATGATGTATGTGCATCAATCGGAACACCTCGACCTTTCATAAATGAATAATCTCGGAAAGATTCGTAGGGGGTATACCCGTGCGGCTTGGATTTTTACTACCTACGCGAGGCGAAGCACAGGCGAACCACATAACGGTTATGCAAAATGAAATTGTAGTATACACAGATCTTTGTCAAAACATATATCTATGTTTTATATTGAACCATTTATTGTTCAGCGTTATGATTGAACTGCCTTTTTTCAAATTTATGGATTGAAACCGAAACATCACTGATCGCCTAAACGATCATGTATTTGTTTACTTGGTCGAGGAGTTCCGAGTGTTATCGATTGTTTAAGTTCATTATTAAAAGGACATGGATACGTATGACCTAGGCTATTATACGACAGTAACATAAACAAAACAAAACAACGGTTCTGCGTTCAAATTCCTTTTTTATCACTTTACACGTACATTGAAATGCTATTATACATGAGTACTTTTCAAGACAAGTGAATAGAACATTTTAGTTAACTATACAAAAGATATCGATTATTGAGACGATATTGCTTCTAAATTTCCGGAATTTACCGGAAATTAACGAGTACTAACAAATCTCTTGTGCTATATAAAACATAAACTACAATTTTTCAGTTTAAGTTCAATCAATTTATTGTTAATATAAACATGATTTGTTTATAAATATTGAGTCTCGGGTTAAAATAGAAATAATTAGATTTTAGTATCCTTTAATACTTTAGAACAATATCATGTAAGATATAACATCAAAAAGCGAGTAGTACATTTCCCGCGTTTTTATAATTGATTTGCCGTACGTTTTATAACACAACTTTAAATGTTTAAAGAGTTTAATTATTGTTTATGCGGCTTGATACTGTAAGCACTCTTCCATAGAACACGTGATGCCGTACCACCTGTTATCACGTGACCAACATTCAGTAATAAGTCTATATTCTTTTCTTTTTTATTTCCTGGGTTTCACGCCGTGTCAACACAATTATTTTACGGCGTCCAGCGCACCTAACCTAGCTTTCCTGGACCCTTGTCTATAACCAGTACTCACCCTTCCACAAGGCCGGAAACTTCTCCATATTATCTAATCAATGGAGGAAAATCGACATTATTGTCAAATTTTCATGGAATGGTATAACCTCCTCGGGTGGGATTCGAACCCGTACCCCCTTCAGGACGCGATTCCAAATCCCGGCGCGCTACCAACTGCGCTATCGACCCGGGTTATATATTCTTTTCAAAAGCTTTATTGCAACCGCCGCCGTATTCGTTGTTGGCAACACTGACTTGAAATGTATAAAAAAACCAGCAGAGAAAGGATTACTTGCAACAAATATGTCTACTACAGATACTTGACCTAACATTTTAAGTTTAGTGTTAGCCGGGTATACATATATTGCGTCCTCAGGAATAGTTAGGTCTGGTAAAAACACCAAAGAGAGAAAAAACCTCTATTGTCTAACAGATAAGTTGAGAAAATTGAGCTTCCATCTGTAGACTTTCACAATATTTATGATATTTTAGCTTATGACAATATAGCCGATTTACTCGAGGTTAGACTGTATATACACAGGAACTAGGATAATTGTATTTATATTAATTTAAGAGATGTTTAGTAGAATTTAACTCAATATCATGCAGTTTTACAATCTGTGATCGAAAAAAAACTTTTTCTGAACTATAGTTAAAACAATGAATGGAAATATTTCAGATTTAAATTGTCGTTTAATGTTTGAAATACTACTTCGAAAAAAACGAGACAGCCATTGCCTTTGTTTTATTGGTAGGTTAGCAGAATGCCTTCCAATATCTGAGAAAAGCATTTTTATATATCCGTTAAAAACACTTACACCAGCCCATTCAAACGATGTTGTTTTTCGAATCAATTTGTTGATGGAACAGTATTTTTCAGGAACTGTTACGTTTGTTTGAGGCTGTAAGAGATACATATATAATTACATATATAAATTAACCCGGGTCGATAGCGCAGTTAGTAGCGCGCCGGGATTTGGAATCTCGTGCCCGAGGGGGTGCGGGTTCGAATCCCACCCGGGGAAGTTATACCCTTCCATGAAAATTTGACAATAATAATTATGTCGATTTTCCTCCATTTATTAGATAATATGGAGAAGTTTCCGGCATTGTGGAAGGGTAGGTCAGTACTGGTTATAAACAATGGTCCAGGAAAGCTAGGTTAGGACGCCGTAAAATGACCGAAATAGTGTTGACACGGCGTTAACTCCAATAAATAAATAAAATAAATAAATAAGATATATCAATTCTTTAATATATAAAGACACAACTAACCCATACTGTAATGACCGAATCACCAAATAAATTGTATCTATCTTATTGAACATATTAATCATGCGAGACTCTTCAAACAAGAAAATGTTATATATTAATACAAGTAAATGTCTATTTTTATCATAAAAATGAACCCATGATTTGATTAATTGAATATTATGAAATCACTAAAAATTTCTCAAAAATCAATTATCATTTTTAAATGATAATAAACGATTACATAGACCGAGCTATAGATTGTCGTCATATATCACAGATACAGTATGTACGTTTTTGTGTTATATTTATAATTTTACAATAAATTAAAGACATAAATCAACTGACATGTAATTTCAAGATAATATAGTCCTATGATATGTTCCTATTAGAAAACAGCACGAACATGTCTGTATATATCTACCATAACTATCTAGTCATATAATATATATACCAGTGTAATTGTTTCACAAAACTAAAACTTCTAAACTTCTGTGATATCTAATACGTACATAGTTACATGAACTTTGTAATGTACAATATGTATTGCATGTCCGTTATTATTACGTGCAACGATTGGCTAAACTGAATATGTATTGTGACACGTTCGCAGACTATCAATTTTGTATAGTGAAATTTTAAAAAAAAACGAACATCAAATAAACTGTCTGTATCACGTTACCTTGTCCAATAAAAAATAGTAATTTTTAACAACATGTTTTATATCATCTTTAGAAAACATGAAATATCATTGAATTATCAAGGACAAGACTTCAGCTGATAGAACTGATAGAAAAAATACTTTATTTCAACATTTGATTTTAACAAGTTATCTAGTCGAATCCTCAAACTCTCTGACAGTTGCACAGTATTTCGTATGTCTCGATACATACTTGTTATGATATATGTACAAATAATGCGTTAACACTTCCAAAAGCCTTTTGATACCGGCATCAATATTTTCTGGTTTTATATAGAAGACACATGTGACAAACTTTCATACAAATCAAAGTTGAACAAAACATACCAAAAGTGTAACTGTATGAGACAAAGCAAAAATAACATTGAAGTTATACTGTTATAATATACATAATTTATGTTTTATAAATGCATTGTGTCTTTTAAAAGGAACATTTCATATCATCCCTTATATAAAGATTACAGTGATGTATATGTCTGATTTAATATCTTTAGACATATCAAAAAAGAAAATACCATGGACACCAACATATAAATATAAGGCAATATAATATATAAATAATACAGATCTAATTTCTAACATTGTGTCAATAGGTTTATAAAGTCTGGAAATGATATACTATAGTTTACCCTGAATTGAGAAAGTGTTGTACAGACTAAACAAATTATAAACTATCACCACATGTTTTATAACTTTATGTAACATTGCCGCAGTCTATCATTATAATGTAATAAACAAATGAATTACAAAATAACTTATGAATAGAGTCACATTCCAGTGTATACATGACAAACATGTGTGTTTTAATATTTTAACAAAGTAAATTAATAAAATCAATTCAAATGAATGAATCCGCTAAATTATTTCATCATTTATTTGTTTGCATCATTTATTAATCAATTCAATAAAACATATTGATGATGATGATTGGACCACGATGTTTGCCTTAAGAGTCAAGATTTTAACGACTGCAAGTAATTCTGTATAACAATAATTATGTTTGAACAAGTTTACACTGAACCAATGTTCTAACTACACCGATGTTATTATTTGCATTTTCTCTAAAACTATAAAAGCTATTGTTTTGAAACTTTGAACACAAGGAAACATTACTTTTTATTGTTATGGTACCTTATTTATAAAAATACACATCTGCATATCAAGGAAAATGTGAGTTCACAGAGGTAAGGGGCGTAATCAAAAGTCACAAAAATATCAATATTTGGTACAACCCCCATTTGCTCGAGTGACGCGTGCTATCGTTGTCTAGGGAATAAAATAAAGTTTTGTAAAAAAAGCATAAGGCATCCCATTCGTAGACAATTCTGCGCCGTAATTGTTTTAAATTGGCCAATGGATTACGGTATACTATCCTAACAATTTCTGTCCATGTTTGAAGACTTGGACGGCCAATCCAGTACATCAACACTCATTTGTCGAAGAAACTCGTTTGTCGATCGGACAAAAAGCGCAGGTGCACCGTCATGCATGAGTATCATGTCGCGATCCATTTTCTGCAAATAATGTGGTGTCCATGACGTCCAATTGTGGCCGTCGCTGTTTTCACCACAGTGTGCCTCCATTCCCTTAGTTGTTTGAAATCAAAAGTTGGCCGAATCGTTGCGTAGTGACTTTTAAACGAAGTCGTCTTCTGATGTCAGGTACACTTTCGGTTCTGTTGAACGTAGCCATCAAGTTCACGACAGAACGCGTTTGAACATTTAAAATACTAGCTACATGAGAGTCAAAAGTGAATAGGTATTTATCGTCAAGACAATCGCGTATCATACGGCTCAGTAAATTGGATGATAACAAAAACATTGTTATAACAACAAAACAGAGTTCGAACCTAGCTATAAGACATAAGGTCCCGAACAAGGCCCACACCTGGAGAACTTTCTTTAATAGACATGGGTGCCACTTTTTGTTTTTTACAAAGTACACACGACAGGCTGTACTTTACCACGTGGCATTGATATACCGACAAAATATGCTATGCAGGTGCACAAAAACCGGTTTCGTACTCATGTGCCCGTGGGTACTAAGCACGCTTCATTTCATTGTAAAAACACTAAGACATGTAGCTTATGTTGTATTTACCCCGAGTATAAAATATTATGTAATTTGGATAATTTGTTAAAACTGTATAAGCATTTAAAATCGGTGTTGTTAGAACATTGGTTAAGTGTATATCAAACTGCATTCCGTGAATCAAAATTAGATGTACGCACGCAATGAATCGTCCAATAGATTTTATAGATTTGTTGTCAAACAATGTTACAACATATCACACAATCATAATAACATACAAGTTACAATAATAAGTCAACATGATGCATTACCAAATAGCTATATTCAACAACATTATACATCAAGGTTGATAAAAAAATCCTAAAATCTTATTGTCCAAAAAGTGTGCATGAGTGAAAAAAGTACTTATTAAATATTTTGATATATTAAGAACGTATGTTTTTTGTAGGAAGTGTATTAAATGTTTAATTTTATAACAATGTATTTCAGTTCTGATGTTCTGTTTAATTCTTGACAGAATACCAATGCTACTAAATATCTTATATTTCAAATTAGAACAAAACTAAAAACTTGAAGACAAAGTCCATGGGCTAAACGATAACAAAAGAAAGATAACAGTATCCACACCGAGTCTCCATATTGATTCTAGAAGTTTAGATATTGGAGAGTTTTTGTAATTATATTAAATTTCAACTTTCTTGTGATTAACCCACGAAGCCAGAACGTTGAAATTAGCTTTGTTTGAGAGATTAAAAATAAACTTGACAAATTTACTATATTTAGTTTGAACATCTATACGTGATACATTAAAGTTAATTTTGTTAATTAAAAAGAAATTGGACCCATCTGACCATGTACATTACTATCTAAAATCAAATTGAGTCAGACCGTATTTTAATGTAATGTTTAAAGCTTACATCGTAGCTCGACTAGCAAAGTTGGTAGCAAGGAAGTCTACTGATCGAGGAGTCGTGGGTTCGATTCCCGGGCGGTGCATACTTTCGTAAAGCTTACTTATTATACAAAGTAAATTTTAATAAGAATGATTAATAATTTTAGACTGTATCATATTGAAGTACAAGATGAATCATGCATACGTATATTAAACTTAAATGAACATACTTATTGAGCATACGAAATAATAAGTTACAATAACATGCAAGATCAGAAACGAGTTTTTTTATAATTAGTGCTTAACTATCGATATTTCAGGAACAACTGTGTTATGCCATGTATATTAATTGTGCATGTTTTTCTTTATATGTAATATTGTATATACGTTATTTGTAAAAAATACTGCCAACGTTTTTCTTGGCGATAGACATATTTTTATGCCAAAAGAATATTTTGACTTGACTTTGACTTGTCTGTATATTATTATTATCATATAAATATAACAAGTTTAATCATATGAAATAAACATCATTATGATTTATCTATTATTGATATTTTGTGAACCAATATATATATATATCTTTATTGCCTCCATTTTCTGGAGATTAAGTTATTAACATACTAATAGAATATCTAAAGTTTTATATATATATTGCAATACTTCAAGAAATACATTTCAGCGACGATAAGAAAACAATTGTATATAGTTGTTTTATTTGTTAACAATTTTCCCCTTATTTTGTCACAGTTGCCTCTTCTATACACCTATCACAAGATCAAGGAAATTAATATTTCTGTCAGTAACATTGCTGTCATATTGCATCACAATAATGAAAATCTGTAGTTAATCTATAAAAGTGGAAAACAAAGCATCCGCCCATGTCTAACATATCAAGTGCTCATATCAAATATCTAAAAGAAATGTAAACATATAACACCATAATACTTGTCTTCAACAAATAAAATGTAACAAATATAAAACTATTATTTATTTGTTGTGCATTGCATAAACAACAATTTATAAACCTAGCATATAAATGATATCAAACAATACTGCTACAGCTTACTACACAAATTAATTTCACTGTAATAACTGTTAAGAAACAAAAATTAGCCCGCTAGCTCGGTTGATAGCACGCAAGTCTACTGATCTAGGGGTCGTGGGTTCGATTCCCAAGCGGGGCACACTTTCGTGGAGCTCGGTCATGAAATTATTTCAACGGCCATTCTCCCTCCTACCAATGATTTTTAATTATGTAGAGCAGTTGTCAGTCACTTGCAAGATATGCACTTAGTAGTTGGTTAACAACTAAGAGATTTAGCCTGTCCAGGAGGAGTGAGTGGTTGACTGACCGCCGTTATATGACCTATACAATATGTTGCTACGGCATTAAACCCATCAAAACAAACAGACAATTAGAAACAAAATGAACGTATACACAATCGACACACGTCGTTTTAGGAAAAATGTGCAAAATTGGCAATATCCATTACATTATATGAACATCCCATTATTAAACCGCTTGAACATTTGAAATTATTCTCATAACATCTCACCAAGTATTTAAACTGTGTTAGTTTTGTCACTGAACCTATGCAGATGATTGTATTGTTGACGTTTAGACTAAAGGTCTCGTCTAAATTATTTTATTAATAAAATAAATAAAGCATGTTTTCATATTTAGAAAAGATAAAAGAAATGCGTTGTAACATGAACAGTTTGTTTTAGAATATCAAATGTAAAAATCCCAAATGTGCATTTTATTGTGCTATAAATGGATTTAAATGGAATGTTTTAAGTCGGAATTTGATTATTTGTAGTTCAATACATGTACACGTATGTGGTGTATTTTGCTAATACAAGTACATTATTAGTTAAACTTTTTGTGTGCATCATAATATCATATCTTTTTTAGTAATTAGGCATTTTATGTCACCGAGCTGAACAATTTATATCCAGTAACCCAAAATGATATACTACTGAAATTATATTGTGTTACAACTGGTTTTCAATGAACATAACATAAGAAGAATCAGCAAATTATGTTGAGATATTGTCAATGGACACACTTATCTAAGTATCATATACTACAAGATTCAGGTTCTTATTCAAATGTTACAATTTCTCCCAACATGCCTGCAGTTGTTTTTAATTGATATGACATGCACGCTTCATTAACTTAGAAAGCATGAAGACATTTAAAATAATAACTATAACAACATTCATGACAACATCTACGGGACATTTACTTTATTTAATTGGAAATAACACGTATTGATGGATTGGGGAATTATGATAAAATGAACACAATTCCAAATTAGAAGAGTTTTTGATGCTAGCTGGTCAGGAAATTATATTTCATATTGAGTTTCTTTCTTTTGTATGTAATTTTTGTTTGTGATGTTGAAATTGGAGACCAAGAGTACAAGTGTATAAAAAATTTAACTCGCGTAGTATACCTAAACTCGTGTCTGAATATGCATAGCTCATATGACATTTTTGATGAACATCCCAAGATAATAAAATTAACCAAGATAGTATCGGAATTTAAAGAAGAATGTTTAAAAAATGTCTTAGATTAAGATGACTGAACGAAATCAGATAATATGGATAAATTACTAACATGAATGTTTTACTTATAGAGTTAGTTTTAGATACTGACTTTTCAACTTTTTTACATTCGATGATCGTTTAACATTGTTACATTATATCTAATGAATGACTCAACGTTACAAGCTTAATCAATGTTCATATTATATACATGTACAATAACAATACTTTGAGACCTAATAAACTGAAAATACATATTGTCATATTGTCCTACAAGGATAAAATTTAATAAATTCACAAAACCTACATGTAATAAATGTGTCAGAATTAATCGTTTACTTACAAACTTGACTTGTATAGTAAGCCTTGTGGTAAGCTTTATTGATAAAGTTTACCATAGCGTAGGACTTAGATATATAATGTTTTAGATAGATATAACTTTATTTCAAGTTTCACACCTATATAACAACACAGTTTGAACTTAGCTAAAAAGCATTTTTTTCAAACACAAATATATAAGATATACAACAATGGCTGCACGTCATGGTAGATCACAAATTAGACCATCCTTCTCATATATAAATGACTATAACACAAATTGTCAAATTCACTATTTTAAATTTAAAACAAATTATTTCAATATTGTATGATATTAATTGAAAAAAGTAAACATTTTTTAATTGTTAAGATAATCCACAGTTCTTTTATATTTTGATTTAAACTAAGAATCAAGCGTCTTGTAATACTGATTTCTACAAATAATCATGGATGGTTTTGACAAAATATTTTCTAAGTGAACATTAAAACCAAATAAAATAGGGATTAGACTGCTACATGTAGAATTGTGAACACAAAAAAGTCGTAATTTTCACTAATACACGATATAACAACTAAACAGAGATCAAATTTTTGAGACGAGTTTGTTTCTGAATTTCCGGAAAGTGTCGAAAATTTCCAACTACCTTTTCAATCTAACTGCTCAGCATTTTAATGTTTATAAAAGAATAAAGTATTTATAAATATAAAGTCTTTGGTAAAAATAGAACTAATTAGATTTTAATATCCTAAAATAATTTAGAACTAAATCATCATAATTTTTAAATTATTTGAATTATGGTATATTTATAATTTTTGAGTATATTATTGTGAGTGTCTGTCTTTATAAATATTTTTGTATTGTTTTTGTCTTCACATGTCTGTCTTAGTGTCTTGTCTTCGTTAGTGCATGTATGTGTGCAAGAGATTTTTCTTCTTTTAGTTAAATTGTATGTTGTTGGTGCTTTTTTTTAATTTCATATTTTAATACATGCAATTTAATTTTTGTTGAAGGTCATTTGAAATTAAGGCATATGTTGTAGTTTTACTTTCTATGTCTAAATGTAACCTTCAGAAAATAAAATTATTATTATTATATTACTATTATATATCTAACATAAACATCGAGTAATACCTTTTTCCCGCGCTTTTGATAATCTTACTATTATGGTATGGATAACAGTGTAAAATTAGCAGCTATTGGCCAAGCTATCGTACAGGTATGCCGACCGAAGGCAATAATAGCCCCCCTTCAGATTGGTCTTGGAATACAGCTTCACCATCATTTTGAATCCAAGTTTTTGATTGATACCTTACATAGTATGGGCTTCTGTTCCTCATATTGGGAAGTACAGAAATTCGAATCAAATGCAGCTGCTGCTCTAAATACATCATTGCCAGACTTTTTTCCAGGTTGTTTCCTTCAATATGTTGCTGACAATGTAGACCACAATATAAGAACATTAGATGGTCACAATACATTCCATGGAATGGGTATCATTGCATGTTCGACTCCTGGATCATCTGTAACTATTCCCATACCTATATCTAATGTTTCTTCAACAGAGTTATCAACCATTGGTAAAATTGATATAAAGTATTTCAAAGGTCCAGAGGGAGATTTTTCTTCAGATACGTTTTTGAAATTAGAGATGAACTGTTACAACGAAAACGCTGGCTCGTTATTTGATACATTCACTAGTGTCATATGGCCTATTCGGCGCTCAAGACCAACCTGGTCAGGATTTATGCAGGCTTTTGCATCATCAGAAAAGAAACATTATCAAAGCAAGTCCAGTGTCACTTTTATGCCTATGATAGACATGAGTCCAAGTGATGATTCCTGCATTTTATCTACGCTCCACTTTGTATGTGAACAGTGAAAATACCATGGACACCAACATATAAATATAAGGCAATATAATATATAAATAATACAGATCTAATTTCTAACATTGTGTCAATAGGTTTATAAAGTCTGGAAATGATATACTATAGTTTACCCTGAATTGAGAAAGTGTTGTACAGACTAAACAAATTATAAACTATCACCACATGTTTTATAACTTTATGTAACATTGCCGCAGTCTATCATTATAATGTAATAAACAAATGAATTACAAAATAACTTATGAATAGAGTCACATTCCAGTGTATACATGACAAACATGTGTGTTTTAATATTTTAACAAAGTAAATTAATAAAATCAATTCAAATGAATGAATCCGCTAAATTATTTCATCATTTATTTGTTTGCATCATTTATTAATCAATTCAATAAAACATATTGATGATGATGATTGGACCACGATGTTTGCCTTAAGAGTCAAGATTTTAACGACTGCAAGTAATTCTGTATAACAATAATTATGTTTGAACAAGTTTACACTGAACCAATGTTCTAACTACACCGATGTTATTATTTGCATTTTCTCTAAAACTATAAAAGCTATTGTTTTGAAACTTTGAACACAAGGAAACATTACTTTTTATTGTTATGGTACCTTATTTATAAAAATACACATCTGCATATCAAGGAAAATGTGAGTTCACAGAGGTAAGGGGCGTAATCAAAAGTCACAAAAATATCAATATTTGGTACAACCCCCATTTGCTCGAGTGACGCGTGCTATCGTTGTCTAGGGAATAAAATAAAGTTTTGTAAAAAAAGCATAAGGCATCCCATTCGTAGACAATTCTGCGCCGTAATTGTTTTAAATTGGCCAATGGATTACGGTATACTATCCTAACAATTTCTGTCCATGTTTGAAGACTTGGACGGCCAATCCAGTACATCAACACTCATTTGTCGAAGAAACTCGTTTGTCGATCGGACAAAAAGCGCAGGTGCACCGTCATGCATGAGTATCATGTCGCGATCCATTTTCTGCAAATAATGTGGTGTCCATGACGTCCAATTGTGGCCGTCGCTGTTTTCACCACAGTGTGCCTCCATTCCCTTAGTTGTTTGAAATCAAAAGTTGGCCGAATCGTTGCGTAGTGACTTTTAAACGAAGTCGTCTTCTGATGTCAGGTACACTTTCGGTTCTGTTGAACGTAGCCATCAAGTTCACGACAGAACGCGTTTGAACATTTAAAATACTAGCTACATGAGAGTCAAAAGTGAATAGGTATTTATCGTCAAGACAATCGCGTATCATACGGCTCAGTAAATTGGATGATAACAAAAACATTGTTATAACAACAAAACAGAGTTCGAACCTAGCTATAAGACATAAGGTCCCGAACAAGGCCCACACCTGGAGAACTTTCTTTAATAGACATGGGTGCCACTTTTTGTTTTTTACAAAGTACACACGACAGGCTGTACTTTACCACGTGGCATTGATATACCGACAAAATATGCTATGCAGGTGCACAAAAACCGGTTTCGTACTCATGTGCCCGTGGGTACTAAGCACGCTTCATTTCATTGTAAAAACACTAAGACATGTAGCTTATGTTGTATTTACCCCGAGTATAAAATATTATGTAATTTGGATAATTTGTTAAAACTGTATAAGCATTTAAAATCGGTGTTGTTAGAACATTGGTTAAGTGTATATCAAACTGCATTCCGTGAATCAAAATTAGATGTACGCACGCAATGAATCGTCCAATAGATTTTATAGATTTGTTGTCAAACAATGTTACAACATATCACACAATCATAATAACATACAAGTTACAATAATAAGTCAACATGATGCATTACCAAATAGCTATATTCAACAACATTATACATCAAGGTTGATAAAAAAATCCTAAAATCTTATTGTCCAAAAAGTGTGCATGAGTGAAAAAAGTACTTATTAAATATTTTGATATATTAAGAACGTATGTTTTTTGTAGGAAGTGTATTAAATGTTTAATTTTATAACAATGTATTTCAGTTCTGATGTTCTGTTTAATTCTTGACAGAATACCAATGCTACTAAATATCTTATATTTCAAATTAGAACAAAACTAAAAACTTGAAGACAAAGTCCATGGGCTAAACGATAACAAAAGAAAGATAACAGTATCCACACCGAGTCTCCATATTGATTCTAGAAGTTTAGATATTGGAGAGTTTTTGTAATTATATTAAATTTCAACTTTCTTGTGATTAACCCACGAAGCCAGAACGTTGAAATTAGCTTTGTTTGAGAGATTAAAAATAAACTTGACAAATTTACTATATTTAGTTTGAACATCTATACGTGATACATTAAAGTTAATTTTGTTAATTAAAAAGAAATTGGACCCATCTGACCATGTACATTACTATCTAAAATCAAATTGAGTCAGACCGTATTTTAATGTAATGTTTAAAGCTTACATCGTAGCTCGACTAGCAAAGTTGGTAGCAAGGAAGTCTACTGATCGAGGAGTCGTGGGTTCGATTCCCGGGCGGTGCATACTTTCGTAAAGCTTACTTATTATACAAAGTAAATTTTAATAAGAATGATTAATAATTTTAGACTGTATCATATTGAAGTACAAGATGAATCATGCATACGTATATTAAACTTAAATGAACATACTTATTGAGCATACGAAATAATAAGTTACAATAACATGCAAGATCAGAAACGAGTTTTTTTATAATTAGTGCTTAACTATCGATATTTCAGGAACAACTGTGTTATGCCATGTATATTAATTGTGCATGTTTTTCTTTATATGTAATATTGTATATACGTTATTTGTAAAAAATACTGCCAACGTTTTTCTTGGCGATAGACATATTTTTATGCCAAAAGAATATTTTGACTTGACTTTGACTTGTCTGTATATTATTATTATCATATAAATATAACAAGTTTAATCATATGAAATAAACATCATTATGATTTATCTATTATTGATATTTTGTGAACCAATATATATATATATCTTTATTGCCTCCATTTTCTGGAGATTAAGTTATTAACATACTAATAGAATATCTAAAGTTTTATATATATATTGCAATACTTCAAGAAATACATTTCAGCGACGATAAGAAAACAATTGTATATAGTTGTTTTATTTGTTAACAATTTTCCCCTTATTTTGTCACAGTTGCCTCTTCTATACACCTATCACAAGATCAAGGAAATTAATATTTCTGTCAGTAACATTGCTGTCATATTGCATCACAATAATGAAAATCTGTAGTTAATCTATAAAAGTGGAAAACAAAGCATCCGCCCATGTCTAACATATCAAGTGCTCATATCAAATATCTAAAAGAAATGTAAACATATAACACCATAATACTTGTCTTCAACAAATAAAATGTAACAAATATAAAACTATTATTTATTTGTTGTGCATTGCATAAACAACAATTTATAAACCTAGCATATAAATGATATCAAACAATACTGCTACAGCTTACTACACAAATTAATTTCACTGTAATAACTGTTAAGAAACAAAAATTAGCCCGCTAGCTCGGTTGATAGCACGCAAGTCTACTGATCTAGGGGTCGTGGGTTCGATTCCCAAGCGGGGCACACTTTCGTGGAGCTCGGTCATGAAATTATTTCAACGGCCATTCTCCCTCCTACCAATGATTTTTAATTATGTAGAGCAGTTGTCAGTCACTTGCAAGATATGCACTTAGTAGTTGGTTAACAACTAAGAGATTTAGCCTGTCCAGGAGGAGTGAGTGGTTGACTGACCGCCGTTATATGACCTATACAATATGTTGCTACGGCATTAAACCCATCAAAACAAACAGACAATTAGAAACAAAATGAACGTATACACAATCGACACACGTCGTTTTAGGAAAAATGTGCAAAATTGGCAATATCCATTACATTATATGAACATCCCATTATTAAACCGCTTGAACATTTGAAATTATTCTCATAACATCTCACCAAGTATTTAAACTGTGTTAGTTTTGTCACTGAACCTATGCAGATGATTGTATTGTTGACGTTTAGACTAAAGGTCTCGTCTAAATTATTTTATTAATAAAATAAATAAAGCATGTTTTCATATTTAGAAAAGATAAAAGAAATGCGTTGTAACATGAACAGTTTGTTTTAGAATATCAAATGTAAAAATCCCAAATGTGCATTTTATTGTGCTATAAATGGATTTAAATGGAATGTTTTAAGTCGGAATTTGATTATTTGTAGTTCAATACATGTACACGTATGTGGTGTATTTTGCTAATACAAGTACATTATTAGTTAAACTTTTTGTGTGCATCATAATATCATATCTTTTTTAGTAATTAGGCATTTTATGTCACCGAGCTGAACAATTTATATCCAGTAACCCAAAATGATATACTACTGAAATTATATTGTGTTACAACTGGTTTTCAATGAACATAACATAAGAAGAATCAGCAAATTATGTTGAGATATTGTCAATGGACACACTTATCTAAGTATCATATACTACAAGATTCAGGTTCTTATTCAAATGTTACAATTTCTCCCAACATGCCTGCAGTTGTTTTTAATTGATATGACATGCACGCTTCATTAACTTAGAAAGCATGAAGACATTTAAAATAATAACTATAACAACATTCATGACAACATCTACGGGACATTTACTTTATTTAATTGGAAATAACACGTATTGATGGATTGGGGAATTATGATAAAATGAACACAATTCCAAATTAGAAGAGTTTTTGATGCTAGCTGGTCAGGAAATTATATTTCATATTGAGTTTCTTTCTTTTGTATGTAATTTTTGTTTGTGATGTTGAAATTGGAGACCAAGAGTACAAGTGTATAAAAAATTTAACTCGCGTAGTATACCTAAACTCGTGTCTGAATATGCATAGCTCATATGACATTTTTGATGAACATCCCAAGATAATAAAATTAACCAAGATAGTATCGGAATTTAAAGAAGAATGTTTAAAAAATGTCTTAGATTAAGATGACTGAACGAAATCAGATAATATGGATAAATTACTAACATGAATGTTTTACTTATAGAGTTAGTTTTAGATACTGACTTTTCAACTTTTTTACATTCGATGATCGTTTAACATTGTTACATTATATCTAATGAATGACTCAACGTTACAAGCTTAATCAATGTTCATATTATATACATGTACAATAACAATACTTTGAGACCTAATAAACTGAAAATACATATTGTCATATTGTCCTACAAGGATAAAATTTAATAAATTCACAAAACCTACATGTAATAAATGTGTCAGAATTAATCGTTTACTTACAAACTTGACTTGTATAGTAAGCCTTGTGGTAAGCTTTATTGATAAAGTTTACCATAGCGTAGGACTTAGATATATAATGTTTTAGATAGATATAACTTTATTTCAAGTTTCACACCTATATAACAACACAGTTTGTCTTAGCTAAAAAGCATTTTTTTTCAAACACAAATATATAAGATATACAACAATGGCTGCACGTCATGGTAGATCACAAATTAGACCATCCTTCTCATATATAAATGACTATAACACAAACTGTCAAATTCACTATTTTAAATTTAAAACAAATTATTTCAATATTGTATGATATTAATTGAAAAAAGTAAACATTTTTTAATTGTTAAGATAATCCACAGTTCTTTTATATTTTGATTTAAACTAAGAATCAAGCGTCTTGTAATACTGATTTCTACAAATAATCATGGATGGTTTTGACAAAATATTTTCTAAGTGAACATTAAAACCAAATAAAATAGGGATTAGACTGCTACATGTAGAATTGTGAACACAAAAAAGTCGTAATTTTCACTAATACACGATATAACAACTAAACAGAGATCAAATTTTTGAGACGAGTTTGTTTCTGAATTTCCGGAAAGTGTCGAAAATTTCCAACTACCTTTTCAATCTAACTGCTCAGCATTTTAATGTTTATAAAAGAATAAAGTATTTATAAATATAAAGTCTTTGGTAAAAATAGAACTAATTAGATTTTAATATCCTAAAATAATTTAGAACTAAATCATCATAATTTTTAAATTATTTGAATTATGGTATATTTATAATTTTTGAGTATATTATTGTGAGTGTCTGTCTTTATAAATATTTTTGTATTGTTTTTGTCTTCACATGTCTGTCTTAGTGTCTTGTCTTCGTTAGTGCATGTATGTGTGCAAGAGATTTTTCTTCTTTTAGTTAAATTGTATGTTGTTGGTGCTTTTTTTTAATTTCATATTTTAATACATGCAATTTAATTTTTGTTGAAGGTCATTTGAAATTAAGGCATATGTTGTAGTTTTACTTTCTATGTCTAAATGTTACCTTCAGAAAATAAAGTTATTATTATTATATTACTATTATATATCTAACATAAACATCGAGTAATACCTTTTTCCCGCGCTTTTGATAATCTTACTATTATGGTATGGATAACAGTGTAAAATTAGCAGCTATTGGTCAAGCTATCGTACAGGTATGCCGACCGAAGGCAATAATAGCCCCCCTTCAGATTGGTCTTGGAATACAGCTTCACCATCATTTTGGATCCAAGTTTTTGATCGATACCTTACATAGTATGGGCTTCTGTTCCTCATATTGGAAAGTACAGAAATTCGAATCAAATGCAGCTGCTGCTCTAAATACATCATTGCCAGACTTTTTTCCAGGTTGTTTCCTTTAATATGTTGCTGACAATGTAGACCACAATATAAGAACATTAGATGGTCACAATACATTCCATGGAATGGGTATCATTGCATGTTCGACTCCTGGATCATCTGTAACTATTCCCATACCTATATTTAATGTTTCTTCAACAGAGTTATCAGCCATTGGTAAAATTGATATAAAGTATTTCAAAGGTCCAGAGGGAGATTTTTCTTCAGATACGTTTTTGAAATTAGAGATGAACTGTTACAACGAAAACGCTGGCTCGTTATTTGATACATTCACTAGTGTCATATGGCCTATTCGGCGCTCAAGACCAACCTGGTCAGGATTTATGCAGGCTTTTGCATCATCAGAAAAGAAACATTATCGAAGCAAGTCCAGTGTCACTTTTATGCCTATGATAGACATGAGTCCAAGTGATGATTCCTGCATTTTATCTACGCTCCACTTTGTATGTGAACAGTCTACTAGGTATGGAGTTACTCCAATATTAACATTTGACCAACCGTTGTTTCAGAAAGCAACTTATATCATCAAATGTCAAAATGGAAATAGTCCGTTGCGTAAGTTAGTGCTGCGTTTAGGTGGATTTCATACTGAAATGAGTTTTCTTGGTAGTATTGGTCACTTGATGGCTGGTTCAGGTTTGAATGAGGTATTGGAGGTCATTTATGCTCCTAATGCCGTTGTTCACATGATGTCAGGTAAAGCTACTGCACGAGCTTTAAGAGGTCACTTCCTTGTAAACACTGCACTACATGCTTTGTTGGTTTCCAGACTGTTTGGGCTAGAATTATCAACGACTTGTTTTGAAACTGATGACCAATATACATGTTTTAATATACATTCAAATACAGATCAAGGACTGGATCACTGTGTTAATGATGAAATTGAACCGAATCAAGCGGACGGTGACCAGGCACTTCTGAATGAAATTGCTCTGCTATATGGCCAGCTTGAGAAAGAAGAAATAGATGTTTCGGTAATTATCCAGAGTAATGCCATTCAAAGAATAACTGCCTTGCTTATCGAAGAAAGACATAAATTGGAGAGAAATCGTACAGCTAAACTGTGGTTTTTATACCTAGATATGATTTCCATACTTCAGCAATTCATTCGAGCAGAGAGGACGGGTGATTGGGCACTTCACTTGTCATCATTGAAGAAAATGCTGCCATATTTTGCTGCTTCCGGTCATAACTTATATCTGAAATCAGCCTACACATATCTACAGAACATGATGAAACTAGAAAAAGAGCATCCGGACGTTCATTTAGGATTCCAGTCTGGTAACCATGTGATTCGAAGATCTGACAGATATTGGGCGGGTCTGTCTAGCGATTTAGTCATTGAACAAGTACTTATGAGATCTGTTAAAGCAACTGGTGGATTGACACGAGGTAGAAGGATGACTGAAAATCAAAGAACACAGTGGCTTCTTTCAATGCCTGCAAGTGCAGAAATGAATAATGCCATGCAAGAGTTCTGTGATACTATATACAAGACAAGCGCACAGCATAAGGATGTAAGTAAATCACGATTGCTTCGGGACAACAAGGACACAACGAAATTACTTGCGTTTCTTCAGGAACGAAATCCTTTCGAAAATTCCGACAGATCGCTACGCAATATTGAAACTGGTGTTACTGCTGATAGTACAGTAAACGTTGACCATGCACTGACAATTGGTGATGACATAATTAATAAGATGCTTGGACAAATTATCGACAAATATACCTTTAAAAGATCCCAGCAAGCTGTAACTCTTAATGCAAAAACATCAGCAAAGGTTATTGACGATATTGATTACATAGACCCTCAATTACTGTTTCAGCGATTGACAACAGCAGCCAGTAGATATGTAGACAACATTGCTGACATATTTCAGTATGAACTGTGTGGTGTTCCATCTGCATTGTTCGACAATACCGGATTACCAAGAGAACCGCAGAAGTCTAATCTAGCCGAGTCACTATGAAAATTCGGCGACTGTGGGAAAACTTCAAATGAATCGTCTGAAGTTCAGTATGTCATAGATGGTGGGTCATTATTGCAAAGACTTCCATGGCCAAAGAATACTTCATTCAGTGAAATATTTGTACAATATAGAGACTATTTGCTTCAGAAATATACAAATACAATAGTAGTATTTGATGGATATTCCAATGGCCCAAGTACAAAAGACGTGACACACCTCAGGCGAACCAAGGGTGGAGTAGGTACACAAGTCAAGTTTTCCAAAGATACGCCCTTCAAGTCCAACAAAGAGGTATTCCTAAGAAATACAGAAAATAAGCAAAACTTTCTATTGCTTCTTGGTGATTTTCTTACAACAAGTGGCATTCGAGTAAAACATGCGCCAAGTGATGCTGATGGTCTAATTGTAGAAACGGCGGTAGCTGCAGCCATTGATTATGACACTTGTGTAATTGGAGAAGATACAGACTTACTGGTGCTGCTTTGTTATCATGTAAATAAAGCATCCAAGAATGTTTATTTTAGGTCTGATTCTAGACAGAAAAAAACTAATGCAAAAATATGGGATATACACAAAGTACAACAAATATTAGGGAAGGAAATTTGTAATATTTTGCCTTTTATCCATGCCATTACCGGATGCGACACAACCTCTCGAGTGTATGGAATTGGCAAAGGAACGGCTTTGAAGGCATTTATTAACAACGTGCACCTTCAAAATATTGCAGAAAAATTCATGACAGCAGAAACAAAGACCATCGTATCTAAACTTGGAGAAGAAGCTTTAGTATATCTTTTTAAAGGTTTACCAGGTGATAATCTGAATGCACTGCGTTTCAAGATGTTTGCAACTAAAGTAATGTCGAGCACGTCGTGTGTACAAGTTTGTACACTGCCGCCAACATCAGCTGCAGCCACATACCATAGCTACAGAGTACACATCCAAACACAGACTTGGGTTGGAAATGACACGCTTAACCCATCAGATTGGGGTTGGGAGATGATAAATGAAAAATTCTTACCAGTGAAAACAGACCTACCACCAGCACCGGAATCACTGCTACAAATTATTCGTTGCAATTGTAAGACAAATTGTGATTCGAGGCGATGCAGTTGTCGCAAACATGGATTACAGTGTTCTGCTGGTTGTGGTAATTGTAGAGGAATAAACTGTACAAACTCTCCGACACTAGCTGATATTGATACTGAAGAACTTGATTAACATTTAGTTTTGGTGACATGTGATTATAATACTACTGTAACATGATGATTAGAAAGATACTTTCTAACTGATAGTATGACATATGAATAGTGTAATGGTGAAAGATACATAAAATCATACCAGATTTGTTCGGACAGAATCTCTTTAGTGTTTGCCATGTATTTTTCTAGTGGGTGGGGTAAAACATTACCACTAGTTCAATAAAAATAAACGATTTTTCTTAGAAAAGTTATAAATATGCCAATTGTTTATGATTTCATATTCATCAGAAGTGATTCATATAGAAAAACATGTGAACATATAATTGATTATCATTTGTTACAAATTTCATTTTATAAAAATCTGGATTGTGTGAGATACATCTCTACTATTACCCAATATGTACTACATGTATTTAAGAATACATTTTGTGTTCACGCATTTTATTCATTAACAATTCTAACTGTTTTATATTTGTGTACAGTAACACAATACAGTGACTGGCTGTATGCATAAAATTTTGAATATACCGGGTATTTGACAAAGTATTATTAAACCTGTTTTATGTATAAGGCAATAATATCTACGGTACCGGTATATGTATCATACATGACATTGGAATAAACAAAACAAAATATAAAAATAAGTGTACATTTATTATGTAATTAAAGTTTGTTTAGTACATTTTTGTATATTCTTATTGATAAAAAACATTATTAAATACAGAATTGTAAACTATATTTTGTTTGATTTACTTAAGCCATTAAGATAAAAGTGGGTGGGGTAATTTAACCCCTATCTGAACAGAAAAAATATATATTCTAAATCTAATCAGGACGTAACGAGAAGGAAATGGTACATAGAGCCAGTAATTACAATATCAGGTGATTAAATACTTAAATGAATGAGTTTTTAGAGTCATAAATGAAGATTTTACTCAAATCCAGTCTTAAGCAGTATTTTTTGTTAATATGAAGGTGTATGACTTTAACGTGATTTTTTTAAGATTTTGGCACGCGATACGGCATGCAACTTTTTGTTGCTGAAAGTAGAGGTATGTCACATGTCAAAACACAAAGAAACATTTCTTTTGCACGGACTTCAAGGTTAGGCCCATTTTTAGGCTAGGCCGACTAGCCTATACATTTTATAACACTACTTAAAATGTTTTAAGAGTTTAATTATTGTTTACGCAGCTTGATACAGTTGGAACAATACGATTGCCGTACAATCCTTTAACCCATTTAACCAACCATCTATACCACAGCATTCGGTTCTGTTCTGTTCTATAAAATATTAACAGTACAAAAAGACTCTAAATCAGAATCTGCATTGCATATAATATCTGCTCTAGTAGCTAAGAACATGGTCCATATTGACTATTCTATTCGTTTCACTCATACGATCGTTGCAGTCAAGTTACTCATAGTTTCACTGTATTTTAACAGGAACTAAGATAATTGTATTTATATTAATTTACGAAATGTATTTTAACAGGAACTAAGATAATTGTATTTATATTAATTTACGAAATGTATTTTAACAGGAACTAAGATAATTGTATTTATATTAATTTACGAAATGTATTTTAACAGGAACTAAGATAATTGTATTTATATTAATTTACGAAATGTATTTTAACAGAAACTAAGATAATTGTATTTATATTAATTTACGAAATGTATTTTAACAGGAACTAAGATAATTGTATTTATATTAATTTACGAGATGTTTAGTAGAAATTAACTCAACATTTTGAAATAATACATTTAGTTGTAAAAACAAATTTACATTTTGTATATAAACGATGTGTGCAATTGTTTTAGATATACAATACTTGCTAATGGCCTAAATGTAACATACTTTCTTCTTTTGCTTTGTTTTACCAATTATTGAGAATTTGTATTTTTCCAATGTCAGTTCATTAGCTGCTTAATTACAGTATAGTTGATTTTTTGTTTTAAGTTTATTTGTTTTTAACCTTCCATTGATGACTAATTATTATTCTACCAAAGAATAAGAAATGTGATCAACACCAAACACTGAGTGTCGTTTTATCATACAATGTGCAAGTAATTTGTAAGATTTAAATTCTGAAACATATCAAAGATATAGACACAATCATAAATCAACAACGACATGTAATTTCTAGACAACGTTGTCACATGATATGTTACCATTGTAAAACCGCGCGAAAATGTCCGGGTGTACAATCAATCTTTATTATATTTAGACATCAATGTATAATTATATATATATATATGCCCTACTGTAAATTCTATAACTTTCCAACTTATGACGTTCATTCGTATATTTCATTTGTACAGGTCTAGGTTCTTGGTAATAAAAAAACAGCAACTATGTCTTTTTGTAAGAAATGAATACATCCTGCATTTTAGTTGGTATTAGTGTGTGTGTGTGGGGGGGTGTCCATATCAATTTTCAATAACACAAAAATAACATAAAGATGAAATTAAGCCATATATAAAGCAATTATGTCAAAACGTACCAATAACGATTACTTCATCAAAATGTGTACGAAATGTTTTGTCGGTGCAAAACAATTCTTGCAGAAAAAAGGAAAAAATCTCTCTCCCACTACTGATTCTAAATCATAATGGATAGTTGTCAGTCACTGACCAATCTCCGTAAACAGATATCCTGTAGAGCGTTGTCGTACAGGATCTCTACTGTCTCCGTGGAAGCTCACGTCGAGATGAACTTTGTATCGACCAATTAATGCGTAGCTTTCATCTAGACGAAAACACATTTAATCACATTTTGATTTCGTAATTTCTATTTTTTGACCAAGTTTTGCATGCTAATTTAACACGAATAATGTGATGAGAAAAGGTCGCCTGAACGTGACCTTCGTTTAAAAAGGGCCAGATCTAAATTAGCGAGTATGCGAGCGGAAAATTTTAGATCGGGTTTTAATCAGTTTGGTCACTGACTGAAGTATGCAAGTAAATCCATGTATATGTATTTAGCCTTTTCAGGTACGGTGAGTAGGTTAACTGACCAACATGAATTGACCTACACAATCTATTGCAACTGCGTTAATCCCGACACAATTTTAATGAAATATAATAATAATGATCTTTTCCATCTAGGAGTTAATTTAATATTCAACCATAAAATAATTTAATTCTAGTAATGACATACATTCTATAGAGATTTATAATATCAAAGTTTTCAAATTAGAACAAACTTAATTGGAAGACCAAGTCCATGGGCTAAACGATAACAAAATTAAGCTAACTAAATCCACACTGAGTCTCTTTATTGACTAGAGAAGTTGAAATATCGGAGCGGGGGTTTTTGTAATTATATCAATATTTTCATTTTCGGGAGATAAACGCACAAAGCCAGATAGTTGAAACTAGTTTTTGTCATAGATATTTATCACATTAGGTAATAGGAGCACACTTTTGATGTGAACATTCAGACTGGATACATTAAAGTGATTGTTGTTAAATTATGCGAAATTAATCGTGTACCCACCCAGATGCTTGATCATAAAATGATTTAGATTAACACCTTACTTATTTTATTTAAACAATTTTAATGAGAACATGTAGAACGTGGTAGATGATACATGTATTTTTGTTTCCAGTTTAAATCAACATACTGTGTAAATCGCTAGTAATTTTCATACAGATTAAATATTTCTTATGTAGACTGATATTGTCATACTTCAAGACGTGCATTTCAGTGGCAATAAGAAAACAATTATATATGTTTGCTTTACTTATAAACTGTTTTCCTTCATTATGTCATAGTTTCTTCTTTTACATGTTTATGTTATGGTCTATGGGATTGATATGTTTTCTGTGAATATTAATGCAATTATATTGTACCATTTATGATGACAATCTGTTGTAAAATATTCAAGTGGAAAACAAAGGATCGGTTCATGTCTGACATATCAAGTGCTCATATCAAATATAAAAAGAAATGTAAACATATAACGCAATAACACTTGTCTTAACCAAACAAAATTAACAAATACTTATAAGTGATATATTTGTTGTGTATTGTAGCAACAACAATCTAGATATCAAGCATACTTATGACATCAAACATACTGTTACAACTTACTACACAAATCAGTTACAATGTAATGACTGTATGGATCCATTTAACTGCTTCATTTACTGACGCTTATAAAGAAGATTTAAAGCAATTTACTGTGTTTCTGTTGCTTACATGCATTAAAAATAAACTTTTTTTGTATAAACAATTATACTGCATGGAAATTTAATAATGTATGCTAGCTCAGTCAATAGGGCACACGTCTATTGAGGGGTTTTAGATTCGATTCCCTTGTGAAAGTGCTTTGGAAAAAAATGTAATTTTAGCTAAGTTTATGACATGTCTTTGTATATACCAATTCATAATGGTTCAAAAAATTGCACAATTGAAGTATGTGTCGTTGTTAAAGTCTTATCACAAATTGTAGTAAGACTTACGTTTCAGCTGTGAAAAGATAATGAGTGATATTGCGAACAATGGATTGGCATTTAAAGAAAATAACTGGATTTCATTGGATTTCACTAAGTATATAACCATGGTTAAATTTTGTCACTGAATCTACTTCAATTTAAACTGATACATGGATGAATGTCGTTTAGACTGAAGGCATGAAAGCAATTATATTAATAAAATAAATTACATGTTTCAATATTTAGATAAGATAAAAGGAAAACATTATAGCATGAATAGTTTGTTTTATGATATTAAATGTAAACGAAACCCAAAACGTGCGATTTATTGTGCTATAAATGTATTTAAATGGAATGTTATAATTATAGATATGCTTAATGCATGGAATTTGATTATTTGTAGTTTCAATACATGTACACGTATGTTGTGTATTTTGCTAATACAAGTATTGGTTTAATTAATTAACTTTTCGTGTGCTTCATAACATCATACCTTATTTAGTAATTAGGCATTATTATATCACCGAGCTGAACTATTTATACCCAGTAACACAAAATGTTATAACACTACATAAATATTGTGTTACATTTGGTTTTCAAAGAATATAACATGAGAAAAATCAGATAAATATGTTGAGAAATTGTCGATCGACACACTTGACTAACTTAAATCTCATGTATAGGTCGTTTGCGTTAAAGCTGGACCCCTAAAATCATGAAATATCTCAATAACTATCGGATGGAATTAACTCAAATTTTGTATGTGATCATAACTAGCATTTTCCTTCTCAAATTAAAAAATTCAGAATTTTTCTTTTATTACATAACATACTTCCCATAGACATGCAATGCAAATTTTGAAGCCAAAAAGATACTTTTGTTAAATGGGTAGGTGCCATAATCAGAACAGCCACATTACAGTAGATACAAAATAATAGCTTAATATGAGGCCCGGTTAGAAATTTTATCTGATAACAAAGTATAAAAGTATATACAAACTCAAATATCATCATCACTGTCGTTTGTATCGTCAAAATCTATACAAATCTACTAGGGATGGGTATTGCCGGAAATTTCGTATTGCGATATATTGCGATACGCAACAACGTATTGCAATACGTTTTGCGATATATTGGGAGTTTAGAACATAAGCTTTTTTCAGCACCCATGCTTGTATTTGACTGACAATATGAAGATTCAACACAATTATACATTGTGAAAGCTTTATTTAAGCTATTGCAAACATTCAAACTCAACTTTTGTCTGGTAAAGTAATGTAGACGATAAAGATATAGAGGGAAAATGCAGTCAACAAAGGATAAAAGCAAAACTTTATACTAGACCTTTATGCTAAAATAGATTAAAGGAAAACCAAAAATGAAATAGTTTCCGGTCAAATTCTGTAACAAATAATGCAAAACAGGTTTGAGTATGCACTATTAGTCTATTATATTAAGATAAAAAATATCGCGATATATTGCGGGACCGTACCGGTATGTGTTGTGTTTGAAACGTATTGCAATATACCGGTATTATCGCGCATCCCTAAAATCTACACGTACGATTTTAAAGACGGGCCTCTGCTTTACAATTCAGTAGACCGTCGAGTGTTTATTTAAGCGATAAATTTACAGTAAACGCACGGGACTTTGTATAAATACACTGGAAGTATGACAATGTTATAATCAGAACAGCTTATTTTACCTCCTGCCGGATTTTTGATAAAAAATTCCAAATAATTTGCATTGTACCTTATGGAAAACTTTTTTATTTATCTATTAAAAATTCTGAAAATTTAAATCCTAGAAGGAAAAATTGATATAAGATTGTATTAAAATTTTTAGCAAAATCGCTGTTATAGTTTAAAAGATATTTACGGCAAATAGGGGTCCAGCATTAACGCAAACGACCTATACAACATGATTCAGGTTCTTCGTCAAATGTTACACATTCTCCCAATATGTCTGCAATTGTTTTAATTGTTTTGTTTTTAATTGATATGACATGCACGCTTCATTAATCTGAAATGCATTTGGGAATTTCAAACAATAACTGTAACAGCACTAACATCACAATCTACAAGACGTGTACTTTATATAATTGGAAATAACACGTATTGATGGATGGGGGAATTATGATAAAATGAATACAGTTCCGAATTAGAAAAAAAAAGTTTTTTGATGCTAGTTGGTCAGGAAATTATATTTTATATTGCGTTTCATTCTTCTATATGTATATTTTGTTTGTGATATTGAAATTGGAGACCAAGCGTACAAGAGTATAAAAACTTAAACTCGCGTAGTATACCAGAATTAATGTTTGAATATTCATAGCTCGGTGACATATGGTATGGCCCCCCTAGGTGATAAAATTAACCAAGATAGTATTTCAATTCAAATAAGAAAAGTTGTCTCAAACGAATGTGACTGTCAGAAATCAGATAATATGGATTTTTTACTTATATTAATGTTTTACTTATATTGTTAGTTTTAGCTTCTGACTCTTCATATATAAACGACTATACCACAAATTGTCAAATTCGCTATTTAGAATTTAAAAAATATATTTCAATATTGTAAGATAATTGAAAAAAAACTTAACAGTTTTTAATTGTTGGGAAGGACCACAACTCTTATATTTTGATTATTCTGATTTAGTTCAAGAATCAAGCGTCTTGTAATACTGATTTCTACATGAAATCATGGATGGTTTTGACAAAATATTTTCTAAGTGAACATTAAAACCAAATAAAATAAGAATTAGACTGCTACATGTAGAATTGTGAACCCAAAAATGTCGATATTATCACAAAAACACGATATAACAACAAAACAAAGATCAAATTTTTTAGACGAATTTGTTACTGAATTTCCGGAAAGTGTCGGAAATTACCAAGTACGAACGGAAATTTGTATATAAACTGAACAATAAAACTACCTTTTCAATCTAACTGCTCAATATCTAAATGTTTATAAAAGCATTAAATATTTATAAATATCAAGTATCTGTATAAAAATAGAACTAATTAGATTTTAATATTCTAAAATACTTTGGTACTATAATACCATATAACTAACATCAAAAATTGGGTAATACTTTTCCCGCACTTTTTATAATTGATCTGTCTTACATTTTTATAACACTACTTAAAATGTTTTAAGAGTTTAATTATTGTTTACGCAGCTTGATACAGTTGGAACAATACGTTTATCGTACAATCTCTTAATCCATTTATCCAACCATCTATACCACATTAATAACAACCCCAAAGACTCTAAATTAGAATCTGAAATACAGATTATAACTGCACATGTAGGGAAGTTTAGAACATAGTACATATGTAAACATTACCTATTCTATTCCTTTCACTCTTATGATCGTAGTATACAAGTTACTCAAAATTAGACTGTATTTTACAGGAACTAAGATAATTGTATTTATATTAATTTACGAGATGTTTAGTAGAAATTAACTCAACATTCTGAAATAATACATTTAGTTAGAATAACAACTTTACGTTTGTATATAAACGATTAGTGCAGTTGTTCTAGATATAAAATATTTGCTAGTGGCCTAAAATTAACCGACTTTGTTTTACCATTTGATAATTTATATTATTTTCAATGTCAGTTTTCTAGCTGCTTATTAACAGTATACTTAATTTCATGTTTCAAGTTTGTTTATGTTTTTACTTTTCATTGATGACTTATAGTTTATTAACCTAAGTATAAAAATGTGATCAGCACTAGGGCTGTCATGATACGCCAGAAACATATCGCGATATACTGCAATACGCTGGCATCGCATCGCGATACGTACTACGATATTGTGGGCTTTTAGAGTCGTTGTGACTCCGCTGAATTTAACAAAATCATTGCATATATTACATGCAGCAACTGATAGAATCTATAAATAGTTAATATTTACTGTCATTTAGGACTGTGACGTGCCCCAATCGATTAAATTATTGTAACTTAAGGTTAGATGTGTGAACAATGGAAAACAGCCGTTTCGCTACTTTTATTTTGCGAAGGGAAGAATTTTCCAATGAAATAAACAATATCGCCAAATACCGGTACGTTAAAATCGTACCACGGTACGTATTGCTGCAGCTGCGTATTGCAATATACCGGTATACCGGTATATCGTGACATCCTAAATCAGCACCCAACAATGAGAGTCGTTATATCATACAGAGTGCATGTACTTTTTTAGGTTTAAATTCTGAAACATATTTACACATAGACAGAATCATAAATCAACAACGACAGGTAATTTCTAGACAATATTGTCATATGATACGTTCTCGTTATAAAACAGCAGGAATATGCCTGTGTGTAGAATCAATCATAATTATATTTCGACATTTATATATAATATATATGTCTAACTGTAATGTAAAATCTATAACACCCCAACTTCTGAAGTCCTTCAGTATTTTTTGTACACTTTTCAGTTCTTGGTAATAAGCAACATAATTTAAACTTTTATAAGAAAAAAATGCAACCTGTATTTAGTTCGTAATCAATATGTGAGCGTCTATATTAATATTCAAACACCGAAAATTCATAGCATACAAATAAGACTGACACCAGGTATGAAGCAATGAGGTCAAATATAATTATTCATCATGACTTGTAAGAATTGTCGTGTCGATGCAAATCAACTTTCCCAGACAAGGAAGACTGTTCAACAAAAAGGGGAATTAAGAAAACATGTCAGTAACGGAATCTATGAAATAAATTAAATTTTCTCTTCTAAGTGGACTTCATATCGTTCGAATAAACATAAGATATGAAATATCATTGCATTATGTTTTACTGGTAATTACATTACATTTGTTAAGTCAAAAACTTCATGTGGCACAAGTATGTGATTGCTTTATTTGTGACAAATCTTCACAATGTTGAAAAGGTGTCTTTGGTGTACCGTATCAGGGGCGGATCCAGGATTTTTTCTTGGGTGGTCCAGACTTTTTCTAGGGGGGGGTCCAAACTTTCGAACCACTGCAACATTATACACATTTTGCATAAAAATGCAACATACTTAAATTAAAAACTTCATAACCATTAAATCTATGTTTAACACCGAAAACAGCTTCATGCTACTTAAAAATGACTAACAGTCAAGAAATACGCTAATAGGCAGGTACATTTTGGAAATTCCAGTGGGGTCCGGACCCCCCTGACCCCAACCGCTAAAACCGCCTATGCGTATGGAATAATGAGAGACAATATCCGGTGGATACTTTCTGCAACATTATCGGTATAACAATGTATATAGTCTATTATAAGGAACATTTAAAATGATATAAATAAACGATTACAATGGTGTATATGTCTACCTAAATGTTTGAAGCATTGGTAATTATAAACATTATCTAAATGTTATATATATAAATCAAGTTTCAAACATTGGTAATTAGAAACATTATCTAAATGTTATATAGATAAATCAAGTTTCAAACATTGGTAATTATAAACATTATCTAAATGTTATATATATAAATCAAGTTTCAAGCATTGGTAATTAGAAACATTATCTAAATGTTATATAGATAAATCAAGTTTCAAACATTGGTAATTATAAACATTATCTAAATGTTATATAGATAAATCAAGTTTCAAACATTGGTAATTATAAACATTATCTAAATGTTATATATATAAATCAAGTTTCAAAAATTGGTAATTAGAAACATTATCTAAATGTTATATAGATATAAATCAAGCTTCGAACATTGGTAATTATAAACATTATCAAAATGTTATATAGATAAATCAAGTTTCAAACATTGGTAATTATAAACATTATCTAAATGTTATATAGATATAAATCAAGCTTCGAACATTGGTAATTATAAACATTATCTAAATGTTATATAGATATAAATCAAGCTTCGAACATTGGTAATTATAAACATTATCTAAATGTTATATAGATAAATCAAGTTTCAAACATTGGTAATTATAAACATTATCTAAATGTTATATAGATAAATCAAGTTTCAAACATTGGTAATTATAAACATTATCTAAATGTTATATAGATAAATCAAGTTTCAAACATTGGTAATTATAAACATTATCTAAATGTTATATAGATATAAATCAAGTTTCAAACATTGGTAATTATAAACATTATCTAAATGTTATATAGATAAATCAAGTTTCAAACATTGGTAATTATAAACATTATCTAAATGTTATATAGATATAAATCAAGTTTCAAACATTGGTAATTATAAACATTATCTAAATGTTATATAGATAAATCAAGCTTCAACCATTGTGTCAGTAGGTTATTTTGTCTAGTAATAATATACAGAAAACAACAAAAGTTATTTCTAACAGCATAAACACATGTTGTCCATCGCCATTACAATATCACATGTACTATAGTTCAACCAGACTATGTTATATTGACTATAGAACTGTTAGAAATATTATACTATCACCTCTGATGTTGTAGCTTTATATTACATGTCCACAAACAATCATAATATAATAATAGAATTTATAAATAACTTACACTTGAATATGATACCTTTAAAGGGATATACAGGCAAATGACTGTGCCAAATGTATAGAACCAAGTTTAGTCTTTAAAACAGTATTAAGAGCGAAGAAATCACTTACTTATAACATTTGTCACTTATAACATTCAAATGAACGATTTAAAACATGTGGCATACACATTGTTTAAAACGCAAGTAGGATACTGAGGGAATCACCAAGCTATTTATAGATTTGTTATAGTCGTACTTGCTGAAATTAAACATTTTCATTGGTTGTTTTTTGTTTTTCAACATTCTTAGGCGGTTAGGATATCTTTTTAATAGAATTATACTAATGTTGCTCAATAACAAGCTCTAGTATCTTCTCATCAGTAAATGCATATTTTAACACTAATCTATTTTTAGCTAACCTGACCTACGTGGGTCTAGTTAGGAAATACCCCAATTATTACGAGAAAATAAAAAATCATTTTGCCAAGTAATATAACAGCGTGTCTGTTGCATTCACAGTTATAAAAATATAATTCAAAATCAGGAAATATGATGTTGAACTTTTGCCTGTATATCCCTTTAAGTGTTGGAATGTGACAAATACGTTGTTGTAAGTAATCAATCTTAAAAATCAATCAATCAAATCGACCAATTTACTAATAATCAATTCATCAAATCATAAATATCAGTTTTTCGATAAATCAATATTCTTATCAATAGTAATTAAAAAAGAACTTCTTCATTTGATTAAACGCTTATTTCTATATTACATATTCAATGGCGTTGTAAAAAAGATTAATAAAAACAATAAAAACATAGTAAAAACCTTCACCATAAATATATA
The DNA here is from genome assembly GCA_025267735.1 of Mactra quadrangularis. NCBI lineage: Eukaryota > Metazoa > Mollusca > Bivalvia > Venerida > Mactridae > Mactra > Mactra quadrangularis. The sequence goes on along the minus strand of CM046295.1, from coordinate 27,834,722 downwards.
CAATAACACAAAACAAAATAAAATTTATCACACATGATGTTATATAGTGTGATTGTGTTTTTTTTTCTTATATCAAGTTTATAGGACCTACATTAATCACAGTTCATGATTCGACTTTATTTTTACATTTGTTTTTATTTATTTGATATTGAAAGTTGTTGTCCAGAACAGAACAGCATGATGCTACTGTTAACTGGACTTGTCCTGAATATTGTAACATAACGCCACTGTTAACCAGACATTTTCCTAAAGGTATCGAAACATCACCTTTAAAGGGCCCCTTACCGCCGTCACTTCTTGTTTCTCTATACCACACAGTAGGTCATTAACTAATCTAAGGAGGACTGACTCACATCTGTAAGAACGTCTATATGCAGACTGATTTTTTAGTAAAAGATCATTTTTTTACATGAGAATTCATTCTATGAGGCCTTTTCATTACCTTAGATAAGAAGGACAGATTGCTTACCGGTCTATAGTTAACATAGTCCAGATCTAGACCCACCTTCTTGAGAATAGGCTTAACAATTGCCTCTTTCCACATAGATGGGGATACATCGTGTTTCAATGAGATATTTATTAAATGAGTAATTAGAGGTAATAATTCTCTTAGATAACATTTGAGCAATTTTGTTGGCAATACGCCTGACTCAGATGATTTGGTATTTAAGTCACATATAAGATCTCTGACCTCTCCTATTGTAAAATCCTTAAAATGGTCATGACTAGGTACAATCTTCAGTTGGGGTAAATAAGTTAGAAACTGCAGCAAGGATTCTCTAATTTTTGAAATTTTATGTAACGAGCGAAGCGAGTTGATAAATCTCATATCAACTTTCTACGAGTATTCTATCCGACTTAGACAACGGGTATGAAATTATATGTTTATAATGTCCCTTTTCATTTATTTTGTCACGTATTTATACTACTTGCCACCCCAAAGCTATTTAAAACACAGAATAATATAGTTGGCCTTAACCTAAAGCATACGATATTTGTGTCGTGAATTTCGTGAGGAAGCTAATTAAAACTCATGAGTGATATTCATGAATGTAAATATTATTAATGTGCCCATGTGCCTAATGTGCAGTTAAACAATGAATAAACAACACAAATCAACAATCATTTTTGATAAATAATCACAGTGGTGAGTCGTCATAGGAATAATTTTTTATCGCAGAACTAAAGACTGTTTTCGGCTAACCAAGACCGCTATTAGGCTGTAAGTACATGCAATTGTTTTATACATTTCATCGCTTTCTAACATTATTAAAACTAATAAACGTGTTAACATTCAATTTAGACTATATTTCTCTTTTATAGTCGGTTTGATAATAAAGAGAGTAGATAGATGTGAATTTTATAAACAGAATAATCACATATATATGTATGCTAACAAATTTTGCAAATGAAGCATTGTGGTACATATTACTGGTCGTTCTATAATGTAAGAACAAGTGGACCTTTGATTCAAACCGTACCAATATTTTTTCACCTGTTTAAAAATCATCAAGACCATTGTCTTGAACAAAAATGGTAGAAATATCTCAATTACATTGTAAAATACACAATGTTATAGAAACATGTGTGAATGATGACGCTTTAGCTATATTTGTTTTGTTGAAAGTAAGAACTATCCAAAATATACAATTGATTGAAAGGTTTTTGTCTTAATTATACTTCTCGGTTTTCATTAAATTAACATAACATATTGTATGAAGTTGATCAACTTGTTCGGATGAACTCAATAAATCATTTGTCTGCAGTAGTTTTTAGACTAATAAAATTATGTGCTTCCTTGTCTCCCAGTAATGAGCAATAAGGACAGTTAATTTATTAAAACTTCGGTTGGCTTTCAATCAATACAGATAAGCAATAATTATTTAAATATTTCATCCTAAACATCTACATGTATATACTCAGCATTTAATGGTATTTAACTGATTATGGGGTGGATATAGACTTTTTACAAGGGGTTGTAAAATATATGACTTATGCTGTTCGACAAATGAGATCATGAATCAGACCTTTCCAATTTTCATGGCCGCTTACTACAAACTATAGTATTTTGTTCTTAGTGTGCATGCCACTTGAGAAAGTCTGGATCCACACCATATTTCATGCACTGTTGTCTCGCAAGGAGAAAACGATCAGATTATTCCGAACACGTTACCGTGTGGTATGAGATTTATCAAACACTTTTTCAATGTATTTGATTGGCTGAGAGGGGTCACCGTTGTCTAACAGCTGATCTACAATTCAAGTCAAGCAGTTAACATGTTCACTAATCTAACAGTAATACACATATTGTGTTGTATATTAAGTTATTTTTATTAATGCCTTAGGGAGTTCTGATTGAACTGTTTACAATACATCTTTTTTTTCTTTTGTGATCGGTAAAGAGCTAATTTGAGTGAATTGATAATACCTAATGTAACGGTATCAAGATAAATTAAATAGAAATATATCATTATGTACCAAAATTGTTTAATTCATGAATAGATTACAACGGAAAGTGAGCAAGTTCGGGAATGAGCTGCGTTGTCCACCCAATAGGGTCCTTGGTCCACCTCACGCTACTTACATGATGCTTTTGTTGAGAAATCTTAAGTATTTATGATTAAACTTTATGTATATGATACTGAATAATATAACATTTACATATTAAATGACTAAAATAAGTACAATTACCAACTTAATATTTACTTTGCGTAACATTTTGTTATTCATGCAATTTTACGCACTTTAGGTAACCGGTGTCAGGGTAAAATTAATCTAATTTTTTTTTACAAGTTATTTATTTATACTATTTATTTTTTCCTTTATGTACTTTGAACATCATATTTTACTAAGAGAAGACTAAATTTATTGAAAATATTGAATTGTGAAAGAAAAGATGAAAAAAGTTTTTCGGCTCTCTGAGGGACGAATTTCACTTGTGGTGGCAGTGGTTATTGATTAAATAAAGGGAAATAACCGCTGCGGGGAGTTAGGACCTTCACCTCTAATAGTAATCTTTCAATCCGCTCTTTAAAGTTACTTTTAGATATCTCCTAAAGAACGATGAGTGTACAAGAGCTTTACAACCTTGGGCACGTTCCGCAAGGCGACCGCTAGCTAGCGCTTTGTGGCGATTTCTTACGGAACGGTTTGCTACGATCGAGCAAGTATCTAGCGATACGTTGCAAGTTTTTTCTTGCTAGCCGTATAATTCGGAACGTTTCTGCCTTTTTCAAAATGGCTGTCCACTGTGGAAACGAGTTTCTTTTTCAAGAATACTGATAAATATTTCATTAAATGCATATATTTCGTCAAAATGGATAAATAGAATAATCATGGTGATAATTGATTTGAATAATTTTTAATTGTTACAACTCTGACCTTTATGTTTCAGAAAGTCGCCAGGCATCGCGGCCGTGGCGTAGTGGTTACTATGTCTGACTTCGAATCCGGAGATCACGGGTTCGAACCCGGTCGCGGTAGGTCATACCCTATATTATTCGTTTTTTCTAAACTGTCAAAGTTTGAATAATTTCACGGTGAATGATTACACACTATCTCAATATCTCGAGTGTTAGACAAAGAGCACGAAGTCACCGTGAAATCATTCATGTTTTGACAGTTGAGAAAAAACGAACAATACATGAGTTGTCGGCCTCGTGGTAGGGTAAGTTAGGACTGGTGATAGAAGTGTCCTGGAAACCTATAGTAGGAAGAGCTGGTCGTCGTATATAACCTAAGTATGTGTTGAATTCGACGTTAAAAAAGGAGAAATTCGCCATCTTGGATTTGCTAGCTTGAAGTAAACCGTTCCGTGGACCTCTTATGCTACAAAAAATTGCTTTCAAAAAGCGCTATCTGGCGATCGCCTCGCGGAACGTGCCCCTTGTGTTTGGTGAAGAACTCAGTTTTATTTTAATGTTACCTTGAGTTGTTGTACTAAAACATTATGACGGCTGTCACTCCCGGAAGTTACTAGACGCATACTTGCGTCGGTGAGTGACAACTGCCCGACATGATTTCGAAACAGTATTATAGAGAATGGTCAACTCCACGAAAGTATACCCCGCCTGGGATAGTTTGATAAAAAAGACTAATGAAGTTATCAAGCAGGAATTCACTCAACTATTCAACCATAAAATAACCCATCTGACTTGCTCATTTGGTAGCACGCAAGTTTGTTGATTGAGGAATCATGGGTTTGATTCCCTGATGGGGCCTAGTTATGTTCAATCTGATTAAAAACCGATCTAAAATTTTCCGCTCGCCTACTCGCTAATTTAGATCTGGCCTTTTTCAAACGAAGGTCACGTTCTGGTGACCTTTTTTCATCATTCTATTCATGACGAAATTGTTATGATACGTAACTTGTTAACATCGTCCACGTCACGCAATTTAAAATAAGCCGTCCAATCGCAGACTGTGAATAATACTACTGTTAAATTAGCTCGCAAACCTTGGTCTATAAATAGAAATTACGAAATCAAAATGTATTAATAGTGTTTCGTCTAGATGAAAGCTACGCATTGATTGGTTGACATAAAGTTCATCTCGACGTGACCTTTCACGGAGACAGTAGAGATCCTGTACGACAATGCTCTACAGGATATCTGTTTACGGAGATTGAGTTATTTTGAGCTTGGTCATGAAATTATTTCTGCGGCAATTTGCCCTCATACCAACGATTCTTTATCATGTAGGACAATTGTCAGTCACTGACGAAAGTATGTGCCTAGTAGTTGGTTAACAGCTTATAATAGATTAAGCCTTTCCTAGATCCGTTAATAGGTTGGCTGACCGCCATTATTTCGTATACAATGTGTTTCTACGGCGTTAAACCCAAAAAATAATAATCAACTGTAAAATTCTTTAGTTCTAGTTTTCAGATATATTCTACTGAAATGTTTAATAATATCATACCAAAATTTTCAAATTGGAACAAAACTGAATTGGAAAACTAAGTCCATGGGCTAAACGATAACAAAATTAAGAAAACTCAATCCAACTGAGTTTCTATATCGATTATAGAAGTTTAGATATCGGAGCGTTTCTTTTGTAATTTTATCAAAATTTTCACTCACTTAAGATTAATGCACGAGGCCAGAAAGTTGAAATTAGTTCTTGTCGTTGAAATTTATCACATTAGATATTAGAAATAAACGTGCTAATGTTCAGTACAAACTTACCATAATTGGAAGAAAACACGAGACGTTATACATCTAAGGAATATTAACTTTAAGAAAATAACTTTGTACCAACTTGCATGTTCATTGAAACGTTTTAGATCTGATTTTAGTGATAGATGCAAAATAGTCCTAATTGTATCCAAACATGTAAATGTTGGATTGTTTCATCTTTGTTTATTTTTGAAGCATAAGAATATTTCATTTATAATTATATTAAATTTTCCAAAACAAAACGAAAATATAGATATTTTATAACAACAAATTATAAAGCACTGTTTTAAAAAATATAGAGTGTGTATTGAACCTTAATTAATAATGTTCTGTGTTTCATGGATAATTCTTAGTCTGGATTACCTGCCCCTTACCACTATCGTTATCGGGTCAGGCAAGCCGTGATCATGGCGGCCTCCTCAGTTATTATTCAGGTATTACGTTGTATTACGTTTTCTTGATCTTGCATGATCATTTGCTGACGATAGTTACTTTAGTAGGAGTTCGGTACTATATAGGTCATTCGATTTCGATTTTTCTGATTACACGTATATTAAAGCGAATGATTAACAAAAACATGTTTCAAGTGAACACAATTCGGACGTGGATTAGTCTCGTTAGAACTTCGGATACTTTATTTAGCATAAAAGTAACCGAACAACTAAAAAACTATCCACTGTCATTCTTGTTCAATGATCCTTTTATTAAAGCCTGTTTAGTAAGAACTGTTCATTTGAAAACAACTATCCAATATCTAATTCATTACATCGAGCGTGGCCATGAGCATCCTTTGCCTGACGTACTTTTACCTGTCAAAGTACGACTGGGAACAAGACAACGATAATTCTATAATCTTGTAACACTGCTGCCATTTAATGACGTCATACAAAGCTGGTTTTGTTTCATATTTTAAACAAAAACATCATAATGATAATCTGAGTCATATAAGCGGTCGGCACGGTGACGATCTAAAGCATCAACATTGAATAGTGTCTCTACTTTTTATGTATATTTTTAATCTGAGCTTAAAGCCACTATATGAAGATATACTCAAACGAAAAAGAAACGCAGGGTAAACTTCAGTGGTGATTTATGGTGAATTGTAAGAATGATATTAAATTTGGGATATTGATTTATCAAGTACTATCTTTCGTGACCTAAATTTGGAAATTTTCGTTGGATTTTGACCTTTACTTTTTGTGTTATTCCCGAGGGGAATGTGTCGCTAACAAAGTCATTCGACGCACGCGACGTGGAGGAGTAAGAGGCAAACCAATGTATGGACGTCTACAACGAGGACCTGCCTCACGTAATCGGTTCCTTACAGTTTGGGAGTGAATACGACGGTTATGATTGCCTACTGTCTTGTTAGCAGTTTCAGTGGCAGTAACGTAACGATTACGCAGGTTTGCGAGACGTATAGCCCTGTCCTGACGTCGTGTCGTGACGCGCGGACGCCCTGTCCGAGGCCGGTCGACAAGCCTTCTAGTTTCCCTAAGTCGACGAACAAGTCGCACTATGGTCGAAATATTCACGCCAAACTGCATAGCCACCTGCCGTTGCGTTTGACCTTGCATACGTAATGGCCTGACCCTGCTGAACGTCAGTAAGCCTTGCCATTAACGTAGAAAGTTAAAAACAGAGTTATAATACGGAAAACAGTGTATAAATGTCTAGAGTATTGGATGATATGAAAAGATGTGTTGAAGAAATTATCAAATTTATTCTGCACGAAATGTTTGCATTTCTTCGCATGTATCACGTGACACTGAACGTTTCATGCATCAGTAACTTTTCATTATGTGTTGAGTAAATAGATGCCTTGATAATAATCTGACCAATTTTCATCATCTTACACAAAGGCGATAAAAAGTTATTCCATATCATTTTACCCTGCGTTTCTTTTTCGTTTGGGTATATATTCATTAACAGTAAGCTTGAAAACTGTTTTACAACCATTAAGTTATCATAATAAAACATGCATTAAAGACACAGTTAAGTTGATGGCAATCGGTTGGAAAATCCACAATCGATTAATCGGAGAAATCGGTTGGGCGCAACCGACTGACTTTCCGATTATAATCGGTTGGATGCCAAAATCTATATAGCTTAATTCTGGTCATTGTCTTGCATAACCATGCAAAATATACATCTACTTCAATGATTTGATATTGTCTATCATTATTTAATATTTAATCGCCTTGCTTCTTAGCTTTATGTAAACATTATGGCACCAGTTCACTCATCTGAGTGAAAAAACTAACAAAATAAACTGTATTTTACATGTCTTTAAGTTTATTTGTGTCAATGGATTGTCCCAGAAGGATATCATCATGCAATCTTTGCTTTAGTTGCTTTACAGCACTAGCCCGGTTAGGCTACCAGGTAACAATTCTCACTAGCTCGATTTTGAAAAGAGAAATGTCCTTAGTATCTTATTTTTGTACATCTAAGGCATCAAACAATATATTTATCTGTTTTTTTTTTTCATATTTCTGGGAAATGTCATTCAAAATTTTAGTCGAATTATCTACTATAGCTTTATGCAATTGTGTTCACTGTTCAAAGTAATCAGCAACTTATGATATAATGAAATCAACTAATAGGGCATTACATAATTCACAAATGAGGAGAATACTAGTATTTCAGGTTCTGATCAATTTAATCAAATAACATATTTTTACTAAACAATGTTTATAAATTCGTTTAAATATGCATAATAATTTAGCATCGTTCCAATGGTAACAAGAAAGTATAAGATGACTCTTTTCACGCTTCAACAATTTTCAACATAGACAAAGAGGCGTAGTTCAAGCGTGAAACTCATTAACAGCTCATTTAAATGTAATACAACGCTGGCTTGTGTTGTCGTTCTTGAAACTCTTCAGGAAAAGGGAGGTTACTCTTAGGACATATAAATCTTGCAATGGAGATAGCACAACTCAACCCGTAGACAACTCAACACGTGACAACTGCAATAATTACTTGTTAGAGTAAAAAGAGCCAACGATGTCTTTGCTAATGCCTGTTATATGCGTAACATAATTACATCATTGATAGTAATAAACAATATTAAATGATCGTATTAGATTAGGCAGTGGCTAGATTACGGTACCGTACGGGGACGGATCGTCAAGGGGGCGAATAATCTTGGGGACGTATCGTATGTATACATTAGATATGACTTATACACTTACCGGATGTTTAATATACGGCGATACGTCGTTGGCGTCTTCAAAGTGTCACATTTAAAGTTAATTTGAGCGATTTTAAGTTGTAGAGTTTTGATTATAATTTTGAATGAATATGTGTAAGTGTGTATGAAACTTTATACAACTATTTATGGGAAATAGACGATTCTTAGAGTAATTTTTATTGTGAATGAATTGAAAGAGTAGAACGTTAATTTGACTTAAAATTCGTGAACAAAAATGGGAATGTAGCTTGATGCAAAAGAGCTTAGTACTTGAGGGAAAACCTTAAATGAATTGTAAAAAAGTCGATATTTTGTGAAAAAAATCAGCTTGTCATTTCACACCAAATCTTTAAATTTTAACGAAAATATCAACGATCTCGTTAAAATATACCCATTGATAACCAAAAATAAGAAGTTGTCAGCTCCTTTTGGTTAAAGAAAATAGTTCAGAACAATCTTTCGTTTGGTGAGATCGCTGCTGTACATGACCCTAAAATGTGTCGATGAAAATTAATTCTTTGACTGGTTTATTTTATTTGATAAAGTAAGATAAACATTGCCATGAGCAAACCACTTGAAAAGTCTAGTGTTATCCTTTTGTTAAATTCTGTTAATTGATATTTAATACATTACTTTATAGAAAATATACATAATAATATATTCTTTAATCAAAAAATAAGTTCAGGACATCGTTCCTTCAGCACTCCAGTGCTTTGATTGTTAAAATGGTAAAATCGCGGTCCGTGAGAAATTCGTTATGGTGGCACACCACAGTTTCATAGCCGCATTGTCGAAGTGGCCAGGGTCAAATTTTTAAATAATAGAAACTTTGGCAGTTGGATTGCATTTTTGAGGTTTTAGATATTTTTGATTGTTATATTTGAAGTTTCAACAGCTAATATTGCACTTTAATTATTAGGTACAATAGGTTTTAAGGATATTGTCCGAGGTATTGCGAAAAATTACTGTCAAATGCGAATGCATGGCTTTGCGGATCTAGCACAGAAATCAGCTGTTCATTTTCAAGGTACCTCAGAAATTGGAAAATTAGAGGAATAAAGTCACGGATGGCACCCTATTTCCTCATTATTTTCAGATTGTGCATGGTTTAATGAATACAAATCAGTGCGGTATGTATGGCTATCGTCAGAATTAAGAATTCTGTGGGACTTTGCGTACAGTGAAAATTCGCCATTTTGTCACCTATTTTCGCGACCATCAAAACAAAGAATTAAAGGCCCCTCAGGCAGAAAAGTTTGTTTTGATCATGTTTATTTTATTGTTTTTATTGAGAAACATATATTCATGCTAATTTTGAAAATCATTTGTTTCAGGTGTGTGACTACTGACTAGTGTGTGAGCTTTTCATTGTGTGGCCGGGTATTTTCAGCCGAGAAGCCGAGGAAAATGTGGTGTGCCACCTATGCAATGACCTTGACCAAAAGTTAAGCTTTGTCATTTAGAAGCGGTAAGACAAAAAAAGTTTGTTTGTCAACAATCACCTTTAATTTGATTGCAAAACGAAAACATAAATGTGTAAAACAGTGATTACGCAAAACTTTCAGATAAAAGTTATACAAGTTAACGTAAAAGTGCGTTCGGGTACATCTTTTTCGGATACAAACATGATTCGGATACGAAAACAGGACTCGCCCGATCGGTCTACTGACTGTGGTTTTCGCTCGCCCGTCGACGATTTCACTCGTCTTGGGCGTCGGGCACGTGGGTTAAGTCGAAGAAAAGTTGTTCTTAAACACATTTTCTGCCGAATCCTCCATTATAGCGCGCACACGAAAATAAATTATCTCCCTTGGGTACGGGCTAGTTTTTCGCGACGTCGCCGTCCAGAGAAATCGTAATCGATTAATCGTCGCTCAATTTTTTTAACCGATTTCGGCGACGTCGGCGATAATCGGAACATCACTACAGTTAACACTTCAAACCATTCTGCTCTCTAAGTTTAAGTTTGACGAAGTGTCCAATTCTTATAAAAGTAGGGTACTTTTATAAGACCGCATTATATTCATTTATGCGCTGATGTTTAATATACCTGATAAAAATAGTTTATAAGCTAATTTTGTAATTCGGAGTAAGTTTCTTTCTCTTTTAAGGTTTCATCTTTAACATATTGCGATCAAAACTATTGTTTCAAATATTGACAACCAAATTCTACTTTCGATTTCGATCTACTTTCACTTTGTAATACAATAAAAAATATAACTATATCTTAGCAATACTTGCATTTATTTGTAAAATCTTGTTCATAAGAGGTGTTTGAAATCGATAAATGTCTATTTTCTTTGCAAATAAAAAACAATGTTACATTGATATAGGGGCTTTAAATAGTTTAGTACATAGTAATGGAGGTTGGCGCGCGTTCAAACCTGACAATAACATCTTAGTCGCGGACGATTGTGTCAAGCATGCACAGACAAAAATGTTTCGGATGGTGTCTAATGAGAGACTTTCTGTACTATATCTGTTGATATATGAACACGGTTTGAAGTCACAACCATGGATTACAGTGGGTTGAGAAACAAAAATTTGTAAATATCAAACTGGTTTGAAATGTTAATTGTGACTCTAATGCATGTGATATTTTAAAGACTTCGCGGTTATAGGACTGTTTTAACTTTGATGTCTGCTGTAAAATGGATACATCTTTATTTAGTGGCTTTTAATCCCGTGTTGGTATTGATTAATCGTGGCATTGCTCTTGAAAACTGTAATCATTGAATAAAGTACCGACATTTTAAATCAAAGTATGACAAATGTACCCCATGTTAAATCTTATATATTTAACTTTTTATATTGTTGGATTTAATCAATGAAATATTTTTTATCATAAACTTTATTGTTTATTCACACAAAGTAGGGGGTACAAAATATTCAATTTTATTTCGATTTTTCTCTTGGTGAATTGATTACCAATTGTCTAGTGATTGTAACTACGTGTGTCGAACAATGAGTACAAAATCAAGACAAACAAAATCAAGACAAACAATTACAACAGCGTACCAGTTAGATTCCGGGGTATCATTTGAACAAGAACTTGTATAAATCACAGGCTTTTAAGAATAAAAGCAAATCAGAATCAATTTAGAGTAGAATGTATCTACTAGTAGCATTATGCTTCAAGTATATTGTATATTTGTTAAAACACGTGTCTGTCATACGTTTGCACTTATGAGGAAAGTCGGTAACGCCCGGCGGAAGTGATACAGTTGAAGTCCGTTGGCATACATGGTCGGTACAGTTGTTTTCATAAAAAACAACCTAAAAAATCGCCATATCGCTGAATATGATTGCTTGATTGTTCATGTGGCATTATCGTTCCCAGAGGCTCGTGGTACGAGAATGTTTATGTGGTAGAATGTATACTTTGATAATATTCATTTAATTTTAGCGATAGTGTTCATGAGAAATTCTCTCAAAAATCTATGAAATAGGCGTGGAGTTCCGAATGTATCGTTACGGAGCGTTTTGGAACGTTTAGGGTAATTGAACAGGCTACAGTGTTTAAGAAAACAAACCACGATCGTTTAGGCGATGGTCTTAAGATGAATGATGTTTCGGTTTTAGTTCATTAATTTGAAATTTCAGTTCATATTTTTCAGTATTTTAGATAGTAATGGCTCTTGCGGACGTAAATGGTGTCATTTTTCAAAAAAAACACTGCACAGAAAAATAAAAACTCTTTCGTACATTTTCATCGAATTACAAAAGTCATGGTGATATAAGATACAATGGAAGAATTTTGATAAATGAGCAGGCTGACAGACAGTATAGTGGTGACATCTTGTTTTGTGATTAGACTAGGAAGGATATCATTCTGATGTAGTTTATGAATTCTGTTTACTTCACTGGTTTCTTCTCTTGTTGGTGTGATTTAGTAACCATCTTAATTACTTTCTGATTGCTATTTAATCATTGCAATTTCCGTCTAATTCCGTCTGTTTCCGTTTATTTCCGTATCGTATAATTAGTAAATTTCATCGTCTACTGGTGAAGCATACTAATGATATGTTTAGTGTCTATACCAGCATGTTTGGGTGAAGACAAGATTATTGTTGTAAGACTGATGTAGTCTTCTATCAGACAATTGTTATCAAATATAATGAAGACTGATGCATTGTGGGAAGTGAAGAAGTTTGCAGCTAGACTGTATATTACATCGTTGTGCGTGATATAAGACTACAGTCTTGTTCTAGGTACTTGTACGCTTACAGTGTATAGTCCAACAGAATTAAGCTGAGCTTGAACTATCTAGTTATAATAATTACACACTTAACTTACATTTAATCGTGAGTTTCCGTATGCATGTATACGGTAATACACGTGTTTATAACAACCGATGTGACTATAGATCAATTTGTTAAAAGTGTCATGTTATTGTATTTTAAATTTTGGACTCATAAGTTTTTGGGGAAACAAGTGAGTCAGCAATATTATGGCACAGTTTCAAAGTATTTATTCTTATGAAAACAACATTAATTGTTCAGTACGTGTATTTTGTCGAAAGCTTCCGATAAAACGCGATTTACAAACGAAGACAAAATAGACTATAAAAACTTAGTTTAATATATTCTTGCATAAAGGTCAAGCTCAGGGCTGAGTTCAGTTACCGCGAACGTTACAGAACGTTCCGTAACGATACATTCGGAACTCCTCGTCCATTTGCTGCGGACATATTTAGACGCTATTTTGTAGGGGTGTAACAATACGGTAAAAACCGTATTGCAATATATTGCAATACACAAAACCCGTATTGCAATATATTGCAATATATTGCAATACATATTTTCCTTTGCGTATACATGCATAGCATAAATTAATGCACGTGCATCGTCTCTATTTGATCAACATGGTACATAGATATTTGCATTTTCAAATGATCTACACATATTATGCAAATGTTTGAATAAGTTAGACAAAAATTTTGAATGGACTTTTAAAAATAATTATTCTCTCACTTTACGAAAAATATTTCAAGTTTCCGAACACATTTTAATTTAAATTTCAGACTCAGATAAGAACAATCAGTAAGGAACATAACTAAAACCGGTTTAGTGAAAAACGAACCGGTTAAAAACCGTCAGAAGTCGTATTGCAATATTAACCGGTATATCGGTTAACCGTTACACCCCTACTATTTTGAAACTACCGGTGTTGAAGTAAACAAATATATGGCCGAGGAGTTCCGAATGTATCGTTATATAACGTTCTGTAACGTTTTGTGTAATTGAACACGCTACAGGTTAATTCTGTTGGACTGTACCTCTCCAGATGTAAAATTTGGCATAACAATTGACTTCAGATATATGTTCACAATTTCATTCAAATCGACCGACTTTTACTTTTGTAAAGGAGGAAAGTGTCCATGTTTCTTAAATGAACAAACCTATATCTGAAAAAAATATGTTGTATACATTTCAGAATTTCAATAAATATGATATGTTTGTACGTGTTATTGTTGTGACCATTATTCTGTAATTTCAGAATGAATGGAATTTTATTACATGCAGTTGATCATGAACAGTAACTAAAAGAAAAAAGGTACTCAGCAAAAAAGTAACTATGTTGACATGAATACTGACATAAAATATGCTGCATTGTTAAAATATGTGTATAAATATAGGCCTGTATAGAAGGTATTCCAAACATATAGTCGTAACCCAGTAATTGGTATGTTACAACCGAGTGTAACCTATATCCGAGTATGCTACCAAGCTGATTTTACATTAAACACACAGGGATGAAAAATGGACCAAGTTTTACTGTATTCAAATATCTTCTATACAAATGATTTGTCTGGAAAGTTATTGTTTGTTATATTTGTGTTCTATAAATAAAAAACAAACTCCCTTTACATTGTCTCCTGTATTATTTTACAATTATAAGACTATCAGACTTCAAATAACGTGTGAAGTCTGACTTGAAGACTTTTATTGACTGAGGAAAATGATTTATGAAAACAGAGACATGCATGAATATTTATACTTTTTTGTTATACAAGATATCTTAGATTTCCGTAGCTTTTGTTATATAAACTACGATATACACTGTAAATCATAGGCGGGCAGAGTTCCGAGTCAAAAACACTATAAAAACAGATAGATACTTTTTTCAATAAACATAAGACATGACTGTTTACATGCTGTGCATAAAAATAGAACATGCAAGGTTTATTACTCGAATCAAAGCTCTGACCTGGTGAAAATCTAATGGTGTCATAAATAGCAGTATTGTTAATTGTAGCATATCCAGGTACAGGATAATAGACAAATAGAAATTATTACATGAACACATTAACTTTTGTCTTGAGCTTTTAATATACTTTATTACAAATGTTGCAACGGTATTAAACCCAATCGCCAAGCAGTTTTCAAGTTGAAGCAAATTGGATGTATTCTTGTATTCGATGTAATCAGTCATTTTTGTGATTATTCTACAATTTCCGTTCTCTAAGTCGCGCACCAATACAATTGTATGAAAAGGAATGTTTGTGTCTAAACAAATGAAATAAATGCAATTCTTATACCAATTATTACTACGGATAAGGACTGCACAATTGATTCGCAATACGATATTCATTAACTATAGTATCAAATTTGTGAATCGAAAAATTAAAAGATAAAGTCATTGAATTATAGATATTCCATAGATAATTATATAAATGGTTTCACCGACTAGGATAGGGTTGTTACAATAGAACAATTTAACCCTGATATAATCAACGCTAAATCACATGATAACAGTAGGTAACATTCAACGGAACAATCAAATGATGATAAAGTGATTATATAACATTTTCTAATCAATCATTGAAGTCATACTTATTATATAATTATTATACAAATGTAAATTACAGTATGTATGCGTTGTTATCTATTGATAATTTATTTTCTATAACTATGAGGTTTTTATTTAAAAAAAGAATACATGTATTTCCTAACAAATCAGCTAAATCTGAACAATAAATAGTAGAAATTTGACAATAATGTAATAAATCGCGCATAATGATTGTTATTATATATTTGATTTAAGTTGTAAAAACTATTCGAATACATTTAAAGTACATAATAGAAACTTTAAACAACGTAGGGACGATGTCATAGAAATATTACAGTAGAAAGTACAGGCCACCGGCACGGTCCCGAATCAAAAGCACTTGTATACAGTAAATTATAGTGTTTATGATTAGTGACCGTGCCGGCCGTCTGTGGTAGAAAGTTCTGGTCATATTTATAAAAAGTCGCTTATTTGCGCAGACATCTGTAGTCAGTGGTCCTTCCCGCATTAAAATCGCTTTATTATATTTTTTGGGAGAAAAAAGCTTAGCTGTTCTTTGGAATGGTCTTGCATCACACTAGCAAATTTTAGATGGCGTCTTAAAGTTAAACTTCCGTTTTGTAAATTAAAAGTATACTAATTAATCATCATCACGCATATTAACTTTAAACTGCTGTCACGAAGGTAAGTAGTTAATAAAGAAATAAGTGAGCATACTTTAAAAAGGGACCCTTTCATGGTGAAGGCATCCATTTTGAGAGCAGCCAGTCAGTCTTAATTGCACTCGCATATGTTTGAAACGTATACGTCGTACAGACCGTTTCTTATCGAAAACGTTAGCCCAATTCGCAAACGTTCGCGAACGATATCGTTAAGGAACTCAGCGCATAAGCCCGCATCAAAAACTGTTAGTGAAAACTTAAGCCATTTGTCAGTGTATATTTTAACGTTTTCTTTTCGCACCTAATTTATATCAATATGTCGTATCAAACAAACTTCAAGTGCAAGTTCAATGAATTATCAAGCGATAACTTGCACTTGTACATTTGATAGATTTATCAACGTGCTTAAACAGTGATCGGGTATAATCGGAAAAGTTCGGTAATCATCGTCAATGATAGAAGTATGTATACTAATTATAATTAAGTTAGGTTTAATTAAAGATAGCTTAACAGTTGGAATATTTTTATCAATAGACAAACAATACTATGATATGTAATGTACATATAAAATATTTATAAAACAAGACTCAGTGACAGAAATATTTGTGTTATGTTTATTTACTTATTATTTTAATATTTGTAATACATGTACTTAAAATATTTCATTACAGGTAACTTGTATAGTCATATTTAAATCATTCAAATGAAAAGTTTAAACAGTTATTGTTCAAGAAATGACTTACAGCTATCTTGTTGTATAATACAATATAGGCACGACTTTTGTGTGTTGTAATTAAATATCGAATGCTTTAGCACAATTTATTTAATAAGCACATCAAATAAGTGTCTATGCTTTATCTAAAAAAATGTAGAAATAAATGAATGTTATTTCAATTCTAACATAGAAAAAAATAATTTGAAGTTTGAGTTAATAAACGAGTAAGTAAATTATAACATTCGTATATATGTGTTCAATATTAGAATATAGATGTCGTCAGATTGAACAAAGATAGAAGACGCAAGTGCTTATGTTAGAATAAATCTTATTCATCTGACATGATAAATAACAAGCCAATTGTTAGAACTGCGTGATTTACTGACATGTTGATTATGTTTAAATGAAATGTACAAGGTGTGATTATCACATCACAAAACATACCTACGGATACCCATGTGCAATAAAAATGTATAAATGACACATGATGTAAAACAGACTTGTTCAGATACCCGACGCTTCATTATAACAGCCTATAAATCACAATACTGCAAGGTTTTTTATTTGTTTTACTTAACTTGCAAATGTCAATGTATAATAAACAAAAGCATGTATATTAGTGTGATATTTCAAACACTTGTGATGTTTAGGTAAAAGCCACGAATGGTAATATATATCTACTGGTATGATGTATATTAATTATATATACTAACATTGCGTTCAAGGCAATGTGGATGAAGTCAAGTCCTAAACGACTTATTTAATCGGCAGAAATGTCACAGTGATAATATTTTGCACAAAGCAAAACTAAGGAGTGAAAAATAATGCGAAGAGCATATACATATACCGACATAACTACGCTAGTAATAATGAAAACAGTTGTACATGGTTTCTAGTCTACATGAACAAACTTCAGAACTCATGTATTTTATTCTGTATTCTGATAAATACAAAATGTAAAATAAATGAAAGTCTTACCTCTCAGAAATACGTTGATTTGGTCTAGAATCAAAAATATCCGGTATAATCCTGTCACAAACTTGTACACTGAACGGCTCAATTCTAGGAATAAATATTTCCAAGTATGTAATACACGTGCAGAATATTTAAATATTTCCAAGTATGTAATTCACGTGCAGAATATCTTTAATTGACACAAAAAGAAAATGACATTTCAGTAAGGTTATGTATCGAAATAAGTTAAAAATGTTTAAGTTCCACACTTATTACTTGCATATTAAGTCACACACACACAAACATGTAAACATATCCATATAGAATATAAGACAGTAGGTTTTATTAATCAAACTTTATATATATATTAACATGTACCTACATGCATTTGTACTAACACATTATAATAGTACATGTAATTTGTATAAAATAATTATAAATGTAAACCAAATTCCTTTTATCTATTTTCAAGAAAAAAACAGAAGTCGATTTCGACAATCTATACCATCAGCTCAAATCGCTAATAAACAGTTTAGCCACTTAGTATAGAGTGTTTTCAATATTGTAAATGACATGATTTTTAGCTTATCTATGAAATGAATTTCATGATTGATTTTATTGAATTTCTTCTTAACTGTTTATTTGGTGAAATCTTCGATTATTTTATAAAATTCTTGTCGGGGTTTAATGTGAGTTGCTCAGTCTATATACTCAAACGACTCTTATCTGGCCCACGTATATCTGAAATTAAAGGTATAACTCTACTAAATTGTATAACGGTCTCCCGTGTAAAGAACAATGCCGTGGAATTTACTATCACTCCTCTTATCACGTTGGGGTACAGACTTTTGTTCACAAACGAATACTTGTTATCACTTTTTAAATATTTACTGAATGTCATAAGTTATGTAGAAAATCCTCATATATCCTGATTGATCAGACCACTGTAGGACTCGAGATTGACAAATTTTCATTAATCTGTATCGATGAGAAGTTTTCAATCGTTTCGTATTGATATAAGTTAAGTGAAAAAATAGACAATATTACAGATAACGTCTACTTGAAACATTTAACTTGTCCTTGATAATTACAGAATATGTAATTTATCTATTTATTCAACAATCCACTTGTCTTTATAAATGATTACTATTCAGTGGTTGTAATGGTATTTGAAATTATAACTAGCGGCGCACTTTTTGTTTCAATTGTCTTTCTTATGAAGGCGACTACACAGTAAAGGTCTATATTGTCATGAGTACATATACAATGTATTATCTTCAGACTTTTAAATCCAGTATGTTAAATAGTTACAGAACAATAATCGTTCTGTTCTGTGCATGTATGTTCTATACCATACACTATAATTAGTTAATGACACGTGCATATATTTTATTAACTTCACGCTGATGTCATTTCCAATGCAATGCCCAATAATTTTATTTTTTACATTTCATTCAGACTAATCCAGGAAATCCAACATTTACTTGCAGATCATCTTCAATATAATGAATTAATGTATTTTATAAATTAGTTACTTCTAATCAATGTCACAGTCAAGCTTTGAAAACCGGATGTCACGTGATTATATGCAGACATAGGTTAAAAGCAACTTTAACGAGATTTATCCCCATGATGTACAATTTATGTCTCAAATGAGTTTTGCACAATACAATATACTAAGAAAGCACGTTTATTTTTTCAATTATTAATCCGTATCATTTCCGATCAAATTTCTAAATTTCAACCAACTTAATAAAGTCAATTTTATACTCGCGACACGAGATCACAACAATTAAGTGAAATTTCCAATTAACTGTCTCTGACAGTGAAAATAATATTAATCACTTTCGTTGATTAAAATCCACTTAGAGATGTTGAATTCCGTGAATGAAGTGTTTATTTCACATTAAGATATGTATCAGCAGAATTAGGGATAGAAGTCAATTCAATATATAAAATACTGCAATAATCACCACAAGTGTTAAAGAATACTTCAACATTACGACATCGGGTTCTAGAAAAGATAACTCACACAGACAACAACAGTGTTATGTAGAATTGTTCACTTTACCAATACAAGTTTGCTTCCATTGTGAATAATAAATCTGAGCTAAGATTAATTAATCGGCGATAAAACGATTGAAAAAACAACACTTGCGATGCTTCTGTGTGATATTATCATGAATATAATTTTTCAGATCATATTAATAATTTATATGGTTCAATTTTATTCAACTGTCAGTGGTGCAAACAGTTACACCGCTGATTTAAATATATTTCTATTGATCGAGAATATATAAATATTTTAATGAATATTTAGATGTACGTAAACACTACTGGCAGTTTGATAAAGCCGAACAGTCATCACAAAGTATATTATTCACAATGATTAGTCTATAGTAAAACTTAGCTATTTACTTTGATCGTAAAAAAGATCTTACAACTTAGATTCCAATTCCTGGTCTCCCGATACTGAGCTGAAAAGATACTTAAAAAAATTGTGTAGCAGTTTCATTGTATTTATTGTCGTGAAAACTTTATTTATT
The DNA here is from genome assembly GCA_025267735.1 of Mactra quadrangularis. Lineage (NCBI taxonomy): Eukaryota > Metazoa > Mollusca > Bivalvia > Venerida > Mactridae > Mactra > Mactra quadrangularis. Next base: position 27,814,680 of record CM046295.1, on the reverse strand, counting down.
AAGTACGTTTGATTCAATGAATAAAAGGGTAGATATATTATGCGCTAAAAGTTTAGTGAATTTTATGTCTCACTTTTAACATACAAAATTTGTTATTTTCATATGAATGACATATATTTTAAGTAAGGATTTTATTATCATTTAAATGTATTGTTTAAAGTATTATCATATTTATTTTGCACATAATTTTACACTAGATTTTTCAATATTCATAATCAACTTAATCAGTAATAACAAAGAAACTGACCACATGTTTATTTTCTCCTTATCTTGATTTTCATCACATATTTTATGTCGCTGTTTTATATAAGATGCATTGTTAATGTTTATTATAAATATTGCTTCCTTCTTATGTTTTCGTATTTTAGCCATGTGGCAGTTGATAATCTTTCCTATGACAAGTCACATTTGCATTAAATACATATCTTTAATATATTTCCTGGTCTAGTCACAGTTAAAGGTGTCGACTAAAGAGATCAAGACGCTTGATTACATAATATTTGTAGTTTTGAATAAATATACTAATTAATGCCAACATCTGTTAATTTCCTACTATGATTAAGGACTGCCTATATATAGCAAACTATTTTCTGTATATAAGGATCATATAATATACAGTATAAACATATAATTAAGAAGAAAAACCTGTAAGATACTTCGTGAAATCTACACTTTGTGATATTTACTTTTTTAACAGTTATTAACAATATTTTGTGGACTTTGTGACTTACATTTATTTAATTATTAACTCTGTGTCAACTTTGTGGAATCTTGTAATTGGATATTTGAAGAAATCAATAAATTGTTATTGACTTTGAAAACTTTGTGATTGTTTCAACTATTCAACGTTTATTAAGAATAGAGAGTGACATTCTCGGCACACCGGCTACTCGACGATACGTCTTGAGATTATTTCTTCACTAGCGTATTAGATATTACTCACTAGTTCTCACACAGATAACACAAGAATACTTCTGAATACATTCATCTATCCATATTTTAGACAGACTTTTCGTTTGTTAAATCGACGTGCCAAGTTAAAAATCACGTGTACCAGGGATTCTATCAGTGATTCAAACCCGCAACCCTCGATAACGAAATTCCAAATCCCTTTGGTTTCCATCTAAGTTTCAATGGAAGAACATTTTAAACATTAAGGTTTATACACATGAAGGATCAGTTTTGAGGAAACATCTCTTAACCAACATAAATGATTCTCTTTTAACGTATATAGTCATGGATGACAGTTGTAGTCCATTATGGTATATCGCTCGTGATTCTGATATTTATATATTGAAATATGTTTGTAAAACAATCATTCGCACAATGGCTACGTTTGTGTCGAAACAGTATACACGCACATGTGAAAAATGTCTTCTTCTTACTTATTTATTTATTTATTGGAGTTAACGCCGTATCAACACAATTTAGGTCATTTCACGGCGTCCAGCGCACCTCAATCTGCGTAAACGCATACCCAGCACACCACGGTCGTACTGGATCTGTACTTTTTCCCTTTGAGGTCACATCGAGATGAACTTTGTGTCGACCAATCAATGCGTAGCTTTCATCTAGACGAAAACATAATTAATCACATTTTGATTTCGTAATTTCTATTTTTAGACCAAGTTTTGCTTTCTAATTTAACCGCGGTAATATTCACTGGCTGCGATTGGGCGGCTCATTTCAAATTTCGTGACGTAGACGATGTAAACAAGTTACGTATCATAACAATTTCGTCATGAATATTATGATGAGAAAAGGTGACCTGAACGTGACCTTCGTTTGGTAAAGGCCAGATCTACATTAGCGAGTATGCGAGCGGTAAAATTGTTGATCGGGTTTTGCGCACCTAACCTAGCTTTCCTGGACCCTTGTCTATAACTAGTACTCACATACCCTTCCACAAGGCCGGAATCTTCTCCATATTATCTAATCAATGGAGGAAAATCGACATTATTGTCAAATTTTCATGGAAGGGTATAACCTCCCCGGGCGGGATTCGAACCCGCACCCCTTCGGGCACGAGTATCCAAATCCCGGCGCGCTACCAACTGCGCTATCGACCCGGGTTTTCTTCTTACTGACAATATTTTTTATGCATAAAATGTGTTTCTGTGATAAGCTACATAACAATCGTCTTAAGCTGTGGACAAGTTTATTTGAGCTAAAGGGGTGTGCGTGGTTCTTATCCTTCATAAAATTGAACTGCAATGAACAGTGCCTCGAAATATTTAGTATTGCTACTTCCAATGATCATAAAAAACTTTTACAGTCTGAATATTTTGTTGCAAATAAGATTTCTTGTAAATTAAATGAACATACATATATTTCTTAATACATGGTGAAAAAATATGGTCACTCATAAATCACGAAATCAGTAATTCTATTAACAATAATAATGTTTTTCATCTTTAGTGTATATATATGCTTGTTAAGTATACATTGTTCATGATTGTTGTTTTCATACATGTTATTCATTCATTCAAATGGATATAAATTAACTTAAACTTAAACCTGTTTTATTTTATTTTCTTAAACGCCTAATTAGACTGCGTTAAAGAAACATATTTAATGGCGTTTTACAATTACAACACGTTTTAAACATAATTACAATGTTAACATGATTAACTATTTAAAATATCTTTGAAATAAATGCCTCAACCCGAGAGGTAGATCATTCCAAAGCTGTGGACCTGCTGTCTGAAACCCTCTGTCATTAAATGATTTTCTACTGTTATGAGGAACCTCATAGCACCCTACTGACGATGCTGAGTTCCTCAGTGTTCGTGTGGAAGTCTTAGTGGACAGGAGTTCCATCAGATACCCAGGAGCGTTTCCAACTGAGCAGTTATACATATATGTCAATATTTTAAATTAAATTCTTTGTTTTACAGGCGGCCAATGTAAATCAACCAATGCCTGTTTAGAGCTGTCACGACCAAGTACTAACTTGGCACACATTTTCTGAATTTTCTGCGTTGCAATTTATCTAATTCACTCTGAGTTATACCATAGAGGATTGCATTACAATAATCTAAAAGAGAAATTACCAATGACAGATCCAACACTTTTTAAAATTGAATCTTTTGTAAGAAATTTACGGATACTTTCAATCTTAAAATAGTTGACCATACTCTCTAAAGTTCAATCTTTGATCAAGAAACGCGCCTATATAACACCTAACCTCAAATGTAATTGCATTGTTTATTGTTTTATATAATTGTTCATGTATTTGTTTGTAAATATGTCATAGTCTCCATAATGGAGGATTCAATAAATATACGGTAACTTCATTAGCATCTCTCATAAAATCGTCATATTTCCTTACTTATATTAAAGGTTAAACTTTTGTTTTAAAACTCAAATTGAGACATTATTTCTAATTGGTTATAAAGTGAAATCACACGAAGTTCAATATAACATATTAAAGTTGTTAATAATATTCCTAATTTGATCTTACTCGTATATTATGATATATTGTACAGAAATTTATCATGTTTATTTTAAACATTATCACGTGATTTCATTTTAATCAGTTACAAGTTTTACAAGTTTACAAGTTTATTCATATAAACACCGGAAGGTCTTAGACCCAAGCGGTAAATACAAGTACATTGACATGTCAGTACAATATAAATGATCATAATGGATTATCAATACAGAACAGAACAAAATACAATAGATCTAACTTATCATACATAGTATCATAGCTAGATAGTATATTACCGAATTGCAATATATAGTCATATCATTATATATGTATAAGTTATAGGTGTTTCAAAAAGAAACAAATTACAAAACAAACAAACAAACAAAAATTAATCACCTCTTTCAAGACCCGTTATTGAAAGAAAGAGCAATAAATATTGCTTATTGATAAATATATATATAAATGCAATCCCGATCATCTTTGTAAACTAACTCTCGGGTATCCATCTAATTTTAGACATACGCATACATATTCAAAGCAGAATCACACAAATATATATGTGTATCACACACACACATACACACATACACACATAAACAACATACATCGTGCAATCTTTCATTTATAAACAATTATTTTCTATAAAATATAACATATTTTAGACATCTTAAGCGTATATATGAGCATTTCTTACTTCGAAAGCTTTATGTATATATGTACCAAGCTTAATAATTAAAGCTTTATTTTCAGTATTAATGAGTTCAATCAGTTTGAACATGCTAGGGTTATTACGATAGTATGTAGGAATATAAATATTTCTTAATTCTGAATAAAATGTACATTCTAAAATGAAATGAAACTCGTCTTCTAATACATGGCAACTGGTACAGAGACGTTCATTAATTGGAGTGGATCTTGGTTTGTTCCATCTACCAGTTTCAATGTGTAATCTATGGGAGGACAATCTAAGTCTAGCCATACTATATCTAAATTTTGTAATGTTTAAAATGTTAAGATATGGCTGAAATCTAAAATTTGATATATTCTTGTAGAATAACGCTCTACTAGAATTAGCCAATCTATTGTTCCAATTTTGTATGAAATTATCATTAAGTCTTTGTTTGACACAGCATAAAAATATATCAACATTACCAATATCTTGAAAAAACCATGCATCATAAAAACCAAGGTTGCACAAAAATGATTTTAACAAAGAACACCAGTTAGGTTTATTGGGGTACAAATCTGTATCCAATTTTAACATGTTATATACTTTTCTATTAAATCTATTTCTATTTGTTCGTAATAATTTTACCCAATATTTTACTATGTTAAAATAGCGGATTGTTTGAAAAGTTAACCTCCCTAATTCTCCGTAGATAAAATCGTTTTGAGTGTTCTTTTTTACCCCTAGTAATCGTTTACAGAATTGTAAATGAACTCGTTCTATTGAATTTCCCTGTACAAACCCCCAAACTTGGCTAGCATAGTTAAGAATAGGTGATATCAATTTATCGAAAAGATCTAATTTATGTTTTATAGAAATGTCTGTATATTTGTATAAATATTTGTTCATTTTAAAAATACCTTTTAAAGCTTGGCCAGCTAAAACATTTTGAGCATTAGAGAATGATCCCCCTGATGAGAATACTACACCAAGGTATGTAAATTGTTCAACAATATCTAATTCGGTATCATTATAATAAAACTTAGTATTATCTGAAATCCTGCCCCCTTTTCTAAAGATCATAACCTTAGTTTTACTGGTATTAACGTATACATATTAGACTTCGGCCGGTACAAAACACTACGGCGTTTATCTGTATTCACTGTATTTACACCTTGCTATGTTTATGAATTATACATTGTAACGAATAGTTCACTGAATTTACTATAGAGGTTAAAGATCATAACTTCACTAGTGCCAGAGCACAGGCCAAATCCTTTTATGGTTACACGTTTTGGACAGGTTAGATACATCACAAGTTCATCCAGCCTCGTTTTGAAAATACATTCCAAAAGCGCGTTTCGGGTACAAGTTCTTGAAACACTTTTTACTTTGGCTTTGACTAATCAAGACGAATTTCTAGTACGTGATTTTTATAGAACTTACAAGTTATATTTTCGTTTTTCGTTATTTTTGAAAGCTTTGAATTAAGGACTTAAAGATATCTATAGGATCTTTCAGTGAGCTATTTATGAATATTTTGGACATTGGATTTGAGTTGTAATTTTTAAATAAAGTACCCATAATGTGAAGAGTGGACTTTGTCTTGATTATTAGTTTAGATTATTTGACTTGTGTGAATGTTTCCTGACTTGGACTCGATCCCGAGATTACGGACCTCTCACTGCCAGCAGCTTAAGTTCAAGCTGCATAATCACCACTAATAACAGTCAGGTTACAAACGACTAATTTCCATCTTTTACAGTAATCTTCCAGAACATTTAAACTTAGTTGTAGCTCGTCTCTACTATTAGCGAAAATAACTATATCATCAGCATATAAAATTAAGAATATTTTAAACATATCGACTTCAATACCAGCAAGACCATTACTAATAAACATATCCTCAATATCATTCAAAAACATAGCAAATAAGAAAGGCGAAATACATTCCCCTTGTCTAACACCTAACATACAATCGAATTCGTCACTCAGTTCGTTATTCAATTTTACCCTAGATTTTACAGATGAATACATAGATTTCATAATGTTTAAGATACTACCCCTTATACCCAGTTTAATTAATTTTGCCCATAGATTATCCCTTGTTACATAATCAAAAGCTTTTGTGAAGTCAATGAATGCACAAAATAACTGTTTGCCTGTATTAAGTACGTGATTTATAATCCCATGTAAAACAAAGATATTATCCACTGTTCCCAAATGTGATCGAAAACCCGCTTGCGCCTCTATATATACATTATATTTTTCTGCCCAGCCGGTCAAGCGGTTGTTAAGAATCCTGGTAAATAATTTGCCTAAAGTACTCAGTAACGTCACGCATCGAAAATTGTTTACGTCATTTAGGCTACCACGTTTGTGGAGGGGTACAACAAAACCCTCCGACCAACTTTTAGGAAAATATCCAATTTCAAAAATTTTATTAAAAAGAGATAGTAGGTATTGAGACAAAGTATGCCTTCCATGTATAAAAAATTCATTTAAAAACATATCAGGACCACCTGATTTATTACCGTTTAATTGTTTTATAGCTTTAATAAGTTCGTTATGTTCAAAAGGAACATTTAATTCATCAAACATCACATTAAATTCATTTTTTTCATATCTCTCTATAAAATGTAAAATATCTTCGTCAGGCGTGAAAAAAGGATCAGCCGGATTATTTATAGATTTAAAATACTCTTCGAAATTATATAGTGGAACGTTAGTTTGTTTTACATTTGCGTTACTTTTTAGCATATTCCAATACATTTTAGCGTTTTTAAATCTGGCCGCCTCGAGTTTTTTGGTTTGTAAATCATCATAGTCGGACTTACATTTACGTAAACATGTTTTAAAATGCGAGCGTGCAGTAACCATACTTGATCGGTTTAAATCATTTTTATCCGCTCTGTATACGTTGAGCTTAGCATAAAATATTTGTCTTTTAATGACACATTCCTCATTAAACCAGGGTTGATGAACTGTGTTATTAGAACTATCACTGTTCTTAGAACTACCACTTGAAGAAATACTATTTTTCAAAGTACGTTTAAAAGGTGAGGCAACATTATCAATGATTTCAGAAAACTCGGAGATACAAGAATTAATGTCTGCCTCAGACTGTGCCGAGCTTACGTGATCATTAAAATATTGAAGTTTGACGTTAATATCGTCACAATTTAACTCATTGATAAAATAGTCTTTCAAATCAGTGTTCCACACATATTTTTCATGTACAAAATCATGACAAATTGAGCTATTTTTATCACAAACAGGGACAGGAGCACTAAAAACAAATGAAAAATCAACTACACAGTGGTCAGATAAAATATTGGGTTCGTGCACTTGAAAATACGATACATTGTTCATTAAATGTGGGGTTACAATAACATAATCAACTACACTACTTCCACGACTACCAACATGAGTAAAATTCCCACACTTATCTTTATCACAACGACCATTTAAAATACGTAGGCCAGATTGTTTACATAAGTCTAATAACATAATACCGTGAGTATCAACTCTACCCTGGTCATGTGAACGACGACTTAAATCTGTATCGATACAATAATCAATTGATAAAACATCGATATTACATAATGAATCATACAATACAAAATCTGGACTGTTAGAGGTATGTGCGTTCATGTCGCCACATAATACAAGGTTAAAATCGTTGTCATTATTAACGTTTAATTCAGTGATGAAATTTAATAACCTGTCAAAAGTATGGGTATCAACCATATCTTGTCTTGAACTACCTTCAGGTATAACATAGCAAAGACAGAAAAATAGATCATTAGAAAGACTAAGCATAGTACCATCAATTTTTATACATAAAATATCATCATTGCTTGTAAATACCAATGTATTCTTAGTTACATATGTGTCCCTTAAATAAACAATTAAACCTCCCGAGGACCTTTTACTTGAACTCTTGTTCTCAGTTCTGTTTAGCACAAAATATTCAAAATTATCTACATGTAAGTCTATTAAATCGTTTGTCCAAGTTTCAGTAAATAATATAATATCATGATTTTTAAAAATACTTTTCAATTCTGGAGTTAAAAGTTTGTTTGAGCGTCTGCTAACTAAACCCTGTACATTAAGTAGTGCACAACGTAGCGTGACCTTCCTATCGTATTCCTATGTAGAAATGTTATTGTCTTTGGTCAGCTGATCCGGTGTACTTGGATTTAACGTGGGGGAAAACCCACTTTCTACGCTGACATTTCTATTTTTAGAAGCGGGAAAACCCCGAGAACTATCTTCACGACTGTTACTAGATTTTCTGCTGTATGGTGCTGTAGATTGAGATCGTTTACGCGTTTTCACGTTAGATCTTGAACGACCACGTATTGGTCCACTATCTGTTTGATTGATATTTGGATTGGTTGCATCACATTGCAAAACCTTAACACTCGTTTCATCAGATTGCACATTATTGACGATATTTACATTTGCCTTCTGTTGCACGGGGTTGGGTTTAACAAACACAAATTCACTATTATTTGTATTATGATCAGAACTTTGATCACAAGATTGGCTCTGTGCAGACACATCATTATATAAACTATTAATGCACGAATTTAAATCACTATCAAACGACTGATTCACTGAACATTCAGGTGCTTTCTGAGTCGATTCAGTAATGCTGATTGTTGATGATGTTGCTGGTTCTGGTCTTTTATCTGTACTGTTAGATAAAACTTCAGATGATGAAATGGGTTGTGTATATGTATGTTGAACTTCCATAGCTGAGGACCAAGAAGTCGTTTGTTGGTGGTTATCTGATGTATTGTGCTCAATATCAATGGATTGGCTTCTGTCACCATTGTTGCGTATTGAGGATGGTTTTATAGTGACATAATCGTCGCTTCTACTTGGCAATCGCCGTATGAAAATATTTTCGTTGAACAAACACAAACGAATTTAGAATGATAATCCGTATGAATTCGTAGCAAAAATATTCAAATTAATTACTATTGTCATTGAAACTGTTAATAGATGAAACATAATGATATTATAACGTGACAAATATAATAAAATATAATGAATGATGATGCTAACCGTGAAATATAAAGAACATAGAAAATAGATGAATTATTAAATATTATTCATCAACCAGTGGCGCTTACATTAACCCAGATGATCTAAATACTAATGACAATAGTACAGTACTTACTACAATATTGCTGTCACTGTACACGTGCAGACTTTATCAAACAGGAGGGTGCAATGGTGTTATTGGGTCAACCGCATAATTTTGGCGGTTTCGATTAACACATGGCTTATAGTTTATCATTGTGAAGTTGACTGAACATGTTTGTAGAAGCAGACGAGACTCGAATTTGATAAAGATAGTATACCCCCGTTACACCAAACTCGCTCTCACTACGTTCTGAAAAAAATGGACCAAACGAGCTCCAACTGTGTGCAAACGGACTGGACGTAGTTGCAACTTTCTAAGGTCTGTGTTCGAACGTTATGGACGAGCTCGGACGGGGTTGAACGGGAATGGGGTTTCAGAACTTTGAGTCGACTCAAAATATTTTTGCGGCCACCCCGTTCTGCAATTAGACTGAGTGACAACGTACTGACAACGGAATGGACGTACTGCGAACGGAATTGCCGTACTAGCATCGTACTAGAGACGTGCCAAAGCCCTTGTCGTAGTTCGAGCGGGCCACAATTTGCAGTACGTTTACACACCGACCTGTTCCGTTTGTAACTCGTTCATTCCGTTTGAACACAGACTTAACTCGACTTAATTACGTCCATAGTGCGTTGTTAACCCGTCTAAATGCACAAAAACAAGATACGAAGTTCTGAACCAGTTTGCAACACGTTAACACACAGTTCTTAAAGTTCGCAGTAGGTTCTCGGTACGTTCTACTCGTTTTTAGTAAGTTTATTGCGTTCGTATGCAGTTCGTACCACGTCCATAACGTCTACAGTACGATCTGACAGGGTTTGGTATAAATACAGACCATTTCTCACCAAGTTATCATCTGGCATGTCTGGGCCCAAGCTCTTTGGCTAGAACCATGGAAGTCGTTAATGCTTTGAATGTTGGCTTTGTACTCTTTTTTATAGAAGCGGAGCAAGAATACAATTACATGGTAGAGGAGAAACTTCCTCATTTTATTGACTGGCTCAGGAGGCTTAGTATCTTGTGACTTAACTTGAGGCAGGTCTTCAAGAGCTTCACATTTGCAGGTGATTTTGGATCGTTTGACAGCGATTGTCTTAACACGCACCGTCTGTCTGATTCTGCTCATTTTTGGAGGCAATATGGTATGGGTGTAACGGTTAACCGATACAACGGTTAATATTGCAATACGACTTCTGCAGTTTTTAACCGGTTCGTTTTTCTCTGAACCGGTTTTTCAAGTTATGCTCCATACTGATTGTTTTTATCAGAGTCTGAAATTTAACTGTTTGAATAATGTTAAAATGTGTTCGGAAACTTGAAATATTTTTCGTTAAGTGAGAAAATAATTATCTTTGAAAGTCCATTCAAAACCTTTTTTCTAACTTATTCAAACATTTGCATAATACGTGTAGATCATTTGAAAATAAAAAATATCCACGTACAATGTTGATAAAATAATGACGATGCACGTGCATTAATTCTTGCAATGCATGTATGCACAAAGAACAATAATTATGTACTGCAATGTATTGCAATATATTGCAATATATTGCAATACGGGTTTCGTGTATTGCAATATATTGCAATACGGGTTTTACCGTATTGTTACAGCCCTACAATATGGTCTCAGTGATGCTTGACGAATTGTGTCATCAAAGCTTGAAGCGCGGAACGAGAATGAGAACGGGAAGAAACGTCCTGGATATTTATAGCAATCGGGTCAGAACGTGACGTTATTTCGTTCAAAACGCACTAAGATTGAGATAAGAACGTATTTAGAACGAGTTGAACTGTCTTAAACGGCATGGTCAAGTGTAAAGGAGCTTAGAAGAACTAGTTATAAACGGGTTAAAACTGACTACGAATGGGTTTGGACTAGTTTGAGACGGTGTCTCGTGACGAGAACGAGCAATTTTACCCGATTTGAACTCGATACAAACGGACTACAGACGGGATAAAAACGAAATGCACGCAACGGGAACTGGTTCTGAACGAACTATGATCGTATAGCTGATATTTTTCAACTGCACGTTCTAACTCATTCACAACCAGTCATATCCAACTATTTGTCCTTTATCGATAAGCCTGATAGGGTAGTGAGCGCTATATAGAAATAAGAAGGACGTTGGTACTTACTCTAATATAACTTGAATTTAAAGTTATTTATCATTCTATCCCATTCAGTTTCAAATAATTCAATTCAACATCTTTCTTGTGGTATATATTTTTTTAAATTGAAAAATAAATAGTTGGGGGAATTTTGAGTTAAAAATGTTAACCCTATTTTATATGAATTTTAGTACAAAATGCAATTTTTTTACCTCAACATTTGCAATAGTTTGTCTAATTTCTTTTTTATTATTTAAAAATCATTTCTATCCCAATCGGATTCAATAACTACAATCTTTTCTTTAAAAAGTGGTATATGTTTCATAATTTTTGAAGAATATTTAGTAGGGGGAATTAGCGAATTAGTTTAGTAAGTATTGTTTTTTTCTTTCTTTCGGGAGATTCCGTTTCGCTATACGGAAACTGACGAAGAGAGCCGAACGGCCGATAGCGTAAGACACTCTATCGCTACCGATCTTATCAGCGGTCAAATCAAATATATTATTTCTTATCTAGCATTATGATCAGAGCCACAAAATAAAGATATATTTATCAAAAGTAAACTTGATAGCTAACTGCATGCTTTACAAACATGCAGTTATCAAATTATCACATACCTATAAAAGACAAAATTAATTGTTCAAATCATTCTGATATGGGTTTGAAGTGTCCATGGCTTTAAAAAAGTAGAGTACTTATATAAGATCACACTATATGATTCATTTTTATGTCTAAAACTCGTGTTCGTTAGCGGTGTTAAAATGGGTGAATTTTCCTTGCAGTCAAAAATCTCGTACTTTAAATAAAGGGCTTTACAGATACAAGATATTTTTTCTCTAGTCTAAGACAGTGTGTCAATGTGACAAGAAGTATTTTATTCTATTTCAAGTTTACTCGTCACTATCGTACGGGAATGTATAATTCGTGATTTGTTTCATATTTTTACACAAGTTATACAGTAAAATAAGTATTTAAGTGGAATATACCTTATTTAATTTAATAAAATGATGCTGTTATAAATGGTTAATTGATCAAATGAATTACAAAAAATCAGACGACTTCTAGCTCATAAAACTTCTAAAAAATAATTAATTTACACCTAGCTGAGAAAAGAATACTGATGACTGTACATGCATTTACTCGTCTTATTTGTCTAGGCATACAGTTAAATGCTGTTTCAAATTATAAAATTTGTCTTGTCTTCACAATATTTATTTCTCCTTTTTCATTCTTAATTTCTTGTATGACTTAAAATGAATTGATGAAATTTATCACACTCTTTATTGGACCCCTGTTGGTGCGTATATCAACATCCAAGCGGGTGTCATTTTATACAAAGGCCCCTTTATAAACAGGGTCCTTGTTTTATGACAGGATACTACAATCATTATTACACCATCCAGGTCGTAAAACATATACAGGGTAGCGAGGATGATGTAGATCTTTATTTCTTTAAACAATTATCTGTGAAAAGCTATCTGCCTTTTTTGTCCGTGTTTGTTTATGGAATTTTTAAGTAATGAAAAATAGCCAGTGGTTATATTAAAGCACCTATTCTATACATATATCTAGGTATTAATTGATGTTCCAGATAGTTGTCTTTATGTGAAATTATATTGCACATTGTCTGTATTTTATGTTCAGCTATTGCGTTCATGTTTGCCTTTCTGAGTTATAGCGACTATTAAGTGTACAATTAATATACACATTGATTGATGTTTTTAATTGTCATTGAAATAATTATTTTATATTTTATAATATTATAAGAATTAATGTGTACATTTACTTACACTGTTGCAAATGAAATAAAAACAAGATGCAATGAAAATTATATGTATGACACATATCGTATAAAGTGTAGTTTTTTTTCATAAAAAGAAATGTAAATAAAACTCCATGGAATTTATTTTTATTCTTACCGCTCACTGTCTCTAATTTATAAGCTTGCATGAAAGTATAACAAATCAAATGTTGGTACTAGACGTCATGCAGAGTCTATCACGTGATATATTGATGGGGGTTGATCAGTTTTATCAGTCTATGATCACAGCAGGGTGTCATATCGGAAATTTCCGAACAATACCGAGCGCAACAACGGAGGCTCTGTTTAATTATCGATTTTATCGAGTAGGCAAATCAGTAAGTTACGAAAGGACAAATAGTTGGATATGTTCGCAATATTTTTAGGACGGGGTCGAACGTTCTGAGAACTAGTTTGGTGTAACGGGGCCCGTACTACTATTACGATGGTGGTGAAGATAATGACAAGAATAGTGTTGATGCTAATTGCGACGACGTTCAAGGTAGTTAAGATTATGAAGATAATGGTGATAATGATAACGGTAAATATGATGATGATAATGAACATGATAATAATGATGTATATGATATCGACAATATGATAATTATGATGTTTTTATTATAATGACTATGACGAAGATATTGCCAATGACTAGATGATGAGGATGGGCTGTGGATCGTCGAGCTAGTGGTGATCCGATTCGAGCCACGATTCATGTGTAGCGATTCACGAATCAAATCGTGAATCACTTGTCAACAGAGAAGCATACATGAGTTCATGAAATAACAAATATGTACTCTAAGTATTTCTATTACAAGACCTTTTATGGTCATTTTTAGTGATAACACTTTTGTTTAAATGTGTTTCAATCGAAATTTTGACACAAGATAATACGAAGCCCACATTTATAAATGAAAGTTTTCATTGGTATTGCGGCTCGTTTTCAGTGGCAATTAAGCTGAAAATATTCTTTCATTGTTTCCAAAAATAGATCGCGATCAGACAATTTCGGACGTGACGAATAATCGTACTCGATTTTCTGGTCAGGATCACAAATATCCGAGTACTCGGATACTCGCAGCAGCCCTTATGATGACATCTAACCTATAAACTAAAATGGTCATGAATTGTACACGTATTATATGTAAAAATCAAAGCACTGGAGTGCTGAAGGAACGATGTCCTGAACTTATTTTCTTATTAAAGAATATATTATTATGTATTTTATCTATAAAATAATGTATTAAGTATCAATTAACAGAATTTAACAAAAGCATAGCACTAGACTTCTCAAGTGGTTTGCTCATGGCAAGGTTTCTCTTACTTTATCAAACAAAATAAACCAGTCAAAGAATTAATTTTCATCAACACATTTTAGGGTCATTTACAGCAGCCATCTCACCAAACCAAAGATTATTCTGGACTATTTTCTCTAACCAAAAGGAGCTGACAACTTTTCATTTTTGGTTATCAATGGGTATTTTTTAACGAGATCGTTGATATTTTCGTTAAAATTTTAAAAACTTGGTGTGAAATGACAAGCTGATTTTTTTCACAAAAAAATGACTTTCTAACAATTCATTTAAGGTTTCCCCCCCCCCCAAGTACTAAGCTCTTTTGCATCTAGCTACATACCCATTTTTGTTCACGAATATTTTAATTCAAATTAAAGCTTTGCACTTGCAATTTATTCACAATAAAAATTACTCTAAGAATCGTCTATTTCCTATAAATATTTGAATGTATAAAGTTCCGTACACACTTAAACATAACCATTCCAAATTATAATCAAACTCTATAACTTAAAATCGCTCAAGTAAACTTTAAATGTGACACTTTGAAGACGACAACGTCATATCGCCGTATATTAAACATCCGGTAAGTGTATTAGACATATCCAAGGTATACAGACGATCCGTCCCCAAGACTATTCGCCCATTGATGATCCATCCCCGTACGGTACCGTAACTCTAGCCACTGCTTAATATAACACGATCATTTAATATTGTTTATTACTATCGAAATAAATATGTTACGCATATAACAAGCATTGTTAAAAACATCGTAGGGTGTTTTTACTCCAATAAGTAATCATTGCAGTTGTCACGGGTTGAGTTGTCTACGGGTTGAGTTGTCCCGTCTCCATTGAAAAATTTATATGTCCTGAGAGTAACCTCCCTTTTCCTGAAGAGTTTCAAGAACGACAACACAAGCCAGCGTTGTATTACATTTAAATGAGATGTTAATGAGTTTCACGCTTGAACTACGCCTCTTTGTCTATGTTGAAAATTGTTGAAGCGTAAAAAAGAGTAATCTTATACTTTCTTGTTACCATTGGAACGATGCTAAATTAGCATCGTTCCAAAAATGTTAGACCTAAAATGGTTGATCTACAGCTAGTTCTTTATATGGTCCCGTAAAGATGATGGTCTTTATAATGTTTAATGATGATGACGACGATGATGATAAAGGTGGTGGCGACGGTGATAGAAAGAAAATCAAAATGGCTAATTCAACAACAATACTTTTCAGCGGTCAAAACAATTCAAATTATCTTATTGACGATGATTGCCAATACTAAATGATTATGATAATAATAAAGAGATGGTTAGCATCATTGAATACTTAGATGAGACAACATTGAACGGAATGAATGATATGTCACTTTGAGTCTCTGACTCAAATTCATGGCTCTAGGAAGTTCGAATGAGGTCAAAATTCATTTAAATAAAATGTTCGTCACTTAACACATGCCTAACATATAAGGAAATGCCCCGCTAAAACAAAGACGAACGCTGTTGAGTCACGAGTTTACGCAAATTTTAGATTTTTAAAGTACCTTTTCGTTTGCAAGCGTAAAGTTACGCCGATATTTACGCAAATAAATAGTTACGCAAATTCATTGAAACGCTCTAAGAAACGTAACTTTAGGTATGGTCCGATACACCTTTCCATCATCGATCGGACATTCAAATGTTGAAGAATAAAAATTTCTAGCAATATAGAGTACTTACAAGCTTCTTGCTGTATATGTCTTCTTACTTCTTTATCGATGCAAAACCGCTTTTGTCGTGCATGTTTTGAAAGGCGGAAATAGACACTTGCTTCTCGTGCAAAATTCCAATCCGATCTGTTATGGTGAAAAATAAAAATGTCTTATATTATAGAAATCGGTGTTCTTAGAAGTTTCGTTAAGTAAACGTATGTATATTATAGGAAGGAACTTGAGATAACTGAAAATATATTTCATTAGGAAAAAATAAGCTAGAATTCACGACTCTGTTTTATCTTTTGCTTTCGAATGATCCTGTTTGACTAGACATCAAATAAGGTTACGTACATGTATAGTGATCGTTTATACAAAAAAGCTATTCTTCTCTCTGGTTCTCAATAATGAATTACTATTCTACAGTAAAGGTCCACATTAAATACCACATCTGTAATTGGAAAATCATGCGGGTTTTTATTCTTTTTATAAGTAATATAATTTGAGAGAAAGAAGACTTTTACTGAACCAGGAACCCACAAAGATCTCGTCTAAGGTTAAAAATCAATATTATATAACATATAATTTATATTATTTCATGAAGTAACCAGCAGAAACTTGGAGTCAAGTGCGAACCGACAAATTTGAAATCCTTAGCTAAATTAACATTACGCCATAAACCATTAAAGTATTTTCTGTATAAATTCTTATTTTAAATTATTAATACGTACATTTTGTTTTAACTCACAATATTATGTAAAAATGGATATATTCTTTCATTTTGAGGTGTTTTTCTCTAATCATAATTTCGTGAATTTTACGGTACCCATCATTTTTTTGCAGTTGGAAAATTAGATATATACGATAAATTATATAATATCATATGAAGCAGTAAACAAGTAAATTTCCACCTAGTTTGGCTACGTAAGTGAAATGTTACACTCTCTTAGAGAAAATAATGCAATCATTCTGATCTACATGGAAAAGCATCAGTATTTGACAGTGATTGATCATCGTCACTAGTTGTGCTCTTCTCTTTAAACATTCTTTCAGCATTCTTCAATGATAAGTATTTCATTGTATTCTTTTGTTTTATTCTTTTATTATTTTATGGTAATCACCACATGAGTCGGTTGCACACAAGTGAACTGGTCGAGGGGTCTTAGGTCTGATCACAGCTAGGTGGGAAATATTTTCATGAACTAATTTTTTAGCCATTCTCCGTCCTATCACTGATTCTTACCCATGTAGGACAGTTGTCAGTCAGAGACGAATGTTCATGTATGCTCTTAGTAATTAATTAACAAAAAATCAAGAGATTTAGCCTGTCCTGGAACGGTAAGTAGGTTGATTGACCTGAGTGACCTCCGTGGTAGACTTATACGATGTATCTTACCCAGATTGTATTGTAAAGGGGAATAACTGCAAGGAATTGAATACAGTCTTTTGTTCTGTTATCTCCCCTACACTTAAAACAATCGAATTTCGACAAGTCTTAAATTTGCAGTTGTTCAAGTGTAAATAAAATTTTTGTTCTTATTTTCAAAGTGAAAGCTGATTTTTTTTTATTTTGGTTTTTTTTCCATTTTTCACTGAGAGATTAAATTTGAATTCTTACATGTGCATAAATTCATAATACAATTAATAATTCAATATACTGCAGAGTTTTGATATTTTCAGTTTATGCATTCAATTGATGGGATTCGATATACAGGGGAAATCCTTTCAAACTGATGCCATCTTTGCAATATGGAAAGAACATGACTTATTTTTTTCATTTTTTTTAACGTCGTTTTCAATACGTTTATGTCATATAATAATTATTATAAAACGCATCTCTAAAATCCTTTTTTATTTGCGTAAAATCAGTACAAAATATGTCCTCACAACTTCAATTATCTGTGCAAATTATTTTTTCCTTTACAAACAAGTGGCATTTAACTGTCCTTAGTATGTATACGTTGTTGCACCACGAATTCTTCTTTCCATCATCAAATCCGAACAAATTCAGTGCTTTCAGTGCTTTGATTTTCACAACCCTCACAGTATATTGATGATTTACGATGTTTTGATCTTAATAAAATTGGGCCAATCAAAGTACGAGAATTTAACATTTGGCTTTTTTATTTGTCATTGGCGCAGGCACAGGTACGATTTTGACAGAATATGCACTAGAATGAATAGCTTCCCTTGACATGTATATACGACGGCTAGCTCTTCCTACTTCCTGGACATTTTATACCACCAATACTAACATGCCCTACCACAAGGCCGACAACTTAAGTATTGGGTATGACTTACCATGACAGGGCTCAAACCCACGATCTCAAGATTCCAAGTCAGACATGCCAATCGCTACGTCTGAATCATACTCTACATTGTTGATGTTTCTCTTTTGAAGCATTTGTTAGAAAATATCTCAGGTTCTGGGACAATAGAGCAGTCAGTTGACTGATCTTTATAATAATTCTTTGCTACTGTCTAAGTCTTATTAAAAGGCAAATTACTTACACTTCTTCTTTGTGGCACAATTTTGTACAAATCATTGTTGCAGATGAACTCTCCAGTTTATCATGTTCAGTGACTAGTGATAAACGTAACATTAATAAAAGTGTAAAAACATGCATGGCAATTGCATGAATGAAAGTTCAACATTTTCAAAATCCTGATATTTCCAAATTTCATGTTTTAAGGTCACATTACCATATGGAAAAACTCTTTCACTGTTCCAAAAATCCTGAACTCCAGGATCAGTCCTGAAAACTTTCACCCATGCTATTGCGTGCTCATGAGTTCCTGATTTTATTTAAATATTGAACACCTCTAGTTGCAATGCTCATATGTTGACAAAAACAAAGTCAAATTTCTATGTTTTTTTTATTATTACAATTCTTAACAGCAGAATAATGAAGCTACTAACGAACTAATTAATCATTACAAGGTAAATTCTCTGAACATTTAAAAACAACAGTTAGATTTAAAATAAACACAATTTGCAAATTGATGAAATGAACAATATTACATGCAATACATTAAGTTTCGTATATATCCATAACATTAAACAGTCAACTCAGTATATAGTAATTGCAATTAGAAAACAATCTGTTCACAAATGGATACAACACAAATAATCTTATAATGCATGACAAAATAATTTCCAAAAATATAAATACATGTAAGTAAAAAATATATTTGAAAAAAAATATGTATAAATATCTTAAGGTAAAAACAACATGCAGTAGTAATTGTTTCTATTTAAAATGGTGTTTTCTCTTATGTGTCTCAAGAGTACCACTTTGTGTAGATGCATATCCACATATATCACATTTATATGGTTTCTCACCTGAATGTATTCTCTTATGTGTCTTAAATGCACTTCTATCTGAACATGCATATCCACATATGTCACATTTATATGGTTTCTCTCCTGAATGTATTCTCTTATGTGTCTCAAGATTACCACTTCGTGTAGTTGCATATCCACATATATCACATTTATATGGTTTCTCACCTGAATGTTCTCTCTTATGTGTCACAAGATGATGGCTATATTTAGATGCATATCCACATATATCACATTTATATGGTTTCTCTCCTGAATGTATTCTCTTATGTGTCTCAATAACATGACTATACGAAGTTGCATATCCACATATATCACATTTATATGGTTTCTCACCTGAATGTATTTTCTGTTGCCTCTCAAGATTATTGTTGTGTTTATTCTTGTCAGGCATTCCATCATTCATAGACACAGAAAAAGTATTATTCATTATTTTATTTATAGGAAATTTGTTTGTTTTATTATGCTTTTCATTTTGTTTGTTTTTAGTTTTACTAGCAATTATATCAGCATTAGGTTCCTTCATACAATTAGAACTAAAATTTGACTTTTCACTATTTGAACTACCATCAGTTTCTTCAGTTGCTGAGGATCTATCTCCTTTGTTTCTCAACCATTCATCTAAGGTCTGTATATCAGTAGGAACCAACTTTCTACCACCATGTTGTCGAAGTAGATGGCGTACAAGAAAAGCCACACTTGAAAATGAAGTTTTGCAAAATACACAGGGAAAGCACTCTGAAACAAATTTGAGAACATTTAAAAACATGGAAAATTCAAAACAACTTAAATATATAGGATCACTAATTGAAAATTGTCAATTGCAGAAAGAGAATAGGTAAGTCATGTGTGGCTCCTTTGCTTTCTAAAGTCTTGTACATGTACATTGGCACAGAAAAAGCTCCATGTGTGAATCATAACTTAACCCAGTGCGTTTTGAAATTATTTCCCCTTAACACATCATGATTCTTTGTTGGGACGAGTAGAAATCCAGTTTGGAGTTAATTCTCTTTTTATTTTCTTGAGTACTTTACTGTACGTGTCTTGCAACACACAAAAGTGCATTCAGGGTTCAGTAATATCAGTTTTCACTAAGTATCCCAATCAAACCCCATGTGAATTGTTCCGAGATTCCTCCTTAACATAAGGCATTCCCAAATGAAATAGATTTTGGATGCTGATTGTAATAATAAACTGTTTATAACTATATTTCTAAAAAAAGCCAGTGAGTTTTCAAAGGGTTTTCAAAATCTATAGAATTCCACCAAATTTTGTTGGGAAGCTCAGAATTCTTAGATTGTTAGTGATACTCTGGTTGAGCACACAAACTATATTAGCTGGTATATTTTGAGTTACAAACATTTCATTTTTCTTGGTTATCATACTACAGTCAGATCTCGATACAACAACATCAGTTACAACCACATTCTCGTTATACTGACATATTTTATGGGAACCAATACCAACATGTAAATGGTCTGAAGAATTCATTACACTGACATGTATCACAGTAGGGGTGTAGCGGTTAACCGATATACCGGTTAATATTGCAATACTAGTTGTAACGGTTTTTAACTGGTTTGTTTTTCCTTGAACCGGTTTTGTAGTTGTGTGTCATACTGCTTGTTTTTATCAGAATCTAGTAGTTAAATGTTTAGATAAATGTTAAATTGTATTGAATACTTAAAATAATCTTACTTAGCTTTTAAAGGTTAAACATTTAGTCAATAGATTTTTTTTTCAAAAGTCTTGTTTTAAACCACACATTTTTCTAACATACGTATAAACCATTTTACACTAGTAATTCAAACATTTTCAAAAAAGATCATTTGAAAATACCCATATGTGTGCTATGCTGATCCAATTAAGACGAGGTACATGCATAAATTAAAGTTTTGCATGTCTAAGCGAAAAACCGGTACGTATTGCAATATATTGCAATACGATTTTTACCGTATTGTAACACCCCTATATCACAGAGTAGGCTGACTTATACTCATTGAAATGTAATCTATATTATTTTTATTATTATTTTAAGTAAAATAAAGTTTAGATTTTTAAATATTAAATGTTTAATCCCCAAGCCATTGTTTGTAACATATGTTAAAAGCCAAAGTCACTTATGTTAATAATCTATTTAATTTTTATATCTTTTCAAACAATACCATTATTAATGATTATGTCAATCAAGCTTTCTTTGTAAATGTTTGATAATTTCCTGACTGACATCTACTATTTATTATGTTTTATTATGCAGTTCATATGTTTGAATCCCAAAGCTGGCAGTTATTACTTAAGTATTGCTTATATTTTTGACTCCTTAATTTTATTGGCTTCAAGCCCTTACAACTTTTTAATTGGTCAATTATAATTGCCCCACCCCTTTACATACTTTTCTTATAAATACTAAGAAATATTATTTACAAAAAAAAAGAATATAGGATTTTAGAATTAAGTATAGAATTATAACTACGTGTACGTCTAAGAATAAATTTGTGTATAAAAATAGGAATAGACATTTGTTGTCAACTTTCAATGAACTTATTGTTAAATGACTTCGTGAAAATAAGGTATTTGTGACATTGTTATTAATTGTTGGACTTAGTGATTATTATACGTTACAACGGAATAAAATATATTATACATTACTACAAGATCTTCTTGATCGATTAACTTTAATTTACTTACACTTTAACTGGAAGCTGTGAGCCATCCAGAGTAATAAAGTAGTTCTAAATATAGCGCCACAACAACAACAACAAATCTAGAGAAATTGAGACTCACTGACATCGAAACAACTCATCAACATTCTTATCAATAAGTCGCACTTGGTCGAGCTGCCAGCTGAAGATAAGGTAGCCGACCAAAGAATATCTAAACATACTCAAGGTGTGACATATGGGTTATATTATAACGACACATTTCTTGGAAACAAACGATGTCGTTGTATCGAGATCTGACTGCATATCACATTGACATGTCCAAAACATTTAAACTTTAAAGAGACCTAAAATATCACAAAAATGAAATAAAAATACTAAAAGTCTTACCTTCTCCATTCACCATTTTAGATTTTAAGAGATAATGTTTATCTCTAATTAATCCAAGCTCTCTTCCATATTCGTTTCCATACCAGCATAAAAGTTCTGTACCAGGAGTGATAACCTTATAAGATCTATAGTATATTCCACCATGATATTGAAAAGCAACTAAATTTTGTTCATTCTCTGAAGGAGCACAGTTAACATATCTCATCCAGTTAGAGTGAGCTTTGTCTTGAGCATCAATAAAATGACTTTGTTTTCCATCATCATGAATCTTTAAATAAAAAATAATTACATAGAAATATACAATAAATTAGTACCTTAACAAGAGCTCCGCTGGGCGGGGCATTATACGCCCATGTGCAGTCAATGCTGTGTTCTTTCTCATATGAAGTCCCTGTGACCTTGATAAATGACCCCTGGATATCAGAATAGGTCCCATCCTTAACTGGAGGGCTATCCAAAGCAAAAATTTTAAGAACCTAGGTACAGCCATGGTTGAGTTATCACCGGCACAAAGTTTACCCATACAAACCTCCAGTGACCTTGCCCTGGGGCCTCAGAACCATAAGTTCTCACCCTTGACCCAGAGTATTGTGTGGAGTAATTACCCGGACAAGGTTTTTCAATATGATGCCCCTATGACCTAGACCTTTGACCCAGGGGCCTCAAAACCAGTAAAGCATACCCTTGACACATGGGCTCCTGGCACATAAAATTTGGTGAACCTAGGTACATTGGTGGTTCAGTTATTGTCTGGACAAAGTTTTTCCATATGAAGCCTCTGTGACCTTGACCTTTGAATCTGGGGCCCCAAAACCTATAGGGAACATCCTCTACACAAAGGCTACCTTCACATAAAATTTTGTGAACCTGGGTACAGTCGTTGAGGAGTTCTTGTCCGGACAAGGTTTTTCAATATGATGCCCCTGTGACCTTGACCTTTGACCCGGGAGCCCCAAAACTAAAAGGACATATCCTTGACACAAGAGCTACCCTCACATAAAATTTGGTGAACCTAGGTGCATTGGTGGTTCAGTTATTGTCCAGACAAGTTTCTCATTGCTTGCCGTTTTGACTTTATTAACATATGGCATATATAGATATATGAAAGGGGAAGTAATTCAAAGTCGAATGAAAAAATTGAATTATCTCCACTTTATGCAGAACTAGGCATCAATGTTTATCATCAGAGGGAGTTTGAAGAAAATTGGCCAAGAAATGAGGGAGGAGTTGTCCACACAAGGAAGACGGACGGACCGACAGACAGACGGATGAGCAGCGCCATAAAATAATACAACCCTTCGGGCGTATAAAAATGGTTTTTCATAGTGTCTTTTATTCTTCATAAGTAGTAGTGAAAACAAGCATTATGAAGTTATCTAGGATCATTTACATTTTCTGTTTGCATCTCAGATTGGTCCACATTTCATGCGCATGTTACATTTACATTTAAGCTGTGTTGCATATACAAGATATGTGATGTTATATAATCCAAAACAATTTATGTAAAAGGTACTGGCAAAATCCAGTGATTTGATTTTATCTGCAGGTCAATGTAGCACCTTACCATATTAACTGAGATATAAGACATAAAAATAGTTCTACGGTTTCTGATTTCTACACCAACCCTATTTTTATCACAAATTGTATTTGTTAAGACAAAATCAATCACTCATCAAACGTAACCACAAAAGTAGCAATCAGAAATAGTTGATCAATCTTTCATGAATATTTTTAGTACAGAAATTACATTTGTGTAAATGCAATTAAAAATACCCATATAACATTGTGTAAAAACATTAAAGAGACAATAAAACTAAATACACAAACAAAAGTCAGGCTGTATGGGGCATTTTATGCATTTTGTAAATTCAAAAAAAACTTTCGTTGAAGGTTTGGACAATGTTTTGCTTTGCCAGTCCCAAATGACCAGAACTTGACAACAAATAAAATGGAGTTCAACCTCAATTCATAAGCTATCCACCCATACGTTTGACTATTTGAAGACCAAACAGCTTTGCCTTTCCCACTGCCCCTGCATATCAATTAAGGGGTTGTCTTTGTCCCTTTGGCTATTTTCACTGACTTTTGAGACTGTAGGTGCACTAAGGTTCTCACACAAATGTTCAGCAATATTCAGATAGATAATGTCAAATGTAAAACATCTTGTACAAGGACAGGCATATAAAATGTCTTACACATCATGAGTCTTTGCCAAATTTACTGGGACTCTGAATCATTGTTGACAGGCAATTTTTGTATTATAGTTTTACTGGGTTTAACATCTTGTCAACACAATTTAGATCATTTAACAGTGTCTAGCACACCTAACCTTGCTCTCCTGGACCCTTGTCTATAACCAGTACTCAACTACCCTTCCACAAGGCAGAAATTTTTCCATTTTACCAATCCAATGGAAAAAAATTGACATTATTGTCAAATTTTCATGAAAGGGTATAACCTCCCCAGGTAAGATTCAAACCTGTATGCCCATCAGGACAAGAGATTCCAAAAGCTGGCACACTACAGACTGCCCTAACGACCGGGTTATTGTTAACAGGCATATGACCAACTAACAAGTACATGTATAACATTTTATAATTAATTATGTACAGTCTATTCGCGATCGCTCGAAATCGGACGGGACTCAAGAAAATGCTCACGCGAACTCGAGTTAACGTATAATAGACCCGCCATCTTGTTTTTTTGTAATTTTTACACATCGTGATATTCACTTTAACAGCGTCGTCACGCATTGTTACTCTATTAGATGGTATTTGAGTTTGAATAAAAGACATTTTATTTCAATGGTGTTATTATTTTAAATTCGCTTTTGTTTAGTGAATGTAACATTACATATAAAATTATTAATTTTGTAGAACTTGATGATGTCATTGTCCTCAATTTTGACCTTTCCTTGTTTTATGTAGAATACACATACATGTACATGTACTTTGAAACTCATTTTGTTTATGCTTTCGTCCTTGTTGACATGTGAAGAATACTTTATTTCTATGTTGTGTAGAATGTGTAAGTTTATCTGAAATTAAAATGTAAAAGAAACATTTTTGTTTAATGATGTTTTTATCTAACTTAATTTCTTCACATACGTCGCGCTGTAATAAGGTTCTATTTAATATGCTGTACCAGTACAAGTAAGTATGATGTAAGGTGTAATCAAAAGTCTTCTCTAAAATATGTTGTGAGTATATCAGGTTCGAATACGTCACTTTTTAAAAACAAAGTTCCTTGATACGAGTACAAACTCGATCTACTGTGATGCATGATAATAAGTAAGAAAAGAGAGAGTAAATAAATTTATAAGACAAAGAATTATGCATCAATATATTAATTCTATTTATTTTGATCATTGACAAGTTTTGTATAACATTGAATAACAGTACACAATATTTTCAAGTATCAAATCAATAACAATGAATGATATACATATCATATAAGTTCAATGTAATATGTTAACATAACACACAGCTCATTTTACACAATATCAATTAAGTACATGTACATGTACTTTTTAGTCTCTGTTAGAACACTGGAAGAAGTCCCTAACGGTCTTTTGTTTTAATGATTCATTAATCTTATCACTATTAACATTCTTAATTAAAGAAAACAACACACTAAGTTCTTTCTCACTATTGTCTTTTGATTGAAAATACTTTCTAGCAACATTTAACGCTTCTTATGTATCTTCGTGATTAGGAGGGTTTTCATCATCTTCATCGTCTTCTTCTTCTTTTGAAGTCAAAATCTCATCAATAATTTCATCATCAGTTACTGATGATGTTGTTTCTATATCTTCATCAAATTCAAAATATTTATTCAAAACGAGTTTGTCTTCCACCACAGATAACTTGCAATGGGGACATTGTCTAACTCATCATCATCATCATCATCATCATTATTATCATTATTGTTCATTGACTGCAGGGTGTTTGTCAAAAAGCCTGCATGTTTATAACAATTGAAAATGGTTTTTGAAGTAACAGAATCCCAAGACTCTCTCAACATTATCATTGCATCGAGAAGGCTTAGGGAAAATTCTGCATGTGTGTCTATACACTTTATTTGACGGAGTATAACTCTTCGTCTATAATGGACCTTAAGGTTGTTTATTACCCCTTGATCCATAGGCTGCGTTTTGCAGGTTGTATTAGGGGGTAGAAATACCAGCTCAGTGTTTTTTAAGCCATCACATTTTGGATGGGCTGGACAGTTGTCAACAATCATAACTGCCTTTCTACCTTTTCTTATCATTTGTCTATCAAAGTCTTTAAGCCAGGATGTGAAAATCATAGATGTCATCCAGGCTTTTTTGTTAAAATTGTACATTGTAGGAAGTGTTTTAACGTTCTTAAAACACCTTGGTTTTCCACACTTCCCAATTATCAATAATGGTAACTTATTTGAACCACTCATATTAGCACACACTAGTGCTGTGATTCTTTCTTTAGACTTTTTCCCCCTTGACATTTGACATTTTTGTATTCTAATGTTTTGTCAGGGAGCAATTTATAAAAAATGCCAGTTTCATCGGCATTGTATATGTCATCAGGTTGGTATCTACTCATTATTTCTTGTAATCTAGAGTTCCATTGTGTCAAAGCAGTGGAATTTTCATTTACAGATTTTATTTCACCACATATGCTTTTAAAGCAAATCCCGTGTCTTTCTTTAAAACGGGATAACCAACCTTGTTTGGCATGAAATTCAGTTAAGTTTGTTAGAAAATTCGTCAGCTTTCTGCAAAAGAATGGCGCCAGAAATGACGGCCCCATTATCTCTTGCGTTCGTAAACCAACGAATGAGAGCTGTTTCTAACTCTTCCCACTTTCCAACCTTCATAGTTTTTCTTTTTGGACCGTGGGTTGTGTATCCAGCTTTTATTGAATCAGCATTTTTTATCCATGTGGACAACGTGGATGAGCTGATCTCTAAACCTCTAGCAATTTCTGACTTGGATTTTCTTCCGCTCTCAACTTCTAAGAGAGCTAAATATTTAAATTCTATTGTCTTCACATCTAACTTTCTCTTTATACCTTTCTTCCCCGTCGCCGACATCTTCCGATCTAGCTATCCCCCCAGAATTAACCGGGTCCTTCACTAGATTACTCGGATTGTTGATTTTCGTTGATCCTCTTCTGTCCGATCTAGCTATCCCCTCAGAAAACTGAGTCCTTCACTAGATTACTAGGACTTGTGTTCATTTATAAATAATAACCGATCTAGTTATCCCCCTATATTAGGTCCTTCACCAGATTTTTCGGTAAATTATTCTGTACGTAGTATTAATCTTCAATTGTAATTTTGATTCTTGTTGAAATAACGCATAGGTTGTAATGATTTTCAACGGTATATCACATGCCTTTTATAACGATTTAACGGCTATTCACTCAAATCAGTTTTTTACAGGTAATGACATGTTTGTATATAACAAGATTTGTAAACAGATCTTGGCTACTACATTATCACAGTTTGATTTAATTGGATAAGTTTTCAATGGCGATGACACGTCAAACAATAGGCTATTCATCGGATATTGAAACCTAGCCGTGAAAGGTGCGAAAAATTTTAAAAATCAATACTTTGAGCCAGCGCGTAATTTTCAAGTGATTTTATCATTGACGGGACTTGAAATACAGCTCGAGTTAACGCAAAATTTGAGCGAACGCATTTTGAGTTATCGCATCTTTTTTAAATGAATTTTAGAGTAAATTTGATCGGGACCGAGACATGATCTCGAGCGAAACCGTAATTACGAGCGAACGCGTTTTGAGCGAACGCCAATGGACTGTATATCAAATAATATAATGTTACAGTGAACAAACATATATGTACCTGCCAACAATATCCAGAATCATGAGCTTTTTGCAGGTCATAGCTCTTTACTCCACCATATGGTCCAAACATAACCCTAGCTGGTATTTGTTTATCTGTAAACACACCTAACCCAGCATTAGGTATACTAGACTCTTTCACTATTAATCCTGGTGGTAATGTATGTAAGGCTCTGTCAGGATCAAACTTTGCTTCAACCTGAAATACAAAAAATATAAAGTTCAAGTTTATTAACCTGCTCCTAAACACAATAATATGGATTACTAAGATTAAATAAATAGTTAATGTGATGAACAAAAATTATGTTTTTATTCCTTTAAGAGTATATTCGGAGACAAAATTTAGATTTCAAGACATTTTTTAGAGGTAGTTTTCCCACACTGGTTTTAGTGATCTAGATTGCCTCTAAGTTCTTCCGAAAATCTCTAAATTGGTTCAAAACCTCAAGGAAATCTAAAGAACTAGAACCATTGTGGGGTTGGGAGAACAACCACTAAAAATATAACTTTGTACTGCTTATATTTAACTAGGTCTGATAAAATCAGTTGCGTATAAATCTCATTTACCTTGTCTTTTTCATCTAAATGCGTTGAACTGGTCATCATTTTTGCCACGTCAGGAACCATATAGATCATGTGATTCCCCACACTGCTATGGTCCATGATAATTCTCATGATTTGAGCATATTTTATATATAATTTGAAGATCTATGCCATTACAATTAACAAAGGAGCACCAAAGTTAATGTATTATTTCTGGCATCTTTGCGATTGAAACAATGTTTAATATCAAATTTATCATCACATTCACTCTGAATATCTGGAGATCAGATCTCAAAACTTGTACTTAGTATATCATAATATAATACAATAAGTATGCATACAAGTAAGCATCAATAAATTGTGTATTTTTTGGTAGACTTTAACATAATTCATTTGTCTTAGACTAAAATATAGAGATATAAAATCAAGTTATAAATACCTCAGTATCTTTGATATGTTCCAGTGGTCCATGTACAGGACAATCTGTATCATACTCTTTGTTACATTCCTCACAAACTGTAAATGTAATAAAATCAAACCTCATAAATATATCTTAAGGTCAAAGATATCACAAATGACTTGAACCCTCCCAGCTACCTCGGTAGGTACATGTAGCCCACAAGTCTATTGACTGAGATGTTGTAGGTTTGATTTCCTGATGGGGCATACTTTCATAAAGCTAGGTCATGAAATTATTTCTATGGCCATTCTCCCTCCTACCACTAATTCATGAAGGGCAGAAATCAGGCACTGACAAAAGTATGTGCCTAGGAGTAGGATACCAGTTAAATCCAGAGATTAAGCCTTTCCAGGAACAGTGAGCAGGTAGACTGGCTTCCGCTATATGACCTATACAGTCCATTGCTATGGCCTATGGCAGATGTAAAACCAAAAAAAAAACCAACAAAAACAATGACTTGCTTCATGAGAATGAAATAATGTAAATTCATAATAATGAGAATAAAAATCAAGGATCAAAGTTCTTTTTTTAAAAAAAAGGTCTATAAAAATAGCAGTGGTGTGTTCAGTAACAACTGTTAGCGAACATTACGGATACAGGCCAACTCAATCCTAAGATGGGATAACTCAACCCTTTAGTGGGGAATTGAGTTGTCTCAACTCTCAAGTCTAGTTGTCTTTGGGTTGAGTTGTTCTCTTGTTGTGTAATTATTTGATCTGATGATCAAGTAGGAAAGAAATATTATAACAGATAAAGACCCTAAATACCATGAAACTTCTATCTACTTTCACTGTCATACATAACTGTTAAACTGACAAGAGTTGAACAATAAACACTAATTTCCAAATGCTTCTTTAAATGGATATGAGTATCATGAAGAAGTGAACTCTAAGTTAAATATTCCTCATGGGACATGCATATATACCTGTCAAGTCAAAAACTCAAATGCTCAAAATCTTAGAATTTAAAAATTAAACTTGTGAGCTCAGCATGGAAGCATGTTACAAATTACAGGGTCCAAATTTAAGCTCGCATACTCGCAAAATGCGAGTGAAATTTGCTGAATGCGAGTAGAAAAAAAATCAACTAGCAATTTTTAGCGAGTGGCTGTAAAAATTACCGAAATCGCCACTAAATATACGCACCGTTCGTCATTTTTTACGCGGACGAACTTTGGGGAAAAATAAATTCTGGCGATAAAAAAATCATCTTCTGTTCGCCCGACGGGCAAGTAAAATATTTACTGGCGTTTAACAACGTATTTCACGATGTGTAATCAGTTAATATATGCTGTGCGTAAACGGTGTATAACATATTAATTTCAAGTTGTAATCTTGACTTATTACATAACAAATCACCATGTACATCGGGAGTCTATAATTTAATTGTTTGTATTAATTGAAATCAATACTTATCCTTTGTTTACATGTGCAAACACATGTTTACTTTGGAACATGTGTTTGCAATTGTTAACGGAAATCTGTCTTAGCAACCTAAGATAAGATGTGTGTCGTCATTTTTCACACTTTGTTGATGTTTGAAAGCGTTACAAATCATGATTGCAATGTCTCATTGTGTTATTACAGAGTCTAATTAAATTGTTATTTAGAACGAATTCATAAAACAAGCGTGACCTAGTTTTTTAATTGTTCACTTAAATAATACTTGATATCGGCGATCGCAGGAAATCGAATTTTCTTTGATTATTTTACAATGACTCTCGTTACAGGGATGAGCCGAGAGGGCGATTCGCCCTTTGCGTTAAATCTTCGCTCTATTAGCACATCAAAGCAAAAGACGAAGTCGCCGACATTTTCGGAAAATCAATGAAACAAATTATGACCCAATTATGACAGTCTTCGAGACCTCGATTTAACGACGGATGGAAGGTATCTTACATCCGCATTTCTTATGTAATCGATCTATCAACTGCGCAGGAGTTGTGCTGTTAGTATACACGCTTCAAAAGCCATGCCCCCTGTGTATATTGTCACCTTTAAGATCAACCAGTGTCCGCTTAAAAATCAATAGTGCTATATGTTGGCCCGATAAGATTGATATCGTAATTAAACGATTGAAATTAACAAACACGTGTCAAACTGTGATACTACAATAATAAAAGTAGATAAATCTTTTTGGATGTTTGCCGTTAAATTGATAATTGTATTTAATTATGAGCGAGTTGTGAGGCAGTTAGAAAAGGCGTAATTAGCAGTTACTCGAATGGCGAGTAAATTCAAAATGTTAATTTTGAAGACTGACACAGTAGACACTCTAATGAGAATAAGGGTGGCAAATGTATTTTTTTCTGAATTTGAACCAAGTCTAAGACCAGCTGTGAGGCGGTGGTGGTTAGATAGGAAGAGGCAAAAGAGGCCTCACACCCTTGCATATGGCCCAAAAAATTAATGTTAAATAAATACAAGTACAATGCTGAACGATGTTGTTTTATTTTTTACATGAAGGTACATTTTCATTTTTGCCAGTAGTTTTTTCATTTTGCCAGTGGAAAAAAAATCCACTGGCAAAAAATTGCCAGTGAGAAAATAAGTTAAATTTGGACCCTGAAATTAAATCATACAGAGTAAGTAATTAATACCTAGTATATAAAATTGAAGCAACACAGATAAGAATTTTTGAATTTAAAAAATAATGATAATAAATTAAAAAACAAGAGCACAAAATTTACTATACATACAAATATAATGATCATCATCAGGTATCTCTAACATCATACAATTAGCTTCATTTCTTTCACGTAGATTATACTGTATTTCTTCTATAACTTTCTTTGTTCTTGGATTCTAAAAAAGAAACATTTTAATTTTATCTCAAGGATTTTGCAAAAAATAAATGTTAGTGAAATACAACAAGTTGATAATAATGTAATGCCATGTCATCACAAATGTGTTCATATATGGCACCAGCTCACTTCCTAGACTTCCTTGACCATAACCAGATGCCAGGATTTGGAATCTCGAGTCCTGAAGGGGATATGGGTTCAAATCCCAC
Source organism: Mactra quadrangularis (assembly GCA_025267735.1). NCBI lineage: Eukaryota > Metazoa > Mollusca > Bivalvia > Venerida > Mactridae > Mactra > Mactra quadrangularis. Next base: position 27,782,266 of record CM046295.1, on the reverse strand, counting down.
CCGGGGAGGTTATACCCTTCCAGGAATATTTAACAATAATGTCAATTTTCCTCCATTGATATGATAATATGGAGAAGTTTCAGGCCTTGTGGAAGGGTAGACGAGTACTGATTATAGAACAGGGTCCAGGAAGCTAGGTTAGGTGCACTAGATGCTGTAACACCAACTAAATGCATTTAGTGTCAGACCTTCAGTGTTCTCGTTAAGAACCAGCTGCTGACCCAAATTGCCAATTGAGAAGCCTATAAGGCTTGTTAAAATTGGCAAAAAATAAAAAAGAAATTGCCCCCTGGACCTCCCTAAGAAAGCCTATTACTTTTATATTTGAGCCTATTTTACAAACTCTTACTTAAGACAAATGACATTATCTAATTGATATGTTCAATTATGCTCTTTATTATAGTTTAAAACATGAATTTCATTATACTTATAATACTGACAAAGCAATCAGGAAAATAGATATAGAATACACACACTTCTACCAGAATATATGATGAATAGTATTAGTTAACTGCTGCAGAAATTGTTTATCAATATCACCAGGACAACTGTGTAGTGGCATTATGGCTATTAAATCTAATTAATAAACATCAAATTATATGAAATATATAATTTCTGTACCTTTATTTTCTTTACTTTATCAGCTTTTACAACAGTTTTAACTTTTCTAGGTTTTTTGAAACAAGGGTAGGATCTCTTCATTTCTGTAATAAAATATGATAAATTGTTAATAATTTGGACTGTCAGGATATACTGGTATATTGCAATATTTTGCTGCCACAATATGTACTGCAGAACAAATTTAACATACTGGTATTTGGAGATATTTTTTATTTCATTGGCAAAAGTCTTCTCTTCACAAAATGAAAGTAGCAAAACATTAATTTTTATATTGTTCATTCAATCTAAGCTTAAGTTACAAGAATTTTACCAATTGCGATGCGTAAGAATGGTTGAACAGAAGTGTTGCAAAATATGTCATAGAATCAAATACTTCAGGACATGAATTTGGGTACAAAGCATGATGTCTAGGAGCTTGATTGCTAGGGTGTTCTGCAGCTAAGAGGGTGATTGTTTCTTTCAAATTCAACATAAATTTTATATCGTGATACCCTTCTGGGGTATCATTAAAACAACAGATACCTGAACAGTTCAGAAAATATCTGAAATTACTTAATTTCTAAAATTACATTTCTTGACAGATCTATGATTTCTAAAGGAATACTTAAATCATTATTATTTTAAAATGATGAGATAAGAACCATTTATAATGATATTTTTATGTTTCTATGATAAAGTATCAGTCTACATACCAATGGCCATAGTTCAACCTACTTCTAAGGTTTGTTTTAACCTGGACATAGGTTAAAATTGGCCATTTTTTACATTAACAGCATAGGGCAGTCTTTTAATATTTCAAGAAACTCTTATTTCATTTCTAATTTATGATTAATATCAAACTAAGTTAATTCATTTCTTGTGCAATTGTCTTTTAGAAAAGGATGAATGAACTTAGATCCCAGGCAGTTACTATGGAAGGCTGAGGAGGAGGAAAAAGGCAAATCATGCAAATTTTGCTCTTTTACAAGTTTGCATTTCAACAATGATAGATTTTCTTGCATTTTTCTAAATAATGTCTTAAGTGCAAGTATTTTATAGAGACTGAAATATGAATTCTTGTCATCATCATTATGATACTTTCCTGCACTCAATGACCAAATTTTTCCTAATGATAAGGGGCGGGCGCCTCTTAACCCCCAGCCACAGAAGGGATCACACACTCCTTAGGGACTACCCTGATACATATTTTGGTGATAGGGGCATGTTAAGTTATTTCTAAGGCAATAATTCATGTGAAACTTTCCTAATTAAGTTTAAATTCAAAGACAGTTTTAAAACACATTTTAAAACACACAGTATTGACCGGTAACGGTTTAACCTATTGGCCATTTAGTTGATTTTCATAGAAATAAAATTTCAATTATTGTTCATTGCCCTTTGATATGAACTTCCACTTAAATAAAGAGCTTTTTGTTTAAAATACAAATTTCTTAATTCTGAAACTTAGCAAAAATGAAGGCTTATGATTTTTTCAATAAATTATACACAAAGAAAGACAAATTAAAAAGTTGACTGAAAAAAGCAAATATCTATAAACACCAAACCAGGCAGCAGATATACATTTTGTTATTAGTCAAATATTTTTTTCCAATTATCCAATACCAATATAAATGAAATATAAATTTATACCTTTAGCTCTTTTTCTTCTTTCTAAATCAGGTGTCCAAGTTTCATCATCACTATCAGAACTGTTAGAATGTTCTGTTGTCACTTCTTCTGGTATTTCTTCAATAGGTCTTTTGTTCCTCTGTGCAGGTCCTTTCATAAAATCTGGTTTCTCTGCAGGAAAACCTGGAAATAATTGTTTAACTATAAAACAATCTTATCACTGAACAGTAAATGTAGCAATCATAATAATATTAATTATAGTAACTTTATTGCTTGTAGATGAGATAAAAGAAACCAATGAATTAGACAGCCACTTTCCTATCCTTATTCATTAGAATGAAAATCTATTAAAATAAATACAGTTTACTGGCTAGCACAGAAAGCAGGCAAGTCTACTCATCAAGTCGTGAGGGTTTGATTTCCTGGCAGAATTATTTGAAGTTTGGTCATGAAGTGATCTCTACAGCCATTTTCTCTTCTAACACAGTTTCTTAAATATGTTTGCTATGGCACGAAACCCAACAAACAACTAACCTATTAGAATAGAGTATGCTCAATACCATAGAAATGGTTTTCTTTTATTCTAATACACATTTATATACACGCAGTGCATTCCAAAAATTATACTTCACAACCAATGTTGTGAATTAAAGAATTTTAAGAAGGAAAAAAGCCTTTTACTACTTTAAACTACACATAAAAGCCCTGCAAACTTTAAAACATCATGATTTAGATAAAGCTGTATTGAAAACTATAAATGTAATGATTATAAGTTACCCATATATTTCATTATCTCATAATTCTGTGCTATATTCTTCAACCTTTTTTGTTCTCCTTCACTCATCGACTTTAATCTTTCTTCTTTAAAAAACATTCCAAGATTAACATCCTTCTCCAAGAAATGATCAAGGTTGATGTTCTCCATTTGACTACAGAAAAAATATATTTAAACAGTACTACCCCAAAAAGGAGAGGGCTTGGCCAAGTGGTTATGACGTTGGACTGGTAATCATTTGATAGTCAGCTCCGCGTTGGTTAGAATCCCATCAAAAGCCTATCCCATTGTTTCATTCAGCAAGAAACTTAATCTTACTAGCTCATTGCTAGGGTTCCAGGAAGCAGAGTCAAAAGTGATACATTGAAGTAGTAAGCAAGCTGAAATAAATTAGTATAACATCTATATTACCAAAACTTAGGAGGACTAGAGTGTGTTGCTGTTCAGAAGTTGTTGCTCTGCAGAGGTTAAATTCAGTTAAAATTACCTCTTTAGATAATATCAAAAGCTGTTATAGAGAACATGTACTGATCGAAGACCACTGTTTTGCAGAGGTTGTGCTGTAGAACACTAGTCTATGGCAACAGAGTTTCCTTGAAAATCACTGATATTTGTAATTTAGGAAAGGACTCAAGTTAAACATCATGATTCGTGATTATTAGTTAGCATAAATAGGCAATATGTATTGTAATAAGGAATTCCTCCAATAAATGATAAACACCACTTATTTGTGTCAACAACATGTGAAAGCTAACATTTATGCAAGAACTGAGCAATTTTTTCAAGGATCCTGACAGAAACTCCAGCTTTAAATTACTGGGATTCCTCCAAAGTTTTGGAATCCTCAGAATCCAAGGACACTATTATTGTTGTACCGTGCTCAGAAGTTTTTCTTTAAACACATATTTTGCTTTGTAATACAAACTTTGTCTGGATTTGTTTAAAAACAAAAAGTTTATAATGCCTTCAAGATGTTAAATGATAATGTCAAAACTGTTATTCAAATGTATTGGCTGTAAAATTAAAAAAACAAATGTTCTGATTTGCTCCTTCTTAGTCAGTTATCAAATTTAATTCAGTTATTAAGCCAAATTGAATGTATGTACTCAACAAACCCAACCATTAAGTTTTACTATTCTTTCTGTATGAAGCACAACTCACATGACATCCTAATTCTATAAATACATCATATAGGCTTAGGAAAACTGATAAGAGCAAGAATATTTAAAGTCAATGTACCTGAATGCATCCATTTTCACAAGATGGTTTCAATAAAGACTCACACAGCAGTTTTCTTCACCACAGAAACCTTCAAAGTCTTCAAAAATATTATTCAATCCTGTAAGATTTAAAATACAGAAATACATTATTAGCAAAGGTAATTTAAACAATACAATTAACTAGACCAATTTAAACTATAATGCCGTCTGAACAAAAATTATTTCACAGCTTAGCTGAGCTTTTTGGTCTGTACTGTTAAGATTATGAATTAATGACCATTGTTTTAACTTTTATTGGTAGACCTTGCCCTTTCCAGGGAAAAATATCTGAATATTAACATGTTGGAAAACAGGGCTCTTACTAGACTTCAGATGTCACAAGTCTATGACTGAGTCACTCCCAGGGCCAGTTCTGGCTTCTAAAACTTTATAAGCCGCTTTTTTAACATTTTGATTTTCATCAGATGCGGCATTAAAGTTTATGATTAGACCCGTTATGAAACCTCATCAGAATAACACCCATTCGTTTAAGTTCTTTTTTCAATCAAATACCCAAAAAAGTGTTTGGTAATAAGATTGTGTGCATTATTCAATAAAACATTCATTTAAACATCATCTTACACCAAAACGTCCATTGATATATCAAAGAATTATATAAAATAGCCGTTTTCATTAAGAAACATTCAATCTCATCGTCACAGACATTTGAAGCTGTGCCAGATCTCGTTTCAACCCGAATTCTCGGTTATGAGCATTAGCAAACATAGCAGAGTAATTCCGATTGATGCCAGGAATTCCAAATAAAAATCCTATAAATTATGTAAAACTAAAGAAGAAAAAAACATTTTATGTTTATTTTCAAGGAACATATTTTGTAAATAATTGTTGCTTGGTTGAAGCACATGGTATTGTTAACATGACCGTCAAGGTCGGCCAAGGTTGATCTCGACGTCACAATGTGCATATATTGTCAAGATGGCAGCAGAGTATTGAATTTTAAGACCCATTGGAAATTTTGGCGTATTTTATGTTCCGAATGGGCACTTGTTACGTAGTAAGTTGTCAAATTTAAAGATTATACATTATTTTAAGGGGATATTCTTCAATTTTCTCCGATGCACACCCGATGTATGTGTACGAGCATGGCAGATTCCTGGCACGATTATTGGTGGACTTTTATCATACACTTGTCTTCAGCGTACCTGTTCATTGGCAGTAGCTATCTCAGGGCAAACTTTTCATTCTATTTTCCCAAGTCAATAGTTTAATGTAAACAAAAACAGAGCACTGCTACATGCAGGCAAAGCAATATATGCATGCCAATTATGCAAATATTAAAATAGCACTGCTGAAAAGGTAAGTTATGGTTCTTGTGCACTGAAATTTATGTTTTGGTGTTAACTAAACCTTGACACAGTGACCTACTATTTCAGATATCAAGATAAAGCTTCAAATTCATCAAAGCTTACTTAGGGAATGATAAAATTCACAGTGTTCTTTTGGGCTGACAGTACGCACAATTTGAATTTATAATTAAATGCAGTTATCAACATTTTACACATCTATTTGTGGCTTTAAAATGTAATCAATGTGAAATTAAGTTTGTCACAATGTTAATTTCGTAAAGATCTGCCAACTGATTTCACACCTGTCATGGCAACATATCCTCTGGTAATTTATTTCGACGCATCTTAATTACGACGCCATTTTCGTTTTGGCCTCGATTTCAATTTTGGGTTACCCTGTGACGTCATTCCCGCACATTTCTGTTAGTAAGCAGTATGGTGATTTCTTACCGCCAAAATGTGGAGAGACAGTGATTTTGAGTGACTCTTTTCATACTTTTTCCCATGATACACTGAAAAATGGTGTTTTTCTTATTACTTACTAAGTATAGTTTTGAAAATGTCGTTTTCTCAAAAATAATAAATATGACAGATAGATTGGCATCCCTTATTTCTCGCCATTTCAAGAAAGTCACATGACAGGTAGTGTACTTTCGTTTTGGTAAGATTTAAAAATAGAAACCAATCAAATGCGTCGTTTCTCTGTACTCTCATGTCAGCCATACTGGAAATCTCCACTTGACAAATTTTTATTTCTTGATTTCTACGATAGCTTTCAGTTATAAACAAAAGTTGTAAAAGATGGACAAATGAATAAAATATTTATATTTAGGGTCATTTGTTAGTTGAAGGCTTATTTTGTAAAGTATACAGTCATAGTTTCTTTGGTGCCTCGGAACTACGTACACTAGGATATGAACTGGCGATTACTCCTATCTTGCCCTGATTATGATACGTTAACGTTGTCATGGATATTAAACATCTTTCGACTGGTTTCAGACATGAAGTAAGACCTGAAGATTTTCAATATATGTCATTAAAAATTGACTTACCGCCCTTTTGCCTGAATATTGGGGCTGCGGCCATGGCCATGGGCCCAGCTACGCACCTGTTATTTTTAATGACACAATGTTTAACTCCATAAAAACATCGCTTTGCTGGTTATTTAGCCATAAACTTACAAGATTTCCAAGACCATGGCTAGTGTGTTAGTGTTTATTTTTACCAAGGCCAAAGGCAAGGAGGCATAACTCGTTGGGGACAATGGCAGTTTACGGGTACGTAAAAATCCGCGATTTTGTACTGTTTATTAGTAACTAAGTCTGGCATATCATTAAAGAGCATAACAATCACTGAAAATGCAGGATTTCATGTTATATCAGGGGCTACCGCCCCCGAATCCCCGTTTTTAATGTTTTAAACGAGAAAAAAGCAACGGAAGTGCATCTGTTATGACTGGTTAGGCATGCGCAGAAGTGGTAAACAACCTCGTACCGGTAAAGTGCAATCTAGCCACTCGTTTAAACAGGGAATTAGATATAATGTTATCTTTGTCTCTGGTTTAAATTGTTAAACAAATCAATTTCTAAAAAATTACCTTGCCAGGCTAGATTGCAGTTTACCGGTACGAGTTTGTTTACCACTTCTGCGCATGCCTAACCAGTCTGACTCAGAGCAGATGCACTTCCCTTGCTTTTTTCTCGTTTAAACATAAAAAACGGGGGTTCGGGGGCGGTAGCCCCTGATATAACATGAAATCGTGCATTTTCATTGATTGTTAGCTTTAATGATATGCCAGGCTTAGTTACTTATAAACACTACAAATTCGCGGATTTTTTACGTACCGGTAAACTGCAATTGTCCCCCTTGCCATTTCTATGTATTTATAAATGTACCTTAAATTGAATTATGATTTGAAAGTGTTAACAGTATGAATCGCTCTTCAGATTCACAATGCGTGAATTGGCCAATTTCAAATTGGCTTTGTCAATTGGTTACTGGATCATTCTATCGAGCAATTCCAAGCCAAGATTGATGACGTAATTATAGTAAATACTAAATACTGCATGTTTTCTTACCTCTGGTCCGAGATTCTACCATTCAAGTGATAATTCTTAATCAAAATTGCTGCTAACGTTAAACAAGCGTTTCCTTCGGATTTTTTGGCGCAATAAGCTACGCAGACGACAGATCTAAGTTAATAGACGCTGTAAATCAACGCGGGAAAATGACGTATTGTTAAAAACGTTTGCTTCTTATTGCTGACGATTAAAATAAATATCGTTGTCGTCCAAAGTGTCTAGAGAGAAAGTTCCAATTAATTTCTTTAAATCACACATTTTTTTAAATCTTGTTTATTTTTATATTTGATAACTGAGAGACAAAACACTAGATTTCAAATCTGGCACCTACAAATAAAGCTAGTTAACTCCATTACATTTACATTGCGTTGTTAAAATGCGTAATTTAACAAATTTTGTTACCCAACAATGTTACCTCGCATTTTTACCTAAAAACATCGCCGCTTCAAATTTTTCTGCAAGGTGATTAGGAAAAATACAAAAGGGATATTATTAAATTATCTACATCACTAGAATCGGTTTTTATGTCTCTGGAATAGCAAATACCTTTAAATTCATGGGTGCCGCTGATAAAATTGGCACAATTTTATCGTAACAGAGTTTATTTTTTGGTCAATTTTATAGCCGTTTATGGGCTATGTTCTCAATCTTAAATCATAGCTTTTTTCCCAAATTTCAATCCAAAATTCCCAATGAAACTTGAATTTATTTTTTTTGAAAAAAGACGGCTGTTAGCATGTTTCAGCTTAACTTATACATCACAGTAATCTTTCTTATTAATAAGCTAATTAAATTAATTGATAATGATTCTAAAAAAACTTTTTAAAATCTGCTTTTGTTATTAAAATAGTTGACATTTTATCCTAATTTAAACCAAAATGCCAATAAAATTCCCAATTCTAGGGGTATGGGTCATATTCCCAAATTTATGGAAAAAAACATTGCGTGAACAAAAACCTCGTACTTACACGCCCTGTAGTATTAATCCTTAAAATAATTGTTTCGAATTTGCTAAGATGGGAATATTATCCAATATATGGAAAGAAATGACTTCATGTAGGCCCCTAGTTTTTATCATAGACAGTTGTCTGATTAATGTCTTCATGAAAGAAAATACTCAGATGTGTCTAAAAATAAAACAATGAAACCAAATTTAGTAAATTTTTATCATTTTGAAAAAATAACATTCCTTTCTAAACATAACAATGTAAAAATCAACAAACATTATTCATATGTAAACAATAACATTTACGAAGGGAAATAACTCGGTAGTAATTACACCACTTCATTAATTAAACTGTATAGTGAATAAATTTATAACTGCAGATGAGCTAATAAAATGATGCACGTTTATTTTTTAACTGAACTGTCCCATTTGGTAATCACCAATTACTACATTCTCGTTTCCTGAGGTTATTAAGATTCTCGGTACTCTAGATTGAGAATCTTAATAACGTGGGGGTACGAGGATACATTTACTAAAGATACACATTGCAGTGCATATAAATTGTGTATATTGTACTCTTCCAAAATAAAAATACCTATCAAGCATTTAGTTGTTTAATACTTTTAAATTATGATTGTGCATCAATCACACCAATTTGTATAAGATAAAGAGCAAAATGTTCAACTACGAATTGAAACAACTCCATAACCAGAAATGTAATGTGAAAACCACTTTTAAGCCGGATTTTAAATCTTTAACGCAAAAAATCAAAGGGAAATAATCCATAATTGAGCCAGATAGAGTTGTGATTACTTTTAATTCTGTTCATCACTTAGTATGTTATCACTAACCCAATAGTTAACGACACCGGACGCCCGCCAAACCGACCGTTGAAAAATCCGGCTAATAATTAAACACTGTAAACAAAACAAAATTGAGGTACATCTTTAAATTTAACTATTGAGTTGTCATGAACGTTAATATGGAACAGTTACAGCAAAGATCACAATTGACTTTACACACTGTAAATATCATTCATAATTTAGATTTTCTATGATTTAAGATCAACATTAAATATGTATATAGAGCCATGGGCACAACATAATCATTCCAAGTAACACTTGATCAAACATATATTAGAAATACTATGTAATGGTACGTTTGTGATAAAATAAGAAAATGTTTGCAATGAGGAAATAGTTGAAAATGATCTAAACAACAAAATCATGATAAAAATGTATAGCTACAGTAGCCATAAAATGCCACAAACAATGTACAACAAGACATGGTGAAATGTATATATAATATTTACCTGCATGCATATGACAGATATAATTTTAGTGTACTCAATTACATGTTTATATAATCGAACAAAACAAGTTCAAATTAAAACAACAATACTATCTAAATGGAATTTTCATACAATAAGGAATTCATTATACCCACTATATATGATACATTCCACATTTAAACAATGTAGTGTCCATAGCACCTAAAACGATACTTTATGTTGGATACAAGTGTTACAAATAAAATTTGATACATGTAGTAGACCCCTAAATATCAGAGCACTAAGAAATGTCCTATGCGGAAATCAATGCGCATTTAATTTATGCATCATAAAAGAATCATTAACATATAGTTTCTGTTTTCTTGAGATTGCATTTAAATTTTCCGTTGCTAAGACAACGGCAATGATATTTCTTACATTCTTCCTCATATGTAAAACGTTTTCTCTTGTTTACAATACATTCTGAAATTAAAATGATTATAATACTCAAATATAGACTGAATTAAATCGTAAAAGCTGTTATTACTTATCTGTGTCATATGCTATCGTCTAGCGATAGACGTCCCGCCCTTATATGCTTTTATAGTCAAATAAAACGGAAGATCGTTGAATAAAGTGCCGACTAAATAATGAAATTGAAGGGATTTATTGTTGGTATAAAATATATTAATTCTGCCAAGATCATAACAAATATACTCTAACGGCAAGAAAACCATTGTTAAAACATTTGACCAAAATTCTGCCAAAATTGGTGAAATGAAAACATAGGAAATTACGAATTTGGAAGGTCTAGTTTGAATTTAAATGGAATTTTGTTGTATCTGGTAACTAATACAGCTCTAGTCTGCCATATCAGTTTTTCTAATATATGATAATTAAAGTATGATATAACTGCATAACTCAAGAATAAATAAAACGACAGAAGTTGGTCATTCATTTATCTAAACCACCTGATTCGGATCATCAACATCAATGTTATCTCTTAAAAGCACAGTTTTACACTTAATGATGAAAATGTGTAAATTTTTGAATTACCTTCACGAACGCTAGAAGATGTTCCATCAGCCATCATTCTTGATGTAAGTGACATCTGGTTTACTGATGACGTCACTTCCGATCTATCAGATCTAGTTTTAAATGTTTTACTAGTATAAGCATCTTTGTATCTTCTGGACTCTCTGTATGCTCGGCTGTTTCCGTAACCAGACGGACGTATCGCAACAACTGTTCGTCTAACCGAATCATCTGAAAATACACGAGAGCTAAGTATATTAATGAGTTTTGAATAGTTGGGAAATGTAAGAGCAGATCATGATAATAAAAAGAACAATAAGTTAAAATATGACAATTCAATAAAGTGTACTAGTACATAAATCGGAAACATAAAAAAGGAGATTTATGAATAATATTGGTGACCTTTATTTCCTTCCTCAAAAAATAAATATTCAAATTACTATTATCACCAATCTCCGTAAACAATTATCCTGTAGAGTGTTGTCGTAATTAGCGAGTATGCGAGCGGAAAATTTTAGATCGGATTTTAACCAGATTGTATTTTACCGATTTGATTTCACTAGACAAAATAAAAACGTCTCTAACTTGATGTAGACTATTCTCGTATGCAAAGGTAGGGGCCTAAATAAGAATAATAATCAAAGTTTGTTTATTTCGGCGACCAGTTCACCACGCAAGCCATATAGATAGAGAATATCACCGTACGTAAAACAATATATATGATAGGTGCGTCAATAATAGGAATAGAAGAATTAAAGAGATGATTATATCCTTACCTTGTACATTAACAGTATGATCACGTGACCCAGCACATCTATAACCACCATTACAAGCACATCTACAATCCATATTGTTGCCATCAATCATTGTATTAAATTTACTTCCACCTTTATACTCTATACCACTGATGGTACAACTGTTACATCCTCCTGATCTGATACATGAAGTATCTCTACATGTAGATACCTCCTTTGTTCCTTTACATGTGTATGAACCACCACATCTACACTCACATCTCATGTTTATATCATAGGCCTTATAGAACACAGTAAACTTAGAGTTACCCTGATAAGACTCTCCCTCTATCATGCAACCAACACATCTGTTAGTAATCTCACATCCAGCAGGTCTACATATATAGTCTCTACCTTGACATACATAGGTTCCAGCACAGTCACATCGACAGTTCATTCTGATACCTTGAAGTTGAGCATTGAAGTTTGTATTGCCATTATAACTGATTTCGTTGATGTAACAACTTTGACATCGTTCAACACAACCGGTGGTAGACTCACAAACACGTGTATCACTTACACAGCGATAACTTCCGGTGCAATCACAGCTACATTGCATACGATATCCAAATACGTCTGCCTGGAAGTTAGAGTTTCTTGAAAAACGTTGATTATCAATTAAACATTGATTACAATTGACCACACAACCGGAAGTCGTACATGTTTGAGTACTACTTGTACACCGATAACTTCCGGTGCAGTCACAACTACATCTCATTCTATGACCAAATACGTTAGCCTCGAAGTTTGAATTTCTTCTAAAACTCTGACCGTCTATAACACACTGCCTGCAGTTATCACGACATCCTGAAGTGGTACAGATCTTTGTGTCACTCTGACATTGGTAGCTACCATCGCAATCACAGCTGCACTGCATGCTGTAACCAAACACGTCAGCTCGGAAGTTAGGATTTCTGCGGAAGGTTTGACTATCTATAACACAATTTCTACAATTATCAACGCAGCCAGACATTGTACATGTCTTCCATTCACTTCTACACCGATAACTACCATCGCATTCACAATTACATTCCATTCTATATCCAAACACGTCAGCCGGGAAGTTGGTGTTTCTATCAAAATTTTGATTATCAATTAAACAACGTTGGCAATTGCTGACGCAACCAGAGAGGGTACAAGTTTGTGTCTGACTGACACATCTATAATTGCCATCACATTCACAGCTGCACTGCATGTTATAACCAAATACGTCAGCCCGGAAGTTTGGATTTCTACGGTAGTTTCTACCATCAATCAGACAATGTCTACAATTGTCGACACATCCAGATGGTGTACATGTCTGCCATTCACTTGTACAGCGATAACTTCCATCACATTCACAGCTACATTGCATTCTATAGCCAAAAACATCGGCTTGGAAATTAGAACTGCGTCTGAATGATTGACTATCTATCAAACAATCTCTACAGTTGTCAACGCAACCGGAAGTAGACGTGCACGTGAGTATTTCATTCATACAGCGATATCTTCCATCACACTCACAAGAACACCTCATCCTATGTCCAAATACTTCTGCCTGGAAATCAGTACTCGTCTCAAAGAATCTATTATCGATCGTGCATTGTTGACAAGTATCAACGCAACCGGATGTAGATGAACACGTGCGTGTTGGACATGCGCAGTGGTAACTTCCGTCGCAATCGCATCTACATTGCATATCAAGTCCAAACACAAATGCGTCAAACAAGTTTCCTGAATAATCTGAGAATGTCTGTCCATCAATAACACAATGTTGACACAGATTTCTACATCCACTTGGTACACAAATCTTATACCTGCTTCTACACTCATAGTTACCTTGACAATCACACGTGCAATCCATGGTAACACCTTCAATGACCTCACGGAAGCTAGTATCACCACTATACTCTACACCACCTATGTTACATTGTTGACATTGAAACTCTAGCTCACATCGATGTGTACCACTACATTCACAGTGACATATATATGATACTGAATCTCTGAACACCCTGTTAGTAGAACCACCTCTATACATGGTACCATCTATGTCACATGACCTACACGTTGGTTCAGTCAATGTACATTCACTTCTACCTGTACAGTCACACTGACATCTATGTCTACCATCATCTCTAGTGACCTCATACACACCGTCACCATCATACCGTACACCACTGATCATGCAAGGGAGACAACCTCTCACTGGACGACATGATCTTCTAAAAGGACAGGAGATCTCTATTTCTTCTATTACACTCTGACAATAGTACGACCCGTCACATCCACATGTACAGCTGACGGCTGTACCAGAGTAGTCCATGGAAAATGTAGACCGGCCTCTGTACCTTCTTCCATCAACCCTACACTTCTTACATCGTTTAGGTCCACATGTATTCCCGGCGTCACATTCAAACACATCACGTGACACTGTACTTTCACATCTATAGGAAGTATCACATGAGCATGCGCAGTCCATTCTTAGACCTTGATGGATGAGAATGAATGTAGAGCCACCTTGGTAAGTCTGATCACAATATCGACAGGAGGAACAGCCAGTCTGTGTACATGTGTTATCTATACACGTGAAGTTTATTGAACTTCCAATACAATAAGCCACACCATCACACTCACAGGAACATCTTAAATCAAAACTATTAAACCGATACGCAAATTGTGAACCATGACCGTAGGACCGCCCATCAATCAAGCATTGTTTACATCCAATTTCTCTACAAACTCCGCCCACACATGATAACCACAGTCTTCCAGACATTCCTTCACAGAAGTACGAGCCATCAATTCCACATAAACAATTAACATTATCTTGATTAAACTGATATATAAAATTCATACCTGCAGAATGTATCAAACCGTTAGCCATACATTGTGAACTTGTAGCAGGTAGACATCCCACCATACCTGCAGCACGACATTGAAGTAACAGCGACCTCAAATAGTCGAGATATTCTCGCATGTAACCTTCTAACGAGAATGAACTCATTTCTTCGTATGCTCCTTGACAGATATATCCGCCATCACAAGAACATTGACAGTTTAGTTTAGTACCATTATACACGGTGATAAAGTTACTATTTCCGGCGTATGAGGCGCCACCTACCGTACAACCTAAACATCCCTGATACTCGGAGTTCTTCTGACCATAACAAGCAAAACTACCGTCACAATGACATTCACAGTTCATACTGAGACCAGATCTATCTATTCTATACCTAGAATCTCCTCGATAAGATACGCCGTCCATTATACAAGAAAAACATCCACTTCCGCCATAGCCGCCATTACCGGAAATAGAAACACTAGATCTAACATATAACCATTCTGCTATACATACGTAACTTCCGTCGCAGTTACATCTACAATAGATGTCCATGCCATCATGTTGATATTTGAATAATTTATTTCCTGTGTAGATTTGACCTTTGACCTCGCATGTTAAACATCTCTGTGGTTGTGTACAAGTGTTGATGGCAGTGACACTGGGGCACCACGTTGTACCATTACATAAACAGAAACAGTGATATTGCCAGCACCCACGTTTCACTTCTAGCTTTGAGTACGGCTCGTATGTCACGCCGTCAGCTGAACATTGTTTACATGTGTTGCACGTGTCTACAGCATCATCTCCAAAACATTCCCAGCGTCCATCACAGCTACATTCACAACGTTTGTAGTCATAGCAACCCTGCTTGTGAGAGAATATTGAACCTGCAGCATAATTTGTACCATCGACATTACATGATCGGCAATCTCCGCATGTATTCGTTACTTCTCGACAGGCAGTCGTTCCACATCGACATTCACAATCAGAATGATTTAAACATGTCGTCTCATATTCAAAACGTTGACCATTCCTGTAAGCAGACATATCAATAGCTCATGTACACAGTGGATTTAAATACTGATCACATACAATATTATAGCATTCAATATGTAGAGCATTTTCATATGCCCCTTGCAATGTACTTGATAATGTTACATTAAACGTGCTTTTATCTCATTGCTGTTTTCCGATAGAGGCAATATGTAACAGAGGTGTAATACGACACTTTTACTTCATTGCCTTCAAGCTAACTTTTATGTCCACTTAAAATCGACCTCACGACCCCCCGAGTAGTAAGCGGACACTCGACCACGTCGCCATAAAAGCTAGCTTGAAGGCTAGCGAATACAAGTGCCGTATTATACCTCTGTTACGAATACGAAGACTCATTTTGCTTGGACTTATAACAGCTTGTTAAATACTTTGGCCAAGCGAATTACTTTATCGTTTTTTATCAAACAAATCTATGAAACTAACACAATATGAGGAAAAACTAACAATTCATGATGAATGTACAGAAGACCAGAACACAAACCTTACTAAAATTCATAATACTATTCCAGGTAAAAATGATAGATTTGGCCGCAGTTTAAATCTATCCTTTAATTAATTTCTTGTTGCTAAAGAAAGTTACCGCATAACTGACATTAAACAAATATATTGAGAGCAAAGAATAAAGCACATACAAAAACTAATTACACCTAAACTCAAATGACTCGAAAAGTCATAATATATCGACTACACAAACGATGATATAAATGTGTACATACCTATATGTCAGACCTTCTACAATACAGTTTGGACAATTTCTATCCGTTAGATTTTCACCTTCACAAATATTGATTCCGCCATGACATTCAAATGTACCATCACAACTACAAGAACAACTACGGTATGAGGTACAATTACTGGTTGCTGTAAATATAGAAACATTAAGATACAATGTATCATTACAATTACAAAACAACTACGGTATGTGGTACATGAACAACTACGGTATGTGGTACAAGAACAACTACGGTATGTGGTACAAGAACAACTACGGTATGTGGTACAAGAACAACTACGGAATATGGTACAAGAACAACTACAGTATGTGGTACAAGAACAACTACGGTATGTGGTTGTAATATAATAGGGTCATTCAATTTACTATCTTTGGCAAACATCAAATATTTACTTAAACTATTGGTCACTCAAACCAGTCCGGACAAATTGATATTCTAGATCTTTCCAAATTAGTAATGTTTCAACATGTTTTCTTGATTTCGCGGGGCGTGGGTACAAGCGTTATAAAAGGGAGCCGCAGCATGACTGCGGGGTCCACAGTGGTTAGTCGCTGCTCAATGTGAGTACGACCGAAGTACACTAATAAAAGTAGCTAAACTGTTGGTTGTGTTTCTCGATCTCTTATGTTACACATGTGAAATGGTGCCGTGACCAGGATTGAGGACCAGGGTTGTTGCGGAAGGATAAGGGGTAAGTCAATTTTTATGTTTTAAGGATTTTCTCGTTTTATCTTTGTTATGGATTTGGCACAGGTTTTAGTATCTCTGAATGATAAATTAGGGGGGTTAGGCTTATCTGACGTAGTGACGACTTTTAGCGGTGATAAAACAAAATTTAATTCGTGGATAAAAAGTATAGATAAATGTGCTGTCATTAATGGCTTACCAGAGGAAAGAAAAATAAATTTAGCATTTAGGTACAGTACTGATAAGGTATCAGAATTCATACAAAAATACTTAGATGGGAACCAACCGACGTGGCGAGAGTTAAAAGCAGAACTAGCCACGCGTTTTGGCCAAATAAAAAATTTAGATTTGAATTTCACTAAACTCACAAAAATAAAACAATTCGAACACGAGAATGCGCAGAACTTTGCGGATAGGATCATAGCTCTGGCAGAAGATGCTTATGAAATAGGACAAACTGGACTGCCTGTCGTAGAACGACAATTAATAATGTTCTTCACGGAAGGGTTACTTCAATCTTCCGTGCGTGCCCGCTTGATACGCGATAATCCGCGCACGTTACAAGGGGCTATAGACATAGCCAATCGCGAGCAATCGGTAATAGAGAGACTAAAAATGCGCGCTCAACCCGCGATGGAATATCGTGAAATTCCCCGCACTGAAGAGCCCATGGAGGTCAGCAATGTTAGGAGGGGTTTACTAAGATGCTCGTACTGCAAGCGTTCGGGGCACGCGATTAAGGACTGTCGCCTCAGAAATAAAGAGCAAATAAATGAAATAAAATATCAAATGCCAAAATTACCAAACGGAGACAGATACGCGGGGGTTACATGTTGGTTCTGTGGTAAACAAGGCCATTTTAGAGCCCAATGCAGGGAATGGAATGCTCTAAGGGGATCTTATAGACACCCAAATAGTTTTAGGGGGCAATCCTTCCAAAATTCAAAAAACTAAATAGTTTCCGCCAAGTAGAGGTCGGTGGTAGGAAACGTAATGGAGACTTGCTACATTCTAATGATTTATTAGGACTTAAAGATATTCCCAGTTCAATTCTGATAAATATAGAGAAATTAAAAATAAGATGTCTTTTAGATACAGGAGCTGCCTGTTCTGTTTTACATAAAAGAGTTTATGACAATTTAAAATATAAACCAAAATTAGAAAAAACAAATATTCGACTGGAATCGGCATCAGGCTCTAAACTTAACGTTCTCGGCTATGCCGAAATAAAATTTAAAATAAACAATCTCATTTTATCTCATAAATTTGTAATTACAAATAATTTGTCAAGAAATTGTATTATCGGACGCGATTTTATGTTAGCAAATAGTTGTCGCATTTATTATGATTTAAATAGCGTAAGAATTAAAGATGTTTACGTATCATTAGTAGACGATCGTTGTATCGCATCTATAGTAAGATTAAACAAAACTACCATCCTTAAGCCACAATCTATACATCAAGTTGTAGGTAAACTTAAATATAATCCAAGCTTAAAGGTAAACAAAAATTATCAGATATGTGAATTGCAAAGTGGATTTGTGCAGCAAGAAACTTGTTTGCTTTTAACACCTACTTTAGCGTTTGTTGACGATTATAGACGTGTGCCCGTTATATTGACAAATAGATCCAATAAAACTATTAAACTGAAACGAGGCTGTGCAATTGGACAAGTACAGAATACCAACGACTATTCTGTAGAGTCGATCATCAGCAACGATGACGACGATCTGTGTGTAACGGAAAATTTATGTCCAACACCCAAGCAATCAGTTAACGTCGATGATGTCAAAACATCTAAAGAACATATGGACCTTGTTTTGAATATGCTTAGCAAAAACAATGATATCTTTTCTAAATCTGAGTATGATCTAGGTAAAGTGCCCGGAGTATCTGTAAGAATACCGACTGATGGTTGCCAACCCATTAAACAAAGACCATATAGGCTCCCATTTACTCAACATAAAGACATGAAAGATAAGATAGACAAAATGATAAAAACAAATATAATCAGACCTAGCCACTCAGCATGGGCTGCGCCGGCTTTGCTAGTTGACAAACATGATAAGAGTAAAAGACTTGTAATTGACTACCGCAGGCTGAACCAACACATAGTTCCATGTTCTTATCCTCTCCCGCAAGTTGATGATGCGATAGCTCTTTTAAAGAATGCTAAATATTACTCTTCTATTGATTTAGCTCTAGGATTTCACCAGCTGGAAATCCACCCGCATGACCGCGAAAAGACAGCATTTGCAACATTTTTCGGGCTATTCGAATGGACTAGGCTTCCAATGGGACTGAAAATTAGCAGTAACATATTTTATTCTGTTGTTAGGAAAGTTCTCACTGGTCTGGAAGACTTTACATTTAGTTTTTTGGATGATATTCTCATTTTTAGTAGTACTTTAGAAGAGCATATCAAGCATTTGCAAATTGTTTTTGATCGAATAAGGCAAAACAATATGAAATTAAAGTTGAAAAAATGTCAATTCTTAAAGGAAAGTACTGTTTTCTTAGGGCACGTTATTTCTCACGAAGGGGTAAAGCCTGATTTACAGAAAGTAGAAGCATTAAAATTGTTGAATACTCCAACGAATACTAAAATGGTCAAGGCATTCCTGGGTATGACCGGTTTCTATAGAAAATTCATTCGTAACTATGCTGAAATTTCACTTCCGTTAACTAGATTAACACAAAAGAATGTACCCTTTGTTTGGAATGACGCTTGTCAACAAAGCTTTGACAAGATTATACAGGAACTTGAGCGGTTGCCAACGTTATATCACCCAGATATAAACAAACCCTATACTTTATACACTGACGCGTCCGATCATTCCATTGGTGGAGTACTTTCCCAATCACTTACAGGAAAACTTGAAGATGAGAGGCCGATTTATTTTATTAGCCACAAACTGTCCAGAGCACAACGCAAATATAGCACAATCATGAAAGAGGCGTTGGCTATTGACTTTTGCGTGCGCAAACTTGACTGTTATCTCCATGGCGCCAGGTTCACAATAAAAACAGACCATAAACCACTTACGCACTTGTTTACGGCTAATTTTGATAACAAGGTGTTACAACGTTATGCATTAAATATTTCATGTTATGACTGTACGATTGAATACGTATGCGGAAAATCCAATACCGTAGCGGACCTTTTATCTAGATCAAACATATCCAAACATGAAACTGATATTGAGCAATTAGAACGGAAACCTACAGAAACAAACCTGGCTGAACAGCGTTTATTGGCGTTTGAGCAGAACCGTGACAATAAAGCAAGAAAGAACGTGTGCGAACAAATATTAAAGCAAAGCAAACACGACCCAGATAGCAGAGTGCAAACAATGCAGATAACAAATATTGACAATGCAAAGGTAAATACACTTTCAATAGCCGCTATTAATAGTTCAATGATCGATCCAAAGAGATTAGTTGACAGTCCGAGTAGGTTAGCAAACAATGATAATGATAATTTTAAACCGGAACAATTGACCACAATAGATATGGCACTTGAACAACAGAAGGACCCAATCATATCAAATTTTATTATGAAGATACAAAATAATCAAGTACCACCCAATGAGAGTAGAAAGTTCTTAATTAAAGATAACATACTTTACTTTATATCAGATCCAGATGGTGAACCTATATTAAGAGTATATGTTCCGTCTCACTTAAGAGACACTGTTATGAAAGGATACCATGAGTTTGGGCATCCAGGTGTAAGTCGATCTTATGCTACTATAAAGAGACATTATTATTGGCCAAAACTTTTCAATGATTTAAACAAATTTGTGGAACACTGTGTCCCATGTCAGGTGGTAAACATGCAAGCAATTAAGGCCCCACTGGGAAGGAAATGTTTTTGATTACGTAATGGCAGCAGTTTGCAACCCTGTTGAGAAAAGAATCTAACACTGTATGGCAATATGTATTTGTAGCCGTGAAACACTTGACAGTAACCCTAGGTGCATACAATTGTTTCAATAGTGTTGCATATGATGACAACCTTTTAAATTGTACATAAATAGACATATTATAAAGACGGGTAGTCTTGTTCAAACACGTGTTCAAATTCAAAACATAGGCTTAAAGAAATGAAGAATTACTATGATATATAACATAAGGTCGTGTTTTCGACATAACTTATGCAGTTTGTGATAAACTGGGAATTTCAGACTTGAAAGAGAAAATTAAGATTAAAAGATACGTTAGTAAGTTTAAAGTATGTAATACAAGGCAGAGAAGCTGAATTGTTAAATATTATAAGGTCGTACTTTCGATATACTTATGCAGTTTGATATAAACTGAGAATGTAATGTGTTGAAATATATACAATGGTGATTTGTATAACAGTTCTGAAGGAATTGTTGTTAACTATAAATTAAAGAGTAATTTTTGCGAGTCTCCATAGACCTCGGGATGGTAGTGCGCACTGTAAATATATGTAAATATTTGTTTATCAATTTTGTATTAAGTCGACTAACTGTTTATTTGTATTGTATTGAATTGTATTGGTAAATACGACAATTTATCAAGTGAAAATTGTATTATTTAAGTAAATTATTATGTATGTCCATTAAACTGTGTCAATATAATCAAGATTATATTGTATGTATTATTATATCGTATCTGCGGGCATTATGTAAATACGAAATTTGTCTTGTATATTTGCAGGACCAACATTAATCTATACGGTGTGTCTCCTAGTCATGATTTGCAATGTCTACGGCGAGAAACAAAAATCATTTATTCATAACAACATACTATTCAAAAGTATGAAGGAGGTGGCTACCTCTAAGTCTCACTGGCAGATAGTTTTAATATTAGATATAACAATGTACTCTTCCTTTTTGAACAATATAGGGACTGAAATGACCCATATTAATGAAATAATAGATAAAGCCAAAAGTCACTATGTTACTGATAATGTCCATACAAAAACAGACAAATTAGCTGACACATTAACCGATTTACAAGATTATTTAAAAGGTCTAAATAATACTTACGGGAATATAATTAAAAGCTATTCAGATTTATACTCAATATCGTCGCGTCAAGCACGGTCAATTTTGCCCCTTGGAGGTGTGTTTAAATTTTTATTCGGTGTTGCGGATGATACCGACGTATCTAAAATGCGACACGACATGAAGATGATGCAAAAATCGCAAAAGCAAGTTTAGCATATTATTGAACATAATATGTCAATTTTAAATGTTACGAGAACAGACATATCGCAAAACAGACATTCCATAAATGATCTCATTACGTCAATGGATCAAGTTCAAATAGAAATTCGTTCTATAGGTAACCGCCTTGAGCACCAGATTCAGCAAATAATGGCATTTCATGAAGTCATTAACAATTTACAACTAACTACAAGCGAAATTCGCCGTATGTTAATACACGCTCAAATGTATCTTGAAGATTTAACAATTAAGTTAAATATGCTTAGTTTACAGAAACTAACACCAGCACTTATTACGCCAGGTCATCTTCGTGAATTACTAAATGATATAAGTAATAAGTTGCCCAAAATATTTTCATTTCCATTAAATCCAGATACTCAATTATGGGAGTTCTACACATCGTTGCATTGTAAAACAATTTTAAATAATGATAAATTAGGAGTGATTATCGACATACCCCTTAAACCGGTCACAGAAACATTCATGTTCGTGCAAGCGGTACCACTTTATATACCGTACGCTAACAAAACTGAAAAAATCAAAATAAGTTCTAATGTACCACACTTCACAGCTTCAATCGACATTGAGGCTGACTATTTCTTAATAAACACCGATTTCTCGCAATTCGCAATCATGTCCGCGCGCAGCGCATACAAATGTCAGGATGAGTTGCTTCCTTTTTGCGAAATTGAAAACGGAATAGAATCAACGTATAATTCAAAATCTTGTTTAATAGCGTCCTATCTAAAAAGGCAAAATGACATCGATCAATATTGTAAAACTCTAATTCATACTGGAATATCAATGCCAAGAGCTATTTCTATCAATACAAATAGATGGCTTATTTTATCAAACGAAAATATTCAATTTTCGATTAAATGCCAAAATGGGTCGAGTTCTGTCTTTAACGCTCAGTCGCCGATTGGTGAATTGCAACTTCAGTCTGAATGTAAGGCAATTAACAGTCATTTATTCTTACCACAACATTTCCTACGATCTCTCCAAAGCAATATGGATCAAATTAGAGCTGAGAAAATTGAAATTAATCATCTTAACATGTCTAGAATTTGGCAATCATTTATAAATTCATTCGGAAATGAAACCGTTGTTAATATACCAAATAAATTAAAGGATATAACAAGGGTGCCACTTGAAAATTTTATTGATCAATTACACACTTTGGATGAAAACATAGTACCGGAAACTGATGACAGCGCATTTGCTCTTAACTTGAAATCAATTCTTTTCATTTCTGGGATATTAATAATAAGTTTCATACTTTTAGTATTATTCTTAATTGTTAAAAAGAAATTAAACCTTAGGTTCTGTGCTAATGACATTGCAAAGGTGACGGGTGAGTCTGAGAAGCATAATAACTTGACAGCAACCCCAATGGAATATAAATTCAAGATGCAACCAATGATCACTGACCAACATGCAGAAGCATCACAGCCAATGCTTCAAGGCTTGTTAAATCCACCAGAAACACCACCACAAGAATCCATGTACCCGCTACGATCACTGTATATCAGGAACTAAGACGAGATGTGTAATATAGAAACAACAACAACCAATATGTTAAAAAAAAAAAAAAGTGTGGACAATATTCAAGAAACCAAACAATTAAAACTAGTTTCCAGTTACCAAAACAGCAATAGTAATGAACAATATTATATTCAATTAGTTAGCTGCAAAACTGTGGACTTATTTTAAATATAACACTATTTATAGTGTCAAAGATGTTTCAACATAAACAATGGTTAACTAAAAACCATAGAGGACATGTATAAACGTTACTAAATTACATGTATATCCAACGATGTTCTATTCTACAAGACGAACAACTACTGATGTCACATAATATAGATTAAATTTCAATGGCGAAGAATGGTGGATGGAAGATAAACTTCAAAATGGTAGATAAACTTAAAAATGGTGGATGGTGGATAAGACAAAAATGGTCGATAAAAACTCAAAATGGTGGATAAAACTTTAAAATGGTGGAAATCACAGAATGATTTTAGCATAAAGATACGTAACACTAATATTATAATACTGTCATTGATAAATTTCATTGTTTAAATATAGTTTAATGTGTCAAGCATAAGCAAAATATATGACACTTTTATATAACTATTTTTTGAGTGATTTTAATTGTATAATATTGTCATTCCTAGATTGTATGCATCTGTTAGCAACAATAATTGATTTTAAATAGGTATACACATATAGATACATACACTTGTTTGTCTGTAATTACATGTATGTGTTATAACACCATGTCCTAACGTTTGTCTCATGTGGACATGCCTGTATGTGGGTATTTTTCTTATGTTAACAATTATGTAATTTTGTAATATTCCCATGTTAATGTACTTTTTTTAGTATCCGGACTACATAAGATTATTATATTATTAAAATGTGTTAGTAGATAGAGAAATTAATTGGATTGTTTTGTATATTTTCAGTTATAAATTATATACATAAAGAGAACTATCAACCTATTCTCAGGGAGAAAAGAGTGGCAAAAAAAAAAAATGAATACAGAGAATACGAACAATAAACTGTGAGATGTAAATTTTCAAACTCGTGTTAATGGTAACGAACAATATCAAACAAATTGGATGAACAAGAAAAGTGAAGAAACAATACAACATGTGAATGAAATATCAGTATCGTGAACAATAAATAAAAAACTATAGTGTTCTCTGTATAATTAACATTAACTAAATTTTGCAGTGCTTTATATCATTGACAATATAGAAGTTTTAACTAAATTTTGCAGTGCTTTATATCATTGACAATATAGAAGTTTTAACTAAATTTTGCAGTGCTTTATATCATTGACAATATAGAAGTTTTGCCTCCTTTTCCCCAAAATTGTAACTCGCAGTAAGCGAGAGAGAATGATGGTTCTTAATATTATTAATAGATTTAAATTTTTTGATGGTTCTTAATATTATTAATAGATTTAAATTTTTTGTTTTATTGCTTACAATATTGTTTTTTTTTAGGGATTAAAATAATTGATGTTGTGATGATTGTATAATTATAATGTTGCTTTTACATGATTTCTTTTCAGGGATTTAAAAATTTGATTGTAATAAATGATTAATTATGATGTTTGATATTTATGTATGTGTACTCAAACATGAAGTAGCGACTAACATAGCAAGCTTGTCAATCTAAAATATCATTAAAATGTTAATTAAGTCGATTTAAAACGTTCATTAAGAAGGGGAGTGATTGTGTAATATAATAGGGTCATTCAATTTACTATCTTTGGCAAACATCAAATATTTACTTAAACTATTGGTCACTCAAACCAGTCCGGACAAATTGATATTCTAGATCTTTCCAAATTAGTAATGTTTCAACATGTTTTCTTGATTTCGCGGGGCGTGGGTACAAGCGTTATAAAAGGGAGCCGCAGCATGACTGCGGGGTCCACAGTGGTTAGTCGCTGCTCAATGTGAGTACGACCGAAGTACACTAATAAAAGTAGCTAAACTGTTGGTTGTGTTTCTCGATCTCTTATGTTACAGTGGTACAAGAACAACTACGGTATGTGGTACAAGAACAACTACGGAATATGGTACAAGAACAACTACAGTATGTGGTACAAGAACAACTACGGTATGTGGTACAAGAACAACTACGATATGAGGTACAATTACTGGTTGCTGTGAATACAGAAACAATAAGTTATCATCACAATTACAAGAACAACTACGGTGTGTGGTACAAGAACAACTACGGTATGTGGTACAATAACAACTACGGTATGTGGTACAATAACAACTACGGTATGTGGTACAAGAACAACTACGGTATGTGGTACATGAACAACTACGGTATGTGGTACAAGAACAACTACGGTATGTGGTACAATAACAACTACGGTATGTGGTACAAGAACAACTACGGTATGTGGTACAAGAACAACCACGGAATATGGTACAAGAACAACTACAGTATGTGGTACAAGAACAACTACGGTATGTGGTACAAGAACAACTACGGTATGTGGTACAAGAACAACTACAGTATGTGGTACAAGAACAACTACGGTGTGTGGTACAAGAACAACTACAGTATGTGGTACAAGAACAACTACGGTGTGTGGTACAAGAACAACTACAGTATGTGGTACAAGAACAACTACGGTGTGTGGTACAAGAACAACTACGGTGTGTGGTACAAGAACAACTACGATATGTGGTACAAGAACAACTACGGTGTGTGGTACAAGAACAACTACGGTGTGTGGTACAAAAACAACTACGGTATGTGGTACATGAACAACTACGGTGTGTGGTACAAGAACAACTACGGTATGTGGTACAAGAACAACTACAGTATTTGGTACAAGAACAACTACGGTGTGTGGTACAAGAACAACTACGGTATGTGGTACAATAACAACTACGGTATGTGGTACAATAACAACTACGGTGTGTGGTACAAGAACAACTACGGTATGGTATGTGGTACAAGAACAACTACGGTATGTGGTACAAGAACAACTACAGTATGTGGTACAAGAACAACTACGGTATGTGGTACAAGAACAACTACGGTATGTGGTACAAGAACAACTACGGTGTGTGGTACAAGAACAACTACGGTGTGTGGTACAAGAACAACTACGGTATGTGGTACAAGAACAACTACGGTGTGTGGTACAAGAACAACTACGGTGTGTGGTACAAGAACAACTACGGTATGTGGTACAAAAACAACTACAGTATGTGGTACAGGAACAACTACGGTATGTGGTACAAGAACAACTACGGTGTGTGGTACAAAAACAACTACGGTATGTGGTACATGAACAACTACGGTGTGTGGTACAAGAACAACTACGGTATGTGGTACAAGAACAACTACAGTATTTGGTACAAGAACAACTACGGTGTGTGGTACAAGAACAACTACGGTATGTGGTACAAGAACAACTACGGTATGTGGTACAATAACAACTACGGTGTGTGGTACAAGAACAACTACGGTATGGTATGTGGTACAAGAACAACTACGGTATGTGGTACAAGAACAACTACAGTATGTGGTACAAGAACAACTACGGTATGTGGTACAAGAACAACTACGGTATGTGGTACAAGAACAACTACGGTGTGTGGTACAAGAACAACTACGGTGTGTGGTACAAGAACAACTACGGTATGTGGTACAAGAACAACTACGGTATGTGGTACAATAACAACTACGGTATGTGGTACAAGAACAACTACGGTATGTGGTACAAGAACAACTACGGTATGTGGTACAAGAACAACTACGGTATGTGGTACAATAACAACTACAGTATGTGGTACAAGAACAACTACAGTATGTGGTACAAGAACAACTACGGTATGTGGTACAAGAACTTGTTATGAAATGAATTGAAAATTATTATAAGAGATATATTAATTAATAAACTAGTTTAAATGACCAGAAAATACCGTTTATTTTTTAGCAATACGACGAGAAGACTGTCTGAAATCTTTTTATTTATGAAGTAATTATCTTTCAAATTTATTACATGAAAAAAACGTTTTAAACATAGTTCTACTTTTAGTAACGCTTCAGTTTTATTCCTTATCAAATACAATGTACCATTCAGTTGAATATATAAGGCTATGTAGGTTGATTCAAAAGTTGTTGTACTTGTTTTACCACATCCATTTTATCGTTTTTGAACTTAAAAAGTATCTTTCACCACTTTGATTGATATCATAATTATAATCACTATGCGACCCCGACTCATTGAATGAGATGTATCTCTCACTGTCACTTTTGTTTTTTTGTTGTTGTTTTTTGTTGTTGTTGTTTTTTTTAAAATGCGTCATTGAACGAACTTTACTGAACTGGGAAAATAAAAATTATAGTAATTAAGTGAATGCAATAGCATAAGCAGGGTAAAAATGTGGTAAAATACATAGGTTCTTGTATTTCTAGTTTTTAATAAACTACGTATGTCTTACCAGGAAATCCTTCAGTGTCACCATCATAGAACTTGTCACCAATCTGACATTGTCTACAAGATCCACATATATCTGTTGTTTTGTTACATCTCCAATCACTGGTAGGGTTACATATACATTGTGTATATCTGTTACATCCACGTGTTAACTCGAATGTTTGACCACTAGCATATCTGTCACCATCAACGAGACATCCTGGAGTAACATAGAACATGTTTGTTTACAAACGTAGATAAAACAGTGAATTCTGCTGTTAGGACCTTCAAAATCGACGGTCTTGAAAGCAGGGCGGTTTGTTTGTTCGTTTGTTTTGTTGAGTTTAACGCCGTAGCAACTAGGGGTGTAACAATAGGTCGACTTATCGCTGTATCGCGATAGTTTACCTTGCAATAGCAATAGGTCGATAGAACTTTTTCAAGTCGATAAATATCGCGATAGTTTTTCTGACTATCGACTTTTTTCGATAGTTTTCTTGAAAACGAGAGTTGAGCCCCATAAACGCTTTACTTTCAACTTTTTTTAATGAGAGAACTCCACATTGATACGGATCAAATTAAATCTATTTAGAGGCCGCAGAGGAACAGATAAGCTGCGTACCTGCGTAAGTACGCAATTAAAAATTTCAAAAACCCTATAAGAATAAAAAATTTGCGTATCATAACCCAATTAAAAACTCCTTTACTCATAAAGTCTCGAAATCGCCGCGTATCGAACGTAAATGAAAAATCGAAACTGGTCAGATAAGAGATGCGAAAAATGAAACTTCACGCGACTATTACATGCCAATTACATCTCATTAAAACCCAATTGTCGTTCACACGCTGGGAGTTTAACTCGCCGACATATGAATGCACAAGGATGTCACAAAATCGATAATAAAGTCGCCGACTTATGATTACACGCTCGATAACATCTGTATATACCTTTACCTATACACGTCAGAATACATTGGAAATAGCGCATATATATATATTAATTGTTTTCAGCAATTAAATCAATATTAATCCTTTGTTTGAGGACAAATATGTGTTAGCAGTTTGAGCAGAAATTGAGGTAAACAATTTAAGATATGTGTCGGCATTTTTTCACATTTACTTTGTCGATGTTTGATAGCATAACAATGACATAATTGCAATGTTTATTATGTAATCATGGAGTCTAATATAAATTAATCGTCATGAAAAATGTATTCTTAAACTAGCGTGACCTAATTTGTTAAATTGTATTATATATAAAACTTTATAAAAAAAACGATATCGGCGATCACAGGAAGTCATTTTTTCTTTGTTAAAATTACTGACGATAATTGTCAATAACACCGTCTTGTGTAATTAAATTTTATATATAGTGTTTTGTATTATTTTACAACAAAAATATTTTATAATATATAATTTAGTATTGTATTTCGTAAAAATAAAATCCCTTCAATCATGATGACTTATTGTCATATATTTTCGCGACCCACGCAATCGCAAATTAAGTAAAACATTCTTAAATCGTCATTATTAATGTAATAAGCTTATTATTATTCATTTGTTTTTCTTAATTTAGCAAACAGTGCCCCAGGAAACGACAAATTCGAACTTACGTTCCCGTTTTCTGGTGTTCGTTGATAAAACAAATGTCAAAATGCCAGACATTTTATTTACTTGTCAACATTTGTTTCGGTGTAATGTTAAAAATGAAGCATAATGAAATGTTTTTTAAATTCAATTAAAATACTGGAGATGCTATCATAACTATACTGTGTTTATCATTATCATAATGTAATTATGGTAATCGATGACAAAGAGTTAGAATAACCAAAAAGTTAGTTGAATAAAACAGTTTGTTGATTAATCAGCATTTCAAATAACCAAATAACTGACAAGTTGTTATTTGATACAGAAAAGTTATTTTCAAATTAAGTCATTATTTTGTAGATTTCTCCACTCATGTGAACTAAATTCTGGCGAAATCTTTGAAACATTTTCCTGCAATGTTCTGTCTGATTGGTCTTAGCAAAATTCTTCCTAACAAAACAGCCACCGTTGAAAGGGTTTTCAGCTTTGTTAATTCCATGTGAACTGATTCATGCAATAGGATTCGACAGTCTCTTTTGGGTCCTCTAAATAGCTTTCAGATACTGCCAAATAGTACTACAGTACAGTTGATTCCTCTAATTTAAAGGATTATTTGACGAGGAAGCATCATGCAGTTTTCCTTTCAAAATCCCTATCTTCACTAATGTGAATAAATCTGGACCAAAAACTAAACCAATGATATACCCTCTAATAGAGAACCAGCTCATTTTCAAAGTGCGAGAGATTTTTCAAATTCAAACCCATTGTTTATTGTAAAAGACTTGAGACTGTTTACCGTTGTTTTTATAATAAAAAAACTATCGTGATAGTATCGCAATAGTTTTTTGACTATTGCAATACTATTGCAATAGTACTTTTATTATCGCAATACTATCGCGATAGTGTTTTTGGCCGCAATAGTCACCCCTAGTAGCAACACGTTGTATAGATTATATGACGGCGGTCAGCCCACTTAATCAATGTTCATGGAAAAGCTAAATCTCTGGATTTAGCTGTTAACCAACTTTTAGGCGCATACCTTGGCCAGTGACTGACTACTGCCTACATTATTTAGAATCAAAGGTAGAAGGAAGAATGGCCGTGGAAATAATTTCATGACCAAGCTCCACGAAGTATGCTTCGCCTGGGAATCGAACCAACGACCCTTCGTGCAGTAGATTAATGCGCTACCGACTGATCTAGCCGGATGGGCTACAGGGCGGTTTATTAAACGGACCCTTTTCTTCTCAAATTAAGCATATTGGGCTTTAAAAATCGTCAAATATCGAATGATAACACAATAACCGCGGTCTTTATTGTGGAACATAACTTATAGATGTTTGCGTGAAGTCTATGTATACTAGTATATATTTTTAATTTGTAATCAATTAATAAAAACTAATTAACTAAATATGGCAACCATATTTGATGTTTGTAAAGAAGTCTCCAAAACCTAATTTTGCACTTAGACTCCATTCTGGTGTGTTGTTGTTACATATTCAAATTCATTATTACAGTCCATATGTAGTAGTAATATGAATGATCTTTAAACAGGATTTAGATTCAGAATTTAACTAATAAATGAAAAATGATATGTAAATAGCAAAAATGATTCAAAACAACAAAAATGTAAAATACTGAAGGTATTGTACATATATTATTATTAGGCATTTTATATTATACATATCATATATGTTCATCTATTAAGGATAGCACAAAAATGATAAATTTCTCGTATGTGCACTATATATGTATCAAAACAACACAAGTTTGTTGTACCTGTTTCTAGGGGACATGTATATATACCCTCATCACACGACCAACTACCATCACATTCACATCTGAAATATAGAGATATACATTCTATTAAATATTGCGGCTTGTGTAGAATTCAAAATCTAATACGACAATGTACGATAAACGTATATAATACTATATTATGATCGATCCATACGCATTGCGTAACGTGCCTGTAACACGATCTATTAGCATCGCGTACGATGTAAGCTGTTACACTTTTTATTCGCCAGCGCTTGTAAATACATGTACATGGTGTATACATTCTCCAAAATAAAAAAAAAATATAAAAAACATTATGAGTATTTAGTTTGCATGTCTTTGCTTCATTCAAAACATATATACTATCAAACGTTGCAGCACCTGGAACTTTCTCTTGAAACACGTTCTAATGCTATGTCATGAACGATTACGTTAATTATTTGTACAAGGTTTCATTAAACATATTCTGAATCACACTGTGTCCATAAAAATGTGAGGCAAATAAATTTAAAAAATTCTAAAAAGCGCATAACACCAACAGTTCTCAGTTTTTCCTTGCTTAATATTGTGCATGTGACAAGGGAAGGATGTACAGGGAGTTATATACATTGTACATGGACATATATGCGACGATGAGCCTATAAAGTATCAATAAAATTGAGGGGCGGTTATAACCATCAATAATGTCACTTTTCCTTCAATTACATGGTATATGGAGACGTTGCCGGTCTTGTGGAAGGGTGGATTCATGAAAGTACTAATTAAACACAATGGTCCAGGAAAGCTAGGTTATGTTAGCTGGCTGTCGCAAATTAACCTCAGTTGCGATAACATGGTGCTAAACCAAGTATAAAACTACAAGATACAATTGTTATATTACCTGCAACTCTCATAAAGTTCACAACCACGTTGTAAGGTGAATCTTGTATTAGGTTGTTCATAAGTACCATTATATTGTGTGACGTCACACTGTACACATTGTTCTGGTCCACTACATAAATATCTAGATCTATCAGAGGGACAATCTAATCTACCATTACAATCACATATACAATTATACTGCCAGCAACCTCTCTCAAATGTTGGTTCAGAATTACCTAAAATATACAATTATACTGCCAGCAACCTCTCTCAAATGTGGGTTCAGAATTACCTAAAATATACATTTGCAATTATACTGCCAGCAACCTCTCTCAAATGTGGGTTCAGAATTACCTAAAATATACATTTGCAATTATACTGCCAGCAACCTCTCTCAAATATAAAATATGAAATCATGATGTACAATGTCTTAAAAAAAGAAGTAAAATTACTAGTATGCAAAAAGCAGTGATAAAAAATTGATAACTAAAGATTATTGCTGCAACATTGTTTGAAGCATGCGTATATAAACCAATTAATGATGATTTTGACGTTTGCTCAAGGTACTCCTCTTTTATCTTTTAGATTAGTAATCATGAACTGGTTTATTGTAAAACTTGATTTGATTCAAGGACGTAGCGATATCATAGTATATAAAGTCTTAAGTCTAGTGAAATACGTTGTACATTGTTCGTCATTGAAAGTTACATGTTTTTACTTGTATATCAAGTCTGCCAAATAGCTTGGTATGTGTATATACGTTTGTATCCATATAGGTTCTACTCTGTCAATATCCTCTTTGAATGAAGACGGGCATTCTACAAATACTACAGTAAATCTCTGAACACAGTCAGCAATGTTTTTACCCCTGATGGTTAGAAAACACTTATAATAACAAATGCTCATTCTGACTAGAAAAAGTCAAGATACTTTACGTTACGAAATCGAGGGATGTTCGTATTACAGGTGACACTCATACATATATGGAACTATTTTTGGAAGCAAGAAAGTATAAGTCAGTTTGTCTTAAAATAATAAGAATATTTGTTTTGACACAATTTCAGACAATGTATGGTATTTTGAAATTATAGAAAACACCAAAGTCTGTGAACTTGTGCCTTTAATACAAAATCTTTGTTCCAACTTAAATGCAAGGTTTTAGAAAAAACCTAGTAAGTAGTTTTAGCTGTTTTGTCATTTTGTGTACAATGTGTTGACAGAACGAATGTGGTGGCATTTACTACTTTGTAGATATTATCAGTTGTTTGTATGTTTGTATGTTTACGAGGGATAGATGAGATATTGTTGTAAATACCGTGTACCGACATGGTGACGTAAATTGTTGGACTTTAGCCCAAACCTGAATCATTTATTTCTCATTTCGTTTTAGAAAGAGGTTAAATAGTTGCTATACACAATCTCAAAACACGAACAGAATATTTATAGAAACATCAAGGTAGATTTGTAGAAGCATATATAAGTTGACACAATATTACTTTCGAGCTATATCCATACCACAACAAATGTTTCTGGCATCAAGTGAAGCTCGTTATCCAATGTTTTGTCTATTGAGAAAACTATTGTCATTAAAATTATTGCAAAATTAGATCAGGGATTCTATATAACAGGGATTTGTAACGAAGTGCTTTTTTGAATTTTCTCAGTCGTCACTGTCTATAACTGGCTGAAGCAGGCTGTACAAACTATTTCAGAGTTTAAAAACTTGATTTATGTTTTTGTACATGTCTTCCATGCAACTTGTGAATGTTTCTGAAGTTTCTGACAAAAAAAGTTGCAATTATGAGCGAAAATATGACTTTATGCGATGTAAAATGTTGCTAGAAATGGCAGATCGACGGGAAAATGCATTATTTTGTGAAGCAGTCTGTGAGCGTAATTTACCTCGAAATCATCTAGAAACACATTTTGCTGACATTTATGTCAATTTGTATGGTACTGGTACAGAATTTCATGTGAATATCTTTATTTAAACTTGTTATACTTGTTTTCCGTATTGGTCGAAATAATAGCGACGGACAGTGAAATTTGATGAAAATCGATTACACTTACTTATCGTTACAAATCCCTGTTATATAAAGTCCCTGATTAGATGTAACACGAAAAATATAATGAGGTTTAACAGCAGCTGTACGCATTATTTTTCAAAATCAAGATTTAAAATTTAATACTATAGTTCTTGATACATATTATACTTTACATTTTAACAATATGAATTCTATAATTTATGCTTTGATAAAAGAAGTCTGACTTCGAATCCGGAGGTGTGGGTTCGAGTCCGGTCGCGGTAGGTCATACCTTATACATGAGTTGTCGGTCTCATGGTAGGGTAAGTTAGTACTGGCAATAGAAAATTGTCCAGGAAACTTATAGAAGGAAGAGCTGGCTTTCGTATATTATATGTCCTAAGTATGTGTTGAATGCGACGTTATAAATATTTATATAGATATAAACATATGTAATTTAAATGTTTTAAACTATTTGGCAAAAATGACCACCGTAGCAAGAAGCAAAGATGTGTGAGACTTTAACCAACTCGTACCCTAGTAAATATGTGTACGTATTCTCATTCATGTATGTTAGTAATGAGGTCACATTGTTGTTGGAACTACCGCAAACCTATCAAGTTTATATACAACTTAATATTTTTGCCAGAATTTCTAATACCAATTCAACTTTTTTACGTAGATGTAGTTAAGCTAAAAGCTACACTTACCTTGATATGAGACACCTAGATATTCACATCTTCTACAGATAGAACCACTAACATCAGCACTAGACAATATAACACTAACCTTGATATGAGACACCTAGATATTCACATCTTCTACAGATAGAACCACTAACATCAACACTAGACAATATAACACTAACCTTGATATGAGACACCTAGATATTCACATCTTCTACAGATAGAACCACTAACATCAGCACTAGACAATATAACACTAACCTTGATATGAGACACCTAGATATTCACATCTTCTACAGATAGAACCACTAACATCAGCACTAGACAATATAACACTAACCTTGATATGAGACACCTAGATATTCACATCTTCTACATATAGAACCACTAACATCAACACTAGACAATATAACACTAACCTTGATATGAGACACCTAGATATTCACATCTTCTACAGATAGAACCACTAACATCAACACTAGACAATATAACACTAACATCAACACTAGACAATATAACACTCACCTTGATATGAGACACCTAGATATTCACATCTTCTACATATAGAACCACTAACATCAACACTAGAACCACCAGGACTGTCTACATTGTTGTTGTTGTTGTTGTTTGCTGCAGAAACACTATTTATACCAGGTATACTGTTGTCTTGACCACGTGACGAGGAGCCACGCCTTCCACCTGGAATAATAAATATGACATGTTGATTTAACAAACAAGATTTATCATATTTGGTAACTTTATTTTATTTTATTTATTTATTGGATTATCTTGTCTGTTACCTTGTCTATAACCAGTATTTACCTACCCTTCCACAAGGCCGGAAACTTCTCCATATTATCTAATCAATGAAGGAAAATCGACATTATTGTCAAATTTTCATGGAAGGGTATAACCTCCACGGGTGGGATTCGAACCCGCACACCTGCACGAGATTTCAAATCCCGGCGAGCTACCAACTGCGCTTTCGACCCGGGTTATAGTTGGTAACATTTAAATGAACTAACAAGAACATATAGACTCCCAACTATCTTGAATGGAAAATTGTGTAAGTTTACATGGTAATACAGACAATATTTGCACAACAGTTTTGTAGTTATAATTGCATTATGATTGAAATGATAAAAATATTGTTACATTTATTAACCCGGCTGATTTAAATACTCTCTGTAGTTCTTATTTACGGACTGTCAATGAAAATAGTTATTATAAATGTACATGTAGCTGTATAAAGTTGGAAAATTTTGATTTAACCAGTAATAAAACACCTCTACGTGTGATCATATGTTACAAATGTCACATCTTTGGTGATATCGATATTGTTTTCTTTAAATGTGTAATATCTAACATTTTATGTATTTTATACATACCTTCCAGTACTTGTGTATGGTACAATGGTAATCCTATAACAATAAGTATAGGAAGTATCTTGAGAATCTGAAACACATTTACCATGTTTACATATATACATATTAATCAATTTACTTTCGGTGCCTCATATTTAGCTATTGTTTTGTATCTACTTTTATATGGCTGTGATTATGGCACGTACCGATTTAACGATAACTTCTTTTTAGCTCTAAATTTTGCATTGCATGTTTATGAATGGTATGTTGTGTAATTGTTGAAATAATCTGAATTTTTGGACATGACAAGGAAAATGCTAAATACATCCAACAGTTTTTTTATCATGTTTTAGGGGTACATAGTTAAAGCAAACTTATAAACATGTACAATATAAAGTCTTAAGCTACAGTCCCATTAACATAAAAATAGCCGTGAGAGCACCGTATGGGCGCCATGCGATCAAGCTCTGCAAGGATTGTACGAACTCTTGCGTGTCCGTACGGACTGTTGCGTTTTTAACAGACGCCGTGAGATGAGCCCAGAATACACGCATCAGTTTCAGAGTCAAATCATGAACAAAATCGTGGCCGAGTATGGATTAAACATGCATATCTTCCAGCTACGGCTCCGTACGTGTGTGTTGTTTTGTATCATGTGCGTATACCGTTGTCTTGATACAAAAGGTTTCCCACAGACTACGACTGTCTGCACGTATGGGTCCGTAACAAGCCACGATTTTATGGGACTGAGTGTTCGTTCTATTTCTTCAGTTCTCTTCTGGTAAAATCATCTTGACCATGACATTATTGAGAAGATGGGTGATCGATTTTTCAAGCTACAAATATATTTAAGTTATTACATTCTGACCGGTAAATTCATACAGTAGAAAATACACACACGAAAAAATGAACAAAAATGGTAAATGGTCGAATATATCCGACAGTGCACAATAGTGAGTAAGAAACAAATGTAGAATAATGATAAATGAGTAAACATTCCAATTAGTAACATTTGACTCTTTAATCGTTTAACAAGTGAACGCTAGAGTCACAACAAAAGTTGTAAATGAATAGTAGAGATCCATAGGTAGAGCAGTTCATTGTTCTTTTGACATCACTGGACACACAGTGGACTAACACAATGTTTGTTTGTACTGGTCAATATACCATACTGGTCAACGTACCATACTGGTCAGTGTAGCCCATCCAAGATACAAGATATATTGTATCTGTAGAATCATTGTATATTTATTTCATGTTATAAGTCATTTAATAATTATGTGAAACAATGATGAAATTTGATATAAAAAAGAAATCTACGATACGTACCATTGTTGTATTAAAAATCCTTTAAAACTTATAAAATCACTATAAAACCATAATGAAACACTACAACAGTTAGCTGTATGGGGAATATTGAGTAAATAAACAACATACAGAATGATACATGTGTAATATAATAAGTTAGTTTCTTAATTAATGATGAAGTTGATGACAAACACCTTTGACAGAAGACTAAATATAGTCTAACATGTAGAGTCTGACCACCCTGAGAGTCTTCGTAATGCTGATATCACAAAACACCACATTTTAGTCTCAAGTTTTAGATTTTAATCAAATTTAAATCACATGGTATTAATCACGTGGTTTATATAATCACGTGACTATATTATACAGTATAAAAGAGTGGATATATAGTACAGGTTATAGAGTATACAGATAAGAAGGCTTATCAGATATTTACTTGACTCTTACATTAGATGTAAGCAATATTAATCAACGTTAATAATCAATCTAACTATAACATCAAACAGATAGTAGACTTCTGGTTACTCTAGAATGTTGTTGTATGTTGCTACAGTGTATGCCAGTATGTAGATTGGGCTTATTTTATAAGTTTGTAAGTTTCGCGATTTTTTTGGTAATACAGAAATTCAAAGTTAGCCAATTTCATTAAAATGCAATAATTGGGGTGAAATATTTTTTATGCACTACAAGTGTATCTATAATATATGTTGAATGTCAAAGAAGTTTGCTTAAACCAGTAATATGATGTACATGCATCAACTCATTCACCTATTGAGTGTACAAGTGCATTGTTTAAAGGAATTGCAAGGCAAAAATCAACATCATTATTATTTCCTCATTTTGAATTATATTTTTATAACTATGAATGCAACGGACACTCTGTTTTATTAGTTGGCAAAATATTTCTTTATTTTCTCGTAATATTTGGGTTGTTTCCTAACTAGACCCACGTGGGTCAGGTTAGCTGAAATAGATTTGTGTTAAAATATGCATTTACTGATGAGAAGATACTAGAACTTGTTATTGTGCAACATTAGTATAATTTTATTTAAAAAGATATCCTAACTGCCTAAGAATGTTGAAAAGACACAAGCAACCAATGCAAATGTTTAATTTTAGCAAGTACGACATATAAATAACAAATCTATAAATAGCTTGGTGATTCCATCAGTATCCTACTATGGTTTTCAATAATGTGTATGCCACATGTTTTAATTCGTTCAGTTTAATTTTATCAGTGACAAATGTTATAAGTAACTGATCTTTTTCGTTTTTAATACCGTTTTAAAGACTAAACTTCTATACTTTTGGTACAGTTATATGCCTGTAACTCTTTAAAAGTACAAAACACTTAATGCCCATAATACGAAAGTACGTTGAACAGGCTCTCTCATTGTATATATGTTGGTGCTTATGATGCGAACCCTTCCATATTCACAGAGGTATTAGAATGTACGGTATTTAGTTAATGAACTTTGACACTGTACAAGTACATTCATGTATGTTTTCTATCAAGGATGAACACCCTTGTATTTTGTTGTTAGACAATACAGACTGACTAACCACCCAGGAGTGTAGTGTGAATAATAAATGATATCATGGACCGACATTACGAATAATGTCCACACTGTAGTCACGAAAATTAGATAAAATAATATTCATATCCTAAACGTTGGTGTAAGGGGCACACCAGAGATAAAGTGATGAAGTCATTTTCTGCAGCTCGGTCTTCATGAATCTTGATTATAACAAGGTAATTGTAATACGCATAGAATGAACAAAAAGTATAGTGCTTAAATAGGTCGTTTATTAACATAAAATAATGTAGGACAGTTGTCAGTCACTGACGGAAGTATGCGCCTAGTAAATGGTTGACAGATAAATCCAGAGATTTAGCCTTTGCAGAAATGGTGAGTAGGTTGACGAACCGCCATGATATGACATATACAATGTATATACTGTGTTGCTACGGAGTTGAACCCAAACAAAAACGATCTTATCACTTACAGTTGAGATGTATTAAAATGAAATAAATGATTTTAGTCTGTAATATAGCTTCAAAAAATGTTTGTTTTAATGACGTGTGTGAAGTTAGCCGTAACAGCCGTAACTGCCGCACCAGCCGTAATACGGCTGTTACGGCTGGCCGTAATATAGTATTGTGGCCGCAAATCACAGAAACGGTAAAAGTGAAGTGAATACAAAGATGGAAATGACTTCAGATGTAGGTTATTTATCAAACGTTCGTTCGTATCAGAAAATTTGGTGAAAGATCACATTAAAAAAAAACAAATGTAGACTTGAACCTCTTTTTCTGATACGGGCGTTGTCACATAAAGATAGATACACATAAAAGGTGTTAAAGTTATTCCTTTTCTGACAAAATGGATCGTCATTCTTCGAAAACTCGTTTTAAGATAATAATTCATTAAAATATGCCTATATATCTATCAAATAGACTCGAACCTCTGTTTCGGCTGTTACCCGGCCCAAGTGCGTAGACCTAAAAAGCGGAGTTCACGAATGTGTATTTATATTTATTCCTTTACTGGCAACATAGGTCTTCATTCTGGGAAAACTCGTTTTCAAAAGGAATATTCATATTTTTATCAAATAGACTCGAACCACAGTTTCGCTGGCTGTTACCGGTTTAAGGGCGTAGACAAAGAAGCGAAGGTCAGGAATGTGTTGCTATAGTAATTTCGTTTCTAACAACATGGGTCGTTATTCTGGGAAAACTCGTTTTCAAAAGAAATATTCATCCAAATATGCCAACATTTCTATCAAATAGCCTCGAACCTCTGTTTCGGCTGGCTGTTACCCGGCCCAAGGGCGTAGACCTAAGTAGCAAAGTTCACGAATGTGATGCGATAGTTATTCCCTTTCTGACAACATGGGCCGTCATTCCGGGAAAGCTCGTTTTCAAAAGAAATATTCATTCAAATATGCCAATATTTTTATCAAATAGACTCTAACCTCTGTTTCGGCTGGCTGTTACCCGGCCCAAGGGCGTAGACCTAAGAAGCAAAGGTCAGGAATGTGTTGCTATAGTAATTTCGTTTCTGACAACATGGGTCGTTATTCTGGGAAAACTCGTTTTCAAAAGAAATATTCATCCAAATATGCCAACATTTCTGTCAAATAGCCTCGAAACTCTGTTTCGGCTGGCTGTTACCCGGCCCAATGGCGTAGACCTAAGAAGGCAGGTTCACGAATGTGTAGTTATCGTTTTTCCCTTTCTGGTAGTATAGGTCCTAATTCTGGGAAAACCCGTTTAAAGGAAAAATATTTATCCAAATATGCCACTTTTTATATCAAATAGACTCGAACCTCTGTTTCGGCTGTTATCCGGCCTAAGGGCGTAGACCTAAGAAGCGAAGTTCACGATTGTGTATCTATAGTTATTCCCGTTCAGGTAACATGGATCGTCATTCTGGGAAAACTCGTTTTCAAGAAAAATATTCATTCAAATATGCCGATATTTTTATCTAATAGACTCGAACCTCTGTTTCGGCTGGCTGTTTCCCAGCCCAAGGGCGTGGACCTAAGAAGCAAAGTTCACGAATGTGATGCGATAGTTATTCCCTTTCTGACAACATGGGTCGTCATTCTGGTAAAAACTCGTTTTCAAAGGAAATATTCATTCAAATATGCCAATATTTTTATCAAATAGACTCGAACCTCTGTTTCGGCTGACTGTTACCCGGCCACAGGGCGTAGACCTAAGAAGCGAAGTTCACGAATGTGTATGTATAGTTATTCCCTTTTAGGCAACATGGGTTGTCATTCTGGAAAACACGTTTTCAAAAAAAATATTCATTCAAATATGCCAATATGTCTATTAAATAGACTCGAACCTCTGTTTCGACTAACTGTTAACCGGCCCAGGGACCTAGACCCAAGAAGCAAAGTTCACCAATGTGTATCTATAGTTATTCTCTTTCAGGCAACATGGGTCGTCATTCTGGGAAAACTCGTTTTCAGGAGAAATATTCATCCAAATATGCCACTATTTCTAACCTCAGTTTCGGCTGGCTGTTTCCCAGCCCAAGGGCGTAGACCTAAGAAGCAAAGTTCACGAATGTGTTGCTATAGTTTTTCACTTAATCAAAATTTGAAAAGTGATCGGTTAGAACTTTTGTTAAGTGTATATCTAATCACAATGAATACCCCAGTATTTTCAGTGCTTTCTCCTATTGTTTAATCATTCGGAACTACCACGGATATTACTGCGAAACACAGTTGATAGTGCACGTAATCACCGGAGCGGTTTTCCGAATGTTGTTTAATATTTAACGAGCCTGATATAGTTTGGACTTTTATGTATTTTACTCTTAAATAACAGACTTCATTCAATTTTTGATGGGTTGAAACTGTATTAAAGCATAGATACGTCAAGGGCTCAATACACCATAATTAGACAACGGTGACCCCCTCTCAGCCAATCAAATTGCTTAAAAAGTGTTTGATAAATCCCATAACACACGGTAAAGTGTTTGATATATTCAGATCGTTTTCTCCGTGCGTTAAACTCGAGAAAACATTGACTGAAAGTATTGGGTGGATCCAGACTTTTTTAAGTGGGGTGCACATTAAGGTTCAAGTAAATCCTTTATTAGCATTAATAATAGTAAAATAAAAATGCTCTAATACTGTCGTACTTTCATCAAGAACAGTGTTTTATACATCAAAATGTTTCTTAAGAAACATACAAAGTGATGCTGGCAATTAATTTAGATGAAAACTTTTAACAAAAGATGCATTTGCAAAATTGATGCTGTAAAAATGAAAATACTAAAAGACATTCAATTCTTTTTACAAACTAATTTAACATAAAATCATTTACAGAACATTATAGTTTATATTCCAATGAAGGTACTCCAAAATATATAATACCAATAAATGTTAAAACAAAACTACGGTATATGAAAAACATTTTGACAGATGCAAGTGTAATGGGTTTTCGTGACCCTTTTTCTACTTTCACTTTAGTTTTTCATTTGCCTCAGTTTTGTTTTAACATTTATTAATGTTATAAATATTGGATTACCTTCATGGGAATATGCACTATAATGTTCTGTAAAGGATTTAATGTTAAATTTTGTTGTAAGAAAAGATTAATACATTTTAGTATTTTTATTTATACAACATCAATTTTACAAATACATCTTTTGTTAATTATTTTTTGTCATAAGTGATGACAAGCATCACTTTGTATGTTTCATAAGGAACATTTTGATGTATAAAACTCTACTCTGAGTGGAGATGTGCCAGAATTAGAGCATTTTCATTTTCACTGAATTATTTTGCAAACCAAGACTTTACATGAACCTTAAGAACAAAATGAAATGTTATAGTTCGTATACAAGCGGCCACGAACATTGGAAAAGTCTAATTATGATCTTATTTGTTGACAAGCGTAAGTCATTAAAAAGTACAACCCCTTGTTAAAAGTCTAGATCCGCCCCATAATCAGTTAAATACAATTAACTGAAATGCTTAAATAAGCTTATCTGTATTTAGTCTCGATTACCTGCCCCTTACCACTATCGTTATCAGGTCAGGCAAAGCACGATCATG
This sequence comes from Mactra quadrangularis, assembly GCA_025267735.1. Lineage (NCBI taxonomy): Eukaryota > Metazoa > Mollusca > Bivalvia > Venerida > Mactridae > Mactra > Mactra quadrangularis. The sequence continues at coordinate 27,738,917 of CM046295.1, read as the reverse complement.
GCTGCACTCCTAGTTTTTATTCAGATAACAAGATTATCGTATACGTTTTCTTTATCTGCATGATCATTTGCTGACAATTGTAACTTTTGTAGGAAATCGGTACTATATAAGAAATTCAAAGATTTACTGATTGCTCGTATACTTAGCGAACAATAAAGCAAAAATCATGTCTCGAAGTGAACACAATTCAGACGTGAAATAGTCTCGTTAGAATTTCGGAAACTTTATTTATCATAAATGTAGCCGAACTACTAAAAAAGGTATCCACTGTAATTCTTGTACAATGATCTTTAGATTTAAGCCCGCGTAGTGAGAAATGTTTATATGAAAAACTTATTATCCAATACCTAATTCATTAATAGGGCGCGGCCATTATCATGCTTTGCCTGACGTTCTTTTACCTGTCAAAATACGACTGGGAACCGGACAAATCTATTTGAAAGCTAACCGAAGTTTTGAGAAATTCACTGTCCTTATTGCTTATTACCGGGAGACAAGGAAGCGCATTTTTTATAAGTCTAAAACTACTGCAAACGAATGATTTTATTGAATTCATCCGATCAAGTTAATACATGTTATGTTATTTTAAAGAAAACCAAGATCTACATTTAAGACAAAAAGCTTTTCGATCAATTGTATTTTGGATAGTTCATACTTTCAACAAAACAAATGTTTAGGCGTCATTATGCACATGGTTATAAAACATAATGTATTCAACAAATTGATCTACCATTTTTGTTCACGACAATCGTCTTGATGGTTTTAAGCAGGTGAAAAAATATTGGTAGGGGTTGATTCAATGGTCCACTTGTTCCTATATAATAGAACGACCAGTATTATCTAACACAATGCAATTCACATCTATCCACTCCCTTGATTACATATTAACCGACTATATATGAGAAATATTGTCTTAATTGAATATTCGCATGTTTATTAGGTATATTAATGCAGAAAATGATGAAATTCGTAAAACAATAACATGTACTTACAGCCTAATAACACTCTTGGTTAGCCATAACATTCTTTAGTTCTGCGATAAAGAATTATTCCTAAGACGACTCACCCCTGTGATTATTTATCAAAAATGATTTTTTATACATTGTTTAACTGCCGATATGTACATGGGCACAAATATTTTTATCCATGAATAACACAATTTAAATGTTGTTCATGAGTTTTAACTAGCTTTCGCACGAAATTCACGACACATATCGTACGCTTTAGATTAAGGCCAACTATATTTCTCTGCGTTTTATATGGCTTTAAGGTGACAGTAGTATAAATACGTGAAAAAAATGAAAATGGACATTGTAAACATATAATTTCCTACCCGTTGTCTAAGTCGGATAGAGTACTCGTAGCAGTTTGATATGAGATTTATCAACTCGCTTCGCTCGTTGATAAATCCCATATCAAACTGCTACTCATGCTCTATCCTATACAAAGTCGATCTTTTCCGAGTGCTAGATGCATGGTCGTACTTGACTGATTTCCTGTTATTATATGTGTAAAGTTATACTCCATTGATTTCCGCACAAAACCCGTGTTTGGCTGGTTTTTTGTCGCTCAATAAACATAGCCCGAGGTGTTGAATGCATGGATTAGGCAGTACTTAGCGTGGTCGATTCAACTTTCAAGTTCTTAAAATGTTGTTGTGCTTGGATAAATTGGATTTTTGGTAAGTTTATTGTTTCTTCCAATTTTTATCTCCATATTTATCTGTAAATTTGCATTTTAAAATACCATTCTGTGTAATCTCACCTTCCCATAAATGCTATTGATATAAAGATTCATCAATTCAATGTCGAAATTGACAATAACTATCAAGTGGGTGGGGTAACTAAATATATTATAAATATCCATAAGGCATGGGCGGATCCAGCGGGGGTCAGGGAGGTCCGGACCATGTTCATTAGTGTATTTTTTGCTTGTAAGTCATTTTTAAGTAGTATGAAGCAGTTTTTCTTACTGTGAAAGGGAATCACTGTGGCGCATACTTTCACCAGTGACTGTCTGACTGACAACTGCCCTACATGATTGAGAACCATTGGTAGAAGGGAGAATGGCAGAAGAAATAATTTCATGACCAAGCTCCACAAAAGTATGCCCTGTCTTGGAATCTAACCCATGCCCCCTAAATATTGCCCTTTTATAAACTTTTATAAAAGTTTTTCCTGTGTAGAATGTCTTCAATACTTAACCAAGATATTTGATTTACATTTTGTAGACTTGTATTTACTAAAACTACATGAATCTAAAAGGATGTAGCTCTAAGATATATTAATTTGGAGTTATGTCCCTATTAAAGTAAATGTTAAACTATTATCACTGTTATACTGAGAAAAGCATGACTGTGCTTTTTTCATTTCGAGTATGCAAGTCCAATTTTTTGTTAAATTATAGCCCTGATTGAAATATCTTTTGTATTCTTATCAAGAAATTTGAATGGTATAAGTAGTTGGTGTGGAACCTGGACCCTTACAATCTGATTAAAACCCAATCTAAAATTTCACCGCTCGCATACTTGCTAATATAGATCTGGCCTTTTCCAAACGAAGCGAAGGTCACGTTCATGTGACCTTTTCTCATCATAATATTAATGACGAAATTGTTATGATACGTAACTTGTTTACATTGTCTATGTCACGCAATTTGAAATGAGCCACCCAATCGCAGACTGTAAATAATATCGCTGTTAAATTTGCATGCAAACCTTGGTCTAAAAATACAAATTACGAAATCATTACGTGATTAATAGTGTTTTCGTCTAGATGAAAGCTAGGCATTGATTGGTCGATACAAAGGTCATCTCGACGTGACCTTGCATTGACTAAGTAGAGATCCAGTACGACAACGCGAGTAGAACAGGATCTCTGTTTACAGAGATTGGGACCCCTATCAACCACAAATTATTATAAAACCACTGCACTGGTTTTGCTAAGATTTTACTCACAATCTCATCTCAACTTTTCCTTCTGGGGTTATGATTTTTCGCTTGACTTTACAAAGTAAATGGAGAGCTCTCCTACTCGCCCTAGCGTCTGCGTCTGCGTCCATATTTCTGATTTAAAGGTTTGTGCAGTAAAATATTTTTTACTATAGGGCCACAACAAATTAATCATATGCTCTATGTATTCGCTCGCACCTTAATGTTGACAGTTTTACAAAAAAAATATTTTTATTTCCTCGCTTGCTCATAAAAATTTGGTCAAACCGCTATTTAAACCCAAGTGAATAAAGACTTTTTACAAAAAAATTTCTTCGCTCGCTCGCCCCATTTTTTTTCCAGAAAAATCCGTAGAACACATGATCAACTGGTTGTGGCCTTCAACTGTTTTATTTCTTTCGATATTGACTTCAAACTTTAAATGTATCAATTCCTTATTATCAACCTCATCTCATGTGACATTTTGGTTCATAACTCCTTATACAATTTATTTCAGAAATATTCCCCTTTGAACATTGAGTTTTCTTTAAAAAAGATGTTTTTACTGCAACTCTTTTATTTCATCAGGTATTGACTTCAAACTTTAAATATATGTTCCTTATCATCAATCACATCTCATGTGACAAGGTTCATAACTCCAAATACATTTTGTTTTCAAAATTGTCTCCATGAAATTTTTTTTATTTTTTTACTTTAAATTTGTTAAGGTTATATTCTCAAATTTTAAAATATGTATGTTCCTTATCATCAACTACATCTCCTGTGACAAATACTTAGTTAAGCATGCTGTCTCCTCTGACAGCTCTTATTAGAATTTTTAACGGATAAGTAAAAAACTTGTCCACATGATGTTATGTAAAATATTTGGAATTATTTATCAAAAATCCAATGGAAGGGATAATAGGCTGTTCTGATCTAAAAAAGCATAATACTTACTAAGTTTTTGTACAAAATTGTGTAAGCCACCCGGCTATCTGAGTTGGTAGCACGCAAGTCTACTGATCCAGGGGTCGAGGGTTCGACTCCGGGGGGGGAGGGGGGCATACTTATTTGGAGCTTGGTCATGAAATTATTTCTACAGCCATTCTCCCTCCTACCAATGATTTTTAATTATGTAGGGCAGTTGTCAGTCACTGACGAAAGTATGCACTTAGTAGTTGATTAACAGCTAAATCCAGAGATTTAGCCTTTTCAGGAACCGTGAGTAGGTTGACCGCCTTTGTATGACCTATAAAATGTGTTGCTACGGCATTAAACCCAACAAAAACAAACAAACAAACAAACAAAACTGTGTGCGCTTACTGTAAAGTTGTCGTTTAAATAAACATTTGACAGACAGATTAATTGTAAAGCTGATGCCAGTTTATTGAATTATGCTAGTGATAGAACATGTATGAACTTTTAAAGTAAAGTATAAAGTCAATTGGATAATCAAACAATTCATTGTCGGGGCCTCATATTTAGCTTCTATTTTGTATTTGCTGTTACAAGGCTGTTCTTATTATGGCGCTTATGATTATTTACATGTCTATTATGGGAAAGTTTCTGAGTTAAGCTTGTTCATACTTAAGCATTTATGATTAAACATTGTTCTTTTTTTAAATTGGATTTAACACTGTTTCAACACATTTTAGGTCATTTTACAGCATCCAGCGCACCTAACCTAGCTTTCCTTGACCCTTGTCTATAACCAGTACTCACTTTCCCTTCCATAAGGCCGGCAACTTCTCCATATTATCTAATCAATGAAGAAAAATTGACATTATAGTCTAATTTTCATGGAAGGGTATAACCTCCTCTGGTGGGATTTCAAACCCGTACCCCCTTAGGGACACGAGATTCCGAATCCCGACGTGCTACCAACTGCACTATTAACCCGTGTTAAACATTGTTCAAATTGTGATATTTTTACTAGTTATAAACGTACATGTATTTGCAAGCTTAGTCATCAGCTCTACATCCATCTAACTATAAAGGGACATTACTCTGGATCAATTTGATTTGAAGTTATGAGCCTTTATACTTTTACAGTGAATGTTAAAGTTTGTTCAAACTGAATGTATTTTTTTTAATAATGAAGATATTTGATTGTACGTTGAAAGGCTTATTTGACAGTACCACATCTTCACTTCTACAAAGGGATATAATTCTGGATAAATTATTCTCAGAGTTATGCTCCCTTTAAACTTGTTTTGAACTGTAAAACTTAGAAAGGTTAAAGTACTTCAAAGTGATTTTTTTTCAATTTTCATCAAGGTAATTAAGTGAAAGTTGTTATGCTTATTGACCAGTACTATGTCATCACAACTATAAAGGACATAGCTCTTGACTAATTATTATGGGAGTTATGCCCATTAAACTGAAATATTTAATATTAAAAATTTGTTCCAATTGAAATATCTTTATTACTTACAAAGAAATTTAAATGAAAGTTCATTAGATGGTATGCTTATTCATTGATACTACATCTAAACAACTATGAATGAACAGTACTTGAGATGTATGTTTTGGAGTTATGCCCTTTTCATATTTTACAAAATTTATGACTTTGTAACTATTGTTTGACTGATTTTTTAATTTCCTAAGGAAAGCTAAATCTTGTCTTGATAGCACTTTTGTTGAAAGATAAGCCTTGCCATGAGTGAAACATTAGAAAAGTCAAGAAAGCTGTCATTTGACTGCTCTTGTTTTACTATTTTTCTTAAGAGTAGCGTCATGATCAGCTTTTTAAAATTCCATTAACACTGCATCATCAGTTCTTCGATTTGTTATTTCAGATAATACAACTGTGTGGAAGATTGTTTTAGATGGTAGTGAACAGTAGATGAATGGTCATTTGAAAAAAAGATAAGTGCAATTATATTTATCTTTTTTAAGCCAGATTTTTCAACGAGAATATTTGGCTAATAGTTAAGTGAAACATGGGCAGGGTTAGGGTGTTGTTAACAATTGTGTTAAAGTTTTTCTTTTCCATATATTTTTGGCATTTATAGTCAGATCCTAATGAAACTTCATACAATAATAACATACCATGTGAGGAACAGAATAAAAAAGTAACCACAACTCCTACCTGCCTTTATTATGGATTATTTACCTTTGTAATTTTGGTGTTAACAATTGGGTTGAAGTTTTTATTGTTTCATATATTTCTGCCATTTATAGTCAGATCTCTACGAAACTTCATACAATGATAACATACCCTGTGATGTAAAGAATTAGAAAGTAACTACAACTCTTCCTGGCTTAATTATGAATTATTTCCCTTGTAATTTTTGCGTTAAAGATTTCAATTTGTTGCACATCTCTGCCATTTATGGTCAGATTCTGAAGAAATTGCAAACAATGATTCCATAAGTTATGTGATAAACTGAATTAGAAAGTAACCACAACTCTACCTGGCTCAATTATGGATTTTACCTTTGCTTTTTTGTGTTAAAGTTTTCAATTTGTTGGATATCTCTGCCAATTAGTGTCAGATCCATACAATAATAACATACCATGTGTTGAACAGAATTAGAAAGTATACTTTATTCTTCCTGGCTTTATTATAAATTATTTCCATTGGTAATTTTGCATTAATGTTAATATGTTAGATACCTCTGCCATTTAGGGTCAGATCTTGATGAATTTTCATACAATGATTACATATCATGTGTTAAACCGAATTAGAAAGACTAAATTATGGATTATTTCCCTTTGTATTTTTGCATTAATAGTTTAGTTTGTCTCATTTAAAATATTTTGTGGATTTAAAACACTCTTACTTCATGATGAATTATTGCCCTTGGTATACCTTTTTATATGCAATTTATTAAATATGACGTTCTTTTGTATTAACAGTTAACTTGATGTAAATTTTCCCCATCTGCAGAAAAATTCGGCTTTAACCTGATTTTCAAATTATATTTCTTGTTCAAACACTTATATCATATCTCTTAAAAAGCTTGATTGTAAAGCAAAGTGAGGAAGTGTTGATATTTAAGCCTTTTTTCATGATTCAGATATATAAGGCTGATGGTTCAGTTAAACTTTGTACTGGAATTCACCAGCAAACATAGCATAACTATTTTGATAATTTCTTTCTTTGTCGCTTTATGACACATAAAAACTCTGTAAGCATTCTATACAGCAAACATAGTATAACTGTTTTGATCATTTCTTTTTTTGTCTCTGTATGACACATAAAACTCAGTAAGCATTTTAATAAAGTAAACATAGCATCACTATTTTGATGGTTGTACTTTCTTTGTTGCTGTATGACACATAATTATTCTGAAAATATTTTATACAGCAAACAAAGCATTACTGTTTTGATCATTTCTTTCTTTGTCACTGTATGACACATAAAAACTCTGTAAGCATTTTATAAAGCAAACCTAGTATAACTGTTTTGATCATTTCTTTCTTTGTCACTGTATGACACATCATAACTCCATAAGCATTTTATAAAGCAAACATAGCATAACTGTTTTGATCATTTCTTTCTTTGTCGCTGTATGACACATAATAACTCCATAAGCATTTTATAAAGCAAACATAGCATAACTGTTTTGATCAGTTCTTTTTTTTTTGTCGCTGTATGGCACATAATATATCCGCAAGCATTTTATAAAGCAAACATAGCATAACTGTTTTGATCATTTCTCTCGCTGTATGACACATAAAAACTCTGTAAGCATTTTATACAGCAAACATATAGCATTACTATTTTTATATTTTCTTTCTTTGTCACTGTAGGACACAAAAAAAACTCTCTTTGTGGCTGAATGACACATGACAACTCCGTAAGCATTTTAATAGAGTAAACATAGCATTACTGTTTAGAGCGTTATACTTTCTTTGTCGCTGTATGACTCATAATAATTCTGAAAATATTTTATGCAGCAAACATAGCATGGCTGTTTTGATCATTTCTTTCTTTGTCACTGTATGACACATAACAACTCCATAAGCATTTTATAAAGCAAACATAGCATAACTGTTTTGATTAGTTCTTTCTTTGTAGCTGTATGACAGATAATAACTCCGTAAGCTTTTATTAAGCGAACATAGCATTACTGTTTTGATATCTTTTTCTTTGTTGCTGTATGACACATGATAACTCTGTAAGCATTAAAAAAGCAAACACAGCAAAACTGTTTTTATCATTTTGCATTCTCAGCCCAAAACGTTTTTACAACATCTAATTTATTGTATGAAACTATTTTTAATTATTGTTTATATTCCATTTCAAAGTTGTTATTGACAATCGAAAATGTTCAAACAGAGATAATAATAATGGTGTGGTCGCTTTATTTTTCAGTATTGATAAGGAGTATGTGATGTGCCTGCACAATTTTTGAATTTTACATGTATATTTTACCATTCTATTTTTGTAATATTTCTAATAACATTTGCTAGTAGGTTTATTTTATTTTATTTATTGGAGTTAACGCCGTATCAACACAATTTAGGTCATTTCACGGCGTCCAGCGCACCTAACCTAGCTTTCCTGGACCATTGTCTATAACCAGTACTCACCTACCCTTCCACAAGGCCGGAAACTTCTCCATATTATCTAATCAATGGAGAAAAATCGACATTTTTGTCAAATTTTCATGGAAGGGTATAACCTCCCCGGGTGGGATTCGAACCCGCACCCCCTCGGGCACGAGTATCCAAATCCCGGCGCGCTACCAACTGCGCTATCGACCCGGGTTTTGCTAGTAGGTAATTTTTTGCCGTTGATGTAGGTTATTTTTACAATTTAAGGTTTATCATGCCATAAACACTAGATACTATGTGGAGTTCATGATGTGTTTGCATTTTTTTTCTCCATTTTTTTACTTTGATTTTGTCATTTTTGTTTCCTTTTTTTACATTTTTTTTGCTAATAGGTTTATTTTACCAATCTTAGAATTTTGCTTGTTGGTTATGTTTTGCATTTCATGTAGTTTTTTTACAATCTAAGGTTTATCATGCCACAGACACTAGACACTGGTCAAATGGAGATTGGTCGATATGACTTGGTCATGGAGTCTTACCTCATGTTCATGTGTTAGCAAAGTTTTTTCTGTTTTTTTTTACTTTGATTTTGTCATTTTTGTTTTCTTTTTTTACATTTTTTATATGCCCGAAAGAATTTCGGGTATATTATGTTATACCCCCTGGCGTCTGTCTGTTCGTCCGTCTGTTAGCAATTTGGTTTCCGGAGCTTAACTTAAGTTCCATTTGGCCCACAATATTCAAACTTCATACTATGATTGTCCATATCGGGTAGAAGACCCCTATCGATTTTAGGGTCACAAGGTCAAAGGTCATAGTCACTATTACCTTAAAACTGAAAACAGTTTCCGGAGCATAACTTAAGTTCCATTTTGCCCACAATATTTAAACATCATATGATGATTTTCCATATTAGGTAGAAGACCCCTATTGATTTTAGGGTCACAAGGTCAAAGGTCAAGGTCACTATTACCTTAAAACTGAAAGCAGTTTCTGGACCATAACTTAAGTTTCATTTGACCCACAATATTTAAACATCATATGATGATTGTCCATATCGGGTAGAAGACCCCTATTGATTTTGGGGTCACAAGGTCAAAGGTCAAGGTCACTATTACCTTAAAACTGAAAGCAGTTTCCGGAGCATAACTTAAGTTTCATTTGGTCCACAATATTTAAACCTCATATGATGATTGTCCATATCGGGTAGAAGAACCCTATTGATTTAGTGGTCACAAGGTCAAAGGTCAAGGTCACTATTACCTTAAAACTGAAAACAGTTTCTGGAGCATAACTTAAGTTTCATTTGGCCCACAGTATTCATGCTTCATGGGAGGGTTGTCCATATCGGGTAAAAGACCCCTATTGATTTTGGGGTCACAAGGTCAAAGGTCAAGGTCACTATTACTTTTAAACTGAAAACAGTTTCGGAAGCATTACTTAAGTTCCATTTGGTTCACAATATTCAAACTTAAAAAACAACACTTTCGGGCATATAATGCTCCGCCTAGCGGTGCTCTTGTTTTGCTAGTAGGTTTATTTTACCAATTTATTTTAAGGTTTATCATGCCACAGACACTAGACACTGGTCAAATGGAGATGGTCGATATGACTTGGTCACGGAGTCTTACCTCTCCAATTGATATAAACAGAGTTCATGATGTGTTAGCATAGCTTTTTTTGTGTGTTTTTTTTTTACTTTGATTGTGTCATTTTTGTTTTTTTTGCTAGTAGGTTTTTTTTACCAATCTTAGAATTTTGCTTGTAGGTTATTTTTTGCAGTTGATGTAGGTTTTTTTTTCAATTTAAGGTTTTACATGCGATAGATACTAGGCACTGGTCAAATGGAGATTGGTCGATATGACTCACTGAGTCTTACCTCTCCAATTGATGTTAACGGAGTCGGTGATGTGTTTGCATGTCTTTTTTCTATTTTTACTTTTCCTTTGTTAATATCATTTTTTTTTCATCATTAATTTTGCTGTAGGTTATTTTTTTTTAATCTTAAATTTTTGCTGTAGGTTATTTTTTTGTTAATTTTCTTTTCTATTTTCATCATTAAATTTGCTAGTAGATAATTTTTTTAATCATAAATTTTTGCTGTAGGTTATTTTTTTTTGTTAATTTTCTTTTCTTTTTTCATCATAAATTTTGCTAGTAGATTATTTTTTTATTCTTAAATTTTTGCTTGTAGGTTATTTTTTGCAGTTGATGTAGGTTTTTTTACAATTTACGGTTTTACATGCGATAGATACTAGGCACTGGTCAAATGGAGATTGGTCGATATGACTCACTGAGTCTTACCTCTCCAATTGATGTTAACGGAGTCGGTGATGTGTTTGCATGTCTTTTTTCTATTTTTACTTTTCCTTTGTTAATATCTTTTTTTTTTCATCATTAATTTTGCTAGTAGGTTATTTTTTTTAATCTTAAATTTTTGCTGTAGGTTATTTTTTTGTTAATTTTCTTTTCTATTTTCATCATTAAATTTGCTAGTAGATTATTTTTTTAATCTTAAATTTTTGCTGTAGGTTATTTTTTTGTTAATTTTCTTTTCTTTTTCATCATAAATTTTGCTAGTAGATTATTTTTTTATTCTTAAATTTTTGCTTGTAGGTTATTTTTTGCAGTTGATGTAGGTTTTTTACAATTTAAGGTTTTACATGCGATAGATACTAGGCACTGGTCAAATGGAGATTGGTCGATATGACTCACTGAGTCTTACCTCTCCAATTGATGTTAACGGAGTCGGTGATGTGTTTGCATGTCTTTTTTCTATTTTTACTTTTCCTTTGTTAATATCATTTTTTTTTCATCATTAATTTTGCTGTAGGTTATTTTTTTTTAATCTTAAATTTTTGCTGTAGGTTATTTTTTTGTTAATTTTCTTTTCTATTTTCATCATTAAATTTGCTAGTAGATAATTTTTTTAATCATAAATTTTTGCTGTAGGTTATTTTTTTTTGTTAATTTTCTTTTCTTTTTTCATCATAAATTTTGCTAGTAGATTATTTTTTTATTCTTAAATTTTTGCTTGTAGGTTATTTTTTGCAGTTGATGTAGGTTTTTTTACAATTTACGGTTTTACATGCGATAGATTCTAGGCACTGGTCAAATGGAGATTGGTCGATATGACTCACTGAGTCTTACCTCTCCAATTGATGTTAACGGAGTCGGTGATGTGTTTGCATGTCTTTTTTCTATTTTTACTTTTCCTTTGTTAATATCTTTTTTTTTTCATCATTAATTTTGCTAGTAGGTTATTTTTTTTAATCTTAAATTTTTGCTGTAGGTTATTTTTTTGTTAATTTTCTTTTCTATTTTCATCATTAAATTTGCTAGTAGATTATTTTTTTAATCTTAAATTTTTGCTGTAGGTTATTTTTTTGTTAATTTTCTTTTCTTTTTCATCATAAATTTTGCTAGTAGATTATTTTTTTATTCTTAAATTTTTGCTTGTAGGTTATTTTTTGCAGTTGATGTAGGTTTTTTACAATTTAAGGTTTTACATGCGATAGATACTAGGCACTGGTCAAATGGAGATTGGTCGATATGACTCACTGAGTCTTACCTCTCCAATTGATGTTAACGGAGTCGGTGATGTGTTTGCATGTCTTTTTTCTATTTTTACTTTTCCTTTGTTAATATCATTTTTTTAATCTTAAATTTTTGCTGTAGGTTATTGTTTTTGGTAATTTTCTTTTCTTTTTTCATCATTAAATTTGCTAGTAGATTATTTTTTTAATCTTAAATTTTTGCTGTAGGTTATTTTTTTTGTTAATTTTCTTTTCATTTTTCATCATTAATTTTGCTAGTAGATTATTTTTTTAATCTTAAATTTTTTCTGTAGGTTATTTTTTCTAGTTGATGTAGGTTTTTTTTTATAATTTAAGGTTTTACATGCGACAGACACTAGACACTGGTCAAATGGAGATGGTTGATATGACTTGGTTACGGAGTCTTACCTCTCCAGTTGATATAAACAGAGTTCATGATGTGTTTGCATGTTTTTTCTCCATTTTTTTACTTTTCCTTTGTTTATTTTCTTTTCTTTTTTCATCATTAATTTTGCTAGTAGGTTATTTATTTAATCTTAAATTTTTGCTGTAGGTTATTTTTTTTGGTAATTTTCTTTTCTTTTTTCATCATTAATTTTGCTAGTAGATTATTTTTTAATCTTAAATTTTTGCTGTAGGTTATTTTTTCTAGTTGATGTAGGTTTTTTTTATAATTTAAGGTTTTACATGCGACAGACACTAGACACTGGTCAAATGGAGATGGTTGATATGACTTGGTTACGGAGTCTTACCTCTCCAGTTGATATAAACAGAGTTCATGATGTGTTTGCATGTTTTTTCTCCTATTTTTTTACTTTGAATTTGTCATTTATTTACTTTAATTTTGCTAGTAGGTTATTTTTCAATCTAAGATTTTTTTCTGGTAAGTTAATTCTTTCAAATGATGTAGGTTATTTTTTGTACAGTAAAGTTATTTTTTATACTATATTTCAGTGTATTTACTGTTTTATGATACATGATGATATTGTTATTTAATAAACTAATGTTTTCTGTAATGGACAGATTTGTGAGTGAACGACATTGCACGGACATGTTGACACATATGGCGAGAAAAGCACCTGTCATTGTTCTGGTCACGGCCAGGCAATGACTAAGACAGTACTCGTTACTGACAGTACATTTAGATACTGTACAGCAGGTTGACTTGTCCTGTCAATCACTTACAAAATCATTTTGTTTTTGTTTTGAGCATTCTTTAAAGTTCTTTAATGTTTAATCATTGTTTTAATCACACATGAATTCTACTTATTTTTATTGTTGGAAAAAGCAAGTTATATATTTAGTCTTTACAAGTATAATTCTTTTTTATTTTTAGTTACATTTAAGTGTAGTTACTATTTTTTATGTTTTAAAAACTCATAATACGTAGGATTTTTTTTCATTAAAATTTGTCAATAGTTTAAAAACCCGGGTCGATAGCGCAGTTGGTAGCGCATCAGAATTTGGATACTCGTGCCTGAGGGGGTGCAGGTTCGAATCCCACCCGGGGAGGTTATACCCTACCATGAAAATTTGACAACAATGTCGATTTTCCTCCATTAATTAGACAATATGGAGAAGTTCCCGGCCTTGTGGAAGGGTAGGTGAGTACTGGTTATAGACAATGGTCCAGGAAAGCTAGGTTAGGTGCGTTGGACGCTGTGAAATGACCTTAATTGTGTTGATACGGCGTTAACTCCAATAAATAAATAGTTTAAAATCAATGTGAAATTCATTAAGACCTGGCAATCAGCAAATTCACTACTACTTATGTCTTGTATATTTGAATTGATTGATAATATTTCCTGGAATATTATTTCAATGCATTCTATATTTATTCATTAAGATAGAATCAATTTATGTATCATTGGATTTATATTTTATAGGTTTATTTTGATTCAATTTTATTTTGAAAATTATATCAATATAAAATTCAAAGGTTTTTATGGGCGATTACTTTTAGGGTTTAAAATTTGTCCATTTTCTTCAGTACCTATTCCCTTCAAAATGCAAGGTCAGCAGTTTTTGTTATAACATCAGTAACCTAATCTATTGTTTAAACTGATGTGAGCCATGAAGAGCCAACATGGATCTCTTATCAAATGTTCTAATTCAGCATGAAGGCGGCACAACCAACAAAGCTAGCAACAAATCAGTTTATTTGTCCACAAAGTGTTTATGTTTCTTTGGAATTCTCTTTTTTATCTTGATAATTGTAATGAAAATTAACCCAAACTCCTGGTTTACGCCATCTGGTTTACTATACATTATTCACATTTTACCTTACCCATTAAATGTCTTTGTTTCTTTGCCTAATGAATATATGTCAGATTTCATTCATTGTGATTAATACAAACTTATTCTTAATCTTAGGGAAACAAATATCTTTACATGGAAGTATATGTCCCCCTTCACTGAAATATGTGTGACTGGTGTACAAATTACTTATTATGAACACATACAACAATTTTTCCTTCAACCATACCAAATAGCTTTTTTGCTTACACACACTACATGTACCAAGTCATGCCCTACCTAACCCTACATCATGAAAAACTGTTATGACAAGCATACTATCCTACTTGACTTACACAGCAAAAACACATGTATACACACTTAGAAGAATACTCTTTATAATAATTGCAGGCACAACAAAATCATTTACTTGTACAAAAACATACCAGTATAACAAACAAAATCTACATGTGATGTATTTACTGACCCACTCCGTTAAGTCAATCAGTAGAACATCTTAGATAGATAGATTAACACGGGTCGATAGCGCAGTTGGTAGCGCGCCAGAATTTGGAATCTCGTGCCCGAGGGGTGCGGGTTTGAACACCACTGGGGAGGTTATACCCTACCATGAAAATTTGACAATAATGTCGATTTTCCTCCATTGATTAGATAATAAGGAGAAGTTTCCGGCCTTGTGGAAGGGTAGGTGAGTACTGGTTATAGACAATGGTCCAGGAAAGCTAGGTTAGGTGCGCTGGACGCCGCGAAATGACCTAAAATTGTGTTGACACAGCGTTAAAATCTAGTAAAAAAAAGATATATACATTAATTTCGGCATAGTATATATACAATTTTACTAGAAATTAAAATGTATACAGTAAAAATGTCATAAAGTAAAATTCTTGTCCATGATATGCACTCCAAGGCCAAAGTGCTCAATTGTAAATGCATTTTTGTTGTCTTGTGTATGTTATATCATCAAAATTCATGTCACGAACTTCTGGCACAAAAATATGTATGTTTCTAGTTTTATCTCCCTAAAATTGTATTCAGTAGGTATGCAATCATTTTATTATTAACTTAACAAGAAACAGTTCTTTCCAATTTCTCTTCTCTGATTTTATCTATTTCAGATTGAAGATATTACTATATGGGAGAAACCAATCTCCGTAGAAAGAAGACGATTTGGAAAACTGTCTACAGTCTATAGGACAAAAACTCAGTAACAGTAAGATTGATCATATTGCTGTAGTTTTCATCTTACTGCTTGCATTACTAGAGTAAGATTATACCTACTGCTGTTGCTGCTAACTTCACATCCATACCATAACAATTCTTTCTAATTAAGACCCTATAGAGGCAAAAATGTTGACATGCTTCATAAACATAAGGGATGAGATGGTATGGCCATATATATCGATTCAATATTGACATATCAGTCTATGGTATGCGTATCATAACCCAGAACGATATATCGCCGTACGACTCACGGTATGACATTCATAACCATGGGAAGTCCCTGTATTTTCAGTATTCACAGGGTTGCTTTTTTACTCAATAATTATGATCCCTGTGTCTGTTTGTAAAATGGGATCGATACTACTTAACCGGTGGACAACCCAATCCGTGGTTGTCTCAACCATGAGTTCGAACAACGTAACCCATAGTTAGAGACAACTCAACCCTTAGACAACCCATGATCATAAATAAGGGAATGTGAGTGCTTGTAAATTTACAATAGCTACCTGTATCGTATTGTAACGTATATTCAAATGTAGTCATATTGTCTCCTTTCTTATCGATACAATCCATAAGAAAATATATTGGTTAAATATTTTGGCAAAATTAAAAAAAACAATAACTGCTTTTACAATATTGAGTAAATGTAATTGTAAATGTGTGAAGGAACTTTTGGAGGGCAGTGTACATGCCAAATCATCTATATGAGCCAAAGTAGTCTCTTGGTGCAATCTGAATAAAGCCTGATACCAAATTCTCCCCTCACAAAAATCAATTGTTTTACCAATGACGGCAGTGTATAGGATATCTGTTTACTGAGATTGCCTCTTGGGGTGATTTTATGTAAAAAAGTTTTAAAAATAAAATTGTTTGATTACCCCTGAAAACCTACTAGAAAATACATTTACAATGTATTTGATTTTGGCAAGTAAAACATATAGCTGGTTGTCCAAATGGGCAACCTACTTTAAAAATTAATGTTTAGTCCTGACAAAAGATCATTGAATTTGAAAGAAATTGTTGATAAGTAATTCAAAGATTTTTTTCAGATTTGAAACATTTTAACCAAGATAAGTTCATTGATCTGCTATAAATACATGTATATCCAAAATAAATGGTTGATAAAACTATTGCTAGTTTCTGTACTGGTTTACACGCAAGACAGTCTTAGTCTTATGTGAGTACATGTATTATATTGTTTTGATTACTTGTTCATTATTGATAATAGTTTCCTTTTTCAAGTAAATTACAACGTTTACTATTAGTATGCATACAATGCAATCTTAAATGCGTGTTCAGTTGTTAATTTAAGTATAGCAGCAAACTCACCTAACCAGGACACATGTGCTTGCTTACCTTTTCACTTTTGAAAAATCAAATGAATGGTACTGCCTTAATTCTGAAAATAGCATCATAAAAAGACTGATATATCAGTATAATTTGTTCTGAAATTGAAAACAAAACACATGAAGTCATGTACATGCAGAAAAAAATATCTTTAGTAAAACAGTTTTTTTTAAACAATTACGTATACTGCTTTTTATTCATATGGTGACATTTCTTGTTAACTTTATTATTTCTAATGAATTAGGTAAATGGTGACATCACAGAGTTGGTGGACCATTGGAACCACTCACATTGTAAAAGTCACTGGACCTAGGGTGATTTTGTTGGACTCAGTCCAATGTCCACTGGCTAAATTCTATGACTGCATACATCTATTAGTAATCACCTTTTCCAGTTTTTTATGAAGATAAAGTGAGATTGATTATATAAGTGTCTTATAATGGTGACCTAGTGTTTGACATCTAGATGTTATATATTACCAGTGATACTCAAGAATTTCTACTGTGATCCTGTACAAGGCAAGAAAATAGCAGTTAATTTTAAATTGATTTGCGAAGTTTGGCATTTGCATACTGAGGATAATAATAATATTCATTTGGCTTTGTATACACATAGTAAAAACATACAAACACAAATATCACAGACATCATGATGTAGTAACTATGTCTTGCACACCAACACCAGGGATAACACAATTAAAGGGCAAGCCCTTATTTCCATTGTGGTCCCTGATGCCATTCCAGTACTGGTTCTTCTCAGGAAATGCTGCAGGGAGATAACTCACTGTAAAATATATGGTACAATACAGTAACCTTACAGTATTAGCTCCCTTGAACATCTGTGATATTAAATCACTGCTTTGATATTTTATACTTTCTCTATTCTGAATTAGTATGTACTGTTTCACAATTGAATGCTTTGTTATTGTTTGTATATGTCTCCTCTGTATTTCAGAATTTTTCTGATGATGTGACTAACTGATGATGTGATAATGTTTGCTCTTTGGTTGTAAACAAGTGACGTAAGTGTTACAGCTAAGTGCATGTTTTTTTTAAATTTGTCCTAATGCATTGATGTTTCTACGCATTTTGTTTTGTGAATTAATCTTTATGCAAAAGTAAAAATAGTTTAAATAGATTTGAAATTGTAAAGATGAAAGGGATTTATTGGAATATTGGTCTATCTGAAAAAGACATATCTGGTTTAATTTTACATTTTAGGTCACTTAAAAAGTTTTGATACAAGAGTTAGTTCTATGTTTCACTAAGCCATTGGTTTGTCTACCTTCTTATTGAATTTCCTTTTACTTATTTGTACATTGAAACCATCGCACGGTACCCATCAAAAGTTAGGAGGCAAAAATAATTTTGCTACTATTCTTGAATTTGGATTATTATCTTTATAAAATAATTGTTTTTAATATATTTAAATATTGTTTGTGATAAAATGAAAACAAACTATGAATGCAACACATTTAGTCTACCTACGATTTCAAAAAAACCCTCTTGAAAATGAAAGCGTAGGACATTTTTGTTAATGCAAATCTAGTGGTTGATTCATGTAGCTGGATGCCTCCCTGGTATCGTACGGGGGGATGTATAAAATCTAAGTCGCGTTTAAGTCCGTAATTTAGGTCAAAGGTCAACTAGGTCCATTTATTTTTTATTGGACCCTATGCTCTTTATACTGACATTTCAAGAAATTTAATCGGTAAAGTGGAGAGTTTCTTTGTTGAAAACTAATGAATTATGATTAAACTTTATTTCTATGAAAAAAATGGAGTGTTTGAATGCATGATTACTTCCCTTTTTAGCATTTTTGTCGCGAAAATAGTTGACAATAACAAAATCGTCTACAATAGTTTAACTAGTAAATCTACGGTTAGTGTTTATGCTTTAAATCTACTTGAATTGTGTTTAGTGATGCTTCGTGACCTTTTTAGCAGACATTTCATACTCGATAGGGTTAAAATAGTGTCACAGTGGTGTAAAATTAAGGGCGAGTGGTAAATTTTTTTGACAAATTTGGAAAACTTTTGAAAAGGCAGTTCATTATTCAATTTACGTTGCTAGATGACTTACTAAACCACATAAAGAATGTTTAAAACCTATTTTTTGATAAAAATGTATTATTTAGGTCAAAGGTCATCATAGTGCATTTTCTTATTATTGAAGCTACGTGATCATTGTACAGTATATTACTGGCAAAAAGTCAAAAAAAATTATGATAGAACACTTTTAAAATACTTTCAAATTGTTCTGATATTTTTAAATGCGTCTTGTTTCATGATAACTTCCCTTTATGTAATGTTTGTCGCGTAAATAGGTAAAAATACAGCTCCCATTTAGCTCAGTGGGTAGCTAGTCTGCTGATCGCGAGGTTTTTTATTTCTATTCCTGGGGAAAGCATACTTTCATGGAGTTTGTTAATGAAATGATTTCTATGAAAATTCTCCCTCCTACCACTTATTTTTAATTATGTCAGTCACTGTCGAAAGTACATGCTTAGTAACTGGTAGAGAGCTTAATCCAGATATTTAGTTTTTCTAGGACGGTCGTGATATGACCTTTACGATGTGCTGCTACGGCGTTGGACCCAACTAAACGGGAAAATACACAATAAATCAACCCTTACATGACAAACATTGAGTTAAGAACATATTTTGATTTCTATGAAATGTTTGTAAATTGTATCATTATCTAAATGGTACAAATCCTAAACATAAAGTTTCTCAAAAGACGAAACAGGATTAGCACAATGTTGTACTTTACAATCACACCCAAATATGCATACTTGGTCAGCTTTATAACATTTGCATCTAGCAGAAATGCATTGGGATCTAACACTACAGGTTACAATTTGCAAGCATGCTGAAGTATTCGGCGACTGTCGAATCCAAACAGGAAATACAGTATCATTTTCATGTGACCAATATCCCATAGTGACTCTACGTGATCTTTAGTTTAAAAGTGAATATTTGCAGCCTGTATCAAGATCTCTGTTAGATAACTGGCGCTTAAAATATGATACTGTTAAGCTTCCTTGGTAGGCGGAAGGGAATCAATGGACTTCTTTGCATTATAAAAAGTATTCCACGACATTAATCTATGTAGGCTTTGAGGATTGCAGTTATAAAGTGCACACACGAATCCTTCAATATTTTCAGCCTCTTCATTGTGAACAATTGATAACAACACAGATACAGTACTTGATGTACCAGATACCATTTCAGTCTAAATATTGTAATTTATGAATAAGTAATACATCAGTATTTTTACTGCTTTCTTCTGTTTTATAAAAGCACAAATCCTTGCGTGTAGAAACCTACGCCTCTGTGATACTATGGGTGTACATTAGTTTTCCACAAAGAAACTCTCAACTTTACCGATTAAATTTCTTGAAATGTCAGTATAAAGAGCATAGGGTCTAATAAAAAATAAATGGACCTAGTTGACCTTTGACCTAGATTACGGACTTGAACGCGATTTAGATTTAAGACATCCCCCCGTACGATATCAGGGAGGCATCCAGCTTCATGAATCAACCATTAGATTTGCATTAACAAAAATGTCCTACGGTGGTCAAAATTTCACTACAAGATAGGTAGACTAATTATTAAAATTTAGCATTTGACCTCCTTAAGCCTCCAAAACCATGTTTTCTGTAATTATTTTCTATAGCATAGCTTTTATTAGGGCTGTGGATCGTTGAGCAAGTGGCGATCCAATCCAAACCATGATCTATGTGTAGCGATTCTTGAATCATACCAAGAATCACTCATTAATAAAAAAGCATACAAGAATTCATATATACAACTATATATATATATATATAATATATATATATGTGTGTGTTGTATATATAAATTCCTGTATGTTTTTTTTTTTATTAACGAGTGATTCTTGTTAAATTCATATGTATATACACACACAAATATACATATGAATTTAACAAAAATAAGTGAAGAACTAAAGAAGCTTTTATTACATGGAAAATCATGTCAGAGATTTCGAAAGTGCCGAACATTTGTACTCGATTTTCTAGTCCGAATAGCGAATATCGAGTACTTGGTTATTCGCAGCTGCCCTAGATTTTATGCTACCTTTGAAGTCTCAATTATTATCATAAGGAAACCAAAATATAAAGCAAAACTAATGAGCCTTTCTGAGGAAAAAGTTATCAAACTTTAGATAAAAGCTATTCAGTAAGCCTTTTAAGTAAAAAATGTCTCCAAACTTTTGGTGGATACTGTATATATGCCATCAAAGACTTTATGATGTACTGTACCAATTTCAGACGTTCTGAAGGATTAAATGAACACTGAACATATATAGTATTAAGGCACAAAACTTGTTTATTGGCCATAATTGAACAAAAAATAACTAATCACTGATTTTATTGTTTGCTCAGATTTTTTTGTTTGCACCTTAACTTAAGGTGACTCAAATATCAAGCTCTAAAGTGTGTTCTTTTTCTTAAAATGAGTTCTGACTTACCTTTAATCTAGAAGCAGACGTCTTCCCCTATGCTAATGGAAAATCAATATTCATAACTAATATCCTAATAACTTTGTTGTTGATTTCAGATCATTCATTTCTAGGATCCTGATGTTGCCAACCCTCAATGAGTTCAATACTTGAAGCAACATGATAGTCACCTTATAGGGTGTTTGTGCAAATAGTTCAATGTGTTAGCTAATTTCTGGTAAGTGTATCAAATTATATTTCTTTATTTAACTTGTCTATATGCTGTTGTTCCTTTTGCTCATTTTTGGTTGGGTAAAACAGGGTAGCAACACATTGTATAGGTCACTTTACAATGGTCAATAACTTATAGTCTGACAGAATTAACCTGAGCTTGACCTTTATTCAAGAATATATTAAACTCAGTTTATAGCCTATTTTAGTCTTTGTATGTTAATCATGCTTTTTGGGAAGCTTTCAGCAAAATACACTTATCTGAACAACTTATCTTGTTTTCATATGAATGAATACTTTAAAACAGTGTCACAACATTGAGGACATACGTGTTCCCCATAAACAAGTCCAAAATTTAAAGTACAATAACATGCCATGTTTGCAAAATTGATTTATATTCACATAGGTTGTTATTAACATGTGTATAATCTTATACACACATACGGAGACTCACGATTTAATGTAAGTGAAGCCTGTAATTATTATAATAAGGTAGTTCAAGCTCAGGTTAAATAAGTTGGACTATACATTCCTGGAAAGCCTAAGCTGTAAACCTTTTACTAGATGAATACTTCCATCAGATACTGACAATTGCCCTACATGATTTAGAATCAGTGGTAGGAGAGATAATGGTCGTATGAAATATTTCATATGTCCAAACTCTGCAGAAATTAGTAATCACACTTACCAATAAATAAATCAAAATGAACAATTTATTTTACTTCAACTTACTTGTGATGGCTTCAAACTTACCCGCTAGTATTTACAAGACATAGTCTGTATACCTTAGCTGTATGAAATACAATACCTGCCTAAAGTTTGGAAACAAAAGAAATTTACTGCAATTATTAAATTTTGATGATATTTTTTGTAGAATCATTATTTTTAATATAATTATGTAAGTATAGTTTGTGATAGCATTAAAACAAATTTCATGAATGCAGCTCATCTATAAGATTTAGCATCTGATATTCTAAAGCCTCCAAAACCATGTTTATTGTGATTATTTTGCATAACACAGCTTTTATGCTATTTTTCAGTCTCAGTTACAATTATATGTTGATACCCAAAAACAAAGCAAAACTAAAAAGCATTTCAAAATAAACATATATCAATATTTTGATAAAAGCTATTCAGTAGGTTTGCAGAGTGAAACTGTCTCCAAACTTTTGGTGGGTACTGTATAATTATGAAGTATACCTTATGATGGATACCATTAGAGATGAAACGATACGGGTACCAAGGAAACAATACAGTATTTTAAACGATACTAATGCCAATATGTAACAATAGTACAAATTGCAATGTTTAAATGCAAATAACAAAAAATAGCAAAAAAATAACTAATAATACTTGTATATCAATGTAAGTTTTTTATAAGTATTTTTTTGTAAGAATATTGGCATATCAGCTTTCTCAATGTACTCTTTCATTGTGTAATTATTGTGTTACTGGTACCAGCTGGTGAAAACACATTTTCACTGGGTATATTTTGTACCCAAAATATTTTAATGCAAGCTCTGAAATATATTATGTTATCGCTCTGTTAAGTAGAAAAAATACTTATGAATATGTAAGAGCTAGATTTAAAAAATCACCCCACATGTGACATTTGTACTGAATATTTTCATACCAAAATAATCTCAATAAAATATTGTGTTGCAATTAAATAAGTACTAGTATTTCTGTAGACCAGTAGACTGTATTTAGTGTTATGGTGTTTGTTTACAAACAAAATATATCGGAGTGTATCCAATTATGTATTTTTTAAACAAATAAACATAGATGCTTGTCGGTAAGAACTTTCTTATTGAGAAATATGAGCCAGTCTATAAATCGAAAAACGCAATGTAGAAGTTACAGTGCACTCATGCTGTGACAAAATAACAACAATATAACTGATACAGGTAGAATAGGGACCTTAGGCAGTTGTTTTCCCTTGTTTACTCTTCAAGTAGGTAGGTCCAATTAGTTGGATTACTCGGATTTTACCCTTACTTTTCAATGTCAATTTGCCAAAATTAATCTTAAATAACTTTTTTGTAAATCATTTAATTTGTTTGAAAATCAAAATAAGTATTTTTAGGGTAAAGAAGTATCTTAATTTTTCATCTCTTTTGTTAATATCTTCAGTAACAAGCAAGATATTAGATGAAATATTTTGTTATCCTTACATAGGACTTCAGTGATAAAATCCAAGGATTCCAACGGTAAGGGCCTACTTACCAATTGGATTGCTTTAGATTTGATCAAGGAAAGATAACTGACTAAAGTCCCTAATTTACTATTTGAAAGTCAATATTTCAGAACTACATATTTTATTTGGGAAGTTTATTTAATATAATCATGTGACATACATGGGTAATATTTTTGCGAGACCATTCAGACACCGACATCGTTGACAACTAGCCTATATTATAATTTTGAGGTATAAGAAGCATGCTAATTTCCTGCAACATTACATTAACTGTCATTTGTAACAATGATCAATATAGATTAGGGCTGTGGATCTTTGAGCAAGTGGCGATCCAATTCGAACTACAACTCATGTGTAGCGAATCACACGAATCACTTTTTAGTGGAGAATCATATAGGAATTCATGTAATAACAAAAATAAGTGAAACATTACAGAAACTTAAATTGCATTGTACTTCATGGGAATCCATGTACCCCAAACATTTCTTTTACCAGACATGTTATGGACATTTTCAGTGATAACATTTTTGTTTAAATGTTTATCAATTAAAATTTTGACACAAGATAATTCGTCACTGCATAAATCAAAGTTTAGTAGTGCAGCTTGTTTTCAGTGATAATTAAGCTGAAAATGGTCTTTTAAATTTTCCAAAAATAGATTGCCATATGACAATTTCGGATGTGATGAATATTTGTACTCAATTTTCTGGTCGGGATCGCAAATATCCAAGTACTCGGATAAATCACTTAACAATAAGATAAATACTCAAAAGTTCTGAGATTAAAGCATTCGTATTTTTAATTCTGAATCTGCACTTTATTGTTCAAAGTACCGATTTAAGTACTGGTACCAAAACAAAACGGTATTTACCGGAAACTTTCGAAACAATACAGATACTGGTATGGGTACCTGGTACCGGTATACATCACTACCTATGAATACCAGTATTCTTATTGAAGAATTAATATGGGAGGACCATAACTCAATCTGATGTAAACCCGGTCTAATAATTTCTGCTCGCATACCCACTGATTTAGATCTGGCCTTTTCCAAACGCGGGTCACGTTCAGATGACCTTTTCTCATCATAATATTCATGATGAATTTGTTATGATACGTAACTTGTTTACATCGTCTACGTCTTGGTCTAAAAATAGAAATTACGAAATCAAAATGTGAATAATAGTGTTTTTGTCTAGATGAAAGCTACGCATTGATTGGTTGACACAAAGTTCATCTCGACGTGACCTTCCACGGAGACAGTAGAGATCCTGTACGTCAACGCTCTACATGATATCTGTTTACAGAGATTGACCATAACTAAGTATGGAAATTGTGTTCCGACCCATTTGTCATTGTTATTATCATGTACATATCTAATAACAAAACTCTAAATACAGAAAAAAAAAATTTTGCAATCAGATGAAGGATGAATAATTCTATTAGAATTATTATTAAAAAAATTGATGTTTTCAGGATGTCACCAATATGATGTCATTTCAAGGAGTGTACAATATTTTGAAGGAATATAATCCATTCACTATATGACTTGAAGGAAGGAATTGGAAGACCAGTTTGCTTGGACCAGCACGATTACAGAGAAGAAAACATGGTAAGACTTTTACATTTACTTTTATTAATATTTGCCAAATCAATGGCGTCTTTATATGGTGATATCTGTTTTCCGTGGGATAATGCATTCATAATTATTTATCAATTAAAGTATTTGATTAAGAATTTCGACCAAACGCTTGTGTCATTTATGAATCATCTAAAAATCTCTTGAAAGAGATGGATCTGGTTTGTTTGTTGGGTTTAACGCCATAGCAAGACATTGTTTAGGTCATATAATGGCGGTCAGTCAACCTACTCACTCCTCCTGAAAAGGTTAAATCTCTGGAATTGGTATTCAGGGACGAGTTTAAGAAAATAAACAGTTTCTAGCTACAGTGTATAAATCTATTATGTCTGGAAGAGAATTACCTAAGATAATCAAAATTTGTACGATTTTATAGTTGTTATTTAGTAAACTATTTTCGCTGTTTAGACTTAAAATTAACACACTCAATATCAAATTTTGTAAGCTAGATCCATTGGAAAGTTAATGTACCAATGTATGTACTTTGAAATAATGTTAATGCTACTTCAAAGTACCAGTTGTGTTTTTCATAAAAATTCATACGATAAAAATCATCGTAAGTCAAAAGCAAGAAAATTGATAATACTGTTATTTTTTTGTCCAATCAATTCCAAATATTAGTGAATTATGTTGAGTATTGTATATCTTTAGGATATCATATCATATTTATGTTTATTAATCTTCTGACTTTGAACTGCAAAATTATGAACTTTACTTACAATAACTTTTTTGGTAAGAGTGTTTGTGAAAAGGTGTGCGGGTACTTACTGTACTATTTTTATTATCTTTTGGCTCAAAGATTTAAACCCTAAAACATTCTTGAAAAGACTATATCAGGGCCCGGTTTCACGAACGCATTCCTCAGTTTTCTAGATTAATCTTAAATTTTCTATTTTAGCATAGTTAAGTTTTTAGGTGTAACATTTTATCTTTGCAACTACTGGAGGGATTCACTTGAAACTTCACATTTGTCTACGGGGTTACTAATTGATATCAAATACCACGTTGCATAACTCTAGCATGAATTTTGACTGGATTATGGTCCTCTCTTTTTGGTGAAGTTTTTTGGTACAACTTTTTATTTTTGAAGCTACTGAAGGGATTTACTTGAAACTTCACACGTGTCAACAGGTTTAGGAATGAAAAATAGACATATTAAAACAGAAAAAACAAACAGTACATATATTGTCATTATGTTACGGTTTTAGAGGAGACAGTCATCCCAACAGAAACATAATAAAAATTGATGTCCGATAATTGATCTTCTTCCACGTAAGGTTAGGAGTCTTCATAGACTGTAATTATGACCTAACATGGGGGATGAGACAGTCATCCTGTTACCAATTTTAAAATATATAAAATGCTTCATATGGAGCTTGTATTTTTGTTAATGGTTCAAACTATTTACAGGGCTCAACTGACTAGGCTGTTTTAGAGGGTGAGGCTCTAAGCTGAGTTAGATAAAAACAATTGAAAATAATATAGCTAAAGCTAGCAAAAAAAAAAAAAAAAGATGAATCACTACAATAAAGCGCTTTTTCATAGCGATACGTAGCGAAAATCTTTAGGCAACGCGCCCACTGTTTATGCAATCAGTAAATGTTGAACCTTTTGAAAGACAGATAAATTCAATGGGAAGCATACAGTGAAACAGATAAGCAATTTTAAACCCCTTCAATATAGAAATTGTCGACACTATACCAAACAGACAATGATTCACTGACCCACCCGTACGCTACAACTCAAGCAGTGATATTGTGTCACTAAAGTAACTGCTACATTTTCCCACATTTAATCAGATTGTGAACCAAATATTTTTGCAAAGGGTACTGTTATCACATACATTTGAGATTTTGTTTGACACCCCTAAACCAAACCCTGCTGTCCACCTGCATATATTTACTTATCATTTTTTACAGAATCATTGTGTATGCACAATGGTGTTATTTCGGAAAATATTCTTAAAACTCTACCTAGATAGTATCTTGGAAACAAAAGTAAGATAAATATTATGCATAAAAAAGTTGAAAAATTGATTGATGAAAA
Organism: Mactra quadrangularis; assembly: GCA_025267735.1. Lineage (NCBI taxonomy): Eukaryota > Metazoa > Mollusca > Bivalvia > Venerida > Mactridae > Mactra > Mactra quadrangularis. The sequence goes on along the minus strand of CM046295.1, from coordinate 27,711,523 downwards.
TAGAAAAAGAATTTACTAAAAAAGTTAAAAAATTAAGTAACAGTCAAGATTTGAACGTAAGTCAAATAAAACATGAGATTTCAAACCCAACAACTTAACTGCATACACAATAGAGACTGGGACATATACATGGGACATTTAACACTACATGGTAAATGTGTTGGTTTAAGTTTGGGTCGCTTATATCATCTCAAAATTCATTCTTAACTAAGAAAGGCTTCTTGAAATCGACTTATTGTGGCAATTTGTAAAATGCCTGAAATTCTTAGGCATTTTGTAAATTGCCTAGCTATTTTAGGCATTTTGTAAAATGACTAAATTTCTAGGCAATTTACAAAATGCCTGAAAAAATAGCACAATATTTTACACATTGCCTAAATGTAGTTTATGGTCATGAGGTTTGAGGATTTCATTCCTTTTTATCCAAATAGTATTTGAATACTCCATAGGGTCATTTCTTCCTTTGTTGACACCAAAAGGTTGTCTTTTGTAATCTGAATCACATTCAGCAGCCAATGAACAAGTTATCAAAAGCGAAAAAATCATCAAATAAGAATTTTAACATGTGAATTGTTGTATTTTTACGTTCGCAGCACATATAGTAGCTCCTTCTGATTCAAAATAGTAGACTTGACATAATGTTTTGAGATTATGTAGCAATTTAACTGTGTATTGTGTCTACTAATTCCAAGAAATAGTTATCAATATGTCACACCTTAATGTATAATATAACTCCTTGGTCGGCTACCTATTCTTTAGCAGGCAGCTCGACCCGGTGCAACTTAGTAATATGTATGTTGATTTCGTTAATTTGATGTTGGTGAGTCTCAATTCTCTAGGTTTGTTGTTGTTGTTGTTTAGCGCTATTACTCTCGATGGCTCACAGCTTCCAGTTAATGTATATAAATAAAAGTTAATGGATCACAAAGATCTTGTAGTAAAGTATGATTTAATTTATTCCGTTTTAAAGTATTAATTCACAAAGTCCAACAAATTCTAACAATGTCACAAAAAGACAAATTTTCACAAAGTTCTTAACAATAAATTCTACTTAAGTTGACAACAAATGTCTATTCCTATTTCTTTTACACAAAGTATATTCTTAACATACACGAAGTTATATTCTGTACTTAATTCTAAAATCCTATATTAAATTCTTCATTTGTTAATAATATTTCTAAGTATTTATAAGGAAAGTATGTAAAGGGATGGGGCAATTATAATTGACCAATGAAAAAGTTGTAAGGGCTTGAAGCCAATAAAAATAAGAAGTCAAAAATATAAGCAATACTTAAGTAATAACTGCCAGCTTTGAGAAATACTAAGATTCAAACATGAACTGCATAATAAAAACATAATAAAGAGTAGAGCAACTTAATCTAGTAAGCCAACAGATGTCGGTCAGGAAATTATCAAACATTTACTAAGAAAGCTTGATTGACATAATCAAAATTATAGTATTGTAGCGCTCTGGCTGTTGAACTACACGTGGTTCACTGGGTGGTTCACTGGGTGGTTCACAAATATTACTTATGATAATCAACAAACAACTTTTTGTTTCGAATGTTATGATTTTTATTACATACAGAAAAAAATATAGATCTAGCATCAATTTAATTTTATGCTACAAAGAAATAATTTGTGCTAAAGGTAAAACAGCTTAATTTAACAAATAATCCCCTTTTGTTCCGGTTTAAAAAGACTATTAAACTGTTATCAATGACTGTGATCAGAAGTTATCCATACATGAAAAATTACTGATATGGTACCTTTAAATTTACTAAAATCTTATAAAATGTAAAAAACGTTACTTAATATTTGTGAATAAAGCCTACTAAAAGTAACAGTATCAATAAGTACTAAACCCAAACCATTTAAAAGGAAATTTCAAAAGATCTTAAGTTTAAATTTTAGGCAGTGGCTAGAGTTACGGTACCGTAACTCTAGACCCAGGTTCTAGAGTTACGGAAGTTCCGTAACTGTAGACAACCCTGTCAGGGTTGTCTAGAGTTACGGAAGTCAAATAACATGCGTATGTTTCAACTTTTTAACATCGAAAAACTTGTTTATATTCATTATTACTCGAAATAAACAAATATTTACCGACGTGACTTTTCAAATTGTTATTACATCCGCCATTTTGGATATGACTAATAAATTTACCGGATGTTTAACATATGGCGATATGACGTTGTCGTCTTCAAAGTGTCACATACTTAGTTTACTTTTCAAGAGCGATTTGTTATATAGAGTTGGATTATAATATGGACCGAATATGTCTAATTTGGACAGAATTAATATATTTTTATTAAATTGACGATTCTTTAGTATTTTTCATTAAAATTTTTTAATTGTCCTGTAAGAAAAAATGCAAAATCGACCATATTTTTGAACAGAATCAAAAGCAAAATGTCTTCAATTTGATAAAAAAAATGTTGATAAATAATGTTGATATATATTTAAAACATTTACCAATTCATAGAATTTAAAAATCTCGGCAATTTTCCACAAGATTTGCATACTAAAGAATCACGGCGTTTTACTTACATGTATATTGTACGATAAGTGTACTGAGCTTATTTGGTGGAATTAGCGAATTTAATTAAAAAGATAAAAAACGCGATTTTTTACTGGATAACTGCCGAGTTTTTAGTAAAATTGTTGACTTTTGGTTATGAATATGAATGGGTATTTTTTAACGAGATCGTTTATATTTTCGTTAAAATTTTAAATATTTGGTGAGGAATGACAAGCTGGATTTTTTTACAAAAACATCGACTTTCTAACTATTCATTTAACGTTTTTCCCCAAGTACTAAGCTCTTTTTATTAAGCTAAATTCCCATTTTCGTTCACGAAATTTAAGTCAATTTAATGTTCGAAAATCGCCGACTTTCTTACTAGACACTTGCAAATTATTCACAATTAAAATTACTCTAAGAATCGACTATTTCCTATAAATATACATATTTAGTCCAAATTATAATCACACTCTATAACTTCTCGCTCAAGTAAACTTATTATGTGACACTTTGAAGACGACAACGACATATCGCCGTATATTAAACATCCGGTAAGTTTATTAGTCATATCCAAAATGGCGGGTGTAATAACAATTGAATAGGTCACGTCGGTAAATATTTGTTTATTTCGTGTGATATTGAATATAAACAAGTTTTTCGATGTTAAAAAGTTGAAACATACGCATGTTATTTGACTTCCGTAACTCTAGACAACCCTGTCAGGGTTGTCTACAGTTACGGAACTTCCGTAACTCTAGAACCTGGGTCTAGAGTTACGGTACCGTAACTCTAGCCACTGCCTAAATTTTAACGTGTCAGCCAGGCAGCCAAAATGTATGTGAACCCTGCTCAAAGGTTCTCTGGCCTACTTATACTCACAGACATTCTCACAGTCACCCATGTGAGAATGTGAGCTCACAAAAATAACGTTACGCTCACATTAAACGTTGTGCAAGTAGGGCATACAAATTCACGTCAGCGCCAAATAGTGCCTTTAAAGAAAGTTAAAAAGTTGAATGAAAATAGGTTTTATCAGTGATGAAAATGATCTTAAATGATCATTTAATGATTAATTAAACTGGTAGTAACCTCAAACGGCCTTTTAAACGTGTTTCTTTGGAGAGACATAGAAAAGTTTTCTTCATACAAGCAGTTGACATTTAAGTAAACTAAAGTTCTAAGCGGTCGCCAAGCAACCACGTCCCATCATGCAATTTCCAACATGGCTGCCGTAAAGTGTGACAGTCAGTATGAAATGAAAGTAAAGTAAAATGAGGCCTTAAACACTACTGCTAAAAGGTAAAACTGACTTAAATTGATTAATTAACATGTATAAATATGATTTCAACTAGTAATCTTGCATGTCACTTCGTAACAGAGCCAAAATTCAAAGTAGAGTCGAAACTAGGTCATAACCCCAGAAAATAAACAAAGTCTGTACTGTTCGGTATAGAGCTGGAGTGTTACATTATTGTTTGAAAAGGTGTTAAAAACTAGTGCTGCAACGATTCACCGGAAAGTCGATTCGATGCGATTCGATACTTTTTTTTCGATTCGATTTTTTTCGATTCGATTCTTTTATAAATACAATTTACTACAAATATGCATTTATACACATATTTGAGCTTAAAACTAAATAATATTTTTTAAATAAAAGTGTTACTAAAATTATATAACACGAAACTCGAAAATCTGATATTTTTTATATTTGCTTTATTCAAGTACGAAATGGATTGGGTACGAATGTAAATGAAAATGTATTATTAATGTAATATCAACTTAAAAAGTAAAGACAGCATCGATCATAAATTGTAGAAAGATGCAGTTCTTGGTTTACTATTGTACATATTAGTTAAACATACACTGTGCATGCAAAACTATTTAAATTTGAATAAACTAACGACAAAACTTGGCTTGCTCATGCGGAGCCTAAAATCTTCCAGTTTGTCAGAACAGGTAAAATTCAATCACACGGACCCAATTGGCGGAGGATAGGGGCATATACTGTAGAATGTATACTTGGAACAGAGTTTCCAATCATGCTACATAAAATCGTAATGGAAATTTAACAGAAATGTAACAAAGTGAAACCCAGTTTCACTGTCAACGTATACTTTGACTTTTAGGCGCGCTTTTGCTTTTATGGTTATAACTTATGTCGACACTTAAAAGTCAGTATTGAATTGAAACTCGCGGGTCCCGAATTGAAATCGAATCGGCACCCTTGCAATCGAGTTTCGATGTATCGAATCGAATCGTTGCAGCCCTATTAAAAACATAAATTTTATTAACATAAGTGACTTTGGTTTCTAACATATGTCACAAACAATGGCTTGGGGATTAAACATTATGATATTTTAAAATCTAAACTTAATTTTACTTAAAATAATAATAGAAAATAATATAAAATAGATAGATAGATAGATAGATAGATAGATTTATTTAGGTATTGGCAAAATACAACATGACATATGTAATTTAACAATACAATATGATACTATAGTAATAAATACATAAATATTAAAAGTTACATATACATACATATATACATTGCATTTCAATGAGTATATGTCAGTCTACTCTGTGATAAATATATCATATAGCCGCGGCCGTGGCGTAGTGGTTAGCATGTCTGACTTCGAATCCGGAGATCGCGGGTTTGAAACTGATCGCCGCAGGTCATACCCGAAACATGAGTTGTTGGCCTCGTGGTTGGGTAAGCTAGTACTGGTGATAGAAAAAGTCTCCAGGAAACCTATAGTGGAAAGAGCTGGCCATCGTGTATATGACCTATATATGTGTTGAATGCGACATTAAAAAAATAAGATAAGATAATATATCATATAAGATTCATAATGTTCAACAGTAACAGTCTTAGGCTGAAAGGTTTTGTACCAATATAAGAGCTTAGGACTAGGTTAATCTGCATCTGATGAAGACAGTTTCATAATTATGCTAAATAAAACTACTCTTTCTTTGGACTTATACGATTTCATAAGAAAATACAGTTAATGATAATTATTTTTTTTCATCAAAACAGAACAATACATCATATAGACTGCCTGTAATATCAGAAAAGAAGTTGTTGTTTGACTTGATTGTGAACGTTTCCAATACTAGCCATTATTATTTGGATGAAAATAATTTTCAACCGTTTATATGCATCAAGATTTATATATATTTATATATTATTTCAAATATATTTCCCTGACACTTTCAGGCAATTTGTATAAAAATTCCTTGAAATTTCAGTCAAATTTTGATATGCCTATATATTTTCAGGCATTTTACCAACTACCTGACTCATTTAGGCAATTTACATAATGCCTGAATTTTTAGGCATTTTACAAATTGCCTAAATTTACAAATTGCTTGTAACATATACATTGTTGTTAAATGATACATTACTAATAACTTACTTTATTTATTTTTTCAGTATGAAACAAGTGTAACCAGATTATCACAACAGTCTAAAATCATCACTGTATCAATGTAAGTTAGTTATCATTCTATTTATTATTTCTAAACATGGTTGAAACTGCCCTAAATGCATATTTGTTTGTGATTGTTTGCAATGCTCGGCTAGCTTTGTACACCATGCACTAAGTTTATTATTTAAACCCAATAAATATATACTGAGATTCGTTTGTTTGCCAAGTTCAATTATTGTTTAGTAATACTTGTAGTTTGTCTCATGCAAATTTTGACTCTATGAATTATCTCCTTTTAGTATTACTATAAAGGTAAAAAGCTGCGTCAAACTATTTACCAAAAACAATGGGAACATTTTTATCCATGTTTCTGTATTAATTAATTAACAAAATTAATGTACATGTATCTGGTTGGGTATTATGTTTTTTACTGTTTATGCAATAGCTTCAATAACAATCAATATTGTGCGTAAAGTTTGAACCTGGTCTGATGATTCATTACATTGACCACGAATGTAGTATTATTATGCTCGATACTGATTTTAGTATATCGTCAAAACTCAAATGTAATTATTACACAGGGATTAATTTTTATATGCCCATTTTGAAAAAACGAACGTATTATGTTATGACGATGTCCGTCTGTCCGTCAGAATAATTCTGGTTTGAACCTTTGACCGCTGCAAGAGTCTGATGCATCAGTCCTAGACAACAGATCGATAGCTTGTTTGCACCTGGCATATCCTTTAAAACTAAGAACTATGAGTGTACTCCATGACTTGGCTGTGGCCTCTAGTTTGACCCTTTGACTTCTGTTGGACTGAGTACAACGGGTGGTTTCTGCTGTGTTCTATGATACATAAAACTGAGTCAAGTAACAGTTTCGGGTGTTTATTTTGTCACTGTAAGTTTTAGCACAAGCCCCTGATTGTTTATTTTATAATCCACCATATAACAGCTGCATCATTGTCCACCAATCAGAGCCCTTGTTACAATAAACCTAATTTCCCATCATGCTTATTATATCACATATATTTTTTTCGCACATAAAGATTTTTATAAGCAATTTTTTTATTCAACACAGATATTTTTATCAAACATTTTTTATCCAATTTATATGTATATATTTTTTATACAAAACAAATATTTTTTGTAACATACATTTTTTTGTTTAGAATATTGCAAATTAAATTATACATCTATATAAACTGAATACATATTGTTTAAATGACTGATGGTGTCCTATATTCAATATTTGCTTATTTACGTCATGATGATGTCATAAAGATGTCTGCTTTGTTATGCTGTACATTCACCCACTCCCTGTGCATTCACCACAACTGGGGGGGGGGGGCGACTTTTAGATTTTGAAGTGAGTGATGGTTATTTTTAACTCAAATTTTGCAGATGTAACGATATGAGTTGTTACTAAATCGATTTGCTAGATGATTTAAGGTGCATTGTGTAGATTTAAGAAGGATTTTGATTCCTATTCCCGCCGACTCAAACGTTTCGATTTATAAGTCGCTCCTCCGCTTTATTTTGGACAAATTCCTCTTGCGTTTAAGACAAGTATTTGGAGCACAAAACTTTGAGTTTATTATCCAGTTTCTTCCTATATGCATTGACTATTTTCTTGGTCGCATTAACTACATGTACTTGTTTTCTATTGAGTTGAAACCGAACATTATTAGATGTTGTTCATTCTTTTCAATATTGGCTGACCGTTCTTATATTAGGGATTTTTTTTATAGTAAATCCTTCCAATAAGTCCACAAATTTGAGTTAATGGTGGTTTAATGGTGAAATGGCTGTTAGATAATCATAGATTATGTAGTAATGACAAGTATGATATTCATTTCTTGGCTTATGATAAGATATTTTTTATCTGTCAATGAATAAGCTAATTTTTAGAAAACATATGCAAATATGACTTTGGGTAAGACATTAATTACAAATTAAAAATAGATTAATGCCTAGTAATGTAAGAATATTTAGCTAGCAGGGAAGCCGTTCGGCTAGCTCAACTGATTAAAGGGTCGTGCGTTGGATTCCCAGGCGGGGCATACTTTCGTGGAGCTTGGTCATGAAATTATTTTCTATGGCCATTCTCCCTCCTAACCAATGATTTTTAATTATGTAGGGCAGTTGTCAGTCACTGACGAAAGTATGTGCTTAGTAGCTGGTTAACAGCTAAATCCAGAGACTTAGCCTTTCCAGGAGAACTGGGTAGGTTGACTGACTGCAGTTATATGACCTATACAATGTGTTGCTACAGCATTAAACACAACAAACAAACAAACAAGCTAGCAAGAAATCTTTTTTTTTAATAGTAAAAAATGATACAAGGTAAAATATATCTTCAAGGAATTTAACTTTCAGTTTGTAAAAATTGTAAAAATACTACAGTACTGTTGTAGATCTATTATTTTGTATTTTATATAACATTATAAAGTCAATATATTTGAATATGTTGTATTTTAAGAAACAGAACAAATGGAACATGAAAATAATTAAATATGTATGAAGTCATTATTCAAAACTCTAGTCATATTCATTGTATTGAACATTGCTGTCCACACTTGATCTCTTATAAGAAACTGTGCAAATATGAGATTTTCTGACTGGTGTCTAAAGATAATTTATTATAGGTATACATAAACATATAATAGCCAAGGTCTTGGATGTTTTTGCAATGCTTACTTGCACATCGTAAAGTTGAATTTTAAAATATAAAATATAGCCATTTTATATTTAAGAAATAACTTACAGTTGTCTATATTTTGTTGTCTAATAAAATATAGGCTCGAGTTGTGATGCGCGTATGATTAAATCACAAGTGCTTTAGCACGAGTGATTTAATAAGCGCATCAATCGAGTGCCTATATTTTATTAGACAACAAAATATAGACAACTGTAAGTTATTTCAATTCTAACATCGTAAAATACATCCATAGAAAAAGATATATTTATAGAACTATTTTTAACTGTCAGAAACGTCATGCTGTTGAAATCCACCCCAGTGCAAAGGCCGAAAATGGCATTTATTTACACAATTCTCACAGATACGTGTTTCTTATTCCGAACAAAAAATATTAAAATCTTAATTATAGAATAGAAACCAAATTGTAAAAGTCAACCCTTATAAACTCGGGCGCCATTTTCGGCTTTGTGCATTTAACGTGTGGAGTAAAATTTCAACAGCCGTCACGAGCTATATTTTGTTGAATAATAAAGCATAGATGACGTCACATTAAATAAAGAGTGAAAACGCATGTGCCTATGTTAGAATATGTTTTTAAGTTTTTTTCATGGAAATCTGGTATTTTTTTAAACGGGTTCAATATGATTAGGGTTATAACTAATTAAAGACATAGAATAATTTAAATATATAATAAGTGGCATTTCATATTAAAATTATATTTTAAGGTTTAAAGAAATACTTTATCAACATTATATTAAATTCTTGAAAATCTTTGATTGTAATTTATATATTCTTAGTCATATTTCCATATCGATAACCATATTCATTTTGTAACCAACACTGTCCAAATATGACCTCGGCAAGAATGAAATTCCTTTCTTTAAAAAAATAATTATTTTAAAAAGAGTAGATATAAGATATATATAAATAGTTTTTTCTAGTTAAAGACATAAAATATGAAATGATATTCATGGATATACTGTAAATTTTAGAAGACTGAGCGAATATGAATTAGGACATTTTCATACCCAGAGGCTATCAGAATTCTCAATACTTAGTTAGACTTAAGGTTGATACTGTAAAATATAGTACATATATGTTAAACTACATTTTATTTTATTTTGAAACAGTTTCTATTACACCCGGGTTGATAGCGCTGTTGGTAGCGTGCCGGGATTTGGATACTCGTGTCCAAGGGGGTGCGGGTTTGAATCCCACCCGGGAGGTTATACCCTTCCATGAAAATTTGACAATAATGTTGATTTTCCTCCATTGGTTAGATAATATGGATAAGTTTCTGGCCTTGTGGAAGGGTAGGTGAGTACTGGTTATAGACAATGGTCCAGGAAAGCTAGGTTAGGTGCGCTGGACGCCGTGTAATGACCTAAATTGTGTTGATACGGCATTAACTCTAATAAATAAATATAAATAAATAAATAAATTTCTATTACAAAGATACTTCTGAATTAAATAATTACAGTCAAAACTATCAAATTGTTTTTTATCTTTCACTGCTGCAAAAAAGTCATATTCACATAGAGAAAGTCATATTCGTTTTGTAGAAGAACGCTGCACAAATCTATTTTAGAAACTGAGAGATTATGAGATTTTTTTACTTAAATTTCTTAACTTGTAATACAGTCTAACCTGTGAACAAAGGACAGTCATTGGAAAATTCAAAAGTGTCCTTTGTGGACAGGTGTCCTCTATGGACAGGTTCTGATGGACATGCCTCATAAAATGTAGAAATTGCTTCCCGGGCATAAGCCAGTACTCAATTCTAACTTATAAACAACTGTTAGTAGTTATTAATCAGCTGTGCAATTGTCTCCCATTTATACCTAATCAACTAATCTAATTAATCAAACCTTTGTTATGATGACAAATAAGTGTGCTCTTTTGGCATTTTGACGAACTCTTTAAGACAGTATAGTGAATATCAGGACTCTAGTTATACCCCCGCTTCGAAGAAGAGGGGGGTATACTGTTTTACCCTTGTCCGTGCGTGCGTGCGTGCGTCCGTCCATCCGTCCGTCCGTCCGTTACAAAATTTCCGTCGCAGTTTTCTCAGCAACTATAACATGCAGCAGCCTAATACTTTGCATATTGCTTCATCCCATAGTCCCATGTGGTGTAAAGCGATTTTTTGACCACAATTTCAAGGGGAAGTCAAATCTTTTAGAGCTCAAACAAGCATGGTTACTGATTGAATAGTCTAGCACATGTACATTTTTTAATAATAAACAATTCAACTTGAACATATATTAAATGAATCAACATTTTTAAACCATAAACTATAACATAAAAGTAATATTTGCAAAGTGATATTCATACTAGTAATTAAGGGGATTCATATTTTCTTGGATATTTTTTACACAATTATCTTTAAAAAGTTTGAAATCATAATATTTTGTTGAAACGACTAGCATATTTAGCATTGTTTGAAAAATAATAGTCATATTCTCTCTCAGAATATCATATTCACAAATAGGAGTCACATATGTGCTGTTAAGTCGTAGCCGGAGCAGTGGCCCAGTGGTAGGACGCGCGCTTAGGGATCGAGAGGTCCTGGGTTCGAATCCCACCAGGGGCACTGCTAATTTCCTTGAGCAAGAAATTTACCTGCGATTGCTTCACTCCACCCAGGTGTAAATGGGTACCTGCGAGGGTGGTATAATTCCGCTGCGCCAATTTGTCGGCTGCACTAATAAGCGGAGTAAAAAACTCCCCAGGGAGATTGATAGATAGATACCAGTAGCCCAGTGACCAGGGGTAATTGCTGTCAAGTCGGTGAACATGCAAACTTAGACTATAAAATGTAATTACATTTTTTAAGTCACACCCCTCAACAGTTGTGTGTCTTGTTTCTAAGTTTTAAGCAGTCATTTGTAGGAATGTTTTATACATCAACCTGTGGTCAAATGAGGTTAAATATGTTTTGGAATTCATTAATTATGAAATGTTTTAACAGAACCCTAAAAACAAATTGTAAGACCACAAGTTGATCATGTGTTCTGGGGACTTTTCTGAAAAAAAATGGGGCGAGCGAGCGAAGAAAAAAAATTTAAAAAGTCTTCATTCACTTGCTTTATATAGCGGTTTGACCAAATTTTTATGAGCGAGCGAGGAAATAAAAATATTTTTTGTAAAAAAACGTCATAATTAAGGTGCGCGCGAATCAATAGAACATATGATCAATTTGTTGTGGCCTAAAAATCACAATATGAAATAATCAAAGGGAAACTACTCTTACATACCTGAGTCTTGTTATGACTTGAAATGTTGTACTTTTTACTTCAAAATAAAGTCAGCACTACCATTCTTTGGAACCTTTTAAATTTTTAATCTTAAAAGTTTTATGTATATCTTTGTTTTTTTAGGTACTACAGTAACATAAACAAACAAGTTTTTACCAAATTGATTATACAACCATGTTTGATGCTGAATAGTCTTTGATAGTATGGTTGCCATAGAATAATAGCTGATGTACTACTGTCACTGATGTGTTGGACAACTTAGTCTATGGAATCTCCTTCAGGTATAAACCATTTCTATTGTGTATTATTATTCCTCTTTAAAAACCCAGGGTGAGCCATTTGCTCATTGCTAAGATTTTGGGACCCAACAGGCTGTAAACTTGCCCATCTCTAAACAATCATGCAAGATTGCTGAAATGGTACCGTGTAAAATGCCTAGTGCTTGTGCTATTACTTCCTCTATCTAAGTAAACCAGGTTCCTGACTTTATGTCATAGGCTGGTTATTTATTAACTCGACCTCACACCTTATAAGTTGTCATTGTATATCATGTGACTATACACCTTGTGTTACATACATGTATAAAAGGTTTTAATTGGTTACAAACCACATAAATTCATTAACCACTTCAAACAGCATAGTATAAGGATGTATACAGTGCACTGCCAACCAATGTTTGGAGACAAAGAAAATTTACTAAAATTCTTAAATTGTCAATGCTAGTATGTGTAGGACCACTAATTATACATGTAGTATATTAAGTATGATTGGTGATGGAAACAAATATTTTGAATGCATCACATTAATAAGATTTGGTAGTTGACATTCTAAAACCTCCAAAACCATGTTCATGATAATTCATTCCCATAGCATGCTTTAAAATTTCTTTGATAGTCTTAACTATTAAAGATAGAACCAACTTAAAAAAAAGCAAAACAGATTTACAATGCACATGGTTTCAGAGGCTTTGGGATGTGAGATGCTGAATTTCATAAACATGATGAATTCACAGGGGCAGACTAGATTTTTTTTTTTGGGGGGGGGGGTCTGAACTTTTGAACCACAACCACATTATACATTTATCAGAATAATGCAACATATTAAAAATAACAAGGAATATCTTTAAAAAAGATATTTGGCGCTGTGAAGGATTAATTTTGTTTGAAGTATAAATGTGTATGGTATTATCTTAATTTATTTTAATTCCCAAATAAGTAAAATAATTTTCGAGATCCACATATTAAAATTTTGGGACCTTAAACTTTTTCTAGACCCGCATATTGAAAATTTGTTACCGTATACTAAACGTTCTTTTCGGGTCTGCATATTGAAAATTTGGATCCGTACACTAAACTTTCTTATTGGGACCTGCATATCGAAAACATTCAACCTATATTATTATTGGGGCCCGCATATTGAAAATTTGGGACCGTAGGGACCGTAAATCTAACTTTTTCGGGGCTGCATATTGAAAAATAAATAATGAGTTGCGGATTTATTGTTTTTTTCACAATGTTTTCGCGACCAAAATGCAACAAAGGTAACCAAGCAACCAAACAATCATATATTACTAATTCGAAAAATAAATACATTGTAAAATTAAGGTAGGTGGATACAATGTTTCGTTAAAATCTAAAGTCTGCCAAACTTCATGAAAGTCGGTGTACATGTAGAGTCACAATTGTACTTTATAAATATGGCAATGGTATTCATTTTTATCTTGACGTCACCATAGCAACGACGTGTATTCGACACACGTATAAGCTACGTGTTGAAAACGTCGCGCTAGAGAAAACGGCGTTTTATAGTGTGAACAGGTGCGGATATTCATTTGATATTTAGATCATTGTATTCTCCGGGAAACATGCTTTCAAATGATATTAAATTTGCTCGAGAGTTATCTAACGACGTCGTAACGTTTAGAAAACTGTGTAAAATTTTCGTAAAATTTAACGTCGTTTTACGTCTACACGGCGTCATATTGTTGTGGTTAGCGTGAAAACTAAGCCGGTGACATACCTTTTTTATTTGAAAAATATATTTTCCATGCGAATATCAATGTTTTGATGCCAAAAAATTAGGGGATTGATCGTGAACAAATTGTCGAAATTTTAAGTTGAAATTCAAGTTAGTGTATTTCTAACGTCGATGTTTAGTAACGTTATCATTCTTTCATCGCCCCCGGGCTCATAACGTTTGCAACAAAAATGCAGGCTGTCAACCAGTTCCTATATTCCTATATTATTCCTATATTTTGGGTGTCATTCCTATATTTTCAAAAGTGTCCTATATTTCCTATATTTATACTATATTTTGACCATCATTCCTATATTTTTTCAAAACATTTTAATTTGAACATGTTGAGTATGTTTAATTGTATTTTATTATTTAATAATTGAGTATTTTTTCTTAAACTGCCTACAGTTGATTAATTTAAGTGCATATGATGATTTTTTTGGGTAGGTGGCTGTCAGTTTTCACACTTTTGTAACAATTTATCACATCCCTTCGAAAATTGTCAAGAAATTAGGAAAATTTTCCTTACAGGGAACTTTTCAATTATTTTTCCCGAAGAATTCTGCATAATGTAGTTGTATTTTTAGTCCAGCTTACCTATTGCACACTCTATGCAGCCTATAAAATACTAAAATACACTGCTAAATTATACCACATTTTGTTGACATGAAGCAATTATTGGTAGAATATTTCATGTGTCTTACTGTTGTAAATTATAATAATAATAATGACTTTATTTATTGTGGATAACATATTTGGTGTAAACCAATTTTCAATATGGTCCACAATATTAGCAGTGCCTCTGGTGGAACCGTAGAATAGGAACATCTCAATTTGTAGAAATGCATCATTCCTCAGCTCATTTATTACTTTTTTCCATGGTTAGTGAAAGGAACCTATTTTCTAAAACTGGCAGGGCAAGAATTTTGATAATTTGTGTTAAAACTTTGTCTCGCAGACCTCCTAGATGACTATGAGTGTTCAAATGAATTAAGTCCAGGTTCAAAACTAGCTGTGTGTGGGCATGATTTTTTCCCTGTATGTATTATTGTACAATGTTATAGTATTTCTACAAGTATATTAAATCATTGTAAACCCCCTTTTATACCATTAAGTCAAGAACATCCATACTTGGCAGCATAAAAAGATTGTTCAAATTACTCTTTTCTTGTCATAGGTGACCTATCCAGGGGTCTCATTTTTTGCATATAATTATGTATAGAAATCTTGAAAATATCTGATTAAATCATACATTGAAGTTTCATATTTGGCATGGAGCATCTACAATGTTAAAAAAGTAAGATCAAAATTCACCCGACGGCAGGATTTACAAGTTTTACATTGAAGTATTGAAAAAATAGAAATAATAAAATTAAAATATTCTTGTCTGAAACCATGCTGCCTAGTGCATATAAAACTTTCATGTAACATCATTTAGGGGTGCTATACCCTACACAGAGTTTTTAATCATGACCTTCCTTGGTGTCATATAAAATTTTAATGGCAGTGTTTTTTCCACAATTTTGGGAATATGACCCATACCCCTAGAATTGGGAGTCTTATTGACATTTTGGTTCAAATTTGGAAAATACAATAATGAATGTCAAGCAAACTCAATGGCATTCAACAATGGCATATGTAACAATATTTTTAATTTTTATTCTCCATTAAGTTTGTGTGCCAGAACTTTACAAAGCAAGATATCTTGAACACATGTTCTTATAGCAATCAGCACAAGCCTCAAGCAAGATTTCTGCTTGTATCAGATCAAATAGTGAATGAATTGATCTTTCTAAAGACAAGTTTTTAAACCCATATACCACAGTACATTCATTTACAGTTTATATGAAATGCAAAAGCTGTTTTGGGGGGGTCAGCTTGTCATTAGTTGGTCAGTCTGTAGCTTTTACTTGTCTGCTCATTTTTTCAACACCTATTGTACAGATTGGATTCAAACTTCTCACATAGACTGGGTATTAAGCAGACATGTGCATATTCCATTTTGGTGACAGTCCATTGATTTTTGATAGATTTATGTCCCTTGTCTGCTCATTTTCTCAGCACATATTGTACATATTTGATTCTAACTTCTTTACAAAACATGTGGGAGGTATATCTTTACATCCAGTGATAGGCTTAGTTTATTTCAGTATAGTACATGTAATTTGAAATATTTTACTGGTAACTATATTTTGTATTAGTCCAGCACTTATTTTGCAGTCTTTTAGCAGTGTCAATCTTGGCATAGGAGCCTTTCCATGTTGGAATATCACTTAAAAGTTCCTATATTTTTACTCGGATATCTCTAAAAGTTCCTATATTTTGAAAATAAAATTCCTATATAAATTCCTATATTTTTATCAGTTGATGGTTGACAGCCTGAAAATGATTAAAATACACTGATTTCATTTAAATAATATTTTCTTTATCAAGTCTATTTGGAATCAAACTTATCTGCCAGTTCATCCTATATTTTGAGAGGCATTTTTTAGAGCTACTTATTACACCAGAACCAGAATTCTGAACTATAAACTACAAAAATAGTTATACACTGTTCAGCTTCTTTACTTGATCGAGTTGAGATGAGTGAAGGTTATATACTTGTATAATATTTGTGCCTTAACAATAAGTGTGTTCAAATTATCTAAATACTTCAAGTCATTATGTTAGATAGGAAAAGTATGATATGAGCTATGTATACAGTAATGTTGGTAGCGGCATGATTAAGACGTCATTTTTTTAATTCACAGGTTTGTGACAAAGGAATAAAATTCTAAATTCTAGCAGAAAATGCAAATTTTAAAAACAAAATAAACATATCTGCTAATTATCTAAAATGGATGTATTCTAAGCTGCAATGCAAACGTGTGGTTGAAATACAGATTCAGTAGAAGTACAGTAATCCCACAAATATGTCTATAGTTGGAAGCATTTTTTCGCAACAGATTTACCACACGCACTTTCATAATTCTTATTTAGAGCACAGAGACATGTATTGCTATTTCCTGAAAGTCTAATATATATCTGAAAAGTTTACTTTAAAATCTTAGGATTACGCATTATTTTGCAAATGCATAAATCTATTATACACGTTTTGACTCGAATGTGAAACAAGTTTTTACAACTGATATAAATTACTATCAAAGAAACAGCTGGATAGGTTTTGAATGGGATTCGGACTACCGCGGAGCTGGCTATCAAATAATTAGTTATCCAGCCTCGCACGCCCGGAACAGGAAAAAATGCCATCATTCAAATATTCACGACTGACAAGTTCCCAATCCATCAAATATACAGAAGATATCTCAGAAAATGATAGTTTTTTTTCAAAATTAAATTACTGGCAATTACGTAGGCTATGAATAATTTACATTCAACGATAACATAATCGAAAGTGTGGCTCTTTCAACTGGACTGATATAACATATGTAAAGTATAACAAAGTACCCAAAACTCGATCCCTATTACATATTTATCGAATTTTCTTAGCGCTAACGAAAATAGATATTTATTGAATTTTCTTAGCGCTAACGAAAATAGGGGGTTAGCTCTGTACCCTAAGATAATTGATATGTGCCGCTAATATTGGTATGTACACGAATTAAGAAGGCATTTCCTGGCCAAACATTTTTATGTTGTTCTGTTGTTGTTGGGGTTTTACGCCGTTGCAACACATTTTATAGGCCATATTACGGTGGTCAGTCAACCTACTCACTGTTCTAGGAAATGCTTAATCTCTAGATTTAAATGTTGATAAGCGACTGACAATGCCCGACATGATTAAGAATCAGCGGTAGAAGGGAGGATGGCCGAAGAAATTATTTCATGACCAAACTCTACGAAAGTATGGCCAACTTACGGATCAAATCCACGACCCCTCGATCAGTACACCTGTGTGCTACCAACTTTGGATACCTAAATTGGCTGAGATACTAGTCGCGTCACGTTGAATCAATCGCTGAAATTCGATGGAAGATGTATTTTCTCGAACTACACATTTAACAGTTTGCTGATCAACGATCTACATGCTAGTTGTATTACGTTTCCTAGAATTACCCGCTGAATCGCTGGCTTGGAAAAGATCGGCCAGCTAGCTAATGTACGAACTACATATTGAAACAATCACCAATTAAGATTAAAAGGTAGCTGAATTAAACAAACTACACTGAGTCTCAATTTGACTAGCTAAACTACGATCTTATGCCTAGTCGATTTCCGATGGGTAACAAGTTTTCTCTAATAGACCTCTAATAGTCATTTGAATATACAGCTGGTTGCTATTTGGCAGTTAACGAATAGACTTCAGAAACATTTCTGGATCCATAGATATTTTTTCGTGAATAGACTTCTTTCTTAAAGTTTATTCGTGAAATGCCAAATAGACCTCTAGAACATTCTGACTGCATGTAACTATGTTTTTGTAACTTGACATCGGAATAGATATATGAATAGACAACTGTCTATTCGTCTATTCGCAACCTCACGAACAGACTTCTGAAACATTCTTATTACATTGTTGTATTTTTTGCGATTAGAATTCTGAATAGACTTTTGAATAACGGTGTCCATTCGGCCCCTGACGAATAAACTTCTTGAAAATTCTGAATACATAGCTGCGTTTTTTTTTGCAAATAGACTTTTACATAGAGAGCTGCCTATTCGTCACTTCAGAAATAGACATCTGAAACATTCTGAATGCATCGCTATGGCGAATAGATTAGAATAGACTTCTGGATAGATGTTTGAATACACAGATGTCTATGCAACATTATTTGAGTAGACTTCCGAATATGTTGCTAAATGTAGAGATTCTCAGTAAGCAGCTGTTTATTCTGAGAATAAACTTTTAAATAGTTATTAGACAGAAGATAGCTAACTTCACGGACCTTTACTGTATACAAAATAGATTATTTGATATTCCTTTCATGAATATTTTGTTCATTTATGTATCACGATGGCAATATCACATGACTATTAAATAAAAAACCTGGATACGGTTGAAAGAAGAATTATGTTAACAATAAGTCTCGACGTTAACATCTAAAGAGCTGTAAGAACATGTTGGTTTTGGTAGTTCCAATTTTATAAAACTATGAATTGAGTTCGTTTATACAATGTATATATGTATGTAGCGTACGAAAAACAAAACATGTTTGGGTAAACAAAAATATGGCTGAGTAGAGTCCATTCACGCACCCTTGTATACTTTTTGACAGCCATTTTCTTATCATGTGACCTAAAATGAATTGTTTTGTTTGGCTTAAGGCAACCGGTGCTCAAAATGCTCAAATCTTGATGATTTTATATCGCCGTCCATGAACAGCGATAATTAGTGTTACGAATAAACTATCAACCCGTAGTCAATCATGTTTTAATGGTAACTAGAACACTACACCATTACATCAACAAGATACCAATCAAACACATCAAAATTAATACTGTATATCAATATCTAAAATTTGTTATTGTCATCATGAGCATCCCCATTCGAGGATAAATTTATCATACTGTTTACATAAAAAGGGCATCGTTTTTGTGTACGAACTATGCTATGCACAGTCATGTTCTTGTTTTATTATTCTTCTATGAAACATTGTACATTTCTTGCTTAGATTTATCCATTTTAAACAAAAATATTGTCTAGTGTAAATATAGTTCCATGTTTGGAATGTCTTAATGTCAACAATTCATTTTATTTATTCCACAGTAATGGTGTACAATGCTGTTACATCTGTGAAGACGTTGTAAATTATAACGTTTTAAACTGACGTCAGCGAATAAAAACTTGATTTTCAACTTAAAATTTCGACAATTTGTTCACGATCGACCCCCTAATTTTTTTGCATCAAAACATTGATATTTGCATGGAAAATATATTTTTCAAATAAAAAAGGTATGTCACCGGCTTAGTTTTCAAGCTAACCACAACAATATGACGCCGTGTAGACGTAAAACGAATTTTACGAAGATTTTTCACTGTTTTCTAAACGTTACGACGTCGTTAGATAACTCTCGAGCAAATTTAATATCATTTGAAAGCATGTTTCTCGGAGAATACAATGATCTAAATATCAAATGAATATCCGCGCCTGTTCACACTTTAAAACGCCGTTTTCTCTAGCGTGACGTTTTCAACACGTAGCTTATAAGTGTGTCGAATACACGTCGTTGCTATGGTGACGTCAAGATAAAAATGAATACCATTGTCATATTTATAAAGTACAATTGTGACTCTACATGTACACCGACTTTCATGAAGTTTGGCAGACTTTAGATTTTTACAAAACATTGTATCCACCTACCTTTATATAATTTATACATGGCTACAATTTAGGAAGAAGTTTAAACAAAATCTGTATGTAGGAATCAAGTTGATTTTTGCCCTTGGTGACCTTTTGACCAAAATGCCGGTCAAAGTGTGACCTAAAACTGTACATTTTCCTGTTAGTTATTAAATACACATGAACAAACACATTTCATATGGATTTGAACTGGTAACATAAATATTTCTCTAGTCATTTGCAATGATAAGTGGGTAAATTGAAGTCTTTACATGTTTTGCAACTTCATTGTCCCAAAGGGAAGTAATTGTGCAATGAACTAAACGTTTAATTCAAGATCGCATATTGAACATTTGGGATCCCTATTACTAAACTTTACTTTAGGACGACGAATAATATCAACTATTTTATTCACTTCTCTATACCGAGGAGAATTTCATTGGACAAACAGGAATAGTAGAGCAAAATGCATTGGTTAATAATATAGGTAAAAAGTTGGCTTAGACAACTGCGCCGAAAAACTACATAACCATTAAATCTATAACGCTCCAAGAAAAATTGCTTCATGCTACTGAAAAATAACTTACAGTCAAGAAATACGCTTATGGACTGGAACATTTTGGAAATTCCAGGGGAGGATCCTGATCCCCTGACCCCCTTGCTAGATCTGCCTATGATTCATGAAATTTGTTTTCATTTCATCATCAACCATTCAAAATTTATTCAGAAATTATGTATAGATCTACAAAAACAATCATTGACAAGTTTTTTAGTAAATTTTCTTTTTCTCCAGACTGTTGAAGGGTACAGTATTTGTTTCATCCTGACTAGGGCTGCCACAATCACTTTGAAAGAGCCTTTGTGACAGATTTCTGTTGATAATTCAGAAGTTGAGAGCAACTTGTGCATTATTTAAAATGATATGATAAAGATATTACAGCTGGAACTTAAGCTAGGAACTTATATATCTTTATAAGTTTGACTCCAATTAAGATACTTTACAATCAGTTTGTGCAAATAATTCACAGCAGTGAATTATCATACATGATAATCATTTTGTCAGGGTAGATCTAAATAGTCATGTGATCTTCAGAAATTTAACTAACTTAATTTGTTTTTAATCAAAATCTAGCACAACAAAAAAAAATAGAAACATCTCGAACAGTGCATGAAATAACTACATGCATAACACTTTTATATTTTTATGTACAGAACGCCAATGTTAACCTGTGAATTTAAATTGTTTACTTAAAATTCTTTTTAACAAATTAACTTTGCTTAATTTGCTTAAACTTTGT
The DNA here is from genome assembly GCA_025267735.1 of Mactra quadrangularis. Lineage (NCBI taxonomy): Eukaryota > Metazoa > Mollusca > Bivalvia > Venerida > Mactridae > Mactra > Mactra quadrangularis. The sequence continues at coordinate 27,690,015 of CM046295.1, read as the reverse complement.
TCATCTTTTGATTCAACTTTTGTGCATAGATCTTCAGCTAACACACAATATTCACTGGATCAATTGGGAATTAGCCGCTCGGCTAGCTCAGTTGGTAGCACGCAAGTCTACTGATCGAGGGGTTGTGGGATCGATTCCTGGGCGGGGCATACTTTCGTGGAGTTTGATCATGAAATTATTTCTACAGCCATTCTCCCTCCTACCAATGATTTTTAATCATGTAGGGCAGTTGTCAGTCACTGACGAAAGTATGTGCTTAGTAGTTGGTTAACAGCTAAATCCAGAGATTTAGCCTTTCCAGGATGAGTGAGTAGGTTGACTGACCGCCGTTATATGACCTGTAAAGTGTGTTGCTACGGCGTTAAACCCAACAAAACAAACAACCATCAACTGGGAATTATAGGGGAAAAAAAGGTAGTAGTTATCTTATGTGCTATATGATGTCATTTAATTAGTTGTCTAAAAAGAGAAATCATTGAAAAACATGTGATTATAAACCTTCTTAGTTACTGATGTAGATCACATGATTATAGACCATTTTTGTTTCAGACTCAATTCTTAGTTTGCTACAAATTTATTGTATTGTGCGTAAAGTTTGACCCCGATCTGACCATTCACATAATGCATCTAATAATTTTCTACACATATCCTTACGAAAATCAGTACCACACTTATTCTACACTTCGGCACGTAAGGTATAATCCTCTTGGTCACTGTGTAATAGACACTCATTGTACGCTTTAATACATTGTAAAAATTAATGCCTGTGTAATAATTACATTTGAGCTTTGACGATGTAATCCTATCAGTATCGAGTAAAGGTCAGATCGGGTTCAAACTTTATAACTGTATGCACAATACATAGCACTGGCACCAGAGTACATATCTTATGATCATAAAATAATGCGTACGTCCCTATATATAGTTCCCATTGCATACATATGTAATAAACATGGTATTGAACGTTTTCTACAGTGCGTATGGCCCTAACCATTTTTTTTCTATTCGACTTATATCTGAAAGAAAATGACGGTCTCAGTTTAAAGATTAAACATTCCTCTACCATCATGCAAAGTTACAAGTTTGTATGTACAATATGTAATACTGTTTTCATAAAATTTATATTAATTTCACTATCACTAGTTCGCAGCACCTGGTTCCCTGGACTTATATAACTAGGTATATATTCTATTTATAGAACTTGGGACACGTTAATGTTTACCTAGGCGGTGTGTTCCGATAAGGTTTAAATTTGGTGCTCTTTATTGAGAAGGTACGGGAAAAGTCTAGAGGTGTTTATCAACCAATCAGTTTACGCCGTTTAACACGTCATGATTAAACTGGAGCGAGGAGTGTATCTCAATCGCTGCAAAATGATAATATTGAAATAAAAATGAAATATTGAACTTTAGATGTGAAGTTTTTGAAAAGTCATTTTTATAAAGAAATGTTTAATGTACAAATTGAGACCGATATTTGCAACCAAATATATTCCGAATGGTAAAAATAATCTGTCAGACCGTACCTACTGTAAAAATGGTTTAATACCATGTGAATATTATAATGAAAGTATAGTTATATAACTCGGACACGATAATGTATATGGGACTGATTTTTAATTTCGTTTGTTGACAAATATTATATGTGAGCGAATTTAACAAGTGTGAGGACTCTGGTACCAGTGATACATAGTGACTAAAAATTAAGATGTGTGTTGTGTCCAACAATGCCAGTTGTCTTTCACTAACCTCTCAATGTCATCTGATATATACATGTATCATCTGTACAATGATTTGTTCTGGCATTATTAAATGGAATTTAATTTTCATAGTTAAAATAGTCATTCATCTATGAACACTCTTGACTTCTGAATTTCTACATATCATCTAAAGGTTTATCATGGCAGTCCTAATTATGACTGTGTTTTGTATTGAGGGCTGAACAAAACACTACTGTAACTCCCTTCATTTTCAAATGGAGTTACAATAGTGTTTTGTTCAGCCCTCTGTTTTGCGGACACCCAATTGAAAATGCAGGCATTTCAAATTTTGCACATTGTCTTTTTGACTGTATGGCTATTACAGGGTTTATACAGGGCTCGAATTTTAGCTCCCATACTCACTAAATACTAGTGGATTTTGAAAATTGCGAGTAACTTTTATCTTAACTCGCACATTTTGGCGAGTTGAAATCTCGGCAGAAATATTACTGTCTAAACTAATTTGGATAAAATCAGCATTGGAACTGCCAGAAAAAAAGATAGTGCAATCTTCTGCTCTACTTACCTGTATAGCTTTATTTCACAATGAGCGTCGGAAAAATATTATTCGCCGAGGTTAAAAGTTTGCAAGTTTTTTATTACTAAATGAGTTAAGAGAATTTAAAATCTGACATTGTTTATGGAGTAAAAAACTTAGCAAAAAAATGTGAGTGCTTTTTTAATCTTGCGAGTTGAAAAACATCAATTTGCATAAATTTGCTTGTGCAATTTTTGTTAAATTCCAGCCCTGGTAGTCATGTTATCCTCAGATTGTAAAAAGAATTTTGTTTTTTCTCAGCTGCCAAATAATTAGAAAGATTCAAATAGTGGATGATGTGTTTATATACTCTGTATTTGTTCATATAAAAGTGGTGTCTTGGCTTACTGTGATTTAAAATCACAGATAATGTGATGACAAATGCTACAGTCCCATAAACATAAAAATAGCCATGAGGGCACCGTACGGGCACTGTGCAATCAAGCTCTGCAAGGACCCGTACGAACTCTCGCGTACCCGTACAGACTGTTAGGTTTAACAAGGTCCGTGAGATGAGCCATGGATACACTTATTGGTTTCATAGTCAAATCATGAACACAATAGTGGCTGAGTATGAATTAAACTTGCATACCTTCCAGCTGTGGCTCCATAGGGATGCGTTGTTTTGTGCCATGTGCGTACCGCCACTTTAATACTCAAGGCTTCTCACAGCCTACGACTGTCTGCAGGTACGGGTACACAACAAGCCACGATTTTATGGTACTGAGGCATAAGGCTTTTATCACTTCTATAAATGTTTAATATACATGTACATCATTGTATTTTAGGTACTACAGTGAAACACACAGCAAGTTTTTACCAAATTTATTATACCAGCATAAATAGTTGATATGACGTCCTGTATAGTATGGTTACAATGGAACATACCTTTATTGATGTGCTTCTGGTTTATGTTGTGGACAACTTAATTGTTGAAATCTCTACACAAGTACATTAAGGTATTAACCATTATTTTGTGTTTTAATCATGCAGGCTTTTTTTTATAAAGGTTCTTAAGTAAATTTAGATACTTAAATTAACTCTTTATAGTGTCAATTGTGCAGACTTGTAACAATATTCATAAATCATCTGATTTTGAAATGAAAAATGTATGTTCTATACAGTAGTCTTGGTAAGCCCCTTAAAAACGAAACTGTATGATCATAAAGAATAAAGGAATAAGTTGATAACTGAACAAAACAGAACATTTTTTTTGTTTTGTCACAGTTTACACAGTCAAACATGTGAAATAAAGAGTAAGGAATTCAGCATGGCAGTACAATTATCAATTTCATTAAACCTTTGAGCCTATGTGTTGACTCAGATTTTGTGCTTGAAATATCTTCAAATCTGTTCGGTAATCAGATTAACTTTCAGTTGGCAAACCATAAGTAAGTGAATGATTATCAATCATTTGTATTACTTCATAAAAATGTATTTTTACACATTTTCTTTGTGGTTTGGTCATTTAGATGCATGACCAACAAATAATTCTTTTGGAGTTTATGTGGATTTATCTGTGAGTTATAGACGTTTGCCCATTTGAGTACAAAGACCTTAGTTATTCTTAAGCTAAAAAGGACTTGTAAATAACAACAAAACAACATGGCTGCTGCATTCCTTACTAGGGCGGTAGATCATGGAGCATATGACGATTCATGTAGAACAATTTACAAATCGAACCACAAAATGCAGGTTAATGAAAAAGCATACAAGAATCCAAATATATAACACTTATATGTATGAATAAAAATATAAATTAATATAACAAAAATAAGTGAAGAATTACATAAGCTTTTATTGCATTTTTAACATAACTGTCTGCAGCGTCATGATAGAGATTCAAAGGAGGGGTTTCCCGCACAGTGCTCAAAACACATTTATGTTTTCATACATAGCGTATCTCATTTTCAATGGTAATTTAGCTGAAAAGTTTTTTTCATTTTTTGTAACAATAGATTGTGATTGACTATTTTGGAAGTGCCGAATATTTGTACTTAGTTTTCTAGTTGGGATCGCAAATATCCTAGTACTTGGATACTCGCAGCAGCCCTATTTGTTACTATGTTTGATGAAAGAAAAAATTAATAGAACCATTGTTAGTGACTCAACTTGGTCTGAGATATCTCAAGTGTTTTAAAGATTTTATCTAACAATATTGTTTAAACTTAAAGAGTTATTTTGCTAAACTGTGCCACTTAAAGGTACGTATATTTCTATAACTCACTGGTTAAATCACATGAACTCAAAAATAGAATTTATTGTTCATGCATTCAAACAGAGACATTTTAAGAATAAATGTTTGTTTGTTTGTTTTGTTTTTGGTCAGTTTTATGCTGTAGCAACACATTGTATAGGCCATATAACGGCGGTCAGTCAACCTACTCACTCCTCCTGAAAAGGCTAAATCTCTAACTACTAAGCACATACTTTCTTCAGTGATTGACAACTGTCCTACATAATTAAAAATCATTGGTAGGTGGGAGAATGGCCATAGATATAATTTCATGACCAAGCTCCACGAAAGTATGCCCCGCCTGGGAATTGAACCTTGAACCCCTCGATCAGTAGACTTGCGTTCTACCAAATGTTTGTAATTTAATACAAAATACATTGTAGTTGATCTTTGTATCCTTACTTATAATTGCCCAACCGAAAAGTAGTGATTGTTAGTTCTTCATGTTTTCTAAGTTGCTTACAAGTACAACTATATAAAACTAAAATATTTTTGATTTTAGAATTAGATAATTTAGGTAAATTCTAACTAAAATATTGATTAAGATCTGCATTATTGATTTGATCAAATAATAAGAAGATATAAACAGATTCTCTTATTGGCACACATTAATGTATACCTAGGTGAATCATGTCTTGTTAATAAAACACTTACAAAAATCTTCTAAAGAATCTTTGTGAAAATAAAAGAGCCTAAGAACAAATGTGTGCAGTTTGAACTATTGAGACCAGGGCTCGAATTTAAGCTCACATACTGGCAAAATGCGAGTGGATTTTTAAAATTGCGAGTGACTGTTATTTTAACTCGCAAATTTTCGCGAGTTGAAATCACTGCAAAATATAACTGGATAAACTAATGAGGCTAAAATCAGCATTGAAACAACCAGATAGGTCAATGGTATAATACAATTAAATATGCACTGTAAAACATGTTTAATATTCTTTGCCTATCCCACAATAATGCAATTGTCTGTCTGTAGTTAAGTACAACACTAGGTTGTTTTTACATTGCGTATACGAATAGTCTCTATGTATGCTACTAAAATATATTGAAATAGGCAAGTGATGTTATCATTTTGTGAGTTAAAATAAAATCAACTCGCAAATTTACAAGTCCAAGGTTTTGTAAAATTCGAGCCCTGATTGTGACAGTCTTAGTCTGTACCATTTGACCTGCCAGTATCTTCATTTTTTGTCTGCAAAATGTCAGTGCGTACACTTAGCATGCATAACCATATAGGTTGCAAAAAATAACTTGAGACAAAACACAACATAAAGCCTATTTGTTAACTATGGTGTAAGATCAATTTTTATTTCACGGAGAGAGCTCCAAAAAGCATATTTTTACTAGTTACATAGCAGCATGTGAAAATACTGCATTCTGAGTTGATGAATTGAAATTAAAAAGATTTTCACCAAAGTTGACTAAATATTCTGTTTCTTTCATGATTATTTCTGTGTATTGTTGGACATATTTTACACAAATTATATTGTACGATTATATTGAACTGTCCGCTTGGATATTTACACGGTTATCGCACACTGTATGTATTATTTTCCGCATTCTATATGTAGAAATTTGCAGTAAAAATTACAATGTGTAGGTTAATTTTAGTGTCGATATCTCATCTGGCTGAATGGTCGTACGGTTTAAGTGCGTCTCTGAAGCTAAATATGTCATTTTTTAATTTCTTTGTTCTTCGTTTTGTATTTTTGTTGATGTTTTACATCTATTTTATTCAGTTATTTTTGAACATAGAAATAAAACACTTCAAATCAAGCGATGTAAGAATCACTCAATTTTACTGACAGTGTCGGATGTGCTACTGTCATCATCACTTAAAGAGATGTCACCAAATTTATAACAAAGGATTCTCTACAAGTTCATTATGCAAGGGGTACAATGTGTTTTCAAAATCTGCCCATGATTTAAATGAAAAAAAAGAGATAAAAATAAGTTTCTATCAGGATTCGAACCCACGATAAAAAGATTTGTAGTCTGACTGTCTCCCCACTCGGCCACACAAACTACGATATGTATGGAAGATAAGATATAATACATAAGTGTTATGAGCTGACAATACGTTTTACGTAAACTACCGAAATTATCTGAGTATTAAAATAAACTGTGTAATGTGACATTTTAATTTATGCAATCGGACAGTTCAATATAATCGTTATGGGTGTAACAATACGGTAAAAACCGTATTGCAATATATTGCAATACACGAAACCCGTATTGCAATATATTGCAATATATTGCAATACATAATGTTCTTTGCTCATACATGCATATCATACATTAATGCACATGCATCGTCTCAATTTTATCAACATTGTACATAGATATTTGTTTTTTCAAATGATCTACACGTATTACGCACATGTTTGAATAAGTTAGAAAAAATGTTTTGATTGGACTTTCAAAGATAATGATTCTCTCACTTTACAAAAAATATTTCAAGTTTCTGAACACGTTTATCATTAATGCAGACATTTAAATTTCAGACTCTGATAAAACAATCAGTATGGTACATAGAAACTAGAAAAACCGGTTCAGAGAAAAACGAACCAGTTAAAAACCGCCAGAAGTCGTATTGCAATATTAACCGGTATATCGGTTAACCGTTAGTCCGTTACACTCCTAATAATCGTACAATAACATCATTACATGACATAATTTCATCTCCTATATGATTATATAGTCTTCTCTGTCAGGTCTACATATCTTTAGTAAGTTCAATTAAATGTGATTTTTAATTAGGTACCTTAGTCAGTTATCTTTCCCTGATAAAATCTGAAGCAATCCATTTGGTAATAATAATAAAAATTGATCTTACTCCAAAGCATTCGGAACTACCTCGGCGATCTTCTACACAGATAAACCTCGGATATCATAAGCTGAAAAAGTAGATCTAAAGGAATTTGGATTCTGTGGTAATATAGTCCAAACTACACAGAAATACGACGTGTGAAACATTGTACTGACGAAATGATGTGATAGAGCGTGTAACAATGTTATTATTGAAGGTTGACATGAAAACTGCAGTTGCCGAACCTAATAACCTGGTTGTATTCCTACTACGTCTGATTTCCGAGGTATATCTTCGTAGATGATCACCGAGGCTGTTCCGAATGACTCCAAAGTTGACAAATATCCTGTATATTTTAGCATAACCTGCTCTTTGTCGTTGTTCTCCATCCAATAGGATTAAAACACTATCTGAAACTTTCTTCTTGCATAACTTATTTATTTTAATTCTGACAAGCTCACAGTCTAGGTCTAGATTAGCTGGCCCTTGCTGTATTATAATATTTGTTGATTGGTCAGCACAAAGGTCATTTGAATGTGACCCCATGTGTACTGTTTAGAGATCCTATGATAGGGGTCTGCATGTACAGTACCCACCAAAAGTTTAGAGACAAAAGAAATTCAATACAAAAATGAATTTTATCAATTGGTTTCAGTAGAACCATTATTTTAACTATATTTAAAATAGTTGATGATTAAATGAAAATAAATTTCTTGAATGCATCATATTTATAGGATTCAGCATCTGATTATCCAAAAGCCATTAAAACCAATTCAGTGTAATTCTGTTCTTTAACATAAATTTTGTCTCAACTACAAAAAGTACCATCACAAAAAAAGGGTAAAACTAAAAAGCATTTCCGATAAATAGTATTCGAAGTTTTGATAAAACCTATGTAGTAGGCTTACAAAGTGAAAATGACTCCAAACTTTTGGTGGGTACTGTATTATATCTGTTTAAGGAGATAATTATAGACATTTGTCAGTTATCTTTCCCTGATAAAATCTGAAGCAATCCAATTGCCAAGTAGGTCCTTACAGTTGGAATCCTTGGATTTTATCATTGAATTCCTTTGTAAGGATAACAAAATATTTCATCTAATATCTTTCTTGTTAATAAAGATATTAACAGAAGTGATGAAATTTAGATAGCTCTTTACCTTAAAAATACTTAGCTTGAATTTCAAGCAAATCAAATGATTTTCAAAAAAGTTATTAAAGATTAATTTTGTCAAATTGACATTGAAAAGTAAGGATAAAATCCGAGTAATCCAACTAATTGGGCTTACCTATTTGAAGACTATACAAGGGGAAATAACTGACTAAGTCCCTTATTATAAGCATTAACAATTGTGTCATTTACTAATGTTTTATTTGAACTTTTCAGGAAATTTTACCAGTGATTATAATGGTTGTTGGTGAAGATAATATTATAATTATTATATGATATGATGATAGTGAATGACTTGCAGACGGTACTGTAACTCAGATATATCATGGTAGGTGGGCATTTATTTTATGAAATCTCTCTCAATAGACTATATCTTGAAATCAAATATTTGGGTTTTCCCATGCAGTACAAACTTTCACCGTCACAATGAAAATATGTGTACAAAGAACAATTGAATTTAATCCATATTCTGTGCTTTTCAGCAATAATGTGTTATAAACTTATTTACCTGTGCATGGTGGAAAACCCAACAATTCGAGTTCAGAATTAGGTCTATTTCAGTCATCACTTTAAATTTCTATTGATCCTTTGAGTTTTAATTGTTTGGATCAAATCCTCCATGTAAAAACTGAATCTAGCTGTAAAGTAGGTCTTGAGCAAAATTATTTGAGCAGTTATTTCTGCCACACACAAGCTAATGTAGGCATTTTTGGACTAAGAAATGTATAATAGCTATATTTGCACTATTTGAATCTCTCTTTTTTTTGGTTTTGGTAAGAATTTGCACAAAAACAAGTGTTTGTTTGTGTTTGTGACTTGCCAAACTCCCTGCAGCAGTAACTGTTATTTTCCTTGATTAAATCAATAACTACTAGGGATTTAACGATGATCGATTATAATCGATAATCTATCGTTACCTTAGAAGTGGGAGACAATTGATTATGAATTTTAATAATCGATTATCGCTAATATCAGTTATTAATTTTTTTGACAATAAGACAATCAAGTTTTAATTTATTAATATTACTAGAGAATAAATATTTTATAGGAATAAAACTCTTCTCGTTTAAAACATGATGATTAATAATAATAATAATGATAATGATCATGATCATTTATTTATTTTTTTTTTTTACTACTTTGTTATTGTAAATCAGTGAGATCAGTGTTGATTTTTTTGGTCGGCGACATGGAATTCACCATCACTGAACAATATATAGTCCCTTTTCTATACTGTATGGGAACTGAAAATGTCTGAAAATTGATTTTATTATTAAACATAAACAACCACTAAATCACTAATTATAGGTTTAGCATGCATGATTTAATATTTTATTATATGAAACAAAATCACTTAAACCATTGCAAGGTAATGTCATATATATTCAGAATGAAAACCCTGAGTAAATGTTTCGATTAAGTAATCAATGATTGGTTGAAAAGGGTTGTTCGATTATTTCCAATGATCCATTATGATTTTTTTCCGATTTTGAAACCCTAATAACCACTGCCACCACAAGTAAATTCGTCCCTCAGAGAGCCGAATATTTTTTTTCATCTTTTCTGTTACAATTCAATATTTTCTATAAATTGAGTCTTCTTGCATGAAATTATAATGTTCAAAGTACATAAAAATAAAAAATAATTTGTAAAAATAGCAAAGCGTGACAAAGCACTGTTAGGAGTTTGATGACTTACCAGGTATAAATCAATTATGTAAACATAGTGTTACTGTACTTTTACTTTTGGACTTGTCTTTTTATGAGAGAAACCCATAAGTCCAAAATATTATGGTACAGTTTTAAAGTATTTCATTCTTATGAAAATAAATTTAATTGATAATAATAATAATAATAATAATAACGACTTTATTTAAAGTGGATAACATATTTGGCTAAAACCAATTTTCAATATGGTCCACTCAGAAAATGTACAATATACATACAGCATAAAACAACAACAATGACATAAAAACATGAAAGAAAATAATGCATAAGTACATGAAAAACAATATACAAACACATGTGATTAAAAGCAAAGTTTGAAATATGTACATAGAACAATGACAAAATATAAAAAGAAAGGGACTACATTATAATACATATATTTACATAGCACTACCAGAGTATTTCCATTCTAGATAATTAGTCTTGAATTTCTTGAGAGAATCAGATTGGCGGACTTCTAAAGGTATTGAATTCCACACCATAGGGCCTGAATAGCTAAGTGATTTTCGAAAAAATTCCAAGTTTGGCTTTGGGACTGATATCATTGCTTGTTTTTCAGATCTTAGAACACGGTCATGGTTTGAATTTTGATAATTGAACATCAAACTTAAATAATCTGGACCTGTATTTTTTAAAGATTTGAATATAAGAGTTGCTTTTTTGAATATGATTTTCTCAGGGAATGTCATCCATTTTAACTCCTTGAAAAGATCAGCTGAAGGAGTATCAAAATCTTTGTCTAGAATAAGTCTTGCTGCTCTTTTTTGAAATTTGATTATAGTATCTATAAGTTCTCCACTGCAGTTTCCCCAAATAGTGCAGCAGTAGTCTAGATGGGGTAGTATATATGCATTGAAGAATAGTTTACGGGAAGGAATGTTAAGAAATGCTTTAATCCGTAGGAGAAGATATAAGTTACTATTACATATTTTAAGGATTTTTTCAACCTGAGATTTCCAATTTAAATTATGATCAACATTCACTCCTAACAGCTTCTCAGTTGTAGAATACATTAGACATTGGTCATTCATAAGTAAAGAATTAGTATTGGTATGTGCTAAAACTTTTTTGTTATTTGCAGGTGTTGAAATGAACATTGCTTTAGTTTTAGAGACATTTGGTAACATAGAATTTTGTTCACACCATTTAGAAATAATATTAATGTTTGTTTGAAGATTATTTTGGACTTCAATAAGGGTTTTACCTTCTGCCGACAAAGTTGTATCATCAGCAAACATATCAACATTAGAATTTTCTGTATGTAAGGGTAAATCATTAATATATAAAATAAAAAGTATTGGTCCAAGAACAGAACCTTGGGGTACCCCAGCTGCTATTTCTTGGGCATCAGATAGAGTTCCTGATACACAAACTTTCTGAGTACGATTTGTGAGATATGACTCAAACCATGTAATAGTGGAGTCACTAAAATGATAAAGTTTAAGTTTACTTAATAGTAGAGAATGATTTACAAGATCAAAAGCTTTGGTAAGGTCTAGAAATATTGTTCCCACATACTTCTTATCATTGATAGATGTAATCCAATCATCAATGATAGAGGTTAATGCAGTTTCACATGAATGATTAGGGCGAAATCCAGATTGTTTTGAATGGAGTAATTTGTTTTCTTCTAAAAAGTTTTGAACATTACTAGATACATGTTTTTCAATGAGTTTTGATAAAACCGGTAATACAGATATTGGCCTGTAATTATTTTTATCAGATTTAGAACCTTTCTTAAAGATAGGAGTTATTTTTGCGTCTTTGAATTTAGAGGGAAATTTACATTTAATAATACTGAGGTTGATTATTTTAGTTAAGGGTTTTGCTATTATAAGATGACTAACTTTAAGTATTTTAGGACCAATATCATCTAGACCTGTAGACTTGGTGTCATCCAAAGCTTTTAGTTGTTTAGTTATAAAGGATTCAGAGACCATTGGTATGTCAAATACCTTCTGATCAATTTTACTATCAACGAATAGTTTGACAATTTCTTCACTAGCTTGACTAAGGCATTGTGGTGGATCAGGAACCATTTTGAATATATTGGCAAAAAATGAATTGAAGGTTTGTGCTGTGGCAAAAGGATCTGAAATTGGGTTCCCATGATCATCATTTATAAAATTTGTTTGGTGATTTGTTTCTTTTCCGGACATTTCTTTGATATTTTTCCACAATAATTTAGTGTTTTTCTTACATTCAGTGATTGTTTTTGAATAAAATGCCTTTTTTGATTTAAAAGAAATTGTCTTTACTTTTTGCCTCCAGTATTTAAATTGGTCTTCGTTTCCAATTCTCTTTGCATGATTTTTAGCACTAATTGCATCAGCTATTTCTGAATTGAACCAATCTGGTTGTTGTTTAAATTTTACACGTTTCTTTTTCTTTGGAAGATGACGATTCATTATATCAGTAAATAATTTAAGAAAATAATCTAGGGCATCATCAGGATCATCAAATATGTCCAAAACAGACCAGGGTTGGTTTTGTAAATCGTTTAGGAATGCATCTTCATCAAAATGTTTGTATGATCGATATTGAATTGTTGAGTGTAGAGGGCCTTTATCAGGTTTAGAGGACAATTTACGAGTGAAAGATACAGGAAAATGATCACTAAATGTTAGGCATGGAACTTGAATATTAACAATATTAGTTGGTTGGTTAGTATAAACATGATCTATAATAGTTGATGTAGTGGAAGTTACTCTGGTAGGCTTATCAACAAGTTGGGTTAAATTATATGAACAAATCAGATTCTTCCAAGTATTAACCACTGATGAGTTATTTAATAGATTGTAATTAAAATCCCCAAATAAAATTAGTTCTTTGTTTTCAGCATATGCTTTTTCTAAACATTGTTCAAATTCCAGTGTCCAGTTTGTTAATGAAGATGGAGGTCTGTATACATAACATAATAAAAATGATTTCTGTTTTAGAGGTTTGATTTCTAGCCATAATAGTTCTAAATTTGGGTTTTCAAGATCATATCTTTGCCAGCAGGCCAAGTTAGATTTCACATATATCATAATGCCACCACCAAGTGAATTTCTATCCTTCCTGAACATTTGATAATTATGTAGGTGAAATTCATTGTCTGAAAAGTTATCATTTAAAAATGTTTCGCAAAATCCAAAAATATCTAATAATGGGTTTTTATCAAGGAAATGTTTGATTTCAGTAAATTTTGGATAGAGATAATGAATATTGACATGCATAAAATTTATACCATTTTTCTGAAATAAAGAATTAAGATTACTTGATGTATCTAAATTTTGACTATCATTTTGTCCGGTAGGAATATTAGAAGATCTAATTATTATTGATCTATAATATTCATTGCTATAAATCAAATAATTTATGAAAACTTGTTTTTAAATCTATGATCAGGGGCGGATCCAGAATTTTTTTCCTGGGGGGGGGTCCAGACTTTTTCTAGGGGGGGGGGGGGGGTCCGAACTTTTTCTAAGGGGGGGGGGGGTGTTCAACCACAACCACATTATACACTTTTAGCAGAATAATGCAATCTATTAATTATTAAACTACATAACCATTAAATCTGTGTCAAGCACTGAGAAAATTTGCTTCATGCTACTTAAAAATGACCTACAGTCAAGAAATACACATATGGACGGGTACATTTTGGAAATTCCAGGGGGGGTCTCGACCCCCTGAACTCCCCACCACCATGCTGGATCCACCTATGTTTAATTGTTGATTGTAGAGAACTTTGAACAATAAAAAAATCTGATTACATGTATATGTAGTTAACTGATCTTCAGAATGTAAACAACTGTTGGTTTTTGTCAAAATCTTGCAGTAGCCAAAACATAGAAATATTCAAATAGTGCAGAAGATAACTTGTGCATAGAATTTCATTGCCTGAAAATCTCCCCTTTTATCTGCTAATTGTAATTGTTTATTTGAATCCTCTGCCCAAATATTTTTTGCAGATCTCCTAGATTACCTTTAGATTCAATTTTTGTGCCAAGGAATTGCATTTACGGGCAATGATCATTTTGAAATTAAAAAAACGATCAATATTGAAAGAACCAATTGAGAATTTTAGGGGAAAGAAAAGATGGTTATTATTTTATACACTACATCATGTCATTCAATTATTTGAGTAGTGAGAGAAATCTGTGTACAGCATGTGCTTATTTACTTTATCATTAACTGTTATAGGTCACATGACTAAAGTAGGGCTGCGGTATTTCAATTCGATACATCGATACATAGAAGGCGCAGATTTAATTTCGATTTCGGGCACAGTGTTTTTTGATTCAATACCAACCTTTAAACTTGTCTATAAGGATTTAACACTTTTAAGTTACACAGATGAACTATTGATACATCAATCAGTATGAAATTATATTTGCTTTCAAATAAATGTTGAAAATTTAAATAACAATTTTAACAACATTAGTTAGTTTTAAGCTCAATGAATGATTTGATGCGCATTTGGAATGAACTATACTATTTAATAAATCAAATCGACTTTTCAGTGAATTGTTGCAGCCCTAGACAATAGACCTTGTAAAAATGATGAAATTTGTCTGAGCGTATATGTACATTATTATAAAGAGTCTGTGGGGTTTTGACCATGACATGGTGGCTGATTTATGCCATGTCGTATTTTCGTTTCTTCGCCGCAAAGAAACGAAAAACCGAAGACATGACAAACTATGGATTTGTCGTGTCTTCGTGTTTTCGTTTCTTCGCGGCAAAAAAACGAAAATACGACATGGCATAAATCAGCCACCATACCATGACAAGGTACTATATAGTCAAATGTATCCTAGCTTAAGGTCTGTAGTCATGTGATCTACAATAACTAACAAGGTTAACAAAAATAAGTTTTTCTTTCATTATTCTTTGCAGACAAATAATTGAATGACATCAAATAGTGCATATGATAACAACTATCTTTTTTACAGGAGCTAGCTGGCATTGCTAAGTGGTTACAACGTTTGACTGGTAATCATTGGATAGCCAGCTCCGATTTGGTTGGAATCCCATCCAAAACCTACTCCGTTGTTTCATTGAGCAAGAAACTTTATCCTTCTTGCTCAGTACTGGGAGACCAGGAAGCAGACTTGAAAGTGATTTACCTAAGTTATAAGAACATGTTTCAAGATTGAGCTTAAATAAATTAGTATAAAATAACTATCTATTCATCTTAAAATTTCAGTTGATTCTGTGAGTTTTGATTGTTTGCTCCAATGCTCTGCACAAAAACTGAATAAAGCTGTGAAGAATGTCTCATGCATTAAGTTTTTAGAAAATTACTCGACCTAAAAAATTCCAATTCAGAAGCTAATGTAGGCATTTTGTACAAAAGAAAATATAATAGCCATTTTTGCACTATCAGTATTTTTCATTTTTTATTGTTTTTGACAAAAACAAGTGTTTGTTTACATTCTGCAGACCATATGACTGAACAGGGTACATATTATTTGACAACATTAAACGTGCACTTCATTAGTTTCCGTATCGATTTACGGCTTAGTTAGTATACATTCGTCAAGTTTCGTTGCTTTAATAAGTGACAATACAAATTATGGATGAAAAATAACGATTGTATTATATCAAACAGTGTGTGGTGCAGAGGTAAAGTACTGACTTGTCAATTGAAATACCCTGGGTTCGATTCCCGCAAAGGTTGATATTTTTTTTGTAAAATCGCAAACACTAGTAACATAGTAGCAACACTATGACTTACTTATTACTTTTACTGATTGATTGAATATTAATTATATATCATTTAACAACATTTTTGTCTCTTTATTATCATACTTTTTTCTTTATTTATATTTTAAAAATAAATTTGTGACATAGTTAAAGACTGAAGGACTTTCATACATGAAAACGCCCATTATGAGTGTAATACACTTTCGCTTAGATTTTGTTAAATCATGGAAACCGCGCGCCGTCGTGTTAACAAGTATTTGTAAAACATGTAACAATTATGTTTAAATAGCAAAAAATAAGATTTGATGTGGGATTGAACCTGTAGCCTCTTGATCGTGAGGTGGTACGTTTTACCACTACACCAAGTCCTTAGATGCCTCTTTGTGTCCTATTACTAAAACTTAAAGTTATACATTTGTGTATTTACGGAGATTTCATATGGAAATTCACGACTATGCATACAGTGCATGTTTAATGTTGTCAAATAATACAAATGTAATTGCTTGATCTTCATAATGTAAACAAACGTTTGTTTTTATCAAAATCTTGCAGCTGTCAAAAAAAAAACAGAGGTGATTCAAATAGTGCTTAAAGTAACTATCAGATTTTATGTCAGAAAATGTTAGCCTGAATTGTGATTGTTTTCACACAAATAAATTTTACTAATGACCTTGTTTACTGTTAGAACCAATTTTTGTGCAGCAGATATTAAGCTTACAAATTACAATCAAGTTTTACAGAACCAGCTGGGTACCATATTTTTTAGGGGAGAGAAAGGTAGTAATCATGGGCGGATCCAGGGGGGGGGGTCAGGCGGGTTCGGACCCCCCCTAGAATTTGGAAAATGTACATGACCATTGGTGTATATCTTGCTTGTAAGTCATTTTTAAGTAGCAACTTTTCTCGGTGCTTAACATAGATTTAATGGTTATGTAGTTTTTATTATCAATATGTTGCATTTTTTCTGCAAAATGTGTATAATGTGGTTATGGTTCGAGGTTCGGACATCCCCCCCCTAGAAAAGTTCGGACCCCCCCCCCCTAGAAAAAAATCCTGGATCTGCCCCTGGTAATTATTTTAAGCACTGTATGATGTCATTCAATTATTTGTCTAATACGCAAAATCGATGAACATGTATAGTATAGGACTACAGTTGAATTACAATTTTTTTAAGTGGCATCTTACTCGTAAAAACTTTCGGCAAAATACACGTACTGAACAATTAATTTTGTTTTTTCATAAGAATAAATACTTGAAACTGTGCCACAATATTATAGACTTCTGTGTTTCCCCCAAAACTCATGTGTCCAAAATTATACACTTTTACAAAATTGATTTATTATAAGTCACATAGGATGTTACAATGTATAAAAACTGGTATAACCCTATAGATGCATACCAAAACTCACAATTTAATGTAAGTGAAGTATGTAATCATTATAACTATGTAGTTCAAGCTCAGTAGTGAGTTCAGTTACGGCGAACATTTCAGAACGTTCCGTAACGATACATTCGGAACTCCTCGGCCATTTAATCTCGGACATATTTAGACGCTATTTTGAAACTACTGGTGTTGAAGTAAACAAATATATGATCATGTAGGCATTGAGTGATGTTTCGTTTTTAGTCTGTTAATTTTGAAACATCACTCATTGCCTTAACGATTGCATGTTTGTTTATAAGATTAGATTATTCGCAGCGAATGGCCGAGGAGTTCCGAATGTATCATTATGTAACGTTCTGTAACGTTTTGTGTAATTGAACACACTACACGTTTATATTCTCGCACTATACTAACTTAGTATACAGTACCCACCAAAAGTCTGGAGACATTTTTAGATTGTAGGCCTATTGAATAGTATTTATCTAAAATTTGGTAACTGTTTATTTTTAAATGCTTTGTAGTTTTGCATTAATTTTTGGTTATCATTGTAATTATAACTGAGACTACAAAAATAGTTTAAAAGCTATGTTAAGGAAAAAAAATACAGTAAACATGGTTTTGGAGGCTTTAGTATGTCAGATGCTGAATCTTATAAATGTGTTGAATTTATGAAATATGTTTTCATTCTATCACAAACCATACTTTAATAAACTAAAAATAATGATTCAGCAAAAGAAATCATCAAAATTCAAGAATTGTAGTAAATTTCTTATGACTCCAAATTTTTGGTGGGTACTGTAGTTAAAGCTTATTTAACTGTCACTGGCGCTAACAATAACCCCTTGTATTTATAAACCCTCTACAGTACTTTTGTACTTAGGATTGATAAGATATAGTTATCCATACCTGTCTAAATTAGCAGGGTTAGTGTGTGCTCCACTGACAGTTAAATAAAGATTTAACTATTGGTGCAAATATGTTAGACAAGAAAGTGAATCAATGAAGTTTTTTACCAATTTGTTTGTCTTTTTCACAGGATCATCCTTGGAGGTCTGCTGTGTATAGGATATCACTCAGCTTAGACCATGATCAAACTTGAGACCGAAAAATTCTACATCATATGTGTGTCATTTGGGGACAAGATAGAAAGATATGTAAAGGTATATTTTGGTTATTGTTGTTGTTTTAGGGCCCGTTTCACCAACACATCGCTCGCCTGTTTTTCGGCGATATATCGCCAATTTTAAATAATTTCGCCAATTGCGTTTCATCAAATCGTAAATCGGTGATATCGCCATTTGTTCCTCGCCATCGCAAATTTTCAACGCCAATTGCGTTTCATCAAATTATCGTGCATCGCTCGTGCACCTGTTAGAGGCGATAACGCCTAAAAATCAGCGATCACCAAATACATATCGCAAGGCAGCATATAGGCAGCTGTTATAAAAAATTTTTTATATACATTCGATCCCAAAATGATTGTTCAATGAATCTCCCCCTTTAAGATTATAAATTAAACTTATTCTGTTTAGGAAATATATATACATATTATTTTCTTCATGGTATACTCTTTTTAATACTAGGTAAAAGTTAATGAATTTTTTTTTTAATTTGGATATCTCCATTAATCTACTTGGCTGTATGGTTTGTTTACATCTAAAAATAACTTCTACAGATATTGTCTGACGTCATCCTTATATCGTAACTAGTCATAAAATAACACAGTGTAAATAGGTTGCCAAATTATTATTAATAAAACACTTGTGATGGTCCTGTGCAAACGATTTTCTTTTACTTGTACAGTTCTGTCAATTCTAACCACTTCAACCTCTTTTCAGAGGGTTTAACATTATGATTCATTTTTTTAATGAAAATATGTTGATTTTTGTGTATGAAATCTACCATCACTGTTAACTCTTCTTCCCTCCAAACCCTGCCAGCGGCTGCGCTACTTTCCATTTTGTTTTCATCTGCAGCTTGACATACAGGTGCGCGCTCTATGACATCATACAATATTGGACTGGTTTTGATATTTTACATTGCCGATTTGCAAAAAGTAGCGAAAATGTTAATGAAATGTGTCGTAAGGAAATATCGCCAAACAGCAAGTTGTGATTGGCGATGGCAATGAACACATGCGAGCGATTTTAAATTTTGATGAAATGGGCCCTTAACTAATTGATCATGAAACATTAGATTCTCAGCTGTTCTGCTACAACTCAACTCGTGCTCAACTCACCTTGAAGTAGGGACAAAATTTGGAGGGTCAATACCTTAAGTGTTTTAAAAAAGCATAATTAATTATTAATTATTAAATAATTTATAACAAGGGAGACAATGTAGTAATATGTATCAAAAACTAACTTAAACAAGACAGTCAGAATGATTTCCCTTCTAAAACAAAACTATTGAATAGATTTTGACTCTGTTACAATATTTTATTAGTATTTATTAGTAAATTAAGTTATTACAATCATCTTGTAGTTTTCAATATATTCAGGGCATGAATTTAACAAAAACTTGGACTAGCAAATTTTTGCGAGTTGCTTTTATTTCAACTCACAAATTGAAAAAATGACTTGCATTTTTTTCAAATTTTAATAGCATACAAAGTAACTATTTGTATATGCAATATAAAAGCAACTTAGTACTATACTTACTAAAGATAGAACAAGTGCGTTCTAGTGAGATAGACAAGGTTATCGAACATGTTTTTACTGTGAATCTTTAATAATATTATATCATCGATCTATCTGGTCATTCAAAAGCTGATTTTAGCCTCATTAGTTAAGACATTATTATTTTGCAGTGATTTAAACTTGCGAAAATTTGCAAGTTAAATAAAAATAACTCGCAATTTTCAAATTCTACTCGCATTTTGCGAGTATGCGAGCTTAAATTCTAGCCCTGATATATTCTAAAAGTGTAAGTTTATCATGTTGTGAAAATATTTATAAAATAAAAAACAATGATAATTAGCAATTTAGAATATAAAATAAGAAAGATTTAAAAATGGAAAGATTTGAAATATGATGATTGCATAATAATGTGTCAAAGATATTTTAGTTTTTGCAGATTGAAAATGTATTGTTTTATATTAAGATAAAGTTAAATGACACTTTTTATGATAATTGTAAATTTAATGTTTATGTTTAAATTTTACTCTTTTGGAAATTTATCAATTAGAAAAACCTAATAGATACATAGTAGAATGTTTTTATAAAAGTAAATATTTGTTAAAAATTTTTTTAGATAACATTCAACAATGTATCTATATGAAGTTAGACAACTGTCACCATTAAGGTTCTTGGTGTTATGTTGTTCATTTTAAATAAGATTAAATAAATTTAATTGAATTTATTGCAAAACTTCAAAGATTACTTGGAATAAAATGCGATAATAAAGGTAGAATTCTACTTTTAATACAAAACTATTATTGTAACTATAGTAAATTTTTAACAAAACTTGTATCTAATTGTGTTTTCTCCTTTACTTAAATTTTATCAACTATTACTAAACAATTTTGAGGGTTGTCGCAAGACTGTAGTAAGTGTATTGATTTAATTAAAGAACAGGTTACTACAGTCTTGGGGCAATCCACGTTTTGTATATAGAGAAATTAAAAACTTACACTATTTTCATACCAAAGGGAGATAACCACTTATCAACAGTTTTCATTATTATTTTGTTTCCTAATCCATTCATAATATTATTGTACGATTATATTGAACTGTCCGATTGCATAAATTAAAACGTCACATAACACAGAATATTTAATGCTCGGATTAACTCCGGCAGTTCATGTGGAATGTATTGTTAGAGTAAACACTTATGTATTATATCTTGTATGCAATGTGTATCAAAGTTTGTGTGGCCTAGTGGTAAGACGGTCGATCTGTCAACCTTTTAGTCGTGGGTTCGAATCCCAATAGATACTTATTTTTATCTATTTTTTTCTTATTTAAATCGTGGACGGATTTTGTAAAACACAATGCCTTTGTGCATCATGAAAATCATAATTGTCTTTGTTAGTTTTTACCACCAAAAATAGACACCGTAAAAGAGAACGCCCAGTAGCCCAAAGGACACTGCCAGTGAAACTAAATACTATTTGACATTGTTTGGTTGTAGTGCTTTTTGTATTCAAAAAGATACTGAATAAACAAAATATTCAGAAAATTGAAATGCTAACAATAAAAAGAATAAAAAAATTAAAAAGGCATCTGTAGATTCAAACTCGCGTCCATTCCAAAAATAGATATTCTGAAGCGTTTCACTTTAACCGCATGACTATTGAGTCGGATTAGATATCGACACTAAATTAACACTAAATTAACCTACAAATTGTATTTTCTATTGCAAAATTCTATATATAGAACACGGAAAATAATGTATACAGTATGCGATAACCTTGTAATTATGCAATCGGACAGTTCAATATAATCGTACAATAACATAATGTAATGACTTGAAATTATTATGATATGAACATTTATGATAGCTTTCAAGTATAATGATTGTATGTTGGTATTATGGGAATTCTACCTTTATTATCCAGTGTTAGCCAAACAATTGTGTTTTAAATCATAGATATAGAAAAATAGAGGCACACATGGAAGATTGGATTTATCCAAATGTGTAGCCTCTTTAAATAAAGTCTTTATTATTATTATTATTATTATTATTATTTTATAATAATAATTATAATAATAATAATAATAATATCTACACAACATGATAACCTTACATTTAATAAAAAAATAGTTTAAAAGATGGTTTTTAACTTTAATAACTAATAATATATAATCCTTGTTGAGTGTCTAGGTTTAGTTGTCCACGGGTTGGGTTTTCTGTTCATATGAGCTGAGTTGTCTTTGGGTTGAGTTTGTCGGATCCTTCTCATCTCAGATCATAAGTTCAATGATTGCAGATCTCAGATGCAGACAAGCAGAGGAAGATATATATTATGGTGACAATACCATTCAACTATGATGTCACAAATGTTACAGTTTCAAGAGGAAAAAAGTCAAGAATCCGCCCCAACTGAGAGACTTAAAGAGTTTTAAGTATTTTTAATGTTGTCAGATTTCCATGATACCTAGGATAACCGACTACGATTTTCAAATGCTAACTATTTAAAGAAAATGGAGAAGACTTGTAACTGAAGCAAACTGAACCCGGGTCGATAGCCCAGTTGGTAGCGCGCCTGGATTTGGAATCTCATGCCTGAGGGGGTGCGGGTTTGAATCCCACCCCGGGGAGGTTATACCCTTCCATGAAAATTTGACAATAATGTCGATTTTCCTCCATTGAATAGATAATAGGGAGAAGTTTCCTGCCTTGTGGAAGGGTAGTTGAGTACTGGTTATAGACAATGGTCCAGGAAAGCTAGGTTAGGTGCGCTGGACGCCGTAAAATGATCTAAATTGTGTTGACACGGCGTTAACTCCAATAAATAAATAAATAAAGAAGCAAGCTGAAAATAGGCATTGAAGATGTGATGTACAGCAAATAGTACACACTTCTCTGCTTAGTCTTGCATAGGTATTATGGAAATGTGACAAAAATTAAAATATTTACAGCTCTTTAAATGTCTAAGTCGAGCAATTTCTTAATTTTATTCTTCTTGAAACCATAGCATTTGTGAAGTCATTGTCATGTGGTATTGTGACCCAGTATACATTGCCATCTAAAAGTACCTTTACACTTGACACAGTGTACACAAGGGGATCCAGGGGCGCAGAATTACTTTGCTCAACTTGTCTGACTTGTACAGTTGTCTGCGGACAGTATCACAATACTTCTTCCCTGACAACATCTAACCGGGTCATTCAAGTTTTATAACTGGTTCTAGCAGTTCTATACTGTTCTCTGCTAACCTGACTTTTTTTCTTTTGTTTATGTCTAAAATAGATTTGGCTATTTAAGAATATAAGTTAGAAGTAAATGAATTAATACACCAGGTTTGACCATCATGGTTCCATTTATAATGTTGAAATAAAAATTGAATCGAAAATGAAAACTGTTTAACATGTTCTTAAGGTAGAATTCTAGAATTCCCTTTATACAAATCTATGTAAAAATCTGATATTTTGCTTGTACAGATTCTTAAATTACGTAAACTACAATCTATTACCAACTTATTTAAATTACACAATTTTTCATATCAAAGGGAGATAATTTATCAGTAATTTTGCAACAGACTTTTGTTTGATGAATCTAATTCATACTTAATTATTAACATGATGTAAGGTGAAAAATATTATGTTTTGCAATAATTTATCATGATTTTGAAATATATGAATGACTGTAAAATAGCATTATGGGAATTTTACCTTAAATGTTATTGTTTGTTTTTTCAAAACATCAATAATTTTATAGTGCCTTTGTTAATGTGATAAATGATATTTGTATAATAAGCTTTTAGCTTAGGTATAAAATAATTTTAGTAGGCTGTTGGTGTATATATAAAATAATTCCATTTAGTCACTGCGAAATTATTCAAGCTTTGGCAGTTTTAAAAATCAAACTGTAAATACATAGAATAAGAAACTATTGTTCAATTTTATTCAACTTTTAGTGGCACATAAATTAACCCCATTGATTTGAATATTCACTACAGCACTTCTGTACTCTTGATTGATAAAATTAAATTTAAGTCAGCAGAGTTAATTTATGCTCCACTGACAGTGGAATAAATTTGAACATTTAAATAATGCCCACTTATGTTTTTCATTATATTGATAGTTATCTCCCTTGGTTATTTCAGAACTAGAATGTATTCAAACTCCTCACAGTGCTTACGTCACGCTTTGCTACTTTAACCACAAACTCCTCAGAGTGCTTACGTCACGCTTTGCTACTTTAACCACAAACTCCTCACAGTGCTTATGTCACACTTAGTTACTTTAACCACAAACTCCTCACAGTGCTTACGTCACGCTTTGCTACGTTAACCACAAACTCCTCACAGTGCTTGTACGTCACGCTTTGCTATTGATTTAATAAAGGGAAATAACCGCTGTGGGGAGTTTGGAATGTATTTAGTTAAGTTATGAATGGTTATCTCCCTTTCTTATTTCAGCACTAGAATGTATTTAGTTATGTTATGAATGGTTATGATGACAATGAAACTAAGGATCTCTACTCTACAGACCTCCATCACCAGAACTTTCAACTATACAGAGCAGGTACTTTTATTCCTTGACTTAAATTATATGGAATATGTGTTATCACTGTTATGTCAAGGTCAGGTACAACTCCAACCATGGAAAACTCAACCCGAAGTAGAGACTGCTTTATTACATGTGGACAACTCATCCTATATCATATATTATTTTTAAGTTTATCGTGTATGAAAGATATTAAGGAATAAAATGAATGATTATTTCATATCTATATAGTTGTTAAAAAGTGAGAGTTGCCAAAAAATAATCATTAATAACTTTTTTGTTAATCATTTAATTTGTTTTGCAATTTGAGATAAGTATTTGTAAGGTAAAAAACTATCTAAATTTTATCACTTCTGTTAATATCTTCATTACCAAGAAAGATATTAGATGAAATATTTTGTTATCCTTACTTAAGAATTCAACAATAAAATCCAAGGATTCCAACTGAAGGGTATGACTTAACAGCGAATATGAGTCATATTCGCGAATATGAGATAAAGTGCGAATATGACTTTTATTTTTCAAATACAGTAAAACTTGGATATAACATACTCGCTGGGCCAAAGAAAAAAGGTATGTTATAACCAAGGTATGTTATATCCATATAGCATACTAAGTATGTTATATACAAAATATGAAAATTGGGCCAGGAAAAATGGTATGTTATAACCGAGTGTATGTTATATCCATATAGCATACTAAGCATGTTATATACAAAATATGAAAATTGGGCCAGGAAAAGTGGTATGTTATAACCGAGTGTATGTTATAACCGAGTATGTTACAACCAAGTTCTACTGTAACTCTAAATATACTTGTCATGTCGACCAAATATTGTGTATTTACTTAGAATAAAGTTATTTTGTATTAGTTTAACTTTTAAAATGATTTTTTGTAAAGAAATAAAGTTTTTATCCAGGATAATATATTAATTGAGTCATATTCGCCTTACAATCTAAGCGAATATGACTTCTTTGTCATTGTTAAAGATTACAAATTGAAAATATATGTTCAAGTTGAACAATTTACTATTCAAAAAAGTATATTTGCTACAATATTTGATAAATAATAATTAATATTTTTATTCTGTTTCATATTGCTCGTAAATTAATTAAAACATTATAATCATCAAATCTCATATTCTCTGAGTTACTAAAAATAGATCATATTGGCTCAGCGTTCTTCAACCAGCGAATATGACTTTTAGCTTTGTGAATATGAATGTTGTGTTTAAGTTTAAGTATAAAAGAGTTAAAATATATGTTCAAGTTAAGAAAATTATTTAATAATCATTATATTTTGTTTAATATTGCTAGAAATTTAAGTAAAACATTACAGAAAATCTCATGTTCGCTGAGTTACTATTAATAGATATTCGCTCAACATTCTTCTACCAGCGAATATGACTTTTAGCTTTGTGAATATGAATTTTATGTTTAAGTTTAAGATTTTAAGAGATAAAATATATGTACAAGTTTGGAACATTTATTCAAAAACCATAATATTTTGTTTAATATTGCTTGTAATTTAAGTTAAACATATTAGAAAAATCTCATATTCGCTGAGTTACTAAAAATAGATCATATTCGCTCAGCGTTCTTCAACCAGCGAATATGACTTTTAGCTTTATGAATAATTTCGTGTTTTGTCTTAATATAAGAGTTGAAATATATGTTTTAACTGTTTACCAGGTTTTATAAACGTAAATATTAATTCAATAAATTGGCTGAACTAAACTGCACCTCAAAGTGCACTTCAAGTGCACTTCAGGTGTGGATGAAGTGCACTCCAAGTGCACTAGGGTGTAAACTTTAGTGTGAACTCAACTGTATCTGCATTCGTGCACCGTTTTACATTGAATATTTCAGCATAAAATAGAAATAAAAAAGACATAATGAAAAAGTTGAGAACACGTTAAATTTGTAATATTATCATCATTATCACTTTCAAACTTTGATGTCTTTTGTTTTATAAATAAACAATAATTATTAAAACAACAACCTTCAATAAATAACATTTAAGACTATGAATGCGGTTCCTTTACTGTATAAACTATTGTAATTTTATGAAACTGTTTTTGTCAGTTTGTAAAACGTGATAATTTTGTAATAGCATAATTCTTTACATTCTATTGGTGACACCCTTAACTTACACAATTTTCAAATGCCGACAGTATAGGCGGTTACTATATGGAGACGATAATGTCAGTTTCATCAAACGTTACATGTCTAATTGCGTGCTAATGTGTAAGTTAATCATGTTTTCTTCACTAAACATGTACACATCTTTAGGTTTGTTCATAATAATATTCATTTACATAGATTATATATATATCTTTATCAAAATAGTATAATGAAGTGTCTGTTGTGGGACAATGGCAGAACGTGCAATATTTCAGCATGAAATTTCCATTAATAAAACTTTCAATTCCATGATAATTAAAGCCCCATTATCAATACTTAGCTAAAAGTCATATCCGATTGTAGAAGAACACTAAGCAAATATAATCTAATTTTACTAATTAATACTAAAAGTCATATGCGCTGGTAGGAGAACGCTGAGCGAATATGATCTATTTTTAGAAACTGAGCGAATATGAGATTTTATGACGAGTTTACTTAAAGAATTCAACTACATGTACCCTTATTAAACAAAAA
Organism: Mactra quadrangularis; assembly: GCA_025267735.1. Lineage (NCBI taxonomy): Eukaryota > Metazoa > Mollusca > Bivalvia > Venerida > Mactridae > Mactra > Mactra quadrangularis. The sequence continues at coordinate 27,662,869 of CM046295.1, read as the reverse complement.
ATCTTATTTATTAGATAATCTAGCACAAAAACCTTTTTGAAATAAAATATTTTCAAGTTATTAAATCTTAACATAATATTTTAAAAGTCATATTCGTCGTGAAGAACGATCTATTTTTAGAAACTGAGCGAATATGAGATTTACATAGCTAATATGCCTTCAAACTACGATAAATCACAAACTCACGCAGTTTCCTATTATTTTCTAATTACAGTCATAGTTTCATATATGACATTATGTAATAATAAATAAATTAATTATCCCATAAGTTCTAAGCAAAAATGTCCTAAAAACATTCATATTCGCATTGTTATTATCAACGTATCCTAGCGAATATGACTTGAAAACTGCTAAAACTTCAATAAAATCATCATTTTAACAGTAGATTTTTTAATTTTCAGGAGATAATCAACATATTAAATGTTGGGAAATAAATTCAATATAAATAATTGTATACATAAAGAGTTATTTGAAAAATAAAAATCATATTCGCACTTTATCTCATATTCGCGAATATGAGTCATATTCGCTGTTTAGTCATACCGCCAACTGAAAGGACCTACTTACCAATTGGATTGCTTCAGATTTTATCAGGGAAAGATAACTGACTAAAGTCCCTAATTGGGATCTAAAGGGTTTGAAGTCAAAGACAGTATATGTTATACAGTGTATATATAGTGGCAACCAAATGTTTGGAGACATTTAACTCTGAAGGCTCTATATAGCTTTTATTGAAAATTTGAAAATTGTTTATTTTAAAATGTTTTAGATATGGTTATGGTGATATGAAACTTTGTTTATAGGAAACAACATTACTAAGTTTTGGAGGCTTTATAAGGTCAGATGCTGATTCATATGAATGTGATGCATTTATAAATTTGTTTTCATTTTATCAACAATCATTCAAAATGTAGTTAAAAAATAATGTTTCTACAAAATGAAATTAAAGAATTTTAGTTGTAAATTTCATTTGTCTCCAAACTTTTGGTTGGAATTGTACACATAATGTATATTACTAGTTTTTGTACCCCAGTGCAATTAGTGGCTAATTTCTTTACTATAGTTAAATATACATTGTGTAATGTAATAAAGATGAATAGTAGAAGAGTATGTGAAGTCAGCAGTAACTTCAGTAACTTTACTGCTACAAAGTTTGTAGTTCAGCAGTAAAACTTTTCTGCTAAAATGTCAACAGAACAGCTGTAAAACTTTTAAAAATGATACATTTGTAATTTAAGGTACTGTTTTGAATGTTACTGTCAGCTTTAATGTTATACATGAAAATCAAGAACATATCTACATTTAACTGACAGAAGATAAGGAGATATAAGATACTTGGATTTGTAGCAGTGAAGGTTTACTGCTATACTGTACTGCTGACTTTACTGCTGTTTTCACATACATTCAATAAAAAAAATGAAATGATTAGTTATAGTTCTACTATGCATAGTATTTATGCATGACTTTTTTTCAAGATTAAATCTAGTTACTCATACATGTGTAGCAATTATTATGCCTAAGATTTAGACTTTGTCATTTGAATTCACAGAAGGTGTTGTATCAAAATCATAGGCCTAGTTTAAATCCCAACATCAGCATTGAATTTGTTCAGTCCAAAGAAAAGAAGTTGAATGTTCACTGAGGATTGCAAGTTTAATACATCATATCTGTTTAAGCATGATATAATTATAAATAAATCAGAACTTTTTGTAGTTAGTTACCATACTCAGCACTGTTAAGAAGGATGATTTTACATTTCTCTTTGAACTTACTTGTAATGCATGTAATTACAAGGGGTAGTTAAAAAACTTTCTTTGGTTGATGTGTTGAATATGCTTTTTAATTGGACTAAACAAAATCAACGTTGATTGTAAAGAAAATTTGTATAATGTTTTGATACAGTAATCTGTGCTTAAAAAAAATAATTTAGTATAGTCCGTCAAAATATCACACTTCAGTTAATGTTTCTTGTTTTTGTTTTTTTCAGATTGTTATAAACGGAAGTTCTTATCAAGAATGCCAAGATGATGAATGTACAACTATTGATCTCTGCAGTAGAAGAATCCACCCAATGAGTTTTATGTACATTCGGTCCAATTTTTTTCGAACAAGTCGTCTCGGACTTTTTGTCCTTGAGATACTTGTTGTCCATATACGCGTGTCCTGCTGAAATTTAACAAGTCGTCTCGGACTTTTTGTCATTGAGATACTTGTTGTCCATATACGCGTGTCCTGCTGAAATTTAACAAGTCATCTAGGACTTTTTGTCCTAGAGATGTTTGTTGTCCATATACGCGTGTCCTGCTGAAATTTAACAAGTCATCTAGGACTTTTTGTCCTTGAGATGTTTGTTGTCCATATACGCGTGTCCTGCTGAAATTTAACAAGTCATCTCGGACGTTTTGCCCTTGAGATGTTTGTTGTCCAATTTCATGTACTTGATATACTTTGGTCTGGTTGTTTAACAAGTCATCTCAGACCGTTTGTCCTTGAGATGTTTGTTGTCCAAGTAAATTCATTAAATTGTGTTGTTGTTTTATTATTCATAAAATAAATCAAACAGGATTCGTTCAATAATAATTTCGAACTCAACATTTTTCCTGTTACGAAAATATTATTGGCAAATCGTTGTTTACCACATGAATTATCCCTGAGTCATTTCGAATCCAACTTTTTTCGTCCCTAAAAAAAGTTAGGGTCAAAATGGTCTGGGGACGTTTCAAAATAAAAAACAAGATTCGTACCCAAAAAAAGTTGGGGTGGAATAAGTTCGGGGACGAATAAAAATGTAAACAAAATTCGTCCCCAAATATTTTCGTACCCAAAAAAGTTGGGGTCGAATAAGTTCGGGGACGAATAAATATGTAAACAAGATTCGTACCCAAATATTTTCGTAACCAAAAAAGTTGGGGTCGAATAAGTTCGGGGACGAATCAAAATGTAAACAAGATTCGTCCCCAAATATTTTCGTACCCCAAAAAAGTTGGGGTCGAATAAGTTCGGGGACGAATCAATATGTAAACAAGATTCGTCCCCAAATATTTTCGTACCCAAAAAAATTGGGGTCGAACAGGTTCGGGGACGAATAAATATGTAAACAAGATTCGTACTCAAATATTTTCGCAACCAAAAAAGTTGGGGTCGAATAAGTTCGGGGACGAATCAAAATGTAAACAAGATTCGTCCCTAAATATTTTCGTAACCAAAAAAAGTTGGGGACGAATCAAAATGTAAACAAAGATTTGTTCCTCAATATATTAGAACCCAAAAAGTTTGGGTCGAATGAGTTCGGGGACAAATCAAAATGTAATCAAAGATTCGTCCCTCAATATTTTCGTACCCAAGAAAGTTGGAGTCGAAATGGTTTCGGGACGAATTAAAATGTAAACAAATATTCTTCCCTCAATATATTCGTACCCAAAAAAATTGGTGTCGAATGAGTTCGGGACGAATCAAAATGTAAACAAAGATTCGTCCCCAATTTTTTCGTACCAAAAAAGTTGTGGTCTAAATGATTTGGGGACGAATCAAAATGCAAACAAAGATTCGTCCCTCAATATTTTCGTACCCAAAAAAGTTGGGGTCCAATGGTTTGGGGACAAATCAAAATGCAAAGTATTCGTCCCTCAATATTTTCGTACCCAAAAGTCGTCGTCCACATTGTTTGGGAACGAATCGAAATGTAAACAAAATTTCGTCCCCTTATATTTTCGTACTCAAAAAAATTGCGGTCAAAAAAGTTTGGGGACGAATTAAAATGTAAACTAAGATTCGTTCCTCAATATTTTCGTACCAAAAAATTTGGGTTCAAAATGGTATGGGAAATCAAAATGTAAAAAAAGATTCGTCCCCAAATATTTTCGTACATAAGAAAGTTTGGGTCGAAAAAGTTCGGGGACAAATCAAAATGTAAACAAAGATTTTTTCTCCAATATTTTCGTAAAAAAAATGTTTGGGTCGAAATGGTGTGGAGACGAATCAAAATGTAAACAAAGATTCCTCCCTCAATGTTTTCATACCCAAAAAACGCTTGGGTCGAAATGGTTTGGGGACAGATAAAAATGCAAACAATGGCCAGTCCTCAAAATTTTCGTAAAAGTTAATTTAATTGGTACGACATTGTTGGGACAATCCTTCGTTAATATTTTATTTTGAAAAATAAAAGAACAACACAATGTTTTGAATTTCATTGAACAACAAACATCTCAAGGACAAAAAGACCGAGACAACTTTTTTTTATTTCAGCAGGACACGCGTATATGGACAACAAACATCTCAAGGACGAAAAGTCCGAGACGACTTGTTCAATTTCAGCAGAACACGCGCATATGGACAACAAACATCTAAAGGACAAAAAAGTCCGAGACGACTTGTTCAATTTCAGCAGGACACGCGTATATGGACAACAAATATCAGCAAATGGACATGAAATTCAATGGGAGGATTCTTCTACTGCAGAGGTCAATAGTTTTACGCTCACCAGCTTGATATGGTTGATGAGTTCTTCTGTTCATAACAATCTGGTATTGATAATTCTACTAGACTCTGGGAACGAGAATGCGTTCATATTTGCCTTCCAGAGTTATAGCGTCTATTAAGTGTAAAATTTTTATGCATATTGATTGATGTTTTTAATTATCATTGAAATTTATATTTATTTTAAGTACATGTATTAATATGTACATTTACTAACGCTGTTGCAAATGAAAATACATACAACGTGTTATGAAAATAATATGTATGACTCAAAAATTATAAATTTTTATTCTGTTCATAAAAGGAAACGTAAATAAAACTCTAAGGAATATTATTTTCATTCTTACCGCGCATTGTGTGGTTGGTTATATATAAGCTTACATGAAAATATAAAAGATATAAAATGTTGGTATAGGTCGTTTGCGTTAAAGCTGGACCCCTAAAATCATGAAATATCTCAATAACTATCAGATAGAATTAACTCAAAGGAGTAGGTGCGATTCGGCCCTGTAAAATCGCCGAATTTTAAATGTACGATTTCGGCCATAATATTTCTCATACAAATAGATCTATCTTTTAACTTTAAGAAAATGTAAAATATGAGTCCATTCAAGTCTGTTTTGACTGCTCATGGGGCTCTTGAATAGGGTCAGGTGCGGCGAAATTCGCTAAATTTGACGGATTTTGACCTCTTCTACTGTCATTTTCAATAGGAGTGCAGCATTGCAAAGATTTGAAATTTTCAGGAAATGTTTATTTTATCATAATAAAAAGCTGAGCGAAATATAAAATCTTTGTCTTTTTGCACTCATATTCAATTTTGAAAAAAAGTGTTGAAAAATCATTACTGAAATCCAAGGGACGCAACTTCGACTTGTTTGAACTAGCGTCCATAACAACGGTTTTGTAACTAAATTTATGTGTTTACCAGTCTCATTTAAGAACAAAAGTGTTATGCATATACTTTTCTATGTATTTACCATTCACATATACAACTATAAGGGGAAATCACTCGTTATCAGCATTAGATTCAATCAAATATATCTTGGGCTAAAAATAGCTCATTGACCTGAATGCATAAACCAAGATGGCAGCCTCCATGAATATGTCAGCAAAGTAAAATTGCCGTAATTTTTTTTGGAAATACGAAGTAAACAGAGGATACTGGAGAATTTATGGACTTGATGGCTAATATTAAAAGCATGTTTTAGTCTGTGGAATAAGCCATGACGCCGACATGAAAGGAGTGAATGACGTCAATACACACAAGTTCAATTCACGGCGACTTTGAACTTAGATCAACATGATAACACTGTCTATTTACGTTATGCAGATTGGCTGTATGGTTGACTAGTCTCTCTGTATATAAAGTAAATGGTGTTTGTCACATCATCTAAGAACAATTGAACAAATGGATCCAGTGATAGTGCATGCTTTGTAACTTGATTTAAATTTAACTTCTACTTTCGGTTTCAAATCAGTACAGACATAAAATTCCCTGAAATCAGGTAGATAATTTTAATATTTTCACACTATTTGCATTAGTGCTATAATATTGATATTTATGGCATTGAAGCTAATTTCTGCTGTTCTGCCATACATGTATATACAAGACATTTGCAATGCTTGGGTTTGATATAAATTACAAACTTGATTGCCCTAATTTCATGTGAAAGTTTATTTGGGTCTTGGGCCCAAATCTAGCAGTCAACCTTTGTGAACATGTACAGTAAATGCTGTTTGTTAAAAGATTGTTTAAATATACATTTGTACTTACACTACAAAAACATGTCAGATTGTCAATATATGCTGCATTTTGCCAATACCCACAGGGGCTTGTAGTGTGATATTCCTAAAAAAATCCAAATATACTTATATTATAATATAAGTATATTTGGATTTTTTTTTTTTTAGGAATATCACACTACATGCCCCTGTGCCAATACCTGCATGCTGTCAACTCATTATATATAGCCTGTTGTAACTTGTATATACATGTAATTTATGTAGTAAATATAGCAGTGCCCATTCACATAAACAAATGCCCAGGACAATTAACAAGAACTTGCTTATACCCCACATGCAATAGGAAGAAAAGTTGCTTTTGAATATATATACACTGTAAAACACATGCAAAACTCTTAATATATACTGCATGTACAGCCCTGCTAGTCTGCAAGTATGTTGCAATGAATAGCTTGTATTTGAAACTATTGTGATCTGTCAATTTGTTCTCTTGTGATCAGATTGCTTTTAAATAATGCACTATTCATAACTGAAAGAGTCAAACAAGTTTGTCAAAAACCTTACAAAAATTATAAAATCTGGTACTTACAATGAGTATTTGTACACTAATGATGTTATGTACAAGGTTCAGATAAAATCTGACTTCCATGATTAGAAGTAAAAATATAGAAGCATTTTGTTATGATTTGTACATAGTGATGTACAGTTTTACTAAATATCAATGTATACTTCAAATTATTTCCATTTGTATATGCATTTTACTATATGTAATCCCTGATTTGGACACATTCAATAATATGAATTAACAAAAATATGGCTGATAGACCTTCATTGTTTCACATCTATATATGTTTAAAGCTATATGACTGACTGTATGTTGCAAATGATCAAATATATAAGTTAATCTGGGCTCACATAAGAAGTCATAGGAAGTTATATGTCTTAACATAGACAGCAGCTTGATAATTGCATCATGAAAGTACAACTTCTTGCATGGACTTCCTGCAATTCTTGATTTTTTTTTAATTTCACAAAGTAAATTGTAAAAATCATTTTCACTTGTTATTTTGTATAACATTGATGTGACAATTAAAGGATTATGCTTCTTTTGGCTCTGTACAAGGAATGACATTATAGATTGTCCAACAGTACTGGGTTCATTCAGGATTTTCATAAAAGATAACATCTATGTGAGGACTCTTTGTGATGATTTAACTTTTTGTACATTTTGTATCATTGTTAAGCACAATGTGAACTAAGTGATTCTGTATTCACATTTTTTCAACAATTAAAATGAAATCACTGCTGGATTCTATTCACTACTACCTAGACCATTTATTGTATCAAATGCTGAATCTGCTTTAATATGATGATGACATAACTGTCTTAACTAAGAAAAAGTAAAGGAATCACTGTATATCTTTTTATATGATTTTTACTTTACTCCAATATGTTCATATTATGCCATCCATTTATCACAAAATGCAATGCAATTTGTAGAAAATATTGTTAAAACCTTGTTATACTATCTATAAGAGTGATCCTTACATCCCTTTTTAAAAGTTTGGAAGCTAAATCTCTTATGCAATTTTCCTGACCTAAACTCTATTGTATCTTGTTATCTTATTAGGATTTGATTTACTCTTTTTGCACATTTTGAACATTTTTATATGAGAAACTTATACAAACTTAATTTTATTTTGATCTGATCTTTTTAATTTCTATGAAATAATTGGTAACAAATCAGGTTTCATAATCTTGAAAGTTGCATTTCAAATTGTTATATTTTCATTTTCTGTTAGCATAGCAACCACAGCTTTCAATAGAGAAGAATAGCATTTGATTATGGTCTTTATACTTAGCACATCTTGCATACCAAATTTCATTAATTTAGCTTGTGCAGTATGGTAGCAATGACTGAATCTCATTTTTAAAGCTTTATTTAATAATTCTGTTTTCATGGCAACCACTCATAAAAAGATATAAATTTATAATGTGATGTAATGTTTTAATACTGATACTATATAATAATTAAGCACTTTTTACTTCAATATTGTTTTTTTTGGCCTATTTGTATGATACATCCTCCCTACACAGATTTAGGTAATTTTTTTCGTAATGCTCAAAAACTGGGGTATTCGTTGCCTTAGAAACGACCTTAGCAACGAGTAACTAACTCAGTGCTAATGTATTATTTTTGCTGTTTCAATTCAATTAAGTGGTAATTGTGATAAAATTTAGAATCAAAACTATTAAAAACTATATATCTTTGAATATCATAATTATAGTAAAAATGATAAAGTTTCCATGGCAACGAGAACCTATTGTCTAAAATGTATTTCTTTAATTGAATTTATTCATTCATAGATGGGATAACCAGAACACTAAGAACAAGGCATGCATATAAAATCTAAACTTCAACTTCAAACTTAACATTCTTAGCGAAAGTATAACATTCTATTTTAAACATGTTATTTCTTAGTATAGAATACATTTATTTTGTTTCCATGGTAATGAATATTACAATAAATGAGGTCAGAGTGTTGTGTTGTTAATTTTATATAACTACATCAACATAATATTTGAATAAGGTTTCTTTAGAGTTGCAAAAAGACTGCAAAAAACATGTTTTTCAAAAAATAAAAGATTTTCAATTTCTGAAATTGGTTACCATGGCAACCAAATATTAACAACTCAAAAAGAAAGTGCTTCCCTCATGTGACAATATGTGACTATAAAACTATCGATTTTGAAAGTCAGTTTGAAGGGATATCTATATTTTCAAATTAAGCAATTTATTTTGTTCCGTTGCCATGGTAACAGACTTCACAGAATTCACTTAAAAATGTTAATTCTGGGTAACTTATTCATTTCCCTATTATATGACATAATTTGAACCACTTTGGCAACAGGGCCAAATTTGGGGGTAAACGCACCTACTCCTTTTGTATGTGATCATAACTAACTTTTTCCTTCTCAAATCCAAAAATTCAGAATTTTTCTTTTATTACATAACATACTTCCCATAGACATGCAATGCAAATTTTGAAGCCAAAAAGCGACTTTTGTTAAATGGGTATGTGCCATAATCAGAACAGCCACATAACGGTAGATACAAAATAATAGCTAAATATGAGGCCCGGTTAGAATTTTTTTTTGATAACAAAGTATCACAGTATATACAAACTCAAATATCATCATCACTGTCGTCTGTATCGTCCAAATCTATACAAATTCTACACGTACGCTTTTAAAGACGGGCCTCTGCTTTACAATTCAGTAGACCGTCGAGTGTTTATTTAAGCGACAAATTTACAGTAAACGCACAGGACTTTGTATAAATACACTGGAAGTATGACAATGTTATAATCAGAACAGCTTATTTTACCTCCCGCCGGATTTTTGATAAAAAATTCCAAATATTTTGCATTGTACCTTATGGAAAACTTTTTTATTTATCTATTAAAAATTCTGAAAAGTTAAATCCTAGAAGGAAAAATTGAAATAAGATTGTATTAAAATTTTTAGCAAAATCGCTGTTATAGTTTAAAAGATATTTAAGGCAAATAGGGGTCCAGCATTAACGCAAACGACCTATAATAGACGTCATGCAGAGTCTATCACGTGATACACTGATGGGGTTGATCATTTTTATCAATTTATGATTACAGCAGGGTGTTATATCGGAAATTTCCGAACAATACCGAGCGCAACAACGAAGGGTCTGATTAATTATCGATTTTATCGAGTAGTCGAATCAATAAGTTACGAAAGAACAAATAGTTGGATATGACTGACCTTTGCTTTCATGGTTTTCATGCTACTCTATCAATGCAAAACCATTTTTGTCGCGCATGGGTTGATATGGGAATATTTTTTAATTGTTTTGAGTGAACAGCAAATTAGCAATTAGAAGACATATTCTGCAGATGACGCACCGTCTGGCAAAAGACCTATGACGTTGCGCTCAATACTGGCGTTAATTTGAAAATACCAAGCCCTAGGACTCAAAATATTCAACTACTTTTACCATGTTTATCGCAGTTTGATAAATCTTACATCAATCAATTGGAACAATTCAAACTTTCAGAAAATTATATTATTTAGTATATTTTACATATATATGTCAAAATATTTTACTGTAAACCCGACTGAACGTCGGAAAATATGCCGGTGAGACGTAACAGAAAGAAGTAAATTTCGTTATAAAAACCCAGATGTCTTTCGTATGAAGAAACGTTTTTACCAGAAAAGCTTACAATATTTGTGTTAATGAACTATCTTATACAAAAACAAAGTTTTATCCAAATATAAACATAGCTATACGCAAAATTACTAGAAAATATATGTTTGTTGAAAAGGTAAGATTTTAATTTTACAAATTATCTCGTCTACAACTTCGATATATATATGGTGCAATAATTAAATTGGCATAATGATTTTTAGTATTTTTTAAAAGTTCATTTCTTTATTCTTAGATATATTTTAGAATGAAAATAATTAAGCAAACGGAAAGCGGCGTTAGTCAGGTTTGGAAATGTCTAGCCACGATGTAACGCATCCGCAACATGCCGAAAATAGATTCGACTCAGATATTTTAAAGATCATTGTTTACAGAATAAAACAAAATAGCGAAATTTAATATCAATCACCAAAAAGTTCAAACTAAAACGTATAACATAATTCAATATCAATATGATGTTGGTGAAATAACTTAGAATAATTAACAATTCAAAATGTCTAGCCATGATGTAACGCTGCCTATTTTAGACGTTTTTAACGTCAATGTCGTTGACTATTTTTTTCTGTTTGGATTATATAACTTAAAAGTACTGCATAAACATGTGCAGTTCAAATCGGCAAAAGATACAGATGGCAAATGAAAAGGGAAACGAAGACTAAAACAAATAAAAAATGCAATTAAAATGCTGTCAACATGATAACTAGCATAAAGACTTGAGGACACCTTAATTTCCATTGATATTTGGTAAAACAATTTATAGGTATGTATCTTAGAATATGGGAAAATGACACATTAGATTTCTATGTATTTGAAATTGATATGTAATAAGATTCACGAAACAATAAAAATCAGTTTGTATCACTGTAGCCAATTTATTAAAGGTTTTACTATGATATCGAATGCTGACATAGCGTATTGAATACAAAATATTTTTCTAAAACGTTACTTTTGACGTTACGCAAATTGACGGCAGTATTGGACGCAACGTCCTATAGCAATTTCTCGTTCTTGAAGCGACATTCAAGCCATTATTTGATTTTTCGTTGTGCATATCAACGCACTAATGATTTTTACTAAAACTGAAAACGTGTGATTTTTGCACGATAAGAACGTGCGCATTTCCGCTTTTCTGCACATGCACACAAAACCAATTTTGCATCAATTAAAAAGCATGAAAACCATGCAAGCAGACAACAGTATAGTCCTGTACACATTTGCATTAACGATCGGACATAAATGTTGAAAAATAAAAATTTATGACAACATTGAAATCGGTGTACTTAAAAGTTTCGTTAAGTATATATATGATAATGAAATCCTCGTGTTTTGTCTAAACCTATCCTAAACAACCTATATCATAAATTACCATACTCAAAGGTCATCGAAGTGTTGTCTTAATTAATTATCTTCCGCGATTATGTGAAACACATTTTCTGTAAATGTCTTCTCCCACGTTTATGGCACATATTTTGTGTTGTGCCTATTTTTTATTACAAATGACGTTTAAATGTGTACAGTTTACGAATATTTGAATAGGGTGAACAGATAATAACAAAATGGTATGCATCTTCAATATACATGCACGTTGTCCTCATGAACCAAAAATATATCATATTCAAATAGTTATATGCATGTACTTTACCACACTAACTAGTTTTATATCAATTCATTTTAGCTCAATCGTGAAACAAGTTCTAACAACTTGGATTAATCACTTTCAAGTCTGCTTCCTGGTCCCCCAGCACTAAGCTAACAACAATGTAGGTTATAATGGGATTCGAATCAACACGGAGCTGGCTATCTAATGATTACCAGTTCAACGCCATAACCGCTCGATAATCATATATCAATATAATGGAATACAGTAAAACTCCGCTATAAAGACCACTTTTTTATTTTAAAATCATGCAATTTTAACAATTATTAAGACCCAAATGCTTAATTTGTGAACAAAAGGGTCTGTATAATAAGACCGTTTCGTATATTTGTCTGTTTGGTGACCTCTACGTGGCGAGGAGGAGAAACAGGTGCCCAGTATGTAGGTGCTATTTGGGCCTGCATGATGGGCATATGGCTAACACCAAAACTTCCCGTTTGCCGTGGGCAGCGTCTCGTAACCGGGAAAGGAGGATCCTGGTAATTGAGGGAGACCCAGGGATCTCCAGTCTTCCCAACACACTGCTTTGGCCTCTGATTCGGGTAGACGGGTGTCCAAGTAGGCCCGACTTGGTCAATCGGCTGGTCATGCCTTGTCCTTCAATTTGCATATTTGCATACTCACAACAGTTGATTTATTTATGTAAGTACATGTACATGTACTCCTGGATGTGCACACACCCAACAATTAACAACGCTACTAGCATACTTTTTACTTGTTAAAACATGTGTTATCCATTTAGATATGCATGCGTCTACTAAATATGCAGCTCTTTTCTTAGAAGTTTATACGTTCAACATCTATTCAAGAAGGTGGTGGCTCATGGGCACATTGAGTTGATTGTAATCATTTGCAGTTACATGCAAGTATATCTCGCAGGTATCCTTGTGGTGCGGAGCATAATTCCAGAAAGTTTTAGATGGTATATTGCTCATGATAAACTGGAACAAGCAAAGAATATAATCAAAACGGTAGCTAGATACAATAAAAGGGAAAATAAGTGATTTGGCAGAGTTTATGGCCTCACAACCTTCGACTGACCCAGACGACAAAAAGTATTCGATTATTGACTTATTCAGAACCCCAAAACTACGTCGAACCTCTCTCCTGTTAGCAATTAACTGGTAATTATTATTAGACTTTTTAAACGTATTATCTTAATTGTTAACATTGTTTATATAACATTGTTATAATTTAGTTGTTTTATATAGCGGTTTGACCAAATTTTTATGAGCGAGGAAATAAAAATATTTGTTTGGAAAAAACGTCAAAATTAAGGTGCGAGCGAATCCATGATTCATATGATGAACATATTATCACATTGCTGTGGCTTTAGATATATAAATGGCGTAAGAAACTTTATTTAGTTGCGGCATGTTGAGCTGGTATTTTTCAACTACTTGTAAATCTGTGATACAATATATCTTAGTAACTCTTTGTAACTTAATGGGTTTAATGCCGTAGCAACACATAGTATAGGTCATATAACGGCGGTCAGTCAACCTACTCACTTCTCCTGGAAAGGATAAATCTCTGGATTCAGCTGTTAACCAACTACTAGTACTAAGCGCATACTTTCGTCAGTGACCCCTCGATCAGTAGACTTCCGTGCTACTAACTGAGCTAGTCGGTCGGCTACCTTAGTAACAACTTAGTGCAAATGTCAAAAAAGGAAAAATATTACCAAACAAAATTCCGATAGGTCTCCTAGATAGTGTCAAGCAACAGAAAGATATACATGACTGTACTCATACTTTATGTACAATCTTGATGGAATGCTAGAAATAATATCGACATATGTTAAAGATAGCTGTTAATGATCTTGTTTTGTTACATGTATCAATTGGTGAATAGGTTAGATGGCATACGGGAAAAGTGGAGAGTTTTTTACGGAATTTACATTTGTACCACCAGTTGTTTTTTCTGACTAGCCCTTGGGCCGGGTAACAGCCAGCCGAAACAGAGGTTCGAGTATATTTGATAGAAATATTGGCATATTTGGATATTTCTCTTGAAAACGAGTTTTCCAAAAAAGACGACCCATGTTACCTGAAAGGGAATAACTATAGCTACACATTCGTGAACTTCGCTTCTTAGGTCTACGCCCTTAGGCCGGGAAACAGTTAGCCAAAACTGAGGTTCGAGTCTATTTGATTTAAATAGTGGCATATTTGGATAAATATTTTTCCTGGAAACGAGTTTTCCCAGAATTACGACCTATACTACCAGAAAGGGAATAACGATAACTACACATTCGTGAACTTGCCTTCTTAGGTCTACGCCTTTGGGCCGGGTAACAGCCAGCCGAAACAGAGGTTCGAGGCTATTTGATAGAAATATTGGCATATTTGGATGAATATTTATCTTTAAAACGAGTTTTCCCAGAATAACGACCCATGTTGTCACAAAAGAAATAACTATAGCAACACATTCCTGACCTTCTTAGGTCTACGCCCTTGGGCCGGAAACAGCCAGCGAAACTGAGGTTTGAGTCTATTTGATAGAAATATAGGCATATTTGAATGAATATTTCTTTTGAAAACGAGTTTTCCCAGAATGACGACCTATGTTGCCAGTAAAGGAATAACTATTGATACACATTCGTGAACTTCGCTTCTTAGGTCTACGCCCTTGGGCCGGGTAACAGTTAGCCGAAACAGAAGTTCGAGTCTATTTTATAGATATATAGGCATATTTTGATGATTTTTTTCTCGTGAAAACGAGTTTTTCCAGAATGACGATCCATGTTGTCAGAAAAAGGAATAACTTTAACACCTTTTATGTGTATCTATCTTTATGAGACTACGGCCGTGTCAGAAAAAGAGGTTCAAGTCTACATTTGTTTTTTTTTCATTTGATCTGTCTCCAAATTTTCTGATACGAATGAACGTTTTATAAATAACCTACATCTGAAGTCATTTTCATCTTTGTATTCACTTCACTATTACCGTTTCTGTGATTTGCGGCCACAATACTATATTACGGCCAGCCGTAACAGCCGTATTACGGCTGGTGCGGCTGTTACGGCTGTTACGGCTAACTTCACACACGTGTTTAATGTACCAATTGGTCTACTTGCAGTATTATCACATTTCAATAGTAACTTCAAAATATCCTTGAAAAAAGACAATACCTAAGCTTACGTAAGGATTATGCTAATAAAGGTTTATCCAACAATACATTGGAATAGACAAATAAACTGTGACTTGAACTTGTCATAATTAATTCATCAATAGTTACGAACAATCTTAAACTCCGTGTTTTATAATTTTACTGAGAATTTTCCTCCAGTCAACATCTGCTGTGAAAATGAACAAATATATAACTATATAATATTGAGTTAATGTGTATATATGAATCAGGAAAAACAAACAGTAAATGAATTATTAAATAAATGAACAACATAAGTATAAAGCTCATGTCTTTTGACAGGTTAAATAACTTTAACCAAAAAGGCACGACATGAAGCTAGATTAGTGTAAATATACATAAACAATTACTTATAAGTTTTTAACACTTTATTTTGTGTGGATTTTTAGAACATTCTCTATATAGAAATATATATATAGGTGGGCTGACTATCACACAAAATAGAGTGTGACTTATGACGTTAGTTAATCTAAACATGGCCAGGTAAAGTTTGGAAACAGACACATAAAAAATTTCGGTAGGACACGCGCTCAGGGGTAGAGAAATCCAAGGTTCGAACCCCACCAGAGACACTGCTAAATTCCTTGAGCCAGAAACCAACCTTCGATTACTTCACTCAATCCAAATGTAAATGGGTACCTACTAGGGTGGTTTAATTCCGTTGCGCTAATATTTCGGTTGCAATAACTTCAATAAGCGGAGTATAAAAGACTCTCAAGTGTGATTAACACAATTTAGCAGCCCGGGCCGATGACCTACCTGGTGTAATAAGTGTCAAGTCGGTAAAACTTGCAATTACTTTTAAAACTATTTTTTCAATCCACTGTGCACCTTTTCACAAAAATTCTTACGAAAAAAAGTTATCGTAAGTGAATGTCATTTTTTGCAGTAGACATAACTATGATATGATATTCAAAAGTTATACAATATTCTACATAACTGAATAACTTTTGGAATTGATTGACCAAAAATGAATGCTTCTTACTTTTAAATTACGATTATTTTTTTCGTAAGATTGCGGTTTGTTAAAACACTACTGGTCTTTAACAAAAGGTATATATCGTAATGTAGATTAACGATAACTGATTTGTTTCTTCGTTCACATCTCCTCTGTTTTGACTTTACTTGACCGGTTTCTCTGAATATAGAGCCGCCCAGCTGGTAACACGCAACTCAACTGATCGAGGGGTCATTAGTTCGATTTCCGAGCGGGGCATACTTTCGTGCAGCTTTGTCATGAAATGATTTTACGATCATTCCCTCCTACCAATGATTTTTAAAAATGAAGGGCAGTTGTCAGTCACTGACGAAAGTATGCACTTAGTGGTTGGTTAACAGCTAAATACAGAGATTTAGCCTTTCCAGGAGGAGTAAGTAAGTTGACTGACCGCCGTTATATGACCTATACAATATGTTGCTATAGCATTAAACCCAACAAACAAACTTTTCTGAATATATGAAATAAATGATACAATTGCAAAGTTAGAAATATGTTCGCCAGGGGTCTAACTATTGTAATACATAATAACTGTTATATTGATACGCAATACTTTTATTTATTTAGTTTATTGACAAAGAAACTGTTAAAATGTTCATTTACTAATCATGTAAATAAAGGAATAAAAACATCAAGAAACTGACTTTAGACTACTATTATATACGTGACGATCAATTTGTCACTGGGTGCGGATATTGGATTAAATATATTGTAGGAAATAATATCATATCTCTAATTGGTTTACTGATTAATGTTTGATTAGAGAAAATAAACTTGGAGATAAAAAGAAAAAGTAAAACACAATTATAAGTATTTGTTTATAAATTAATTCAAATTAATTTAGTGTGATATTTTCTTATTCAAATCAAGGGTTGAATGGTTCGATGTACATAATGTAAGCTGTGTGGAGACCCGAATGTGTATAACAATATAAGAATGAAAAACAACATATTCAACGTAAAGACTATGTTCTGTATGAGAAAATAAATTAATTTTGCTTAACTATAAATAGTTTTAGTTTGAATTATTACTTTCCTTAACGTATGACTTTGCTCACTAGTTATATTGCTAAACTCATTAAACTCGCTTACGTATTACCCCATGGGCGGATCTAGTGGGGGGAGGGTGTCAGGGGGTCCGGACCAACCATAGAATTTGGAAAATGTACATGACCATTAGCGTATTTCTTGCATGTAAGTCATTTTTAAGTAGTATGAAGCAATTTTTCTAGGTGCTTGACATAGATTTAATGGTTATGTAGTTTTTATCATCAATATGTTACATTTTTTTTCTGCAAAATGTGTATAATGTGTTTGTGGTTCGAGGTTCGGACCCCCCTAGAAAAGTTCGGACCCCCCTTATAAAAAAAATCCTGGATCCGCCCCTGAACCCATTCTTGTATCCGGACGATATTGATAATGTCGATCTAAGTTAGATCGAGAATCTTGATAAACCCTGAAAAAGGAATACATGTAGTTTTGATTCACTATTAATTTTGCTTTTCTTATTACTTTCTGTATTTTTTATTAGTAACTGTCATTCACTTTGCTGAACTAAGAACTTTCCTTACTGATGAATTTGCTTAACTTATAAATGATTTCTTGCTGTCTGACGGCTTTGCTTACTTGTGACATTGCTTACTAAACGAGTACATTCTAAATATATAAAATATGATATCACATTTAATATTAGTACTACTCTGTAAGTATCACTGTTTGATATCAAATTCTACAAACATTACTTCACGTGATAAGCTTCATTGTATTTACATAAAAACTGACACTCTTCAACTAAGGCTGATATTTGAATGTTTCCAACTGTGTCTGTTTGAATGCCTGACTGCTAATTGTTCTACAATCAGAGCTAATACCGTAGAAATAAAAATAACACTGTTGCCTTATTAAGCAGACACTATTTTTGACACGACAGCACAAACGCACATGTCTGCTGATCGAGGGGTCCTAGATTCGATTACTGAGGCATTCTTTTAAAGACCTTTGTAATTAAAAAATCTACGACCATTTTCTCTCCTACCACTGATTCAAAAACATGTAGGGCTTTTGTCAGTCACTGACGGAAGTATGTGCCTAGTAACTGGTTAACAGCTTAATCGAGAGAGTTAGCGATGCCAAGAATTGTGAGTAGGTGGACTGATCGCCGTGATATGACCTATACAAAATGTTCAAACGGCGTTAAACCAAACAAAAAACTATTTATACAATACATACGATTTGACCCCAGCAGCCCTGAAGAGAATATCTTGGCTGGTGACAGTAGCTCTTTTATTACTAAACAAACATTTCGTTACATTTAAGACTTATTATAATTATATAGTCAATAATTGATTCAAACAAATTATATAGAAACGTCTGAACTGATCCATTCAACAGTAAGTGAACAACTAATACGACTGGAATTTTTGCATGCGAATAGTTTAACTGTTTCCATTCACTGTTGAATCAGTACATTATTAAAGAAAAGTGAAAACATTCCTACATTGTAATTAATGTTCGACAACATGTGAGTTAACAAATTATATATAATGTACTGTTCGGTTCTGTTCTGTCCTGTTCTGTAGTGATTGGTAAAAACTTAAATTTTGTGTTAAACGCTTAGCGAAAAATGTGCTAAAACAGCGTGCATGTACATTTGTACATGAATTTAACTAAAATTGATAATTAATTGGATTTAAAAAAATGATAAAACAGAAACTTATATGAAAAGTTAATTATAATAATCTAGACGATATCCGGAATAACAAGCAGTGAACCTGAACTTTAACTTGCATTGTATACATTTTGTAAGTCTACTTCTAAAAGCGTGATTGTCTGACGTCATCATGGAATTTCACGTGACGTCAAGTAAGGAACATCGTAAGAAACAGCAACAACAACAGATGAAATCACGTGATCGTTATTGTGAAAAGGGTAAGTAAGAATTGCAAATAGAATTAACGTGAACAGTTTGTTTTGTTAAAAGTATATTAGAGCTGCTGCGAATGGTACGCGTCCACTAGGCGCAAGGCAGTCAAACCAACGCTCGCATATGTGTTTTAAGTTGATGCTCTTAACACCGACCGACCAGGCGCCCGAGCCTGCTGTATGAACGGAGAAAGAGACAATCTCAAGGCACTGGCTCGTGCTCTGGGTATCACAACTATGAAAAAAATATGTGTTACAGGCAATCTTTAAATTTAAGCAATTTGTAAAACTATTATTATTCTGATCAAAATAATGTCCTTCAATCAATCATTATTTATAAAAATTAACATCTGCCTGACACAGTTAGGCAATTTATAAAATGCCTGATTTTTTAGGGTTTTTTGCCTGAATTTAAAATTGCCTGTAACATGTATATATGCGTGATGTACATAACTATGAATTTCTGTTCTTTTTCATCAGTGATTCGTCGCGCGATTTGTAAGCACAATTAGGTTCAGCTGTAAGGACCACTTTCGTCATTTCATTTGACATTTTTTAAGATCCAAATGTTTAATTTGTGAAGAAAATGGTTCATATAATAAGACGGTTGCGCTATAAAGACCATCGATTTTGCCGGTCTAAATAGCGGAACTTTACTGTTTCACCATATCGACACTTCATTCGTTAAGGAGGTCTTTGTAGTTTCTTTAAGTTACTGGTTAGACTGCTAAGTTGGTACTGGTTTGAGCTCTCTTGTTTATCGCTAAATTTACATCATCAACATTAATATTCAACACACACAAGTTGACAATTAACACTACTAACACTCTAACCTGTCTAACCTAGTTCACACGGGTAATCGAGTATATATCCTAAATCATCGGATTCTATTTCTCCGGATCGAAATCTTTGACCTTGAATCCGGTTTACCGAACTTAAGCTAAAATTTGCTATTTGCGGCAGAGAATTTTGATTTTCTTCCGTATGAGGAATGAAATAGAAAATTAGAAAATATAATGAGTTAATCCAACCCGGCTGGCTCGGTCGGTAGCGCACAAGTCTACTGATCAATGAGTCGTAGATTCGATTCTCGGGTGGGACATACTTTCATGGAGCTTTGTCATGAAATAATTTTCTACTTATTTTCTAATCAGCACAATCTTGTACGGTAACTGTTAAATCATCCTCGGGCAGGCGATCACTCATAGTATCCAATTACACCTGGGTGGAGTGGAACAATTGTAGGTTAATTTCTAGCTTGAGGAAATTAGTTGTGTTCCTAGACGGGATCGAACCCGGAACTGATCGATTTCTAGCCACGTTCTACCGCTGGAACTATGCTCCTAAACATCTAGATGATAGAGTAAATACATGTGTAAGATATCAACAATTATTCAAAGCAATTATGATTGTACATTTATAGTTCAGTAGGGGAGATAATCACTTTGAGATAAATTATTAAATCATGGACAGTTATCGTCCTTTAAATCTCAAGATTGGGATTATTTAAACAAGAAATGCCAATTAAAGATATCTGACGTGAAAATTAAAGTTAATATTTACATTTGTTATAAATCATTTAGCGATATATCTACAATAGTTCAATCAAGTAACCTATTTATCAAAGTAGATCAAAGTCTATTTATACGATCACACCTGCAAGAAGTCACTTGGTCAAAAAACCATAGGGGTAAGACAGCTTAACCTATTTTAAAGTATACAACATTACTCTGTTCCTAAATATAAATTACCCAGTGAATCAGTGTGATATTTCTGTACAGACTTTCACATTGTATGTTCCTGTATGATACCAGTCATTTCGTACCCGCAACCCACTCCCGAGACAGTACAAGTGATAACCTGGGTCGGAAGCGCTGTTCGTAGCGCGCCTGGATTTCGAATCTAGAGTCTCGAAGGGGTTACAGGTTTGAATTATACCCAGGAAAGTTATACCCTTCCATGGAAATTAGACAATTATGTCAACTTTCCTCCATTGATTAGATAATATGGAGAAGTTTCTGGCCTTGTGGAAGGGTAGTCGAGTACTGGTTATAGACAGTAGTCCAAAAAAGCGGGAAAAAGTCATGCTTTATCTGCCAGCTTCCTCTTCAACTGCAGGGGAGTTGCTTTCGCCCCAAAAGTAGATGACTGAAATATATGCAATAAATTGTTTTATGCGAAGAAACCTCGAAGAATCACCAAAGAACTTAAAAACCCCATGGAAACCCCTAAGAACTAAGAAACCCCCAAATAAAGCGAAGAAAACTTTAAATCCAAGGATTAACTAATGATACGCTTTAAAAATGAAATTGCTAAATTTTGTAAATATGTGAAGTAGGTTGAAAAGAATGAAGATGAAATATTGACCGTGAGCCAGAAAACCCATTTTTGTGATTCATTTTTCATGAAAATCATTTTTTCTTTTGGATGTTTCGACGGACCGGTGGATCGGCTCTGGAACTCAAGGAACTGCCAGGCACTCGCGATAATAATTTTCTTTTCTGCAACAGAAATGTTAGTAGCCATATTTAAACAATAAGCCAAGTCAATATGTTTTTATCATCAATATCATGATAAAGATTGCATGCTTAATCAGAATCATGATTTCAGAAATAAAACACACCACAGGAGTCAAAAGTAATATATTAATATGTCAAGGTTATTAAATTTTTAACAATAGAGTTAAGGATAAGTTGAGTCTAAAGTTCAACACCAGTAGATCCATTAAAATAATCACATAATAGTATTTAAAATATTTTCCCTGAATTTAAAGAGATTTATGTAATAGAAACATTTAAACTAAACGATTTAGATACACAGTGATTACATTGAAATAGTAGATGATATATGTTTATATTGAAAACATCAACATGAGATTGTATAATGAGGCAATATTAGTCATACATGGCACTCGGAACACCTCGAACATTCATTGTAGGAATAACTCGTCTTGACTTCGTGTCGAAAGGCCAAGGAGTTCCGAATGCATACATGATTGTAATATTATGTAATATATTTAAAAGTATTATTCTAATGAAGTCTTTGTTGTTTCAAACACTTAATTTTATCAATGAACATTTTGAAGTCTTATTTCATTCATTATGTAAAACAAGAAAACACTCAAGGAGTTTTAAATGCTAGTAAAAGTATTGAAGTATTGTTAAACGTATAGTTACAGAATTCATAATAATCATGTTTCTGTGTTTATATATATTGTTTATTGAATGTTTATAAAATTGTTGGTTAGATACATGTACTTGAGAAAACATAAGACCATATACAACCTGTCACTTGTTACTGGACCATATCATTAGAAACTTACAAATAAAGTTGTTGCTCTGCAAGGGTAAAGACAAATATTGTGTGACAGGAATCTTATACACTTGTTATCTGGGTATACCGCAAGAAACATTATTCTAAATAACATACAAATAATGTTGTTTTTCTAAAACAGTAAAGAAATATAATGTGACAAGGATTCTTATGGTTTTAGTCTTTGATTCTATATACAATGTATAGGAGTATGGTGTATACAAGCTAGTGACAATGTATCGATGTTGATGGCATGGAAAGTTTGTTATACATACAACATACGAATACTCGTAAAAAAGCAGATATACAATAAAGAGAGTAGAACTTTTAGAACGGTTGGTGTTCTTTTTTGTTTATCATTCATAATAGTCGATGTGTTTTTTAAATTTCGATTGTTCATATTGTCTACATAATAGGTATTGGTTACATTTTTATCTCTTACCTTTTTCTCTGTTACTTGAAGTGTTGTGGACATATTATAGGCAATCTCCGTAAACAGAGATCCTGTTCTACTCGCTTTGTCGTACTGGATCTCTACTTATAGTCAATGCAAGGTCACGTCGAGATGAACTTCGTGTCGACCAATCAATGCGTAGCTTTCATCTAGACGAAAACACTATTAATCACATTTTGATTTCGTAATTTCTATTTTTAGACCAAGATTTGCATGCAAATTTAACAGCGGTAATATTCACAGTCTGCGATTGGGTGGCTTATTTAAAGTTACGTGACGTAGACGATGTAAACAAGTTACGTATCATAACAATTTCGTCATGAATATTATGATGAGAAAAGGTCACCTGAACGTGGCCTTCGTTTGGAAAATGCCAGATCTAAATTAGCGAGTAAGCGAGCGGTAAAATTTTAGATCGGGTTTTAATCAGATTGTATTATAGGTAGATGAATAAACCCGTCTTACACACATGTGTGACATAATACAACAACTTGAAAACATTGTACTTTTAAAGGTCGCTCCTACATTTGTCATCATTATATCCATCAAACATGTATTATCTCGTAAACAAATTTTAATATTTTACCTACATTGTCATGGTACCCAAACATTAAATCAATGTTTTTATTTCAGTCTCTTTTTGAAATATTGACTATTAATGTCAACATGATTCTAAAAATACTTCAATAACTCACTTAATAAAATAAAAATACCACTAATTTATAATTTTTTTCACTGTATTTTTTTTTTGATTTTTATGTTCTGAAAGAAATTTACATTAATAAATTAAATATAACGTGACGTCATCAATTTTTGACAAATCGAATAATCGATTGATATAGATTATGACTCAGTTATAAATCCATGATAGTACGATGTAAATAATAGCATAGTCCATTTAATCTAGCTAAAAAATAGGTTAACCTAGACAAAATAGCGACAGAATTTATTTTTGTGATATGTGAAAGATCGTAGGTTTCATGGTTATGTAAATTTTAGTATTGGTTTGTTGCATTACTCAGCAAAAAATGTGTATAATATGGTAGTGGTTCAAAAGTTTGGACCCTTTCCCTGTAAAGATCGGACCCCCGATAAAAATCATGGATCTGTCCCTGATTGGGCCATTTAGTTAGGAAAACATAAATAGATAAGGAGTTGATTTATTGGTTTTGCAAGGAAATTACCCCGGAAAACTAGCCAATGAAATTACGTTTAATATCTAAGGTTTGGTTTACAATTCAAATGGCGACCTCCGCGTGTGATTTTTCTATAGCAGGTGAAGAAAACTCTCGGTATGACGTCATTGTAATTGAAAAGTATTTAACTGTTTCATGCGATTTCATTGGAAATACAATGTAGATTGGTCTTGTCTGTTACATGAATTTTCATGAAATTAGATTTCACCAGTGAAACTACCCATGGTACGTATGGAGTGCAACGAATCAAGTTCTGTGGTTGCCGACAATGAGGACTGACATACAAATGGGAGAAGGCATTCATGGTAGAAAATTCAGTATGCAGGTTTTTTTTTAATTCTTAAACGTAGAAAAGTTATGCCGTCGTGATATGAGCCAGAACTTTGTTATTTTCACCAATTAAATGGCTTAGATATCTTAATTACAAGTATAATGAAAGGTAAAGTTTTACTTGTAGTAGTAAAAGATACTTTGTTACACGCTACAATCTAACCTGATATTAGATCTAATGTTTCAGTTATTTTACAAAATGTTATGTTTGTACATGTATGTAACAGCTCAAACAATGTCAGTCATCCAAATGGTTTGAGTCCAATGACCGAAAATACTTAACTCGAGAGAGAACCAGGCTAAACTTCCTTCTTCAGCAAATATTTTAGAAATACCGGTCCCCTACATGGAATTTCTTATTGAAATCAATGATCATTCTTTCTATAAATAAACCGGATATAGCGCAAGATAGTGAATAAAATCACTGCAATAGTTTTTAATTGGTTTTAACGTCGTATTTAACACATAATATTTAGGTTATATATCCGACGACTAGCTCTTTCTTCTACAATAGGTTTCCTGGACACTTTTCTGTCACCAGTACTAATTTACCCTACCAAAAGGCCGACAACTCATGTATAGAGTAGGACCTACCGCGGCCGGACTCGAACCTGCGATCTCCAGATTCGATGTAAGACATATTAACCACTACGCCACGGCCGCGGCTCACAGCAATAAATACAACTTGAGAATAAACACTAGTTATGAGAATTTATTCATTACCCAGTTTCATTACCAAATGGGTCGTAGATATATAGTAATTTATCATGTACATTTTCAATTCACACATTCAACATCTATGTAAATATTAAATATATTTAAGATATTTGTTTCAAGCTATAATAGAGGGTTTGGTCACCCTTAACAAATATATTGTATGATTTATACTGAAGTAGTTGACCTCAAAACACTGTAATCTCTCATTGATAGAGGGGTCATCGTTTTTAGATTAGCTACTGACCTCAATTCCCATCGTCTAAAATAAAGGTCTTTAGTCAGTTATTTCCCCTTGTATACTCTTCAAATAGGTAGGTCCAATTAGTTGGATTACTCAGATTTTACCCTTACTTTTCAATATCACTTTGCCAAAATTAATCTTAAATAACTTTTTTGTTAATCATTTAATTTGTTTGAAATTCAAGCTAAGTATTTTTAGGGTAAACAACTATCTAAATTCCATCACTTTTGTTTATATCTTCATTAACAAGAAAGATATTAGATGAAATATTTTGTTATCCTTACTCAGGAACTCAATGATAAAATCTGATTTTCCAACTGTAGGGATCTACTTACCAATTGGATTGCTTCAGATTTTATCAGGGAAAGATAACCTCCAATACTTACTTTGTGGGGATATGGTAGCTGACCAGCTTTCTTATTTTCTTCCAATTCTATCTTGGTTCCCCTGACTGATTCTTTATTTCTTTCTTTCCTATCAATTTTTCTCTTTATCTTTATGTTTCTTATAAGCGCACCGTGATAAGATTGTCAATTTTGACAGAATCACATATTATGTAGATAGATAGACTTAAGTCCCTACATTTGTAATTACGTACAGAGGATAGAAGTTTAGAATTGTTAAACTTCATTCACCTGTCAGAGGCACATACTTTACCTCAATGATTTAAATACTTTATTATCGACAGTGAGTACAGAAATACTATATTGAATATTTAAGTCAGCGGGGGTAATATATGCGTCATTGATAAATTGGATAAATTTATCAATACTATAGATTGTTGATTGATAGTTTTGTGTGTATATTCTACACAGAATGAGTGACGGTAATTGTCAATCTGATTAAAACCCGATCTAAATTTTCCGCTCGCCTACTCGCTAATTTAGATTTGGTCTTTTTCAAACGAAGGTCACGTTCAAGTGACCTTTTCTCATCATAATATTCATGACGAAATTGTTATGGTACGTAATTTGTTTACATCGTCTACGTCAGTCAATTTGTAATGAACCGTCCAATCACAGGCTGTGAATAATACCGCCGTTAAATTAGCTTGCAAACCTTGGTAAAAAAAAATAGAAATTACGAAATCAAAATGTTATAAATAGTGTTTCATCTAGATAAAAGCTACGCATTGATTGGCCGACACAAAGTTCATCTCGACGTGACCTTCCACGGAGACAGTAGAGATCCTGTACGACAGCAGTCTACAGAATATCTGTTTACGGAGATTTGGTTGTTGTTTGATATATGTATATTCACATGTACTCTCGATCATTGGAATTATATTTAAATCAGCGGGGTTAATGTACGCACCTCGGAGAGCAGAATAAAATTTAACAATTAATGTGTTTATTATAACCAACAAGCAATAATACGCCAAATCCTAATGTTGACCTTTAATTACTGTAAAATGTAAATTAGATATAAATAACCTAATTTCGAAGCTTAGGTGTGAACACATGACCTCTCGGTTAGAAGTAGTGTGGTTTGAATTGTATAACAATAAAGTGGACCAATTTATCAAACAATATGACCCAGTTAATTTTTTATACAAAAGTGTTAAAGTACATGAATTATCAAATATTGATAGGAACTCTTAAAACAAGTGAGAATTATCAGATATCATAAGCGTTCTTCAAAAATATCAAACATTGTATTGATTTATATTGACACACATAATTATACCCTTTAAGAAGACTTCTTTTATTGGATTTAACGCCGTATATATAACACAATTTAGGTCATTACACGGCTTCCAGCGCACTTACCCTAGATTTCCTGGACTCTTGTCTATAACCAGTACTCACATTCCCTTCCTCAATGCCGGAAACTTCTCCATATATCTTATTACTAGTAATGGAGGAAAATCGACATTATTGTAAAATTTTCATGTAAGGGTATAAACTCCCCGAGTGGGATTCGAACCCGTACTCCCTCCTGAGACACGAGATTCAAAATTACGACGCGCTACTTGGAGGACTTTAAATGGTATTAATAATACGATACGATAGATTCATAATTAGTGATCTGCTTTGAAATGTTAATACTGTCCTAATAACGTGCTACAGTGACACGTACTCTTTCCTTTAAGAAGACTCTAGTTTATTCTACAACATTTGCCGACCTGCGTCCACGAACAATATTGAGAGTACCTTGATGATTAAAACATTCCATGTGTTTCTATACTTTTAAGTTTGAATAGAAATCATATATACATGCTCTTTTCTGATATTTTAACAAACTAAATTATTTCAGCCTTTGTTGACTATCGCTTGGCAATGAACGCGTCGTCGTTCAGTTTGATGGACAGTTAATACCATTCTAAAATATGCGAGGGTCAATAATATACATTATACAAACTTTGGGCTACTTTTCTATTTTCAATTTCAACTTGTATTAGCATATTTTAGTTTCACTAAGATCTATCTACAAATTACCTCTGTTATATTGAATCTTAGTTCATTTTAACTTGACTGTCTATCATGGAACCGTTGCTTAGCAAACCAGAATGTCAAATCCAGCACCATGCCAGGCTATCAGCACAGGTTATTATAATAAATGTTGTTTTCAATAAGATTTGGTTAATCAAAACAAGCACTTTTTGTGATTTTTGTTGATTGGTTAGGTCTAGATTTATTCAATAAGAATATTTTTAACTTCACAACTAAATGTATGTTTGATTACGTTTAATACCTACAAGCATACATTTCAAGGGTCACATCTGTTAAAAATACATGTCTATTACACAGCGAACAATTACTGAGGAAAATGAATGAAGATTATTTTTGTCCGTTTGATAATCAAATTTATGTAACTGAGACAAGAACCTAAGTGATTACCACCTAATGCCTCAGTCCCATACAATCGTAGCTTGTTGCGGAACCGTACGTGCAGACAGTGGCAGGCCGTGGGAAGCCTTGCGTATTAAGGTGACGGTACGTACATGGCACAAGACAACACGTCCGTACGGAGCCGTAGCTGGAAGATATGCATGTTTGATCATTACTCGGCCACGATTTTGTTCACGATTTGTATCCTGGGCTCATCTCACGGACCCTGGTAAAAGTCAACAGTCCGTACGGGTACGCAAGAGTTCGTACGGGTCCTTGCGGAGCTTGATCGCACGGCGCCCGTACGGTGCCCTTTACGACTTTTTTACGTTTATGGGACTGTAGCATTAGAACGAACTGTGGGGAAAATTTAAGGCTGTGGATCGTCGAGCTAGTGGCGATCCGATCCGGCCCACGATTAATGTTTAGCGATTCACGAATCGAACAACAAATCACTTGCTAATAGAAAAGCATACAGGAATTCGTGTAATAACAAAAATAAGTGAAGAAATACAGATGCTTTTATTACATGTATATGGAAAACCATGTACTCTTAATATTTCTATTACCAGACCTTTTATGGACATTTTGGTGTTAACATTTTTGTTTCAATGTGTTTCAATCGAAATTTTGACACAATATGATACGGTCACCACATGAATTAAAGTTTTCATTGGTAGAGCGGCTCGTTCTCAGTTGTTATTATATTCTTTCAATGTTTTTCAAAAATAGATCGCGATTCGACGATTTCGGACGTGACGAATATTTGTACTCGATTTTCTGGTCGAGATCGCGAATACCCGAGTACTCCGATACTCGCGACAGCCCTAGAAAAATGCTACTTGTGATTTAAACCAGATTGAAGGGTGCACCAATTTCACACTTCAAAATATAACATTTAATTTCAAACCCTTTAGTACATTTTATGTTTAAAAAATTTCGCGACAACGAGGGCTTCAGGGTTTGTAATGACCATCGTAATAACAAAAGAGCATTTTTGATGAAAACAAGGCTGGATCATAATTTTTCTATAGTGATCAAGCTAAGGTTTGATAATTGGTTTGTTTGATCAAATATCATTTCAATATAAATTGCAATCTATTTTCAAATATTTTTAAAGTAGTACATTCATTTTCAATTTTATGGGTTCCGGTGTTCGCTTGTTTCCAAAGTGTATCGCTCTGTCCATCCTAGTTATGAGCACTGAAGCATTGGACAAAATTTCATGTCTACGTCTTGTTGACATTTAAACATGGACCGGTTTGTTAGACCGCATTATATAGATCGTACATGTAGCTTATACAAGACTTTATCTTGATTAAAGTTACCTAAACTTTGATTTTATGATATATTACAACGATTTAAAATAATTAAAGGAAGCGGTGACTAGCATGTACATGTATAACACGTGATTATCCTAGGTTTTAACAATATCTGCGATTCAGTCGTTAAATTTCAGTAGAAAAAAGTTGAGTTGTATTATAATATTACGTTTAAATTGAACATGTTAACATTCACTTTTGAAGATCCAGCATGTGAACAATAAACCTCATTGAAACGTGTCCAAGCAATTGTAGCCTGATATATTACCACGGAAATTAACACTGAGATTTGAATGAAATACGTGAACTGTTTATTAATACAAAGGTTAGTGATAATTTATTGTTTATTATAATTTATATCATCAATTTTATAGCATGGATTTTATTTTTTTAGCATATGACTTTTTTAATCGATATTATAAATATTCATACCTTATTACATATTTAATGTGATAATTTATCTCACGGGTTTTTTTTTTTTTTTTACTTGATGTTGATTATTTCTTCATTTTGGTGTAGTTACATAGCAAAGAACTTACTTCGTAGGTGCATTAGTTCAAGTCCCTTACCAACCATTATTTAGCCGTTGTAGTTCGAAATACATGCATAAGTAATTTCAAATATTTGTTTATTGCGTCTTTGTGTTTTTACCAATGCAATATTTGTCACTGTATTTCAAATAATTAAATAATTAATTAAATGATCTTTACTTAATTTTGGTGTGTTTATTACAACACATACAAATACGA
The DNA here is from genome assembly GCA_025267735.1 of Mactra quadrangularis. NCBI lineage: Eukaryota > Metazoa > Mollusca > Bivalvia > Venerida > Mactridae > Mactra > Mactra quadrangularis. Next base: position 27,632,527 of record CM046295.1, on the reverse strand, counting down.
GTCACTTTTACAAATATTGTTTACTGTTAAATCATGAAATAAACTAAACAATTGTGTCATAAGTGTTGATATAGATAAGGTCTCGTTGTAAATGACTTTAAAAAGCCCATGAAACTTGTTCCACGGCTTTGTTCCAGCAACAGCTAGGGATATATCTGACTTCTTTGTTCTCCGTAAGGTATAACTAAGTTATTTTCACTTTTATACGGAAGCCCTTAACGACTTTGAGATAGGGCTGGGATAAACAAATCTCTAAGATAATTTGGTGCCGAGCCTTTAATCACACGAAAGACCTTTGCAAGGACTCAAAACGTGTTTCTAGCTTTTACTGAAAACCAATTTACAAACTTGATATTGCTCTCACCAAAATGCACACTAGATATAGTCAATTTGGACAACTGTTGTCTATTTCCGTACGCAATTATTTCTATCGTGGATTGCTTCACTTTTAACTAAAACATTTTGATCCAATCTATTAAGTAGTTGAAAATTTAATGTTTCATTATGATGTTTTCAAGCCTGAATCTTGTAGGCTTTCTTGTGTTCGTCAACATAGCCGTATAGATAAGCTGGAGTTTCATAAAATCTCGGTTGATAGCTGCTATGTACAGTGTAAAACGCACAGGTCTAGCACAGGAGCCTTGGGGCACTCCAAATCTCAAAGATTCTGTGTGAAGATTGTTTTATTGTTCTTTTTTATAAAAAGCCGTCCAGCTAGCTCAGTTGGTTGCACGCTAGTCTACTGATTGAGGGGTCGTGGGTTCGATTCCCCGGCGGGGCATACTTTCGTGGAGCTTGGTCATGAAATTATTTCTACGGCCATTCTCCCTTCTACCAATGATTTTAATTATGTAGGACAGTTGTCAGTCACTGACGAAAGTATGCGCTTAGTAGTTGTTATTAGCTAAATCCAGAGATTTAGCCTTTCCAGGAGGAGTAAGTAGGTTGACTGGCCGCCGTTATATGACCTACACAATGTGTTGCTACAAAGCAAACAAACACACTATTTGTAAAGTATGACGCAACCAAATTTAAGGGGATGCATTAGTTTCCAAAATCAGTATGTAGGAATTAAATGAGAGCAGAGATAAATATTGTGTAAAATACAACAATTAAAATTACATACTTGGTCAGTTTCCCTGATAGTTTTAGGTTAAATCGTTTATTTTATAATCAGATCGATTTTTCATACAAAATGTGTTAAGATTATATGACTATAAAAATATTGTACTTTTAAATTATTGATAACATTATTATAAATACTTTATATCATTTTAAATCATTGATATGATATAAGTCCCGACTTATCCACAAACTATTAAATTTGTCACGAGTTTAAAAATATTTTTATTTTGACTTGTAAATGTCGTTTTAAAGGATCATACGTGTTTTTGTACTTTAAACAACAGACTTGTCCACTCAATAGGCGAAAAATGTGTCACACTTACATCATTTTAATGATTAAAGCAGACCGTGTCAACTATCAACATTTATTATAAATAGTAAAAATGAGCATCGTAAAATTTAAGCGGTGATGTACGAGACCTATTTTAGGTCTAAACTTAGTTTTCCCTATATCTTTTCCTATCTTATACAATGCGTTATCATAAATACAATAGAGTTCCGAATGTTGATTCCACCGGAAGTGAAACACAATTGACGAATCACTCGTAAAACTTTTTTATTTCTGACATCAACTGAACTTATAAAATATTAGAGTTGGTAGAATGTGTATTATTCATATTATTTAAAGTTTTATTCTAAACTTTAAAAGATAATCTGTTCGGACTGTTAATGTATTTAAATATCATCCCTGACAATTATACAATATGTTAATTTTTTATATCTTACAATGAAAGATGGAGAAATATCACGGACATAATATGTTTGTTTTTTCTAATTTGTATAGAATGCATATTTTGTCTACTAGATTGACAAATTGCACGTCGACAGTAAGGTGACATTTAGGAGAATGATCTTTTTGTATTAACAATTACATTTAACAAAATGTGCTTACGAAAACGTATTCATACAAAAAACATTTCATCAAAATTATCTCAAAACTTTGTGTACAGCCGCATGGTAAGGATGTACAATCTTACCATTATGAACATTTATACCATTTATTGAATAAATAATTTTGAAAGGATTCAATAAGGAATATTTATGTTTTGTTTCATGCGCGAGGCGAAGTACAGCCGCAGCACGCATTCGAAATAGTTCACACAAAAAATTCGTTAACACAGTTTTGTTGTATATTTTTTATTTACCTTACTATTGTTAAGCGATGTTATTGAATCGTGTAATTCAAATATATGAAAAAAAAAACATTTCGTTTGGTCGTGAGACGCAAACAATATTTCCAACATGGTGTTTAAATATATCCGAGGTTATGTGTAGTGAATGGCCAAGAAGGTCGGAATGACACTCTAACATGTAAGAACTGGAGTCTCAATACGCTCAAGGTTCTTATTATAGAAAATTTCTGAGACAATCATATTGTAGTTTTATATACGTCCAAAAGTTCTTTAAGAAAATCCCGAATTTACTATTTATCGACCTACATTTACCAAATCAGTCTACGAAATTAGTGAGTGTCTGGTTGCCCGGGACCACCAATTTCTAGTTTCAGCAACCAATCTTTTTGGTAACCAAATTTCTGCAAACAAGATAAAGTGGGCAACCACTTTGATATCCCTGTTTCTCAGACTGCCAAATGAAAAAAAATCAAACAGCCATCTGAGCAAATTCTAACAACAAAATTTATTACTTTATTAACATAATTATTTAAACTATGTAACATAAATAAACTTTAACTATGGTAAAATTTCCAGTGGTATTCATGTTTATTCGTTCTCAAAGTTTTATTTTTCCACAATCGTTTAAAGGGAACTGTATACTTGATAATAGTACAAATATTGTAAAATGACATTGTTATATGTTTGTCAAATCTGTACTGAGTGATGTGTATGACATTAACACAAGCGCAACTCTGAAGCTTTGCGCTTTGTTTGAAATTAGTTTTAGTAATGTCGCTGCATGCGGAACATTTTGGCTATTACATGTCAAGGGCTGATTTAGATATTTTTTCCAGGGGGGGTCCGAACTTTCTAGGGGGAGGGGGTCCGAACCTCGAACCATAACCACATTATACACATTTTGCAGAAATAATGCAACATATTGATAATAAAAACTACATAACCATTAAATCTATGTAAAACACCGACAAAATTGCTTCATGCTACTTAAAAATGTCTTACAGGCAAGAAATACTCTATGGACATGTACATTTTCCAATTTCTAGGAGGGGGGGGGTCCGGGGCCCCCGCTGGATCCGCCTATGCATGTACTACCGTATTACTGAAATCAATGAAGGTTAGACGAAAACACGTACGTACTTTTTGTGACGATTCAGCTAGACTCGAAGTTTTAAATCAGGCTTATTTCATTGAGAAAGAAATTTACCTGCGATGGAAGAATATTAGTAAATGGGGTGAAACGTTGCTAAATAACGTATTATAAATTGACACAGTCCGTTACAAAATCACCAGTTGTAAATAAATATCTTATTCTAATGTTTACTTGCTACCTTTGATATAAAGCAACAGTTCAGCTTTGATAACAAAATACTGTTTTTAGAAGGATTAACACTGTTGTAATAATGACCTGATTATATTATTTTATAATAATTCACCTGATAAAAATTGTATTTACTGGTTATTTCACAGTCTTGTCATACGTGTTTTAAATGTATAACATGTATATTTTGTGTTAGGTTTAACATCGTAGCAACAAACTGTATAGGTCGTATAACGGCGGTCAGTCAACCTACTCACTGTTCCTGGAAAGGCTAAATCTCTGGATTAAGCTGTTAATCAACTGCTAAGCATGTGCTTTCGTCTGTGACGACTTTTACCCTTCATAATTAAGAATCATCGGTAGGAGGAAGATTGGCCGTAGAAATAATTTCATGACCAAGCTCCATGAAAGTATGCCCCGCCCGGGAATCGAACCTACGACTTTGTAGACTTGGATGCTTGCAACTGAGTTAGCTGGGCGACTCTATAATGTTTATTTAACTTGTACATATTGACATGTGATAATTTTATCAGAATCCCTGAAATTTACATCCATACAATTAGAGAGTCTAAATGTAATCACTCAATCAACAAGTTTATAAATGCATGTGTGGTCAATGTGCACAAGGAATGAATAACTTATAAATAAAAAAGTTGTTTATATTTAAGATTAATGACATAAGCTGCCAAAGATTATCTATATTTGCATTAGTAATTTACTTTATGAATTAATTAAATTAAATATTTAGCAATTGTCTTTGAAATAAAAAATCATTATATTAATTAGTATATAGTGTACATGTTTGCTAAAAAATTTCACGTTACTAGCAAGTCTAGTGATAAACTGGGATTGTCACTTAACTAAAAAGTTTCCAGTTTATTTTTACGTCTATTTCACTTTGATACAGCAACTGACAATCATACCAAGTTAAATATTTATTAAAACATATGTTGTTATATGCATTAAGATGTAGATGCATCACGAAATTATAAATAATGCGAAAATACCTACAGGCACTATAAATGTTTGTTTTTAGGTTTCTACAATGTGTTTATGTACATGTATATCTTTATGAAATACACATCATGGATTTTTGTGCTTAATAAATACGTTAAAACAATTGCAGTCTCCGGTTTTCAGCCTCAAGCCTATTTCATTTACATGTGAGTAAAGTATTTGAATTTTTCTTGTAATTTCGTGAAATGTTTATAACGTGCACAATTAAAATAATGAGTCTGTATTCCATAATTTGTTTTTGTTAGATTTTACGCTTGTAAAATGATTAGACTATGTAGCTAATGAACGGTGACTGTCTTTATTAACAAGCCTTACAAACACATACTTTTACCAGTACATGAGTTTCAAGAGTTTATTTCAATCAAAATAGAAAACAATATAATATTTCTGTATAGGGTAAGAAATGACCCATGAACATAGTATTAATACAATTTATAATATAGAGTTCAATAGAAGAGTCATAACAACATATTGTAAACATGCATTAAAATTCATTAGCATATAGAGCTCATAGTATGGAAATCACTGGTTTAAACATAAATATTAAGATAATGTTTACATATTAAGATAATGTTTACATATTAAGATAATGTTTACATATTAAGATAATGTTTACATAATAAGATAATGTTTACATAATAAGATAATGTTTACATAATAAGATAATGTTTACATATTAAGATAATGTTTACATATTAAGATAATGTTTACATAATAAGATAATGTTTACATATTAAGATAGTGTTTACATATTAAGATAATGTTTACATATTAATATAATGTTTACATATTAGGATAATGTTTACATATTTAGATAATGTTTACATATTAATATAATGTTTACATATTAATATAATGTTTACATATTAAGATAATGATAAAATGTATTGTAATTTATTAAAATGCCTAGTACATGTACTCGTCAAGGAGCCGACAACTTTTCACTATGAGGAGGACAATCGATACTGTTGCAATATTGTTACAAGCACATAGGATGAAACCATAAAATGATATGACATTCGTCAACTGAGTATCGAACCTGTTGGAATTACCACTGCGTCATGACCGTGTGGAGGTTTCCTTTATAGCATAGTCGAAATTTCATCAAAACAAGCTTAAAGGTTAAATTACCCCATACGATTTAAGTCTTTTAAATAAAAATACTAATTGAATATTCTAATCACTTATATCAATATTTTATCGAACAACTATAGAAGGTTTACATATAGGCGTTGCTCTATTTAAACGCTCCGCCCCTCTCTACAACCTTGTTTATTTAGCAACCCTCGGTTACCGCCCTTTATATGCCTTCAGTTTTTTTACAAACTTGAGTTTTTGGGGTTATAAAATCAAGCTTAGATCAATGTGAATCTAACGTAGGTAAAATAAAGACATTATAACTATGTTATAGTAATCTGTCACGATATATGATAATATAATTGGTAATATGATATAAACACACGTGAGATCAGGGTATATATTGTATAACATAATTTCTCTTTTATCTCTCATCATATATCTAAGTTGTAGTATAACCCTTTTATATAAATATATTTAGGTCAAATATACATGTACATGGTTTGTGAACTAGGCTCGACATTTACTGCTTTTATCACGGATCCCGAAGTAACCTTTAGAAAGTTATTCAATGATTCCTCTTGAACAATAGGGATCCTTCCAATGAAATGAATTTCGGAAGCAGATTTGCATTAGAAAAAATGATGAACAATTCATTGACGCTCAAAATTTCATAAGAACAAGGCAATTTTCAGGGTTTAAGAAAGTCTTCCTAGCTAAAATCACATTGATCTCTCCAAAGTATCCGAGATCCTAAAAATCCTTGGACATTTCGAGTGTCAAGCCCTGTAAGTTAATGTCATGGCGGAGATGACGCTATAACCCTTCCTCAACAGGCTACGGCGGAACTGATCAACTCCTATCATAATTTCAAACAATTTCCGAATACCTACGATAGGCCACGAAAGTCACATTGAGCATTGTTTTGATACCATTGCTAGTTCATTGTAAGTTCCGAAGTTACTAATATACCGCTTGACAGATTCTAATATGCATCAATATATCAATACACTACAAACTTTAACACAAATGTAATCTAAAATAAATTGGAACAAGAAACCTGATAATGACATGGAGCCATTTTTCAATACTTTCGTTCTGATTCGATTGCATCACGTAACTCAAGTACGACATGTACTCTATTAAACATGTACTCTTTACATCGTCTCGACATGATGGACATTTCTACTAAGTTTCATCAAAATATATCATGGGATTCAAGAGTTACAGAGAATCGATCAAGTAACCGTGTTGGAAGTCTTTGTTCATGACTGTAATACGTACATCGTTCGAGCCAACCTTAAGTGCAACTTCCCTTGCATCAAACACAATTGAACTGTTTCATATAAATAACCCCTCCTAAAAAAATGATGATTCAGCACAGTGACCGCACATTGGGATAGACAGTGCGGGGGCAGCATTTTATCTTTCGAGACCCGGGATGTTGCGTTTTACCATAGAGGGTGTCACTAAAAATAAATGAAATATAACCAGATAAAAGTTTCATTGTATAAAGCAATTAGGATCTCTATTGTAAATTAAACCTGACATACTAAACTATCATCAACTATAGAAGAACTTTTATACGGTGTTTTCTTACATCTGAATCTAGGTTAGATTACAAAATTGTAATTCTATCATATTTTTGTCATCGTCAGTTTTGTTTTGTACAAAATAGTGATATCAAACTACATTATGTGGGAGTCAAATTTACTTATGTCATGTTTTACAGTGTATACTAAACGTCTATTGACACTGAAAGAAAAAATGAGAACATTCCAATGTCTGAAACTGTATGATAAAACTTTTTTCACATTTTGTGTCGCCTGAAAACTTTCGGCATTGGCGGCCATGTCCAACTTAAAGGCACTTAAATGATCTCAAATCGGTACTTGATTTTCAAAAAAAAGTATTGGGGAAAATTCTTTAAACTGCAATATCTATTTTATCTTTAAACATAACAGGTGGCAGCGGCGTCCCTTATTTGCATGTTGTATTGACTTGAAACATTGCAGGAACGGAATAAAACTTTAGTGAATATGCATGTATATTGTTCGTTTTTTCTCAACTGTCAAAACATGAATAATTTTACGGTGAATGCGTTTGTTAAAAGTATTGTAGTAATACACTTTTGAGTTTCCGAAAGTGTGTATTATGATCGTGTAAAGCTTCGTATGCCGTATGATATGTTTTCGTCAAGACATTTTTAATAAAAAATAGGCCGTAAGTACAAAAACAATGCATTCAGTCACCGTGAAATTATTCAAGCTTTGACAGTTGAGAAAAAAACGGACTATACATAGTTACATGTATTACATCATACAGATAACAGGTGGATATATGCCATATAGAGCAGAAGTGCAGTGCACAAGAACTATAATTCACTGCTTCATAATTTGAAGTTATTGCCCTGTGTTGCTGGTTCACAGCCCAATTATATTTAAGCTACTGACTTGACGCTCAGGCTGATCTATATTCATTATGGATAAGTGCATCGTACAAGTAGTATAACTTTTGTCATACACGACATCGGACACTTGGAGTTCTATTTTATAAATTTAACATGGTCAATTTCATATTTTAGTTGTTGTAATAATCTCATTTTGTTCATAGGTCAATATCAATTTTAAAGCAAACTTAAAAAATTCAAATTTTATCACAAATCTGAACTACCACATCTCTCCACAACTATGTTTAGAGATTGGTATCATGTATATATTTTACCATGTTCTACCATCTAAATATAACTGATAAATATCAAATTAAAAACAAATTGTGTCCAGTTTTTGATTAATAGTGTCCTTGGTGACCTATGGTTTTACATTCACTTATACATTTTATAGCAGTTTATTTTGTACACAATCTGACAAAGCCGCCCGGCTAGCTCAGTTTGTAGCACACAAGTCTACTGATCGAGGGTCGTGGGTTTGATTCCCGGCGGGACTTACTTTCGTGGAGCTCGGTCATGAAATTAATTCTACGGCCATTCTCCCTCTTACCAATGATTCTTAGTTATGTAGGACAGTTGTCAATCACAGACGAAAGTATGCGCTTAAAGTACTTGTTTAACAGCTAAATCCAGAGATTCAGCGTTTCCAGGAGCAGTGAGTAGGTTGAGTGACAGCCGTTATATGACCTATACTATGCGTTGCTACGGCATTACACGCAACAAACAAACAAACAAACAAACCTGAACCTGATAGGGATAAGTGTGAGGTGCATGCACTCTAAAACCTAGTTTAAACCCCTAATAGCAATTATTTGCCACTGTCTGTTATATCAAGGGAGAAACCCTTATGTTCTTGTTTCCATTATAAGTGGTGTCCCTTTTACAGCAAAAAAATAAAAATCTTAATAAATCTCCCACTTTACTTTTTGACTGAGATGAAAGTCTGTTTGTTATTGTAGCTGTTGCTGATATGTTTGCTTATACCTATTTAATTTGGAATCAACTCAAGGCATGTGTATGAGACAAAGCTATACACGAGTACTGAAATATCTAATGCATGCATTTTTACTCTTAATATTTTAAGAAAATTAGCCAGACTATCGTTTGCCAGTAGCCTGTTCAATTACCTCCAACGTTCCTTTACGTTAGGGTCGGAACAACTTAACCCAAAGACAACTCAACCGAGACAACTCAATACCCAACTAACGGATTGAGTTGTCACAACTCTGAGTTGAGTTCTCCACTGATTGAGTTGTCTTCGAGTTGGGTTGTCCTGTACCCGTAACGTTAGCCAACAGTTGTTACTGAACACGCTGCAGATTTCTCTGGTAACTTAACTCATGATTTCTTTATGAAATATTTATTTTACCGAAAATAATGTTTGTTCAAATTTAGCTGAGACAGATAAATGCATCACACGTTTTAGTAACAACACTTTTTAAAGAGATGAACAGGCAAATGACTGTGCCAAAAGTATAGAACCAAGTTAAGTCTTTAAAACAGCATTAAGAACGTAAGAAATCACTTACTAATAACATTTGTCACTTATAACATTCAACTGAACGAATTAAAACATGTGGCATACGCATTGCCGAAAACGAAAGTAGGATACTGAGGGAATCACCAAGCTATTTATAGATTTGTTATATGTCGTACTTGCTTGAAATAAACATTTTCATTGGTCGCTTCTTGTATTTTCAACATTCTTAGGCGGTTAGGATATCTTTATTTATAGAAGTATACTAATGTCACACAATAACAACCTCTGGTATCTTCTCATCAGTAAATGCACATTTTAACACTATAATCTTTTCAGCTAACCTGAGCCACGTCAGTTAGTTAGGAAACACCCCAAGTATTAAGAGAAAATATAGAAATATTTTGCCAGGTAGTACTCATACATATACGATTACTACAAATGGAAGATTAATGTTCATATGGCACGTTTTGTAATTCAAATCACAATCTGATTAAAATCCGATCTAAAGTTTTCCGCTCACCTACTCGCTCTAAAGGATATCTGTTTACGGAGACTGTTTAAATCGTGGACGCAAACCTTTATGGGGGAAACACATAAGTCCGAAATATTATAGTACAGTTTAAGCGCATTTAACTCAAGACATAGACTTATTTACATATCGTATAAAATGTTGATGGTGAAACAAACAAATTGCTGATAGAGTAATTCTAAGGTATATAAATGTAATTACAGGGATGTATACATTAAATACATCAAGTCAGTATGTACATTGTTCACTGTACAAATGTAAGATTTATTTCAGTATTATTTTGCCTGGGAACAAACAGTTACTGAACGACATTTAATGACTAGGTAATTACATCTTGCAACGAATTAAATTACCAAAGACGACACAGGCGTTTATATTAAATGTATATTAAAATACTACGAGGCGGTATATTGCTTTTATTAGGATATACAATTACAAATAACCAAACAATTAACGTGAAACCATAAAGATACTGAAGAAGAGTGAGATGGTTCTGGTTTCTTGCTCAAGGAAACAATGCTGTAGGGTTCGGAGCAAGCGTGGTCGAGTGGTTGCGACGTTAGACTGGTAGCAGTGGTTAAAGTCAGCTCTCTGGGTTGGGTAAAATTACTGTGTAAAACATGATACTATTGACGCTGCAGAAGAATGTGTAATCACAATTAATTGAAGCGACCTATTGACCTTTTTTATCAGGAAAGTTAAAATTATCAATTAGTTCATACTTGTAGAATTATTACCTTTATATACTTTCAGACCTCACACCGTACAGACGTGATCACGTGACCGGCCCCTACACTGTTACTATAAATACTGAAGGTCAAGAACCAATCATTAAAGGGTCTGTAGATAGACTCTTCACAGTTCCAAACACTTCAAAGTTACCAACTTTTGATACAGCACTTCATGACGTCACGAAAATCGGTGTTACTCATTGGTTAAACGAATACTCACTCAGCAGGTGCACGTTGCAGCATGGCGACTCTGGTTGGCAAGTAAAACGATACTTACCACGTGCTAATGATCCTGATCTCTCAAACGCTTATTACTTAGAACAGAAATTTATACATGCTTCGTCCATAGAGGAGTTTACTCGACAAATAGAATACAGAGAAAGGTAAACATATTATACCTCATTTGCATAACGTCCTCTATATTTAATGTGACGTCATCCAGTCCATCAATCGCATATTGACCGGCTATCCAGTCCAAAATTCTTATATTGACCGTTCATGACGTCATTCAGTCCGTACAAAACAACATTCAGAACACATTCATTCATCATTAGCTCACGAGTGAAATAAATAGATCTTGCACTGAAATAAACACATTTTCTGTTTATTATATTCTTCAATACGGCTTTTTTAAAAAAGTTTAAGTATGATATATCATCATAACAGCGCATTCAAACAGAAAAATAACAAATTTATTTTCATTGTTTTAAAACAGTGGAATTTTTATTTTTATTTCATCGATAAATCCCGATATTCCAAGGAAAGCATAATTTTTTATAATAAAACGTTTTCTTTCTGGTATTGTTAAGCTTGGGGCGTCAAAAAAGTCACCTTTTAATAAGACAGAATTTACACCCAAATATTTGGCTTAACTCGGAAACGAATATAGCTGTAAAAAACATCAAATATTTGTATAGGTAACACTAGACTTCGTGGAAATTTTGTCAATACCGATACACATTCCTCGACACTAAATTATTGACTTTTTATCATTTTCGTACACAGAATTTATCAAGATTCTCTTGATACAATGTCGATATCATTTTGGTTCGAAAAATGACTTTTGAGTACAAGCAGAAAAACCTCCTAATGTTTACCCCTCAACTGCAGCGTGTTCAATTACCCTGAACGTTCCGAAACGTTCCATAACGTTAGGTTCGGGACAACTCAACCCAAAGGCAACTCAACCCAGAAATTCAATACACCACTAACGGTTTGAGTTGTCCCAACTTTGGCTTGAGTGGTTTGAGTTATATACAGGTTGAGTTGTCTACAGGTTGAGTTGTCCCGTATCCGTAACGTTCGCTACCTGTCGTTGCTGAACACGCTGCTGGCTACAATGATATGTCGAACAAATTGCTAAATTGTTAAAGTCATTTTATGAATACAGTACCCACCAAAAGTTTGAAGACAAAAGAAATTTACTACAATTTTTTAAAATTGATGATTATTTTTGTAGAATCATTATTTCTTATATATTGAAGAACAATGTTTGATAAAATGAAAACAAAATGCATTAATGTAACACATTTATAAGATTTAGCATTTGACATCCTAAAGCCTCTAAAACCATCTACGAGTATATTGTAATTATTTTCCATAATATAGTTTTAATGATATTATGTAGTCTTAGTTATAATCATATTGATGGACAAAATCTAATGTAAAACTACAAAGCATTTAAATATAAACAGTTACCAAATCTAAGATAAAAACTATTCAGTAGGCATACAAAGTGAAGATGTTTCCAAACTTTTGGTTGGTACTTTATATTTATATATACTATGATAATTATGCGTGCTTAAAAAATTCTCAAAATTTCATTTGTGCATTAATGAGGGCACTGTTTACTTTATTTGAAAATAATTATTGAAAATTGTGGAAATGATGAAGATTATTGTAAACATAAAAATCATGATAGTATATTTGTTGTCGTGACTGTCAGACATGCATAATTTTACTATAGCTTGTATTTTGATATACTATCAAATTGGATCAATTATATTTTTCAACAATAAAATATTTACATTTTTAAATATATTTGTCAAGGAAAACGTGATTTTTAGTCATGATCAATTTTATTAGCCATAATTTTGTGCTAAATTTAGATAATATATAACTGAACATGCGATGTTTATCTACGGTTAGTAATATAATTGGGCACCGAAGCATTTAAATACACGTATATTATAAGATGTGAGGTGTTTATTTATAGCTGATAGAGTTTTAAAATTAGTACAACATGTACCCTTAACAAGAGCTTGTCCTTGGACTACATGTACATCGAACAGTAAAAATGGCAGATACATTGCTTAAAATGTACCATCATCATTATCATTATTCTTCTTATTATCATTTTATTATTATTATTATCTATTTTACATTTCTATTATTATTATTATAATAATCATCATCATCATTATTATTATTCTTACTATCATCATCATCATTAGTATTATCATTTTCATCATCATTATCATTATCATCATCATCATTATTATTATCATTATTTTCATCATTATTTTTATCATTATTATTTATCATTATTATCATCATTGTTACTATCATTATCATTTTTGTGTAAGAATTCAGTGGGATCATTTCTCTCCCCCTTCTAAGTTTCCCTGTACTACAACATCGATGTAAAATGAAATATAATACATGTATATAGATAAGTAAATAGAAAGTAAGACTCATAGAGTTATATCAGTATATTTATTATTTGAATATATCTATAATCAATCATCACCATGGTAACAAATAAACTCAAATATCAAATCCCGAACGTTCCAAAACGTTCTGTAACGGAAGTGTCAGAACAACTCAACCCAAAAACAACTCAACCCGAGACAACTCAATCCTCTAATAACGGATTGAGTTGTCCCAACTTTGAGTTGAATTATCTAAGGGTTGAGTTGTCTTCGGGTTGTGCGTCCCGTACCCGTAACGTTAGCTAACAGTCGTTATTGAACACGCTGCAGTTATTAAATTGTGTACATGTACTTGTTTATTTATTATTTCGGGTAATTTATTGTCGTTGTGGTCATTGAGATATAGTAATTGGTGACATAGGAAGTCACAGGAAATTTAAAATAAGGTTAAGATGTATGGCTTAGTTTTGACTTTGGAATTGTTTAGAGATTTTATATCTATAATAAATTTTCATTACTTATATAATTACATTGCACTTAAATAGGTTTCTTTTAATGTACATCTTTCCTTTATACATTAGTGTTTTATTTCTTTAATATCAAATAAGTTACTTTATCAATGATCTAAGACGATACACATCAATAAAGACATTTTATCAACCAGTTATAAAATACATTAAAGTACACATTATATTGATACTTTGATAAAATAGAAATATGATACACTAGATTTCGACCTTTCTTTTCTCACATTTCTGTCAAATCATCGTTTATAAAATACCTACAAAATTTCAAGTACAAAAGTCACCGTAATAGTCCGTATAATGACGGAGGCTTTAAATATTATGACGGAAATTTAAATAAACATAAACTTGAACACATGAAAGATGAAATGGCTGTTTATACTTATTTTAAAATTTGCATATAATTTTGGCACCGATAGATATTTCAAATTCAGAATCGTCTACAAACAACCAGTTTTTCTTGTGTCAGCACAATTTTCTTCCGATGTCCTTGAACTAACTCCTGTTTCAGAATAAATATTTACTCATAAAAAGGAAAAAAGAGTCGTCTGAGCAAATTTCAGAATCATTTTTAAATAGTTGATATATATATATATGATTTAAAAATGTTAAAAGACGTCCGTCTAGCTCAGTTGGTAGCACGCAAGTCTACTGAACGAAGATCGTGGGTTCGATTCCCGGGCGGGCAAACTTTCGTGGAGCTTGGTCGTGAAATTTTTTCTACGGCTTTTCTACCTCTTACCAATGATTCTTAATTATGTAGGGCAGTTTTCAGTCACTGACGAACGTATGTGCCTAGTAGTAGTTTAACAGCTTAATCCAGAGATTTAGCCTTTCCAGGAGGAGTGAGTAGGTTTACTGACCGCCGTCATATGACCTATACAATGTGTTTTGCGACGTTAAACCAACAAAAAACAAAACAAACAATCAAATAAACAATGTTATAGTGCGTACAAAATAACAAAACGTGTTTGGGTAAACATAAAAAATGAGACAATCCATTTCAGGGATAGGCAGCATTAAAAATAAAATTTGTGTAAATCATTTTAACAAAATTAGTGTAGCGGATAAACCTCCACCATTGGTTAAATCATGCTTGTAATGGTATAGAACACTGTTCCATTACACCAATTACTAAAACACTCGTAATACATATCACAATTGTTTATGTTATTGTCATCCTGAGTATCCCTCGTCGTGGATTAGTTCATGGTATTGTTATCATCAACAGTGTTTTGTTTATTTTGTTCGAACTATAAACGAATAAGCCAGAATTGACATAAAAAACTTGCTGTTTTTATGGTCAGCTTTCCTCTAAAATTCCATTAATCCAAGAATATTTAAAGGACATTGTACATACAGACACTTACATTGGTGAAAGCAGTTTATGAGATTTATCCATGAATGTTTTAACCTTACTTCACTATAAAGCAGTTAGAATTCACCATTTTCAAATGTGAGTTAGAATGCTTTTCTTGTATTGGTCAAGTATAAAATATAAGTGAAAAAATACACAAATCAGCTGCGTGTTCAATTACCCCGAACGTTCCGTAACGTTAGGGTAGGAACAACTTAACCCAAAGACATCTAAACCCGAGACAACTCAATCCTCCTACTAAAGGGTTGAGTTGGTACAACTTTGAGATGAGTTATCCACGTGTTGAGTTGTCTTTGGATTGAGTTGTCCCGTATCCGTAACATTCGCAAACAGTCGTAACTGTACACGCTGCAGGTCACGTTTCACATCGTTATCTATTTATATTCCAATCTCCTATAACTAGGACTGCGTCATTACACGTGAGTTTCTATACGATACGTGTTGAGATATAAATATCGCGATACGATAAACTTAAAAGAAATCAAATTATATGTTCTTTTTTTGTTATTGAAGCTATACTGTATAAATACATTGTAAATAAATTAAACGATACGATTAATATACATGTAATATCTAAATTAATTTAGAAGTTTGGAACGTGAAAGTTTTAAGATCAAGGGGTTTGGAATTTTGGGTTTTGTGAATGACTCATGTATGTAAGAAGGGGTTGCCCTTGAAAAATGAATATCGCGATACATGTATGAATATCGTTTTAAAATTCCGATGCGATACATGCGATACAGTTTTAGATATATCGTCTTTAGAATGCAATCCTTCTAATAACACATAACTTGTTAAACGTAAAATATTATAAAATTAATTGAAGTGGAAATTAAACAAAACTAGTTTACTTTGATTGAATTGAATATACATCTGACTTCATATTTCATTACAATGTATATACATATATTTATTAATAATTCGTAAATTCAATAAAATATATTTAAATATATTTGACAATTAAGTAAAAAATCGGTACCTTCATTAATGATGACATTCACACCTTTTATGTATTATTAAAAAATATATTCACAACTAATATCATAATAGACTGTATAATTATGCTAGCTGAAAACAAATCTTAAAAAAACACACGAGTTATCAATATAGAAGGATCGAGAAAATGGAATTAAAAAAAGTACACAAGTATATTGTTTATAACTTGGAATGAAATAAAGTTGAACACTTTTTTTATGAATAACCATTATGATGAAACAAATGAAAGTCACAGATTTACGAAGGTAAATAAGTTTTTAATTAAGTTTATTTAAAACACTTTCGCGTTCGTCCACCGCCATATTGGAATAATTGCGATTTTTTTAAAAAATAATAAAATCATGCTTAATGAGAACCCTAGTAACTAAAACAATTATGCGTAACGAGAATGAATTCAGAAGGTCGCTTGGAAATATATGCAATATTGAACAAGTAAGAACGTCTAAAACGATTGTATTGTTGACCACGCTTTGACAAAAATGGAAACGTATATTTCTCCCTCTGTATACGAGAAGTTTATATAATATTGTTAAGGTATCTGGTCATATTCAATCCAAAGATTAAATGAAAGAATTCTTTACAAAATTTGTAACAAACTTAGTTTAATGCTGTCTTATGTAAACCTTGTGAAAAGAGTTAATTTCTTGTTGAATTACAAACATAGTTGCCATCACATTTTTATATTTATACATTACAGAGAGTCCGAGCGAGTCACCAAGTATATATCACTGACATCACCATTCAGCCAATCAACACACGTGCTCGAGTCACGTGACAACCAAAAGTCACGTGCAGTAGAATATACAGACCAAAACGAGGCTAGAGAAGACAAGATGACAGACTCGGGTGCTATAAACCCAGGATATGATAGAGGGGAACAGAATCATGTCACTGAAGGAGATGTAAAAGTTGATATACCTAACAGTAAGGAACAAAGAATCCAAGAAGACAATGAAACATCAGAGAGTTCACCAGTAAAACAGAATGAAACATTAGATGATATACGTATAGAAATATCAGATGAACTGGGTAAACAACAGGTAATATATTGATTGTAATTGATTAAATTACTTCGAATAAAGCAAGTGGACCGTGGACCGAATCCATCGAAATCGCCAGGTTCTGTGACGCGCGAGTGCTGCAACTGTCAACCATGGCAGCTTTTACAACCACCATTGCATATTGAATAAGTCGTTATTTCTTGTTTTATTATTAATTCAATACCAAATTTGCTTTGCTAAATCATTTAAAAGGCTTCATGTTTTAAAATACATTGCTAAGGCAATCTCTGTGAATGATATCATGTCACATTATGATTTGAGATAATAGAGATCAAAATAATTGCAAATGCACATGCATATGTATTAATATTTTGTTTTCATAATTTTGTACTTCAGCCAGTCAATATTGACAACCATTTAAACACTTCAACAAATGGTTCTGTACAGGGAACCAGTCTTGTAAGAAAGAGTGGAACCATCGTGGATAGAATAACAAGATCAGATAAACCTGTCACTAATACAAAGTTAGTACAATGTATACTTCTTATTTTACATAAAAACAGTTCGAGAGCTTAACGAAACATTATTGTAATTCCAATTAAAAAAGTAACGGTAGTGTTTCGTTCAGCCCTCGAGTTGTATACATTCCATAATGAAAAATAAGAACAATTGAAAAGTTTGACATGATTACATTTTTGTCTAATATGATTGAAACCCGATCGAAAATTTTCCGCTCGCCAACTCGCTTATTTAGATCTTGCCATTTTCTTACGAGGGTCACATTCAGGTGACCTTTCTCATTACAATATTCATGACGAAATTGTTATGTTTAGTAACCTTTTTACAACGTGTACGTCACGCAATTTGAAATCAGCAATCTTATCGCAGACTGTGAATAACACTGCTGTCAAATTAGCATGCAAAACTTGGTCTAAAAATAGAAATTACGAAATCGAAATGCTATTAATAGTGGTCGACATTAAGGTCATCTCGACGTGACAACCCATGCAGACCTTAGAGATCCTGTACGACAACTCTCTACAGGATATCTGTTAACGGAGATTGAATTTTGATTAACTACATGATATTTTTAGTGCTGCAACGATTCACAGGAAAGTCGATTCGATGCGATTCGATACTTTTTCTTTCGATTCGATTTTTTTCGATTCGATTCATTTATTAATATAATTTACTTCAAATATGCATTTATACATTAATTTGAGCTTAAAACTAAATAATATGGACTAACTTAAAGTGTTACTGAAATTTGATAACACGAAACTCGAAAATCTGCTAAATTATTTTTTCAAGTACGAAATGGTTTGGGTACGAATGTAAAGTTCGCGAAAATGTATTATAATTGTAATTTCGACTAAAAAAGTATAAACAGCATGGAGCATAAATTGTAGAAAGATGCAGTTCTTGATATACTACTGTACATTTAACATAAACCTACGCTTTGTAGGCAAATATATTGAAATTTGAATTAACTAACATCAAAACTTGACAGGTAAAATTCAATCACACCGACCCAATTTGCGTAGCGTTGGGGCATATACTGTAAATAAATATTTGGAACAGTTTCCATGCTACTGAAATCGTAATGGAAACTTTAGAGAAATATGTAACAAAGTTAACCCTAGTTTCACTGTCAACGTACTTTGTCTTTTAGGTGAGCTTTTGCTTTTATCGTTATAACTTATGTAAACATGTTTAAAAGTCAGTATCGAATCGAAACTCGCGGGTCCCGAATCGAAATCGAATCGGCGCCCTTGCAATCGAGTTTCGATGTATCGAATCGAATCGTTGCAGCCCTAGATATTTTATGGTCATATAAATGTGTAAGCACAGGAGCAGCGGCAGTAAAACCATTCAACCAAAAAAGCCAAAATGGAGATTTTTGTTAACTTTTCAAAATTCCATTATTAAATAAACGCCACAAAAGGTAAAGAAATCAAATACCTGAGCGGTTTCTGCCGTTTTATCCTTCGATAAGATGTTCATAAGTTGAAGATTGACGATCCCCGGTTATAAGACATAAACAATGTGTTGCAACGGCGTTAAACCCAACCAGAAGTAAAAATATAACTTTGTATATTTGTTATGGGTTTTGTTTTACAATTGTTTCGACAGATGTATTATTTTCAGGATTGTTAATGGAGACCCGTTGGTAAATTACTAAATACCCTAAGTTAATCTGCCACAGGTTTTAAAAGAGCACCAAATTGGACACATTATAGCTTACTTAAACAACGTGATGGCTACAGTTAACAGGGTTAAATCTTGTTATCATGGGCATGGGCTAATGATAATGACGTTCTTTCTAGTATTTAATCATTGCTTTCGACTGTAGGCCAGGAAACGTTTTTTAAATTATTGATTCAGACAGAATATGTAATACCATATCACCAGATAGCTATAGAATATCTCACTCCATTGTTATCATGTATTTTACTTGTAGCTTAAATGTCGACACGAGACTTATTGTTCCAAGATCACCAGGTTTTGGACGGAAATTCTTTTGTTATGAGAACTGGACGTATGTGATTTATTCACTAAAAGTAGTGGATGCTGAGTCCTGCAGTAATATAACCGTGCTTCATACACCCCTTGTATCAGTCGGAACATCTCAAACATTCATTAAATGAACAATCTTGGAATACCTCTCGTGGATTCATTAAGCCTGTTGGGTTTCGCTACATAGGCAAGCCGATGTACAAGCAAAACACGCAACAATTTAGGCAAACTATAGTTCTTGGCGTAAATGCGCCATAGCGCCTATAAGTCTAACTAAATATATTCATCGGTATCATTAAATCACGTATTTGAAATTAATGGACTCAAGCAAGATATTAATCATTGTCTAAACGATCGTGGATTTGTTTACTTCAACACTAGATGACGCATTTGTTTGGTCATTGAAAGAAATGTTGTTCCAACACGGCGTCTAGATATGTCCAAGGTAATTTATAGTGAATGACCGAGGAAGTCCGAATGGTCTTATATATACATTGTACCATTCAGAACTCCTCGGCCATTCGCTACAAATAAACTTGGACATATTTAGACGCCATTTTGGAACTATCTTTTCGTCATATTCCCAAACTAATGCTTTGATCGGTGTTGAAGTAAACAAATCCACGCTCGTTTAGGCGATGAGTGATGTTTCATTTTAGCTTATAAATTTGAAATAACACTGTTCAATGCTATCACTGAACAATATTTTATTAAATATACAACATAGAAATATGTTTTAACAAAGATTTGTGAGTATACTACAAGAACTATTTTGCATAACTGTTGCGTGCTCCGCCTCGCATTGGTAGTAAAACGCTAGGCATCAGGGTAGACCCCCACGAATCCTCCCGAGATTATTCATTCATGAATGGTCAAGGTGTTCCGAATGACATTGTACATGTATTATTTTATTACAATTTTGACAAGCCGCACAACTCCATACATAGATCAAAATATATGAATAAGAACGATGAATATCTAAGTATATAAAGGCCAAACACGAAACCTTGAAACATAGTTCATGTATAGCTCCTTAAGGATATCATTAGACATTTTTTTCATAGAATGTCTTTTAGTTTTGTCTTCAACCCGGGTCAATAGTGCAGTTGGTAGTGCGCCGGGATTTAGAATCTCGTGTCCCGAAGGGGGTACGGGTTCGAATCTCACCCGGGGAGATAATACCATTCCATGAAAATTTGACAACTTTGTCAATTTTCCTCCATTAAAAAGGTATATGGGAAAGATTCCGGTCTTGTGGAAGAGTAGGTGAGTACTGGTTATAGACAAGGGTACAGGAAAGCTAGGTTAGGTGTGCTGGACGTCGTAAGAACCAAAAAGTGTTGACACGACGTTAAACCCAATAAAGGATCTGTCTTTTTACCCGGGTCGATAGCGCAGTTGGCGTCTAGCCGGGATTTGGAATCTCGTGCCCGAAGGGGTGCGGGTTCAAATTCCACCCGGGGAGATTATAAGGAGATCCAGGAAAGCTAGGTTAGGTGCGCTGGACGCCGTAAGGACCAAAAAGTGTTGACACGGCGTTAAACTCAATAAGGGATTTGTCATACAAGTATGATTTCTTGAACGAGCTAAACATAGAGAATATATGGACGATAACGGTTAGAAACCAGAGAGATAAAATAATTTATTTATTCATTAAAATATATCAAAACATCAAATATATATATTATGACATAGAAACATCTCTAGGTTCAATGCATTGGAAACTTCAAGTCGTGGTGCAGGATCTGTTTTAGCATGTTAATTTATACAAGTATGTTGTTCTTAGTCTTTATATTTTGATATATGTTCATTCAATGCTTTTATGGTGATATTTGATAGCATATATATTTCCAGCATGATATTGGTCCCTTTTACCCCCTTTTGATAAATCTACTGTTGTAACACTTAGGGGATGTTGCTACTATAAATTATTACATTAACATATTCGAACACCTAGACTTGATATATTTTGTTCATAATTTTAGACATGGTATAGCAACTTTGGTGGCTACATACATAAAAGTTCTTGACATTTTAAACATTAACTCGATATCAAATCATTTTCTAAATGTTAGCCCTTAAACTTTCTCATTTCTGTTGTTATAAGTTCTTATGTCTGTAATTTTCTGTATGACATTTTCACGTTATATTATCGTCACATTATCGCATATAATTTTAAACTTCTGCAACATAAAATTTTCATACGATTATCTGAAGATTGCAGCTGTTAGCAAAAGTCAAGTAGTTCGAGTCAGTCATACAAATCTATCAATGTGCATTCTACGTAGTACAGTAATTATATAGTTCACACATCCTCGTCGAAATTGGTTTGATTAAACTCTAATTGTTTCCGGTATCTGAATCATTATAATTTAGCAATTACATGTACGGTACACCGAAGTTCAGCTGTCTTCTGTGAATAATAAACTGACTTATCTCACACGAAACTCAAGGCCAATTATATATACATTACATGTATACTGTACTTTGTATATAAAGTTTATGCACGAGGCGTTTTGTTTGAACTCCAGGATAGCCTGTCCGTCTAGCTCAGTCAGTTGCACCAAGTTTACAAATCATTGAGGAGTCGTGGGTTCAATTCCATGGCGGGCCATATATTAGTGGTGTAAGGTCATGACCTAGTTTCACGGTCATTCTCCCTATTACTGATTCTAAATCATGTAGGCCAGTTGTCAGTCACTGACAGAAGTATGTCCTTAGTAACTAGCAAACAGATAAATCCAGAGATTTAGTCTTCCTAAGAGAGTTGAGTAGGTTGACTGACCGCCGTAGAATGACCATGAAAACTTTTACAATGTATTGCTAAGACGTTAAACCCAACCAAAAACATTTACTCAAATTAAAAACACATGAGTCTGCAAATGGTGTCAAATTTGACAAAATCCTAACCCGAGTCGTCAGCGCAGTTTGTAGCGCTCAGATTTCGAATCTAGTGTCCCGAAGGGGAAATAGACAGAATCCCACCCACGGAGGTTATCCCTCCCCTTCAATGAAAATTTGACAATAATGTTTATCCCCCATTAAAAAGATGTATGGGGGAGTTTCCGGCCTTGTGTAAGGGTATGTGAGTACTGGTTACAGTTAAGGGTCCAGGAAATCTAAGTAAGGTGCGCTGGACGCCTTAAAAAACTAAATACGTGTGTTGGTTCGGCGATATAGATACATAAATTGTCAAAATCTCAGTAACTTAACCATGAGTCATCAATATCACAAAACTACAATAAGTTTATTTCACCATTGTTGAGAGAGAAAACAACATCGCGTGCCACAATGATACACCTGTTTTAAAATATCTAAATCTTTTTTCTCACATGTAATTGATACACCGACCTCAATACTAACATCCTGTATTGGGTTACTTTATAATGTAATATAAAATAGCTGTGTGGGTGGGGTAATGTGCAGTTTGACACGTTTAACATCATTGAAATATATTCAAAATACGAATAATATTTTACTTTAAATGGCAATACTTTATTTTACATTAGTTTTATTAATCTTATTGAATAGCACAAACAATGTTGGCCATTCGATAGTGCTAATTAAAGTACTGACACCACTGCTGGGACAGTGCTACTGAAACTGTTAAAAAACCCTGGTCATTGCGCTAATAAGACGTCTTTCAGATACTTGTAAAATTTAAATAATTTTCTTCACATCTTTATTCAATTCATGCTCTTATCTCCAGTGTGCAGTCATTTCAAATGTATACATGGTAATAAGGCCAGTGCGACACGACCATTATCGGACACCGTCCAAAAATTAACCACGCCCATTTCTTTTTCAATGTGATACATTGTACTCTTATATTTAATTTATGTTTCCTTTTTTGATATTTTACTTGTAGTGCTTTTCTTTTTTTAATATTTTCATTTTATTGTCGTGTTTTTCTTTTTTTACTTTTTTTCATTTTATTTGTATTTTTCCTTTTTATTTCATTAGTTGTTTCTTATTATAATATTTAATTTCTTTCTTTTTCTTGTTCTGTTTTTTTTTCACAATCTAGGGACACAGATGAATTAAGTGTATTCTTACATTGATATAATGATTCATTTATTTTTATTTTAATGTAAAATCAGGGGAGTTGTGACACGTGGTGCCATGTATTTTGGAACATGTGCCTGGACGTAGGTTAACTCTGTGTATTCTATATGTGTGTGTTGATGTGAACTAAATAATCATGTATTCTATATCACGGTGTATAAACGAAAACGAAACTGTACGATCGCTGTTGATCGGTATTTTGTGATTTTCCTCTATACCTAACCTAAACACTGAAAACTGAAGTAATATAAGATTAAATTCTGTACGATGTCTGTTGATGTGATGTAAAATGATGTGTACAACGTCTGTTGATGTGCTTGTCCGACTTCTGTTGATGCAAATTGTTGATTTGTTACATTCTGTACGATGTCTATTGATATTAATTTATGATAATATACTTGTTTCTTTATCATTTCCGCCATCGAAGTAAAGAAGTAGACCATGTTGTGAAGATGTGCTTAAAGAATATAACCTCTGGTATAATTTTAGATAAGGGAGATATTTCACTTCAATTTTGTACAATAACAATTGTAAGCTTGAGAGCAGTAGATACACAAAAATTGTCATACACTGACCTCAAAAAGAAAGTATACAGTCCATCAGATTTCATTTTTTCTGCATTATATAGCTTTTTATGATCTTTACTTTTGCTTTTGTAATTTTATTTTACGTAGTGGAAAACATGCAAAACATTTATTTATATTTCAATACAATAACAACAAATTCAATATATACTTGAATTATCAAATTTCAATCAAAATTACAGGAGAGGTCAGTTAAGGCCTGTCCACGACGGCAATACAAATAACACTTATACACAGTCAGTATTTGGTTTAACCCGCTACAAAAATCCTGCGTGGCATACCGCTAACCAGCCTCTGGTACTTCTCCACAGTGGTTCTGGACTAGTCCGTTTAAAGATTTGCCTCCAGCTCTGTAAGGTTACGTGAGCGATATTGTCGCACAGCTGTTTTCAACTTAAACCACAAGTGTTCAATAGGGTGTAAGTCTAAGCTCTGTGGGGCCAACATATCTGTTCCATGATGTCATTATTCTCTTTCTGTTTATGTGTTCATTCATTCTCCTGCGAACGTAAACACCACCATCATTCTGGAAGAGAGTGAATCTTGACTCATCTGTACACAGATCATCACTTCAGTCTACCCTGGTCCAGTTTGCATGATTGTTGGCAAATTTCATCCGTTTTGCACGATGAACAGCAGTCAGGAGTGGTTTCTTCACTGCTCATTCTGAAATAGAAAAAAATGTTTTACTTGGGTCAAATATGCAAAAGTGTAATGCACTTAGTTTCAGGTTCAATCTGATAATAACCCAATCAAATTTTCCGCTTGCATACTCGCTAATCCTGTACAACAACGCCCTACTGGATATCTGTTTACGAAGATTTTTAAAGGTCAAAACAACAATGAAAGTGAAAGAAGAAAGAAAATACTTAGCAAAACCTCACCTTGTAACTCTTTTTCTTCGGCAAACTTGGCAACAAGCTCCCTTTGCTGGAGCTTGGCCGCACACTCAATCCTCTGTTCAATTGTTAGTCACATTATGACTTTTCTTCTTGAAAATAAGTGTCAGCAAAAGTGAATAGCTACTAATACCATTATTTTAAGGCATTTCATTAATTTGATGTGTACCAAAGTAAACAAAATTTTAAACCCCCCCCCCCCCTCAAAGCAGAATACTGAAAAAAATTTCCTTCTAACCTATGAAAATGTGTACCTTAAGAAATTACCCCTTTATTTTTTTTTAAATTTAATATACTCCTTAAATGGACAGGGATCTCCCTTCTTAAAATACAATATTTCGGCCTTCCCATGCAGAAAAACTGATGTTTGGTCATATTTTGTCTGTAAAATTAGTTTTAGACACTGAATACTTTAATTAGGTGGGCACAAACAAAGAGTACGAAAGTACAATTAATCAAAATATAACCTGTTTTATAAATTATGCATTGCTTAATATAGTGGTACATGACTAAACTCTTAAAACGCAATAATATCTTATTAAATCACACAATTAAATCAAACGAAGTCGTACAATACTTTAAAGCCCGTGTCACATATTCGCGAGTTGGTACTGCGAGTTTCCGCGACGATGGGCGAGTTTAATCTCGTGGCCAAAATGAAAGAGTTGTCACGACATTTGTTTATAAAGAGTCATGCACGACATCTGCTCGAGTGTTGTACGACACTCACACGAGACGTCCACGATCATTGACGATTCATAGCGATCGACATACGAGCGACATGTACACGATATTCTCTCGACATCTAACGACATTCATGCGAGCTACTACGAGTTTCGACGATTTATCCCGATTTTAACGCGACATGTTAACGAGTTCATTACGATCTGTGGAGAGAGTAGTGCGACACACATTTTAGATGGCACGAAATCTTGCGAAGGCTGTTTAAATAGCAAGCAAAGCGCATGAGCACCAAAAGGTGAAAGACATGCAGGATGATCAGACTGGTGGCATTGATGGCGCATGTTGATGAAGAAGATGCCGATGATGAACTTGAAATATCAAGATTGATTTAAAATCGTTTAACAAGAGATAGTATTGGCAGAGCGCGCCGACAGTGTTGGGTTAGACCATGGATTATGAGAAGGGTTGACTTTGGACATTATGACCGTCTGATGCGTGAGCTTGAAATGGAAGACAAAAAATCATTTACCAACTTTCTGCGTTTACATCCAGAGATGTTCACCGAAATGAATGTTGACAGATTTCTTCCGAAGTATATTTAACTCGCGATAATGTCGTGTGATTGTCTCAAGGAGGTCGCGCAAACTCGTGAAGATGTTGCAAAAACTCGCAAAGACTCGCGCACATATCGCGGTGGTAGATTATACGGCGACATGTGACGACATTACTACGACACGAGTACGAGTTTTCACGACATGCATACGACATCCTCTCGACATCTACACGAGATAAAAAGTTCGGCGACCCACCGCGAGAATTTTAAACGGTTTAAAATTGTTGCCGCGACAAGCCAAGACGCTGCGACATGTGGAGAGATGCATCGACATTAGTACGAGATCTACATGATACCAGCCGAGTTGCTGCGAATTGCAACTCGCCGACACTCACGGTCAATTTTTTTGCCTGTGTGACACGGGCTTTACAAAAAATCGTTAGTAGTCGTACACAATCATTTGTCGAAGTCGTACAGTATGTCAGCGAATGAACATGACATAAACGTCAAATTTACACATAGTTGCATTCAACATTCTGATAAATTATTGATATAATACGAGAAATAATTTATTTTATACCAAAAAAGTCTTCAAACAATAACATGAATGTGATTTGTTCTAGAAATCGAGTTTACAAGACAAGCTATGGATGTCAACAAAGAAAAAAGTTCGTGATTTGGAAGTGATTGTTAACGTTTTTACTATAAAAGAACGATATGGAATCAGCAAAACTGCTGCAAATAGTTTATCACGAGCTAGGGTTTATTTTGGAAATCTGTATATGTACCAGAAGATTTGTTATCCCATAAAAACTTATAAATTGTACTTCTGTATAAATTCACTACCAATCGCAATCACTGATGTCGTACAGTCGTTTATACACCGTGTATATGTGTGTGTTGATGTGAACTAAATAATCATGTATTCTATATGTGTGTGTTGATGTGAACTAAATAATCATGTTTTATATATGTGTGTGTTGATGTGAACTAAATAATCATGTATTCTATATGTGTGTGTTGATGTGAACTAAATAATCATGTATTATATATGTGTGTGTTGATGTGAACTAAATAATCATGTATTATATATGTGTGTGTTGATGTGAACTAAATAATCATGTATTCTATATGTGTGTGTTGATGTGAACTAAATAATCATGTATTATATATGTGTGTGTTGATGTGAACCAAATAATCATGTATTATATATGTGTGTGTTGATGTGAACCAAATAATCATGTTTGCTGTTGTAACCAATAAACTAACTTTATAGTTGAACAATATGTGGCTTCCGTTGATCAATAATCCGCCATTTCTGGGATAAAAATGTAATAAGAACTCAAAACATAGGCGGATCTAGCGGGGGGTCAGGGGGTCCGGACCCCTGAAATTTCCAAATAATACCCGTCCATCTTTAAGTAGTTGAAGATTTCTTGGGCTCGCGTCATTCGCCTTTGTGTTTATCATAGATCTAATGGTTATGTAGTTTTTATCATCATTATGTTGCGATATTCTCCCAACATTACTGTGGTAGGGTTCGAAAGTTTGGACCCCACAAACTGAACAGAACAGAACAGATTAATTTATTAAAGATAAGTACAAAGTACATAATCTTGTTTACATGATCACAATACAAAAGTAACAATATAATAGAAACATGTATACATAATCATATTTAAAGAAAACGTAAAAGTTGTTTGAACGTTGTCAGTACGAGTAAAAAGCAATGTTATGAATTACGGATAACATATAAACTAATTTACAGTAATTATGAGCATGGTCAACGGAAGTCAAATATTTACATTCAATGGGAAGATCCAATCCAGTATCATAAACAAAGGGGTTTATAAATTACGAATAAGCTTCACAAAACCAGCGTTATCTAACTTGATCTTAAATATAATCTAACCAGAGTTATCTAACGTGATGTTGCATGCTAACAGGAGTTACCTCCCTTATCTATTATATTCTCAATTTTCTTATATTCAGTTTTTACCTCTTGGCTGCCTCAGAAAGTTTGATGGGAAATGTTGACTATGAAGAGTATTTATCATTTTAACAAATCATCCCCTAACGTTAACTTTTTTAGACAAATTTACTTCGTTACATTAATTATTTAGACAAAACCATCTCCTTTATAATAATTCCTTAAACATGATTACTTCCCTTTCATTAATTCTTAAAACAAAATGACTTTCCTATCATTAATTATTTAACAAAATTATCTCCCATCCATTATATTTATTCTTCAGACAAAGTTATCTCCCTTACCTTAACTCCTTTAACATAATTTTTCCTTTATATTAATTTTTAAACAAAATGACTTCCCACACGTTAGTAATTCAACAAAATTATCTCCCTTACATTGACTATTTTAACAAAATTACTTCCCTTTACATTCTATAATACATTAAGTAAAGATTACCTCCCTTAGTTTCCTCATATTAACCTTAGACATATGATACGTTACATTCTGCAGTAACTATAAAGTGGCTCAATGATTATATCTACTGACATAAGAATTGGTTCCCTCGCCTAAGTCCAGTGTGAACCAGCAATAAATTTATGTCTTTAATTTTTTAACAATCACGAACTGCTTAGTTGAGAAAACTTCTCAATATTTACATTAACTAAATTCATTATGTTAAATTTTGACCTATCGGACACGTTCCACAAGGCGAGCGCTTTGTATCGCTACATAGCGATTTCTTATGGCACGGTCTCCTACGATCGAGCAAATTGAATGGCTGGCTAGCGATAAGTAGCAAGTTTTTTTCTTGCTACATGTAGCCGTATCAATCGGAACATTTCTGCTTATATCAAAATGGCTGCCCCCTGTGGGATTGTGTTTCTTTTTCAAGAATACTAATATATATTTAATTTAATGCATATATTTCGTCAAAGTGGTAAAATAGAATAATCATGGTGATAATCGATTTGAATATTTTTTATTCGTTACAATAGACCTTATCCGGAATTCAAATTTATGGGTTTTTCCGTCCGTGCACAGGCGGTACAAACAAAGTTTTCTACACATTATTGCTAAACAGCACGAACTGTGGATTAAATACTATTGTTCTTTTTACACATGTTTTCATAGTAACAGTGAAAGTTTTTTTATACCGGAGGGGAAAAACCCAAATATTTGAATTCCGGATATAGTCTATTCTGAAAATGTTGTTTGAGAAATTTATCTTGAATTTGCTAGCTTGAAGCAAACCATCCCTTTGACCTCTTATGCTACAAAAATCGCTTGCAAAAAGCGCTTGCTAGCGATCACCTTGTAAAACGTGCTCATTAACTTCCCGTTCTATTATTTTGTCTGATTAACGTGATTACATTTGGTTATTCGTTCTATTTAAGAAAAGGTACCATCTTATGTAAGATTAACGAACAACATTTTTGTGTTAAGGGGGGTAAAATATACATATATGTATGTATTTTATATTTATATAAATGGTGAATATTTTAACTCAAGCCCTGAAATAAAGCTTCATTATTACGAATTTTAAAATCGACGATCTAAATAATAAAAAGGTTTTATTATAGGAACCTTTTGCAGTTTAAATTAAGCATTAAACTTACATAATCGTGCAAAATTGCACAAATTGCAAATAACAAGGGTCATTGTGCGCCTACCATATATATCGATTGTTTTGCTGAAAACAGCAGTATGATAGCATTATAACGATAATTGGATGATTATTCACGCAAATAAATATCATGATTGCATTAGAGATCCATGCTGTCAACTTTATATTATACGAACAAACATACAGTTCTCTATACATGTATTCTATTGTTGAATGAAATATGGGCACGAGTTATGAAGGGCCAAAATCAAATATCGAGTTATTTGATATGCTCATCAAAACATTAGCTTATGTTTTACAACAAACTATAGAAATACTGTATGTTATTTTCGATTATAACTATAGAAATACTGTATGTTATTTTCGATTATAACTATAGAAATACTGTAAGTTATTTTCGATTATAACTATAGAAATACTGTATGTTATTTTCGATTATAACTATAGAAATACTGTATGTTATTTTCGACTATAACATTGAAAAATGAATAAGTTTCTCCAATTAAAGCTACAGCCCCATAAATATAAAAATATCCGTGAGGGCATCGTACTCTTGCGTACCCGTACGGACTGTTACGTTTTTGCCAGAGTCCGTGAGATGAGCCCAGGATACACGTATTGGTTTCAGAGTCAATTCGTGGGCAAAATCGTGATCGAGTATGAATTAAACTTGCATATCTTTCAGCTACAGCTCCGTACGGGTGTGTTGTTTTGTGCCATGTGCGTACCATCATCTTAATACGCAAGGCTTTCCACGATCTACGGCTGTCTGCACGTACGGGTCCGCAACAAGCTACGATTGTATGGGACTGAGGCATAAGATCTATAAACGAGAGGGTGAATTATAACCCAGATGCACATGCCGTGTCTATCTTAAAATAATATTATAATCTATATGTTTGTCTAATATATTGGTAGAGAACTTTCTAACAACATTTCATATTACGGTATGTTTGTACTTTATATAATCAGACACGTTTTATAAAATGGTGGCTGATTTACGCTGATGCGCCTAACGAAAATGAAAAACAACAATGCAACAATAATCAGGCAAAATACAACAAGGTGATAATTTATTCGTCTTTGCTTTGTGCTTCATGTGGTGCCAGGCGGGACAAAAATGTGACAAGAGCGTTAATCAGTCGTTATAGATACAGTAACATAATTTCACTGCCATTCAAAAGTTCTTTTACACATTCACAATTTACATTTGACTAAATAGATTTTCAGAAAGTGTTAAAATCAGTTAAGAGTTAAATAATTTTAATGTTGATTTTTTAAATCAGTATTTTTTTTATTGAAATGAAATATTAATAACATTGCAGCAACTAAGGTAAAAACAGT
This sequence comes from Mactra quadrangularis, assembly GCA_025267735.1. Taxonomy (NCBI): domain Eukaryota; kingdom Metazoa; phylum Mollusca; class Bivalvia; order Venerida; family Mactridae; genus Mactra; species Mactra quadrangularis. The sequence continues at coordinate 27,600,873 of CM046295.1, read as the reverse complement.
TCCAACAGACATTTGTTTCCATTGCAAGAAAATGAACTGAATAAACAACGATACGATAATCATTCAAACTACAACTTGAAATATTTTAACAAGTCAATTAATTGTTATATGAAAGATTTTTAGGTGGGCAGCATAGAACAATATAAATGTACTTATAGACTCTACAAGTAGAATATAACATATAATTATTATATAATTATTATATATATATATTATTATATAATACATGTATATATACACAGATTAAATACTAACACTAACACTTCTAGTTGCATTTTGTATTAAATAAAACATGAAACAATTTAACTACCTAAGTTAAGTCTTCGGTATCAACTTTGATGATACATATTAAACATTGATTTCTTATACAATTATTTTTTAAGTAAACATTTGCTTTTATTTTCACAAGTGTCTTTTTCTACCAAAATGAATTAAACGTGTTATTCATAGGCAATACTTGAAATTTTTGTTCTTTTGAATGATAAATTTTCATTTAAATTTATGATTATATGATTTTATGATTAGAATTTCTGTTTCATTTTGTATTTTATAAAATAAGTTTTTTGGTTGTTTTACACTATAATGTATGTTTAGATGTAGGTTTTATTGGATATTTTAAAGATAACATGTACACATGTAGTGTTACATCCTTTATCCGTAAAACTGTAAATAACGTAAATAGAACGTATAAAAATGGGATAATTACTTTCTAATGTCTCATCAGTATAATATGCATCTAAATATGACAGTCTGATTTGGAAATATCAGTTATTTTGATGATAAATTTTGGATAAATGTTGATACACTTATATGTATTTACTGTGTTAATGTTGCCATGGTTACTGATATAATATATAATATAGGGATGAGGATACACGATGGTTAGAATGGATTGAAGTAAAGTTTAGAGACATTGCTGGTGACAATGAAGAAATTGGTAGAGATGACTTTAAGAAAGCATTAGGAGTTAAAAAGGTAACCAAGGCACATTCCTAAGTCTAAGGCATGGCGAACGTTGCAATATTCTATACTAAAAAAATTTCGTGTTACAAAAAAAACATACATTTTGTTTAAAAAAATATGTGAGCATGAAAAAGATATATATTTGTGTGATAAACAACTTATATTTTACCCCCAAAAATATTTTTACCGCAAGTAATTTTTCAGTATAGAATATCGCAACGTTTATCATGCCATTTTCGTCTTGGAAAATAGAATGGTAGAACAGAATATTTATGTTATTGAGATATTATTCGGCGCATGCAATCATTTACTTTCATGCTAGTTTTTATTGCGACGTGATTGGGTGTCCGCTTACGACCCGAAAGATCATGGGCTCAAAATTCAGCTTGGTCTATGGATTTTAACAGTTTTCATCTTTGCGCCCAATGTAAATAAGTAAGTAGGAATTTGGTGATTTCATCCTTAGATTGCCTCACAGACATTCAAGCTCCAGGAATTTAGGACAAATACTGGTAAGGAGGGGTAGATAATTTATATAATTCAGCACATGCATGCTCTTGCCTATGACGACGTATGAGAGTGTACGCCTACGATTTTGGAAGGTCGTGAATTCGAATCTCAAATCTAAGTATGGATTTTTATTGGGAATACATGAGAATTTAGAATTTTAACTACATTCATCATCTAACGTCTACGTGTCCCTTTGCCTTCGGTAAAAAATTAAATGAAAACTTGCTTTGGATTCACTGAGATCATTAGAACAAAAGCAAATCAGTGATCTTTGATTGTCTATTTGACGGAAAGCCCTATTGTATTATACATGTAGAAGCAAAAAGTCATTTCTAAATTCAGTCAGAACTAATTCATATGTAATGTGTTGTAAATGTATATCATTTATGTCAACAACATTATGTTTCTTTATCTACAGTCATTCTTCGCTGATAGATTCTTTGAGTTATTTGATCAAGACGGAAGTGGAAGTATAGAACTTGGTGAACTTTTAGATGGACTGCGCATGCTCACGAAAGGAACCCCTGCACAAAAACTACAGTTCTTGTTTGACGTATATGACGCTGATGGTTTGTTAAATTCAATTTTACTTTCACTATTGAAAGGGTTTTCTTAATAATGGAAATTAAATTATTTGACCCCTCTCTTATTTCATATTATCATTTTAAGGGTGTCTCTTAGTTTCAAATTATGAGTTTTAGACATTCACTGTAATGATAATTATATGCTACCATTTCATTTATTGATCCTGAAAGTAAACAAGTGTATATCATTTAAATATTCGAACGCTAAGCTTGACGTTCTAACTTAATATATCTGTGCATGACATTTATAATTGTTCAATATATGAAAACTACGGCGTTCCATATATTAAAATATATGTAAGCTACGACGTTCCATAAAGTACAATGTATGAAAGCTGTGGTGTTCCATAGAATTTTACAATATTTTATATAGGAAGTGGAAGTATAGACCGAGATGAACTTCAAGCAGTATTAAAAGCTTGTATGGAAGAAAGTTCACTATCTTTGACTGATGAGAATCTAGAAGACTTAACTGATGTTCTGTTTGACGCTGCTGATGACGATAACTCAGGGGCGATAACTTTTGATGAACTAAAAACAGAGTTAGAAAAACACCCTGGTGTCATTGAAAATTTAACTATAAGGTACGTAACTCTAGTTGATTGTTCTATGTAGGTAAGACTTGTCTCCCTTTTACTTAAAATTTGCATACATCGCCCGATCTAAGCATATACATGTACATTTAAATAGCGAGTCTCAGCCAGTTTATAAATTTGGAATCAATGAACTTTCATTAAACAGTGATAGATGGTGTCCATTCAAGCTGGTGCTAGTTTCCCCTGCAACTTAATGTCAACGGGATGTGAAACTAAATGTGAAATACCCATTTCACATTCGCGGCCTAACACATCACAGTGCTTACTTCACGCTTTGCTACTTTGATAATAATTTAATCTGTCCAATATTCAACAACAATATTTATTACATCTTTATGGCAAAAACTCGGGTCCCGGACTCCAGGAATATTTAGTTCTGATTCGTTTACTCTATATTTCAGTGCAGCACAATGGCTTAAACCACCCAGCACAACAAAGAAGGGTAAAAGTAGATTTCGATATTTTACCCCGGATTATTTGAAGAATAACATAAGAAAAGTGGCATATTTTATTATATATTGGATAGTTAATATAATATTGTTTATTGTTGCGATGTGGCAATACAGGGAATCTAATGGTTGGGTTATGGTGAGTGAACTATTGTTTGTTTTGATTTTAATTGTGCCGTTTATATATATAGTGCGTACAAAATAACAAAACGTGTTTTGTAAACATGACAAATAAGACATTCCATTTCAGGGGTAGACAGTAGAAAAAAAATTGTGTGATTCATTTGAACAAAATTAGCATATGGATAAACCACCACCACTTGGTAAATCATGCTTGTTATGGTAGAACACTTTTCCATTACACCAACAACTAAGCCACTCGTAAAATATATCACAATTGTTTATGTTTTTGTCATCCAGAACATCCCTCGTTAGTTCATTGTATTTTTTATTATAAACCGTGCATTTATTCAATTTAAATTTTAATATATGTCAGGGGCGGATCCAGGAATTTTTTTCTAGGGGGGGGGGAGGTTCCGAAGTTTTCTAGGGGGTTCCGAACTTTTCTAGGTGGGGATCCAAACTTTCCAACCACATTAGCATTGTACAATATTTGCAGAATAATGCAACATATTGATAATAAAAACTACATAACCATTAACCGAGAAAAATTGCTTCATGATACTTAGAAATGACTTACAGTCAAGAAATACACAAATAAAAGACAGATACGTTTAGGAAATTCTATGGGGGGTCCGGAACCCCCTGACCCCCCGCTGGATCCGCCTATGTATGTACATGTATTTGCTTTCTAAAGAGCGGAAAGCGGGGTTCTAAGACTTTGCGAAATCAATATAACTTTTAGAAAAACAAGTCATATAGGAATACACATACAGCTGATGTATATTTAATCATTTATTTGCAGATTGCGAGAGGTTGTGGATTGTGTTTAAACTTTAACTGTATGTGGGTACTTGTGTTAATGTTACGTAAAAGTTTGACTTTTGTACGTATGACAAGATTGTGTGCAATATTACCCCTAGATCAACATATATTGTTTCATAAAATGACAGCTATTGCTATTGCTGGGTTTGCTATTGTTCATACAATAGCTCATATAGTCAACACAAGTAAGTATGAAATAACTTTTTATTTTTTTTTTGTTTCAGTCTGTATAAGTTTATTATCCTCGAGGGCATCCCCATCGCCACCTTACAGTACAAAACATATATGTAGCAATGCATTTTTTTATATATTTTTTTATTTGATACGCAATCATAATACGCAATACAAAACTTATAATATATTTTTATATATATGGAGACAAATAGAAAGTCGCACCATTTTATATATATTTAAGTCTTCTTATTTCTGATTGTAAAATTCAATAGTTGTCTCTAAAGCAAACTTTATTTAAGCAATGTTACATTATACACGCAATCATATAATTTTATCAGAAACCCAGCTCGAGTGTATGAATTATAAATTCTCACAATATTTGCTACAATTCTTTTACAATGTGTATTTGTTCTTTCTCGAACATTTTGGAGCAATCTAGAACTTGGTTTAAATCCCTAGTGGCATTTATTTTGCCACAGTCAGTTCCAGGACAGAAGCTTTGTTTTTGTTTTCGTTTTTTTCTTTGTGGTGTCTGTTTTATAACAAAGTAAACTAAAACAATCTTTCCTCTTCGCTTTTTGACTGTGGGTTAGATCTGTATTTATTTTATTCTTTCTGAGCCCAACATGTTTTCTTGTACCTTGTTTTAGACATAGTAGCAAACAGTGATGATAATATGAACATGGCAGAAGTACTTTTTACTGCTAAAGCTGGTATTGGTTTTGTTGGAGGAAGTGCTTATATAACAGGATGGTTACTAGATATCATCCTGGTTGTCATGGTGATATGTTCTATGCCATTTGTTAGACGTAGTGGACATTTCCAGGTAAATATAACAGAATGGTTACTAGATACCATCCTGGTTGTCATGGTGATATGTTCTATGCCATTTGTTAGACGTAGTGGACATTTCCAGGTAAATATAACAGAATGGTTACTAGATATCATCCTGGTTGTCATGGTGATATGTTCTATGCCATTTGTTAGACGTAGTGGACATTTCCAGGTAAATATAACAGAATGGTTACTAGATACCATCCTGGTTGTCATGGTGATATGTTCTATGCCATTTGTTAGACGTAGTGGACATTTCCAGGTAAATATAACAGAATGGTTACTAGATATCATACTGGTTGTCATGGTGATATGTTCTATGCCATTTGTTAGACGTAGTGGACATTTCCAGGTAAATATAACAGAATGGTTACTAGATACCATCCTGGTTGTCATGGTGATATGTTCTATGCCATTTGTTAGACGTAGTGGACATTTCCAGGTAAATATAACAGAATGGTTACTAGATACCATCCTGGTTGTCATGGTGATATGTTCTATGCCATTTGTTAGACGTAGTGGACATTTCCAGGTAAATATAACAGAATGGTTACTAGATACCATCCTGGTTGTCATGGTGATATGTTCTATGCCATTTGTTAGACGTAGTGGACATTTCCAGGTAAATATAACAGAATGGTTACTAGATACCATCCTGGTTGTCATGGTGATATGTTCTATGCCATTTGTTAGACGTAGTGGACATTTCCAGGTAAATATAACAGAATGGTTACTAGATACCATCCTGGTTGTCATGGTGATATGTTCTATGCCATTTGTTAGACGTAGTGGACATTTCCAGGTAAATATAACAGAATGGTTACTAGATACCATCCTGGTTGTCATGGTGATATGTTCTATGCCATTTGTTAGACGTAGTGGACATTTCCAGGTAAATATAACAGAATGGTTACTAGATACCATCCTGGTTGTCATGGTGATATGTTCTATGCCATTTGTTAGACGTAGTGGACATTTCCAGGTAAATATAACAGGATGGTTACTAGATACCATCCTGGTTGTCATGGTGATATGTTCTATGCCATTTGTTAGACGTAGTGGACATTTCCAGGTAAATATAACAGAATGGTTACTAGATACCATCCTGGTTGTCATGGTGATATGTTCTATGCCATTTGTTAGACGTAGTGGACATTTCCAGGTAAATATAACAGAATGGTTACTAGATACCATCCTGGTTGTCATGGTGATATGTTCTATGCCATTTGTTAGACGTAGTGGACATTTCCAGGTAAATATAACAGGATGGTTACTAGATACCATCCTGGTTGTCATGGTGATATGTTCTATGCCATTTGTTAGACGTAGTGGACATTTCCAGGTAAATATAACAGAATGGTTACTAGATACCATCCTGGTTGTCATGGTGATATGTTCTATGCCATTTGTTAGACGTAGTGGACATTTCCAGGTAAATATAACAGAATGGTTACTAGATACCATCCTGGTTGTCATGGTGATATGTTCTATGCCATTTGTTAGACGTAGTGGACATTTCCAGGTAAATATAACAGAATGGTTACTAGATACCATCCTGGTTGTCATGGTGATATGTTCTATGCCATTTGTTAGACGTAGTGGACATTTCCAGGTAAATATAACAGGATGGTTACTAGATACCATCCTGGTTGTCATGGTGATATGTTCTATGCCATTTGTTAGACGTAGTGGACATTTCCAGGTAAATATAACAGAATGGTTACTAGATACCATCCTGGTTGTCATGGTGATATGTTCTATGCCATTTGTTAGACGTAGTGGACATTTCCAGGTAAATATAACAGAATGGTTACTAGATACCATCCTGGTTGTCATGGTGATATGTTCTATGCCATTTGTTAGACGTAGTGGACATTTCCAGGTAAATATAACAGAATGGTTACTAGATACCATCCTGGTTGTCATGGTGATATGTTCTATGCCATTTGTTAGACGTAGTGGACATTTCCAGGTAAATATAACAGAATGGTTACTAGATACCATCCTGGTTGTCATGGTGATATGTTCTATGCCATTTGTTAGACGTAGTGGACATTTCCAGGTAAATATAACAGAATGGTTACTAGATACCATCCTGGTTGTCATGGTGATATGTTCTATGCCATTTGTTAGACGTAGTGGACATTTCCAGGTAAATATAACAGAATGGTTACTAGATATCATACTGGTTGTCATGGTGATATGTTCTATGCCATTTGTTAGACGTAGTGGACATTTCCAGGTAAATATAACAGAATGGTTACTAGATACCATCCTGGTTGTCATGGTGATATGTTCTATGCCATTTGTTAGACGTAGTGGACATTTCCAGGTAAATGTTTTCACCAGGGTTTATGACAGAACCAATAAACAAGAAATAGCGTCTTGGTATAGTTTAAGAATTATTTATCCATACTGCCCGGCTAGCTCAGTTGGAAGCACGCAAGTATACTGATCGAGGGGTCCTGGGTTCGATTCCCGGGCGGGGCATACTTTCGTGGAGCTTGGTCATGAAATTATGTCTTTTGCCATTTTCCATCCAACCAATGATTTTAATTATGTAGGGCAGTTGTCGGTCACTGACGAAAGTATGTTGGTTAACAGCTAAATCCAAAGATTTAGCCTTTCCAGGAGGAGTGAGTTGGTTGACTGACCGCCGTTATATGACCTATACAATGTGTTGCTACGGCGTTAAACCCATCAAACGAACAGATCTCTACTTGGTTTTACCACATGGTAAAGTGTTTCATGTTTAGTTTAATACTTATTTGTTTTAGCTAGATTGTGAACAAGTTCTAACAACTTAGATAAGTCCCATTCAAGTCTGCTTTCTAGTCCCCCGGTACTGAACTAATAGGATAAACAATATACCAAAGGCATAGGTTTTGGATGGGATTCGAACTAAATAAATATAGTTCACATAGATATTGAGGGTTGCCTTCAATACCGTAGTTTAATGGACTTACTACAGTCTTGCAGGCAACCCTCGATATTATGTCATGCATGGGTATTTTGAATAATGTTTTGGTTAATTGTTTCTTGTTTCTGTGTACATATATGACTAGTGAGAAACTTGACCACGATCATTAAAGGTTTTAAACTATGTTAACAAATGCCTAAAATATTTTTAGGTATTTTATTGGACACATATGTTGTATGTACCGTTTTGGATACTTGTTTTACTATATCCCACAATTTTCAGGTGTTTTATTAGACACATATGTTGTATGTACCATTCTGGATACTTGTTTTACTATATCCCACAATTTTCAGGTGTTTTATTAGACACATATGTTGTATGTACCATTCTGGATACTTGTTTTACTATATCCCACAATTTTCAGGTGTTTTATTGGACACATATGTTGTATGTACCGTTTTGGATACTTGTTTTACTATATCCCACAATTTTCAGGTGTTTTATTGGACACATATGTTGAATGTACCATTTTGGATACTTGTTTTACTATATCCCACAATTTTCAGGTGTTTTATTGGACACATATGTTGTATGTACCGTTTTGGATACTTGTTTTACTATATCCCACAATTTTCAGGTGTTTTATTGGACACATATGTTGTATGTACCATTCTGGATACTTGTGTTAATGCATGGACCAAACTTCTGGAAGTGGTTCATTTTACCTGGAACTTTGTTTATCATGGAGAAAGTGTCTAGATCAAAGTTTATAAAAATGGCTAGATTTGGAGACACGTTTGTTGAAGAAGTCAACTTGTTACCATCTGGGGTATGTTGGAATAGATTTATATTCAGATTATTATTTATTGCAATTGATGAGGGCGTATTTTAAGCAGAAGAAAAACTGTGATTGTACCGTATTTACCAGTTCAGTATAAAGTTAATATGAAATTTTGTAAGAGGGTTTTAAATGTGTTGCATACTGTTAGACAATAAAAAGTAAACTATCGTTCTGCAAGGATGCATCCAGTACACTCCGCTACAAAATAAACATAAATTTACGTTTCGATTTTTTTTTGCAAAACTTTTCTCCTGCAAATTATGGCTGTTAATGATGATTCCATTTTAGTGGTATGTTGAGATTGTATCCATCATTTTTATCACTTATCATAAGAAACAATGGCAAACGAGACAATATATAATATTTATGCAAATATCTTTGAAAAGATGATTTGGGTCATCTGAAAGCAAATCATATTGATAAATGAACAGTTTATTTAAAGACCTGTATGCCGCCCGGCTAGCTCAGTTGGTAGCACGCAAGTCGAGGGGTCGTGGGTTCGATTCCCGGGCGGGGCATACTTTCGTGGAATTTGGTCATGCAATTATTTCTACGGCCATTCTCCCTCCTACCAATGATTTTTCATTATGTAGGGCTGTTGTCAGTCACTGACGAAAGTATGTGCTTAGTAGTTGGTTAACATCTAAATCCAGAGATTTAGCCTTTCCACGAGGAGTGAGTAGGTTGACTGACTGCCGTTATATGACCTACAAAATGTGTTGCTACGGCGTTAAACCCAACAAAATAAATAAAATAAATAAAGACCTATATACTTTATATAAAGACCAAAACTTTATGGGTTTATTTCTAGGTCACACATCTTATAATAACACGACCGACAAACTTCCGGTACAAACCAGGAGATTATATTTTCATCCAGATACCAGAAATAGCTCAATATGAATGGCATCCATTTACTATCAGTTCTGCACCGGAAATGGAAGGTAACTTGAATAATATTCGGATAATATATTAATTCGGATAATGAACTTCATAACTAAAGTTGTTGACCTGTATGCTTTTATTAATGTTTGAGAATGTTACGACGAAAATACGTTTTGAAATTTATACTTATGTGTACCGATAACCTTATAATATAGAATTAATTTTATTATCGTGTTATCAATCTGAAAATGTAAATATGATAACAAATATTGTGCATAAAGTTTGACCCTGATCTGACCTTTCACATTTGTATCTAATAATTATTTACATATATCCCGACGAAAATCACTGCCACGCCTATTCTACACTTTAGCACATACGCTTTAATTTATTCTATAAAGCATTACCTGTAATTACATGTAATGATTACATTCAAGCTTTGATGATATACTCCGATAGGTATCGAGCATTAATACTACAATCGTATTCAATGTATGGAATATTTTCGCATAAAGGTCAGATCGGGGTCAAACTTTACGCACAATTCTTGACCAGATTTGTTTTCTTTTATTGTATTTTAATTTCATTTATATGAGCGTACTGCATGTTCCTGAATGTTAATGTTATACCACGTAACCTTTTCTATTCCCAACCCTGTCGATGGTTCTGTCAGTATGGTTTCAAAACTTTCAAAACAAAACACATCATGCATATAAAAGCCCGTGTATGCAATTATGAATACATGCACATATTTTTTATGTTATACCGTTGTCTAATAGTGTACGTTGCTAACTTATATTATAGGACATTTATGGTTACATGTAAGATCAGCTGGTCACTGGACAAATAAGTTATATGAATATTTTGATAAACTTGAAGTAAGAGATGGAAATAAATCTACTGGTAAGTTTTATAAAATAAAAAATAAAAAACTTAAAGGACGAAACCTCACTATTTAACCTTTGACTATTCGTGTTGTTTGTTTGTTGCGTGTATACATTGTATAGTCATATCATATTCGTTGTATCATTTATATTTTATATATAATTAGGTTTGATATTTTAGTACCAACGGGTCAAATCTTCGCATTTGATACCTTGTCTTAAAGCAATTGCAAAGAATAAGTTCAACTTTATATTTCCGAATTTTAAATTATAACTTTAAATCAACAGACACACTTTAATATTTGGGGTATTTCCTAACTAGACCCACGTCGGTCAGGTTAGCTAAAAACAGATGAGTGTTAAAATATGCATTTAATGATGAGAAGATACTAGAACTTGTTATTGTGCAACATTAGTATAGTTCTATTAAAAAGGTACCTTAACCATCTAAGAATGTTGAAAAAACAAGAAGCGACCAATGAAAATGTTTAATTTCAGCGAGTACGACTTATAACAAATCTATAAATAGCTTGGTGATTCCCTCAGTATCCTATTTTCGTGTTCAACAATGTGTATGCCACATGTTTCAATTCGTTCAGTTGAATGTTATAACTGACAAATGTTATTAGTAAGTGATTTCTTACGTTCTAAATACTGTTTTAAAGACTAAACTTGGTTCTATACTTTTGGCACAGTCATTTGCCTGTATATCCCTTTAATATAATGTACAATCGGAGACATTCATTAAAATCTAAAAGATATTATATTTTCGTTCCCTGTTAAAGACAAGTTTGGTGATTTTTTTATTTTTATTTACAGTAAAGTCTTCTAGACAGTTTCAGAACTTTGAAAGAGTAAGTATACTAGGATTTAATTTAGTATAAATTAGTCCCACTTTGCTACATATTTTGACGGCCATTTTGGACGCCATTTTGAATTTTAATCAGCTGTGCCAGGATACGGCAATTTGTACATTTAATGTTGAACAACATATATTAAACAATGTATCACGTGGAGAATATTTAGATACAAATGGGAAGTTCAAGCTAATTCTTTAGGAGACAGGTTTTGATAGGTTTAGTTACTTGTAAGTCAATTTAGGGTCTAAATGAAATAGAAAGATCATTGTCCGGTGTTGTTTTAATTATTACAATATATGTTGATATTTTCTCCTACTCAAAGCTTTCTTCTGAATGTTACCAATTTTCTTCAATTTTTCCAACAGGACGATATAGAAAACAATGAAAATACAAATGACGAGGTTTATCCACTAAGTCATCCACATTAGATGTGTAGTTATTTTTAAGTTTTATTTCCTTTTGTCTGCTGTTTTTTTATCGGTTTATACATGTTTTATTTTTATCTTATTTTTACTAGCGTTTGTGTTTTGTAAATTGTAGGCAGTTTTACTAGTGTAAAAATTGGTAAGATTGAGTATGACCTGTGATTGTTTTATGTCGTTTTTATTTGTTCCATTATATGTGGCCCTTTGATACTTTAGATTTTGTGTTTAGTAATTTATCATTTCATTCATTTCGTGATTTTGGTTTTTAGAATGAATAGCTAACTTTGTTGTCATTTATTTGTTTGGTGTTGTGGTGTGTAACTTGCTAGTAGAGTTGTAATTCTTTACGGTAAATTTTTTACACCGAATATTACTGCCATTAATCCAGAAGACAGAAAGGTTGAAGTGTAGAATAATTGACGATATTTTATTCCATTTGTTTAGATTATTAACAAAAAATACCACGTCTTCCTTTTTACATGGATCTTTTATTTAATATGGTCACTTAATACTTACTGAAATAAAGTTTATATACTGTAATTGCCGAACACATTCTATATCTATATGTGTTGAAAATCCATTTAGTTTAGCAAAATACATCTAATTTAAGACATGGAATCAAGGGTAGAAAATGTATCACAACAGACCATGTCCCGTGTATTTACCTATGTTATCTATGTGTATTCCAGGCATTTTCAAGAAAACAGACAACAAACAAACCAGGCAAAGCAGCATCAGTGAAAAATAGCAAACCTAAAGAGAAAAATAAAATTGTCAAAGTAAAGGTAAGTTATTATATATCCTGGTAATTGTATAATATATATATATATGCTACATGTACTATGGGAACAAAGCAAGCAATATGATGACTTGCAATAGCGTTTTAAATAAGACGATTTATAGTCATATCAGTTGCCTCCAAACACATCAGTTACAGCAACATTAAATATCAAAGACCTTCCACACAGTCACAAAGCAAAGGGGATGTTTTCAGATTTTTAAACTTTTGTTGTAAAAAGGGACGCCACAAACAATAGCCTAATGGGAATTCTACCTGGAAAGATCAGTAACAAAATAATGCCACTTAGGGGCTATAAACCAGGGTCTAGGATGCATCAATCTAACACTTGCCTCAACAGGTTCAAGGACAAATAATTTCTAATTGACTTGGTAAAAAGCGTCAAATTACTCTTAATTCGAAAAATGTTGTGTTTTAACTGAAGCATTAATCATTGGTTCCCGGTCTATGTGTATTTATATAATATTTTCAGTGTTATGTAGATGGACCATACGGTACTGGTACCCGGGAAGTATTTGACAGTGAACATGCTGTATTAATTGGTTCCCGGTTTATATATTATATAATATTTTCAGTGTTATGTAGATGGACCATACGGTACTGGTACCCGGGAAGTATTTGACAGTGAACATGCTGTATTAATTGGTTCCCGGTCTATATATTATATAATATTTTCAGTGTTATGTAGATGGACCATACGGTACTGGTACCCGGGAAGTATTTGACAGTGAACATGCTGTATTGATTGGTTCCGGTATCGGTGTAACACCTATGGCATCAATATTACAAAGTGTATGGTACAGATTTAGTGCCATCAAACAATCGTGTCCTAAATGCGAGCATGTATGGTACCCTGACGATGACACTGGGGTCATGAAATTACAAAAGGTACGTCGAATAATTGTTACTCGAATTAGTTTAACTTCTGTGCATGAATATCAGTTCTAGAGTATTGATATATTCAACTCCTACCTTGCATCTTATATTGTGTTACCTTGCATTGCTTTGCATTAACTGTAATTTGCATTGAATAGCATTCGTAGAGTCGTTTCGCATCGCATCGCATCGTATCGCATCGTATCGCATCGCATCGTATCGTATCGTATCGTATCGTATCGTATCGTATCGTATCGTATCGTATCGTATCGCATCGCATCGCATCGCATCGCATCGCATCGCATCGCATCGCATCGCATCGTATCGTATCGTATCGTATCGTATTGTAATCTATCGTATTTTTTTTGTACGTGACCTAATGGCTTTCTAGTGTCAACATTTTGGTCGTTTTTACAACATGTATCATTAGTGACGTCATTTTTCAGAGTGATCGTGTGAAGGACAATCTTAAACACTTAAAACGCTAACAAAAATGTTGTGAATCATTTTATGGCATACCCTGTATCATTGCATGAAATATTTGATTACGGTTTTATTGTTTGTTCAGTTCGTCTTCAGAGTGTGTTTTATGAACAGTTGTGTCATATCGTATGTTTTTTTTATAATTATAGACGTCAACTATACTTATAGATTTGTACATTTTTGTGAAAAAAATGACATACTTTTGTACTTTTGACATCTCAGTTTTAATTTCTTTGTTTTGTTTTTAAATATGTATCACTATAATACATTTATGATATAAATTATGTTTAAACGTGTTTTATTTCATTACAGTTGGATTTTATTTGGATAAATCGAGATCAGAAAAGTTTTGAATGGTTTCTTACATTACTAAATCAAATAGAATTTGAACAGAGCAGACATCATGGTGTACTAGAAAATTGTATACAAATGCATATGTATATGACAGCTGCACAGAAGAAAACTGATATGAAAGGTATAGGGCTACAGGTAAGTTACAAAGGGAGATTATCCAATGTAGATTACTGTTTAGTTATTTTAAACCTAAGGTAGACAACCTTAAATGTGATAGAATACAAAAAACGCTGGTTTTATTAGACTTAGGTTCTGTCTTTATTAGAGAACGATCATTTTTAGACATAAGGGCGTGATTCAGAATGAAATTTAAGTATTTTGCCAATTCTAAAGCAATAAAAATAAAATTAGACTCCAACTTTAATATTGATATTCAATATCAATTTACTTATTATTTAGACTGAATCAATAAATTTACCTTTACGATATAAGACGCTACAATCTGACTTAGAGGTGTTCAGTAACCAAGGGACCGGTCAAATGCTCTTCTTAGTTTTTGTTGTTTACAATGTGCAACTAATGGTTTGTTTCCTCGTTACAGATAGCATTAGATTTAATGTATGAAAAAAGTAATAGAGATTTGATAACTGGACTTAAAACAAAGACAGAACCTGGACGTCCTGATTGGAACAAGGTAACCATTTTATATTTAATACAAAACACCTTGTGTAACAGAGTTTGTATCTTTTATTTAAATTTCTAACTAATTTAAATAACTATTTTGATAGTGACGATACAAAAATAGGAAATTGAGTTGAAGTTTCATTATTGTTGTAAAAGTAGTAATATATTTTCAGTAAAGAATTGCAAATAAATTACAAATACAAAACGTTTTTGTTTAAGAAAGATTTTTGTTATGTTTGAAAATTAAAAAAAATCCTTTTTGCTTTTTGGCTGTATAGTAGGTCGGTGTATTTAATTGTTGCTTTTCCTGTAATGTTTGCTGATACACCTTTTGTGATATAAACATAACGTTATAATCAACTATTGTTTCAGGTATTTAAAGGAATAAAAGCAGAAAATAAAGGAAAAGTTAAAGTATTTTTCTGTGGAGCACCGGCCTTAGGTAAAGTTATAAAAGAGGCGGCAGCTAAATATAACTTCTCGTTTTCTAAAGAAAATTTCTAAGAAATGCCATAACGTTTTTATAATTTATGATAACTTGTTGATTATAAATATTCTATTCACTATTGTGAATTATATTCGTTATTTTATGATATGTGCCCTCATATTTCATCATTAATGTTTTTATCATGATTGTTTAAGTTGTCCCAACGTTTTTGTATTACTCGATGGAACATTAGAATCCAGTCTCCAGTCAAAGCACAAGTTGGAACTGAAATTACCATTTTTATCACCGTCAGAACTAGTTGGTTATATTTTGACCACTTGTGTATATTTTTATGGAGTTTTATACGTTTTGTATTTTGACCACTGTAATTTAGATATTTTGATAGTTTTACATTATAATGTAAATGATAATGATTTGTTGCCAAAACAACCGTGAAAGATCATCGTATTTTGAGGAGATGTATCCAGTCAGAGAGAATAGCAAATTTAGTGTTGTCATTGACAACATGTATATTGTAAAAGTGTCTTAAAGTTATAGAAACATACTCGTAATTGTGTACACTGTTTTTGCAAGTCCATGGTCAATCTGCAGCGTGTTCAGTTACCCTGAACGTTCCAAAACGTTCGGTGACGGAAATGTCGGAACAACTCAATCCAAAAACAACTCAACCCGAGACAACTCAATCACCTACCAACAGATGTGTTGTCCTAACTGAGTTAGAGTTGAGTTTTGCACGGGTTGAGTTGTCTTCTGTTTGAGATTCCCCGTACCCGTAACGTTAGCTAACAGTAGTTGCAAAACACAGGGCTGATTTAAACCCGATCCAAAATTCTTCTCAGCAATTAATAGGATCTGTTTACGGAGATTGGTACATGGCTTATGCGTAAATAATATTATGTGTGTGTGTGTTATTGCATGGCTTGTTGATAACATCATACATGTTTATCAAAGCGACGTTTGTTTAATGTTACTCTTCTATAGTTTTATCATAAGCAGATTTATATACATGTGTATCATATTGTTTCATTATTTTATATATAGTACAATGTACTATATCAGTATTTAGTACCTTTTTATCTGACGTCACGACGTACATTTTACACAAAAGCTGTCGGCATGGGCGAGTCCCACTAAATTTTATTACACAATTATACTCTTTCAAACCGACAATCTGTGATTTACCATTGCAATGTGTTTTAATTTTCAATTTGATACTTTTACTTGAATTTTTACATTTGTAGTGTCGGTACTGAAATCTCCTTTAGGCATTACTTTTACTTTTAGCCAAAGTATTGTCGGACAATTCTTTAAAAATGTATATTTTTTATCATTTATTTTATGTTGTATAATCCTTATGTGCTATAGTTTTATTTATTTCTAACTCTTTATATTGTAAATACATTTTGTTTATGTTTTAATAAATATCTAGAATCTTTATTTTATGTTTGTTTTGTTGATGATATGCTTTTATAGATAATTGTTTTATATGACATGACAATATATACATGACAATTTTGGAACGCAAATCTAAATAAAAAATAGAAGAAGGGGACAGTGATTCAATTATTTGATCAAAACACTATACCCTTGTAAATTGTTACGCAAAGGTCCGTAGCGCAGTAGGCTTCGATCTAGATTAAAATCTAGTGTCCCTTAGGGGGTTGCTTGACTGAACTCACGCGGGATGGTTATACCTTTCTATGGAGAGTCGACCATAATGTCGATATTTCTCCATTATTAACTTAAATAGAGAATATTTCGGAGTTGAGGAAGGGTATGTGAGTACTGATTATAGACACCGATTCAGGAAAAATAAGCTAGGTTAGCTGGTCGCCATAAAATGACTGTAATAAGGTTTCTGCCTTGTTGAAGGATTGATGTGAACCGGTTACTAAGTACAATATTGATAGATTAAAACCATGTACATCTTTATGAATGATGGATACAGGATGTAAGGGGAATAAAACGTTACTAGTATCGTAAGAAAAGTAAAACGGTGTGTATAATGACTGAATGACACCGCTGGTCGTAGGTTTGATTCCCGAGAGGGACATACTTTCGTGAAGCTTGGTCATGAAATAATTTCTACGGCTATTCTACTACCTCCTACCACTTATTGTAAATCATGTATGACAGTCGTCAGTATGTTTTCTGGTTTACAGCTTGATCAAGAGAGTTAGCCTTTCTAGGATCGGTGAGTAGGTTGACTGACCGCCGTGATATGACCTATACAGTATGTTCTTACGGTCTTTAACCCAACAAAAACAACTAAATGACACAGTTACATATTATATTGACAAATGTATCCTACATGAGAATTACAATTTGCATTTCTTAGTAAATATTGAGATGTCGTGACGTCATGTGTGACGTCATGTGACATAACCATACACGTATCACTTGTATTAATGGCGGGAACAGAGTGTAATAACTCATGTGGTATGACTTGACCATTAGATTGCCATATGTTGTCACCATTGATTGTATTCAGTCTCCCATCAATCCAGTACACATCTATAAATAAACGAATATTTATACAACTCTCCTTGGTGCATACATTTACCTCGCTAATTTAAATACCCGATATACAGTTGATAATTCATTTTAAATTGATATATATAACCTTTTGTATCTATTGTGATTACAGAAGTTATGTAGTGAGTATTTAAATCAGCAAGGTTGCTTTATGCGTCATGTAGATTAGTCTCCTCTATTAACATATACGGAGAAGATCTTGCATAAGGTTAAGTAACACTGCTTAAAGACAATGGTCCGGGAAAATAGTCTAGGTGAGCAGGCCGCCGTAAATTACCATGGATAACCAGGGGTGGATCCAGGATTTATTGCTAGGGGTGGGGTTGTCCGAACTTTTTCTACGGGGGATCAAAAATTGCAAACCACAGCCACATTATACAAATTTTGCCGAATAATGCAACATACATGTATCAATAATAAAAAAACAACATAACTTTTAAATATATGTTACGCACCGAAAAAAATTGCTTTATGGTACTTAAAATGACTTACAGTCATGAAATACACCAATGGACAGTTACATTTTGGTAATTCTAGGCCCCCTCCCCCGCTAGACTCGCCTATGATAAATCATATAAGTAAATCATACATGAAAAAATCATAATTTCTGTAAATCATTTTGAAACATATTTTACATTTACCATATTTCTGTAAGAACCAATCTAGTAGTATCAATGTATCCATAGTTTTAGGTTCTATAAGTTGTGAATGTTGGTTCTGACATTCTTGTTTAGCCTGGTACCATCTTATATCTTGTGTATAGACTTTAATACATAGATTTAATGTTGGAAGGTATGTGAAACCTGTGTTAGGACATCTCTCTGTAATATTTTATGATAACAATGTATGAGCATCATTAAATACTTTTATAAATCAAAGCGCCAAAGGCACTGAAGTTGTTCGACATAGAAATCATGTTGTGCTTCGGTCACTTCACTACGCGGAACTATTTGACCAATAATCCTAATTATCTATTTAATTTCCCATCTATTGATCTATATCAGAGTTTAACATTACGCTCACAAACTAACGATATTCCTAAACATATTACATGTAGTTTTTTTATCAGTAATACACATGCTTGAAGAGTTGCGTTCCTTCATGTACCTCAAAAAGTAGTTTTTGTAGTTAAGCTATACTGATTTATCAAAAGTGATATATATAATTGTCCGACAATGGCGAACAATTAAAAACCATCCGGACCAGACGGTCAATCCAGCGGTAATTGTTTCGATTAGCAGCTGTAACATTTCTTAGTAAGGTTTGATAATTAATTACATTAAATACCTCTGTAACAAATTGGAAAGTTGTCAGACACTGACTATAAGATTTATACTTAGTAATGGTTAAAAGCTTGTCTGTTAAGATCTATGTCTATCCAGGGAAAATAAAAAGATCGACTGACGGCATCATACATGTGTATGTTTATTAAATGTAATGTATCATTTAACATGGAGTTTACTACATTGGTATTCATTTTACAAATTCTTAATTTCAACATCATAGCATATCGACAGCTCATTCATATGGGAAGTTTTTGTATTGTATAATTTTGTTCATACGGGACATGAACCAAATTCAAATTTATAGTATATTTATACAATGTATAAGTTATTCAACAATAGACTAAATTGAATTTACGTTCGATTGCCACTTGAACGTAGGACTGTACTTTATAGTTTTAAATCATGTATTACAGGGGCGGATCCAGGATTTTTTTCTAGGGGGGGGGGGTCCGAACTCTTCTTGGGGTGTCCGAACTTTTCTAGGGGGGGGGGGTCCGAACCTCGAACCACATCCACATTATACACATTTTGCAGAAAAAATGCAATATATTGATAATAAAAACTACATTACCATTAAATCTATGTAAAGCACCAAGAACAATTGCTTTATGCCACTTAAAAATGACTTACAGGCAAGAAATACACTAATGGACCGGTACATTTTCCAATTCTAGGGGGGTCCGGACCCCCCTGAACCCCCCCTCCGCTGGATCCGCTTATGTATTAGATGCTTTGTTTAGTGAGATTTAATAATACAATTTGTATATCAAATGAACCACGTACAGTACCCACCAAAAGTTTGGAGACATATTCACTTTGTAGGCCTAATGAATAGTTTTATCTAAAATTTGATAACAGTTTATTCTGAAATGGTTCTTAGTTTTTGGTTTATTTTTTGGTTATCATCATAATTATACCTGAGACTACAAAAATAGAATAAAAGATAAGTTATGAAAAATAAATACAATATACATGGTTATGGAGACTTCAGGATGTCAGATGCCCAATCTTCTAAATGTGTTTCATCTATGAAATTCGTTTTCATTTTATTACAAACCATACTAAAATTTCTAAAAAAAATTAGTCTACAAAAATTATCATCAGCATTTAAGAATTGTAATACATTTCTTTTGTCTCCAAACTTTTGGTGGGTACTGTATGTATAATTATAAGTCATTCGGAGGCACACTGTTGTTACCGTTGGGTTTATCTTGACGAAATATGCATTTTTGATACCAAACTCGTGAACAATTAATTTAATGTGTCCAAATGAAGTACCTGTAAATATTTAAACTTTGTACCAACCTTGACAAATAAAGTTATTAGTTTTCTCACAGTTATCATCATTTAAAGCAAATGTTCCAACATTAGCTAAATCTACACAATTTTCTTGGTTATGATAATTATCTGGTTGATCACTAGCCCATAAATAATGACCACGTGATATATTGTCACCATTTAACCAATAGAATAAACCATCTGAATCACGTGATGCACCTAGCCAATATCTGTTAGCATGGTTCAAGACGCCTGGGAAAAAATAAAAAAATGTGAAAATGAAAATAAATATAAACTCTTACTGATATTTATTTTATTTATTATTTACCACGTTTTTAAGAGCGCCCTTTATATATCAAAAACATGTTCAAATGCGCATTGCAATAAACGAAATGTAACAATAAAAAACATTGATAAGATATAGACATTAAATAAAAAATAAACAAAGAAAAAATGGACAGGAGTTTAGAATACTAAATAAGACTATAAGTAAAGCTGGTTTGATTTTAAAACACCATTAAAGTATTAATTACGATTTACTATTTCTTATTAGTTATATAATAAGTATTATACATGTTCAGTAAATTTAAAGAAATGCGAAGAACTATTGTATCTAATTTTACTGGTTTCTAATCACTCTGGGTTATTTTTCTAGAATTGACATATCCAAAATGCTCAGATGAAACTATCATAACTTCAATAGATTTTAGAATTTTCAGGTTTCGCTTTTCTCATGATACAATGTATATGATGAAAGAACAATACAACTCACTTCTAATTAGTAACCATATAACCCGGATCGGTTGCGCAGTTGATAGCGCGCCTGTATTTAGTGTCCCGAAGGCGCTACTGGTTCAAATCACACCCGGAGAAGTTATACTCTTCCATGAAAATTTGAGAAATATGTATTTTTTTCTCCATTAATAAGGTATATGGAGAAGTTCCCGGCCTTCTGGAAGGGTAGGTGAGTAATGGTTATAGACAAGTGTCAGGAAAGCTAGATTAGGTGCGCTGAACGCCGTAACATAACCTAAATTGTGTTTACATGGCGTTAAACCCAGTACAAAATACAGTAACCATTCACTGTCATTTCAGTGTCAAATATATCAACACTAGTCCTTCATTTTATAAATAACAGCCGGTAAAAGATGCGCAGTAGTTAGTAGTTCTTATACAGAAAGTTGATTATGTGTTCGAAAATTTATCACATGTTTTACCTCAGAGTATGTAACATACAAAAAAGTCTGCGGAGTCTACAGAGTTCAAAGACAACATAAACATCATGATTCCAACATGGATCTGATTTCAAAACATCAGCGGCCATAACGATTAACATTAATAAATGATATATAGTCATTGCTACTACTATAACACAAAGATCATTGGGACCAGAGGACCAAGAATTATATAATAACAATTGTTTTAGCCCGTCTGGTTAATTCAGTCTGATGCACACAAGTCTACTGATCAACTGATCGTGGGTTTGATTCCCAGGTGGGGCATACTTTAGTAGTGTTTGATAAAGACATAACATATATATCTACGTACCTGTATGGATAAAGACGTTTTCTATATCAACTGTCTTCAGTTGTAGTAGGTCGGCTTCTTCATTATAACAATGTTTCCTGGCATCAGACATTGTAGACTGTATGTTGTCATATACTAAATTAAACAATATGTTTTAGTGAACAATTAATTATATTTAAAAAAATCGCATTATAAAATTTTGTTTATACATAATTAATAAATAGCAAATGGATGCATAAACAAATTGAAAAATATATATTAACTTTATTAGAAATGTTTGGTTACTGTCAATAGCTGTAATCTAGTGCTTAAAATAGTGGGTTTTCCACCGGTTTAATAGACTTAAAATTGAAATTAAAAATGATATTTAAATGGAAACTTTGTTAACTATATCATGTATAAGTTATATGTTATTAATCTTTAATTCTTTCATCAATTGGAGAGCATATGCATTAATACACATACACATTATTCAACTAAACGAAAATCACAAACATGCATGCACTATGCATCATGCATAGTTAAACATTTGTTAAGCTATACCATGTATACGTTTTATGAAGGTGTATGTTGTTTACCTTTATAACAAAAACCATTATTTCTTTCATATATATAGTCAGTATTTCTACAGAATGTAGATCCAGCACTTTGTGGTTGTGTTGTAGGTTCTGTAATAGAAAAAACAATTGTTGATGTTGAAGTTATAATTGTGGTATAAATCTGCTTCCATATACTTGTTCAGGCGACTTTACAATCTTGTATGCTAACTCCTGACAATTGAAATCACCTACAGGCATGTGATCCCTCACAGTACCCATTTACACCTGGGTGGAGTGAAACAACTGGAGGTAAATTTCTTGCTCAAGGAAATTAGTAGTGTTCCTAGTGGGCTTCGACCAAGTACTTCTCGATCTCTTAATCGGGCGTTCTACCACTAGACCACCGCTCATATATTAAAACAAATAATTATTACTTTATGTAATGTTTTATAAATTTCTTTGTACTTATATTTTTAACTGACTGATACCTAATTATGTATGACATACTTCTGCAACATGGAGGTATATTAAACACCTCTGTAATGTGACTAAACATGAATATTTAATCAGTACTGAATGACCACCCGGCAAACTTCTGAGTGATTAAAGTATAACTTGTAAGAAATTGTTTCACAATCGAGCTAAAACGATACTAAGTATCAGAGATTGTCATTTTCACAGATTATTTGGACGATACGACCTAAGAATAGGATTAAAAGACAACCTAACCATACCTAATATGTACAATTTCGTTTTACTACTGCTCGCTTATCCTTTTCAAAGACTTGTCGTTTATTTCCTATATGGAAGAAAATCGCGAAGACAAATGTGGTAGCTACTCCATGTAGTGACATTTAACTGAGATAAAAATAAAGATAAACATTTCAAGTAAATCTCACATACGGTAGAAAGTCACAATGTATGTCTGAAGACAAATGTAGTGGAAACACAATGTAGATTTTATCATTATTGTCATTTATCATTACCTTTTAAGTTGATTTCACAAATAAAATGATAACTGTTAGAGCATACATCATCATTTAAAAGAAATGTTTTATTGATATAAGATAGTGCTCCACAATTTTCCGCTGTAGTTGATGGACCGTTGTTAGGTTCTGTAGGATAGAAGTATCTCTGTAGTACACGTGTACCATCTAACCATAGCCATACACCTTCTTTATCCTGGTCACTGGCACCGATCCAATATCTCTTTGTATCCCAGGCATCTTGTATAGCAGAAAAATAAAACAATGCATTTGGTATTCAGGGGTGGATCCAGGATTTTTTCTAGGGGGATATCCGAACTTTTTCTAGGGGGGGGGGGGGAGAGTCCAAACTTTCGAACGATAACCACATTATTCAAATGTTTCAGAATTTTGCAACATATTAATAATGAAATACTATATAACCATTAAATCTATGTTAAGCACCGAGAAAATTTGCTTCGTGCTACTTAACAATGACTTATAGTCAATACACTATTGTACAGGTACATTTCGGAAATACCACAGGGGGTCCCTATCCCCCTGACCCCCGCTGGAACCGCCTATGGTATTTAAATCAACGGATTTAACCCTTTACTGGTTGTGACATGAGTTAGAAGTAGCCATTTTTTCACCTTAACTCGCTAGGGCTACTTAAAGATGCTATAAATTTATTACTAATTAACTGATAGATAATGCAACTTGACCGAGACCCTGGATGACTGTCTTTGCGAAAAAGCAAGTTGAGCCAAGATTCCAGTTACCACGGCAACTTTGGAGCGGATCATAGGGAAAAAATGCCATGTTCGCTCAACTTTAAAATACATTTTGTTTATTAATATTTTTCATAATCGCAAAATCCAGTTAAAAATCATCAATTTCAAGGCTGTGGCGGCCATTTTGAAGGAGGGGAGTCCAGACACGCAAGATTGGTTATTGAAGGGTTAATGTATATGCCACAGGTAATGGAATTATATTTAACAACAGCTTTGATCAAATCTTCTTTTATTCTATTGGTAGATTTTATTTATGACAACTGTCTGTTGTATCTATAATTTGGCTATAAAGTATTACAATGTATTCGTCCAATCGTCAGATATGCCAAGGTTCGTCATTTTTTAGTTTACTTCAATTTTTAACATGTCAACCCGACTAGCTTAGAAGCTAGCACAAAAGCCTTTTAATCGAGAAGCTGTAGTTTCAATTCCAAGGCGGGGTATAATTTCGTAGAGATTGGTCATGAACAATTTTCAACGGCCTATCTTCCTTCACCACTGATTCTAAATCATGTAGGACAGTTGTCACTCACTGACGGAAATATCCGTGCGCCTGGTAACTGGTTAACCGCTCAATCCAGAGAACTAGCCTTTCCAGTAAACGTGTATAGGTTGACTGACTGTTAGCGAATGAATCAGACTAAGTGTCAGACGAATTTTTGTCAATACACGAGACAATATATGACATCACTTTTTTGTTTTTGTTGGGTTTAACGCCGTAGCAACACATTGTATATATGTCATATAACGGCGGTCAGTCAACCTACTCACTCCTCCTGGAAAGGCTAAATCTCTGGATATAGCTGTTAACCAACTACTAAGCGAATACATTCGTTAGTGACTGAAAACTGCCCTACATAATTAAAAGTCATTGGTAGGAGGAAGAAACGCCGTAGAATTAATTTCATGTCCAAGCTCCACGAAAATATGCCCCGATATGACGTCACAGGTCACGTGATATAAGTTAAATGTGATACTTACCAGTGGGTCGTTCGGTTAAAGATTCAAACAATGTCTCCTCATTCTTATTATGTAGAATTAACAGGTCACCGTTGTCATGGTTACAACGTTGTCTAGCTTGATTCCATGTTAACTTGATATCCAAGTATATCTTATAGCAATGATGGAAGGTGGGCAGGTAATTGTAGTTTAATAAATTACATACTTTTTCTGTAAACATACACAGAGTATTCAATCGGCGCTGAGATCTTATTATCGGACTTCGAATCAATCGATTATGTTTCTTGTCACAGAGAATCAAAGCTTTCTCGTCTGGAACTTCTCGGGAATTTTTAATGCCAAGTATCAATCGTAACAATTCGGCTATTTCCGTGACGTACAATACGTTTTAATATGACAAACCTGAGTTCAGAATGGTTAAGTATATGTTGGTAGTTCTATGATCATCGAATGAGGTTATTACGGCAAGAATAATTGCATTACCTTGCTGTGTACACTATATATGTAAGTATCAAGGCAAAGTTGAATTCCATTATTTAAAACACACTAGATCAGATGGATACTATGTGTCACATTCTCATTTGATAGATTCAATTTTACAACTTTAAATACGAGTCACATTCAATATTTCTTTTTATTTTTGTCAAAATCATGAAAATCGTAGAATTCCTTCTCTTATTCCAAAACTGTATCGGTGCGTTATTTTATCAAAACATAAACTGAGTGACTGCAGTCATTTTTTTACTGGGTTTAACGCCTTGTCAACACAATGTAGGTCATTTTACGGCGTCCAGCGCACCTAATATAGCTTTCCTGTACCATTGTCTATAACCAGTACTCACCTACCCTTCTATAAGGCCGGAAACGTCTCCATGTTATCTAATCAATGGAGGAAAATTGACATTTTTGTCAAATTTTCAAAGAAGGGTATAACCTACCCGGGTGGGATTCGAACTTTACCCCTTCGGGACACAATATTTCAAATCCCTGCGCGTTACTGCACTATCAACCTGACAGTCAGTTAAATAGATGCATGGACAGTGAATGTTCTGTAAATACCATAATCTATTTGATGTGGCGTGGATGTTGTTGTTGACGATAATGATGATGTTGATGATGTTGCTGATGATGTTGCTGATGATGTTGATGTTATAACTGTATTTGAAGGATTCACTGTTGGTAAATGTATATTGTTTATAGTATTTACAGCAGTACAATTCCTGTAATTATGGTACAAGAATCATCGTTAGAGAAAAAAAAATATAATCATTTGTTACATAATTCAGCGCGCGATATGACCTTTTTTTGTTGGTGCGCCGTAAAACCCAAACAAACAAACAAACATAATTCAGCATTCTTTTCTAGCACAATGTACAGTTCAATGCATTTTTCCAGAATGTGGGAAGGGGCCTGAGGCCCTATTTTATATAGAACATTAGGTTTTATTTAAATTTAAATATTGATAGGGGAATGTAACATGAAAGATCATATTTTGGGGAAAACTGCATGATTTCAAAGAAATTAAATTCAGAAGGGCAAGGCGCTTGTAAACGGCACCTGTAGTTAAATAATGAGTATGCGAATTAATCTTCATATAAATATACGTGACAGCAAATTTACATCAGAAGAAAAGTACCATGTTTTTAGAAAGGTTGGTTAAAAGCAATATACTTAGTTTAGCCTTTCACTAAAATGTACTGAAAGACGCAAATTGCTTCGTTTAATGCCAAATTTAAAGATAAAATACATTTTGAGACAATGCAATTTAATTATACATGTATATTGCACCTTGAATTGAAATGCAAATTTTCAAATACATTTGTATTTTCTCCAGTATTGATTGGAACGCTTCCAAGCAATATTCGAATTATATGGTACTTTATTTAACTTTGGATAAAATAAATTGAGATGAAAATGAGTTAAAATCTTAAACAAGACTTACATGTTACAGAATTCTGTATGACAACAAGAAAACTTACATGTTACAGAATTCTGTATGACAACAAGAAAACTTACATGTTACAGAAGTCTGTATGACAACAAGAAAACTTACAAGTTACAGAAGTCTGTATGACAACAAGAAAACTTACATGTTACAGAAGTCTGTATGACAACAAGAAAACTTACATGTTACAGAAGTCTGTATGACAACAAGAAAACTTACATGTTACAGAAGTCTGTATGACAACAAGAAAACTTACATGTTACAGAAGTCTGTTTGACAACAAGACAACTTACATGTTACAGAAGTCTGTATGATAACAAGAAAACTTACATGTTACAGAAGTCTGTATGACAACAAGAAAACTTACATGTTACAGAAGTCAGTGTGACAACAAGAAAACTTACATGTTACAGAAGTCTGTATGACAACAAGAAAACTTACATGTTACAGAAGTCTGTATGATAACAAGAAAACGTACATGTTACAGAAGTCTGTATGACAACAAGAAAACTTACATGTTACAGAAGTCTGTATGACAACAAGAAAACTTACATGTGACAGAAGTCTGTATGACAACAAGAAAACTTACATGTGACAGAAGTCTGTATGACAACAAGAAAACTTACATGTTACAGAATTCTGTATGACAACAAGAAAACTTACATGTTACAGAAGTCAGTGTGACAACAAGAACAACTTACATGTTACAGAAGTCTGTATGATAACAAGAAAACTTACATGTTACAGAAGTCTGTATGACAAGAAAACTTACATGTTACAGAAGTCTGTATGACAACAAGAAA
Source organism: Mactra quadrangularis (assembly GCA_025267735.1). Classification (NCBI taxonomy): domain Eukaryota; kingdom Metazoa; phylum Mollusca; class Bivalvia; order Venerida; family Mactridae; genus Mactra; species Mactra quadrangularis. The sequence goes on along the minus strand of CM046295.1, from coordinate 27,572,787 downwards.
ACTTACATGTTACAGAAGTCTGTATGACAACAAGAAAACTTACATGTTACAGAAGTCTGTATGACAACAAGAAAACTTACATGTTACAGAAGTCTGTATGACAACAAGAAAACTTACATGTTACAGAAGTCTGTATGACAACAAGAAAACTTACACGTTACAGAAGTCTGTTTGACAACAAGAAAACTTACATGTTACAGAAGTCTGTTTGACAACAAGAAAACTTACATGTTACAGAAGTCTGTATGACAACAAGAAAACTTACACGTTACAGAAGTCTGTTTGACAACAAGAAAACTTACACGTTACAGAAGTCTGTTTGACAACAAGAAAACTTACATGTTACAGAAGTCTGTATGACAACAAGAAAACTTACATGTTACAGAAGTCTGTATGACAAGAATAAAACTTACATGTTACAGAAGTCTGTATGACAACAAGAAAACTTACATGTTACAGAAGTCTGTATGACAACAAGAAAACTTACATGTCACAGAAGTCTGTATGACAACAAGAAAACTTACATGTTACAGAAGTCAGTGTGACAACAAGAACAACTTACATGTTACAGAAGTCTGTATGACAACAAGAAAACTTACACGTTACAGAAGTCTGTATGACAACAAGAAAACTTACATGTTACAGAAGTCTGTATGACAACAAGAAAACTTACACGTTACAGAAGTCTGTTTGACAACAAGAAAACTTACATGTTACAGAAGTCTGTATGACAACAAGAAAACTTACATGTTACAGAAGTCTGTATGACAACAAGAAAACTTACATGTTACAGAAGTCTGTATGACAACAAGAAAACTTACACGTTACAGAAGTCTGTATGACAACAACCTGTGCATGACGTCACATCTCTCCTTCCAATCAATATACTGTCAGGTATACACTAAAATATAACAATTATTTTTGTTTCCTTTTTGACATCTTTTGTATTTTTTGTTTTGATTTAACGCCGTACCAACATATTGTATAAGTCATTTACGACGGTCAGTCAATCTACTCACCGATCCAAGCAAGGCTAAATCGCTGGATATAGCCGTTGACCGTTATCGAGCCGTTATTATAAGTATACTTCCGTCAGTGATGGACAACTGTCCACTTAGTTGTTTTTGTTTGGTTTAACACCGTAGCAACACATTGGATAGATTATTATATGACGGCGGTCAATCAACCTACTCGCCATTTCTGGAAAATCTAAATTTTTGGATTTAGCTGTTAACAAGTTACTAGTTGTATACTTTCATCAATGACTGACAACTGCCCTTTAAAAATATGTGGTAAAAGGTACAGTGGCTGTCAAAATATTTAATGAACAAGTTCCAAGGAACAATAGCACATCACTAACAAGGAACAACAACCATGACAAGATTATGGTAACCATGGCAACAAGTCATACTTACAGAGGACGTACAACCAGATGTATAAAGACGAACACCAGTAAAATCTTCCTTTGTATGTAGATAACATGACTGGAATAGTTAGTGAATACTTCAACATTTTAAACATTTTCTTATCATCAATGTAAATGAAAGTTTTATCAAGAGGACGTTTCATATGGTTACGACATTGAACTGGTTATCTTGGCATAGCTTACTCCGCGCTGGTTCCAATCGCATAAAATCCACTTTGTTGTTTCCTTGAGCAAGAAAATGTATCCTCACTGCTCAGTACTGAGGAACCAGGTAGTTGACTCGAGGAGGACCAGTATAAATTGTAAAAACTTGTTTCGCGATCGAGCTTAAATAATTTCAATTAGTCTATAATTACGAGTAATGCTCATCTTAACGATACCAGTGATATACACATGAATCAGTGTAAAATCAAAACAAACTATCAGGCCTGTTTCTAAGATAATTGGATCAAAATGTAGCCAATTGGATGTTAACACTGTTATTCTTTTTCATCTGAAATAACTAGAGCTAAAACTCATTCGAGCAAAACTTAGAAAAGCATCTGGTTCGGTCCAAGTTTGATGACAATTGATTAATAATGTGTTAACAAGGTTATACCATACCAGGCTGTGTGGCCTAGCTTTTTTACTCACGTTGATCTATGTTCGAAATTATTGTAACAAAGATCCTCATGAAACTTGAGGATAAATGAAAGCAAAAATGTGCCCGCTTTTGTGTTTACAAACAAATGTGGATGTACAACGGTCGTAGGACTTTCAACGATCCTTAAGGCTAAGCTAGCTCAGGTAAAATTAAAAGTTTTACCTGCAAGACGATTTTAAGGTTTAATGGGATACAACTATCCCTTTTTATTCCAATTGTTAAAATACTTGCAACTTTCACCTTATTATAAAGGTGACCAGTAATAAACTAACCTGGTCTCGTTCACAAACTGTCACTATATCACAATACTCGGGTTGTTTTTGTCCTAATGGCAATTAAAACCTTACCTGATCTCGTTCACAAGCTGTCACTATATCACAATACTCGGGTTGTTTCTGTTCTAATAGACAGTTATAAACTTACCTGATCTCGTTCACAAACTGTCACTATATCACAATACTCGGGTTGTTTTTGTCCTAATAGACAGTTATAAACTTACCTGATCTCGTTCACAAACTGTCACTATATCACAATACTCGGGTTGTTTCTGTCCTAATGGACAGTTCATACATATAGGTCCTCTGATGCCTGATGATAAATCTACAATAGCTGAAATGTATTGTAAACATCATATTATTTATACACGAAATGTATCATGTAACATGACATCCAATACATTTACTATAGTCACGTGGTCTATAGTCACGTGGTTTACATCAACGACTTTAAAGGTACATTTACACCTGTAGCCTGTTCAATTACCCTAAACGTTCCAAAACGTTCCGTAACGGTACATTCGGAACTCCTCGACCATTCACTGCGAATAATCTCGGACATATTTAGACGCTATTTTGAAACTACTGATGTTGAAGACAAATATACGATCGTTTAGGCAATGAGTGATGTTTCGGTTTTAATCCATAAATTTTGAAACATCACTCATTGCCTTAACAATCGTATATTTGTTTATTAGATTAGATTATTCGCAGCAAATGGCCGATGAGTTCCGAATATATCGTTACAGAACGTTTTTAAATGTTTAGCATATTTGAACAGGCTACTGGTATTCGATAATTTCCTTTTCTAGACAAATAATAAGCAGTTGCATTAACATTGTGCACCAAATCATTGCTACAAACTTTAAATGGTCGTGGTATGAGTTGTAATGTCAAAGTAAGACATACCTACAATCAATGGAATATTTCAATGTAAACTATCATAATATACAAAGTATTACGTTCTGAACCACATCCTCCATTGTTACAATGGTTACCATGGCAATACGTTTTTTACGTGACTATTTCACCATGGTTACAGTTTATTGTAGAATGGTTACCATGGCAACACGCTGTACACGTGATTATATCATGTGATTACAGTTTATTGTGGAATAGTTACCATGGCAACACGTGGTGCACGTGACTATATCACGTGATTACAGTTTATTATAGTAAATTTAAAAGTATACATACGTCGTGAACCACATCTTGCATTATTAAAAAAGTTACCATGGCAACACGTAATACACGTGACTATATCTCCATGGTTACAATTTATTGTAGAATGGTTACCAATGCAACACGTTGACCACGTGACTATATCACGTGATTACAGTTTATTATAGTAAACTTAAAAGTATACATACGTCGTGAACCACATCCACCATTATTACAATAGTTACCATGACAACATGTTGTAAACGTGACTATATCAAGTGATTACAGATTATTATAGTAAACTATAAAGTATACATACGTTGTGAACCACATCCACCATTATTACAATAGTTACCATGACAACATGTTGTAAACGTGACTATATCACGTGATTACAGATTATTATAGTAAACTATAAAGTATACATACGTTGTGAACCACATCCTCCATTATTACAATAGTTACCATGACAACACGAGGTACACGTGACTATATCACCATGGTTACAGTTTATTATAGGAAACTATAAAGTATACATACGTTGTGAACCACATCCTCCATTATTACAATAGTTACCATGACAACACGAGGTACACGTGACTATATCACCAGTCTCTTCTTGTACAATATCTAACATACGATGAGTTGATCTCTTAGTCTTACACACCTGTTATAAACACTTCATTGTACATTTAAGTTTCGCTACAAGTTCTTACACACCTGTTATAAACACTTCATTGCACAGTTAAGTTTCGCTACAAGTTCTTACACACCTGTTATAAACACATTATTGCACAGTTAAGTTTCGCTACAAGTTCTTACACACCTGTTATAAACACATTATTGTACAGTTAAGTTTCGCTACAAGTTCTTACACACCTGTTATAAACACATTATTGCACAGTTAAGTTTCGCTACAAGTTCTTACACACCTGTTATAAACACATTATTGCACAGTTAAGTTTCGCTTCAAGTTCTTACACACCTGTTATAAACACATTATTGTACAGTTATGTTTCGCTACAAATTCTTACACACCTGTTATAAACACGTTATTGCACAGTTAAGTTTCGCTACAAGTTCTTACACACCTGTTATAAACACATTATTGTACAGTTAAGTTTCGCTACAAATTCTTACACACCTGTTATAAACACATTATTGAACAGTTAAGTTTCGCTACAAGTTCTTACACACCTGTTATAAACACATTATTGCACAGTTAAGTTTTGCTACAAGTTCTTACACACCTGTTATAAACACATTATTGCACAGTTAAGTTTCGCTACAAGTTCTTACACACCTGTTATAAACACATTATTGCACAGTTAAGTTTCGCTACAAGTTCTTACACACCTGTTATAAACACATCATTGCACAGTTAAGTTTCGCTACAAGTTCTTACACACCTGTTATAAACACATTATTGCACAGTTAAGTTTCGCTACAAGTTCTTACACACCTGTTATAAACACATTATTGCACAGTTAAGTTTCGCTACAAGTTCTTACACACCTGTTATAAACACATTATTGTACAGTTAAGTTTCGCTACAAATTCTTACACACCTGTTATAAACACATTATTGCACAGTTAAGTTTCGCTACAAGTTCTTACACACCTGTTATAAACACATCATTGCACAGTTAAGTTTCGCTACAAGTTCTTACACACCTGTTATAAACACATCATTGCACAGTTAAGTTTCGCTACAAGTTCTTACACACCTGTTATAAACACATCATTGCACAGTTAAGTTTCGCTACAAGTTCTTACACACCTGTTATAAACACATTATTGTACAGTTAAGTTTCGCTACAAATTCTTACACACCTGTTATAAACACATTATTGCACAGTTAAGTTTCGCTACAAGTTCTTACACACCTGTTATAAACACATTATTGCACAGTTAAGTTTCGCTACAAGTTCTTACACACCTGTTATAAACACATCATTGCACAGTTAAGTTTCGCTACAAGTTCTTACACACCTGTTATAAACACATCATTGCACAGTTAAGTTTCGCTACAAGTTCTTACACACCTGTTATAAACACATCATTGCACAGTTAAGTTTCGCTACAAGTTCTTACACACCTGTTATAAACACATCATTGCACAGTTAAGTTTCGCTACAAGTTCTTATACACCTGTTATAAACACATCATTGCACAGTTAAGTTTCGCTACAAGTTCTTATACACCTGTTATAAGCACATTATTGTAAAGTTAAGTTTTGCTACAAGTTCTTACACACCTGTTATAAGCACATTATTGTAAAGTTAAGTTTTGCTACAAGTTCTTACACACCTGTTATAAACACATTATTGTAAAGTTAAGTTTTGCTGCAAGTTCTTACACACCTGATATAAACACATCATTGCATAGTTAAGTTTCGCTACAATGAGTTTTTAACAATGGTCTTAATATTAAATTTGTCTTAGTTTAGCGATAGATTTTCCTCTAGAATCAAGGATCGGTTATTGGTCTAAAAATCGTCAAAATTTCGATTATCAAGGTTTTGTCTGCATAGCAGAAATTTACTGTAAACCAATAGAGTTGAGATATCAAACATGTAGAACTTTACATGTATATAGTATCTACATTTTGGTGATTGATCTAACCATTTGTCTATATTCTAAATACAGAACAGAACAGAACAGAACAGATATTTTATTACGGTAACGTATACAAAGGTATCTTATTACAAACAAATGAATATAAACAATGGTTCTGTCACGCAACACACAACACAAACACACACTCACACATTCACACTCACGTGTACTCATTCACCCATTCATACACTCACAAGCTTCCAACAACATCTCACACTGACAAAATAATCAAAAACATATGGTCATACATGTATATCAATTAACATAATGTTCTAAGCATCAATGATAAATGGACATAAATGTAAATATGTACTAGTTAACAGAATAATATAATCTATGAGGATGAACTACATGACGAATATTTTCAGTAATTATAAAACTAGAATGAATAAATATATGATGCATATAACATGATATTTGAGATTAAGGAATATGTTATACAATGTATATAATAGTTCAACACGTTAAAAATAGGTTCTACAGGAATTACAAAAACAATGTATAGATCATGTAACTGAGATTGTGGTTTGATTACGTAATAAAAATGCATAATATATGTATTTAGCAAGATTTATAATTTCTTTTTTGCTTTCAGATTGCATTAATTGAGTAAATTTTAAAACGCTTGGCCTGATAAAATAATAAGATTTTAAATATTGTCTCCGTAGAATAGTTCTTAAAAATCAAGAAAATAAGTTATAAATTTGAGTTTATTCAATTTATCAACACGTTTTTTTATTCAGTGACCGCTTGTCAGTTCGGTTTTCCTCTAGCTTACCATTTGACAAGGAGCTGACAGCCACTCCCGCTCAGAAATGGAAATTGAAAATTAGACTTCAAATTTTCATGGCAAGTTATGACCTGTCGTGACTAAGAGTGGTAATCTAAATCTCCTACCACTACACCACGATTATGGCTGCGCAGCCAAAGAAGTGGAAAATGTAAAAGTGTATAGTTTATTGTAGTTTTCAGTGTAGAACTATGAAGTTCTACTTTATGTATATTTACATGTATTACAGAATTGTAATTAAGCATTTATTCCATTTTCTCTCAACTGTCTAAGTTTGAATGATGATGATGTCTGTCCATCGCTAGCAATGATGACCATACTGTATTCAGTCTTGACTGGTCTTGTGGGTCCGTGGGTGGCTAATCAAACCTATTTGTGCTCTAAAGATTTGACCACATGACGAACATGGATGAGATGGAACTGCTATGTCAATGGAGACAGGTTTCATGTTGAATACATGCTACTATAATACCATGTCTTTAAGACAAAGATCATGAAGTAATCGTGAAATTATTGATGTTTTTTAGCAGTGGAGAAAACAGACAATACAAAGACTACTTACCAAATTGTCACGACAGCCCACGTCATAAAACATCGTACCACTATTTGATACAAATTGTTCACTATAACATATCTATAATAAAATATAAAACATCGTACCACCGATACAAATTGTTCACTATAACATATCTATAATAAAATATAAAACATCGTACCACTATACTTGATACAAATTGTTCAATATAACATATCTATAATAAAATATAAAACATCGTACCACTATATTTGATACAAATTGTTCACTATAACATATCTATAATAAAATATAAAACATCGTACCACTATTTGATACAAATTGTTCAATATAACATATCTATAATAAAATATAAAACATCGTACCACTATTTGATACAAATTGTTCAATATAACATATCTATAATAAAATATAAAACATCGTACCACTATTTGATACAAATTGTTCAATATAACATATCTATAATAAAATATAAAACATCGTACCACCGATACAAATTGTTCACTATAACATATCTATAATAAAATATAAAACATCGTACCACCGATACAAATTGTTCAATATAACATATCTATAATAAAATATAAAACATCGTACCACCGATACAAATTGTTCACTATAACATATCTATAATAAAATATAAAACATCGTACCACTACTAGATACAAATTGTTCAATATAACATATCTATAATAAAATATAAAACATCGTACCACCGATACAAATTGTTCACTATAACATATCTATAATAAAATATAAAACATCGTACCACTATTTGATACAAATTGTTCAATATAACATATCTATAATAAAATATAAAACATCGTACCACCGATACAAATTGTTCAATATAACATATCTATAATAAAATATAAAACATCGTACCACCGATACAAATTGTTCAATATAACATATCTATAATAAAATATAAAACATCGTACCACTATACTTGATACAAATTGTTCAATATAACATATCTATAATACATTCAAAGTTATGATAATTAATTGACAAAAAGATTCATTTTGAAGCAGTGAATAATCCACATTGTTAAGTTTGTCTATGTTTTACAGTCATGTATGTATAATGTAGCTTAAATATATTACTTGTCTACGGAAGTACAAGTCGAATATTGATATTGAATTATCCGCACACATTAATGATCAAGACGGGCAAGGTGGGCATAGGAAGTCCGCACCCATACGTAAAAAATAAAAGAATAATAAAAATACAAGATTTATGAATAGTCTAATTTCAGCCCTGCCTAAACAAATCCCTAGGTAAGATATTTGTAAATAGGACTGTAATCGAACTTTTCAGAGGAATTCAACTAAGTATAAATCAAAACTAAGTCACGTGACATCTTAATCACGTGATATCTTACCTCATGTTCACCACATCTAGTCACGTGGTTACAATACCTAGCTTCCGGTATACGTTGACAATGAAAACATAATGGTCCAGAACTTGTCACTGTAAAATAGTATAGTCATGTAAGAATAGTCATGTAAGTATAGTTATGTAAGTATAGTCATGAAAAAGGGCTTTACGTCGCGTTAAAACAATATTTTAGTCATACTTACACAATCCTACTCACTGTACATGGGCGGCCCTAGATCTCTGGACAGCATATTATAAAAAATCTTACGACAATTTAACATATCAATAAAGAAGGATTTACGACTAATATCAGTCGTAAGACACTTGATAATACGGTTCCCCTGGGCCCGAACTTTAAAACAACGTGCTTCTGACTTTGTTTAAACAGACGATTCTTGTGAAATGTATGCCTCTTTTAGTAGGTCTCTACATACGTTTTTGTAGTCATATTAAAGAGGAACACAACCGTGGTGGTTGTGCTACTGGCAGAAATGTTTAGTACAAAGGCGGATCTAGCGGGGGTCAGGGGTGTTGCGGACCCCACTACCCTGGAAATTCCAAAATGTTCCTGTCCATATGTGTATTACTTGACTGTAGGTCATTTTGAGTAGCAAATTTTCTCAGAGCTTAACATTGATTTAATGGTCATGTAGTTATTATTATTAATATATTGCATTATTCTTCAAAAAGTGTATAGTGTGTGTCGAAAGTTTGTCCCCCCCTCTCCTAGATAAAGTTCGCCCCCCCCCCCCTAAAAAATCATGGACCCCCCCCTTGTTTAGTATCGCTATATTTTGCGGCTTTAAATCCCAAGTGCTCTATCTCCCAATAGTTTCACAACTACCTGTCCCGAAGTATTCGATTTATGAATATATTTTGCACAACCGATCCAACTCGCCCTTTCCGTTAAATTCTTGTAACATTAGCTTAAATTGAATGAACAATGGTGGAAATGATTTTTGGCTATTTTCATACGATGGGAAATAAATCCATTGAAATAAAAATATCGCCAAATACCAGTACATTAAATTCGTATCGCGGTGATAAAATGTATATGGATGTATGGAGATAAAACAAAAAAATCATTACATCGTATTATTTGACAACATTAAACGTGCACTTCATTAGTTTCCGTATCGATTTACGGATTAGTTCGTATACGTTCGTCAAGTTTCGATCGTTGCTTAAATGAGTGACAATATAAGGTATGGATAAAAATGTAACGATTGTATTATACCAAACGGTTTGTGGTGCAGAGGTAATGTACTGACTTGTCAATCGAAATACCCGGGTTCGATTCCCGCACAGGTTGATATTTTTTGTAATTTTGCAAACACAAGTAACATAGGAGCAACGTTATGACTTAATTATTACTTTTACTACTTGGCTGAATATTAATTATATATCATTTAATGACATTTTTTCTCTTTATTATCATACTTTTTTTATTCATATTCCTATTATAATTTTGTGACATTTATATGGGATCGAACCCGTAGCCTCTTGGTTGCAAGGTGGTAGGTTACACCACTACATCAAGTTTTTAGGTGCCTCTTTGTCTCCTATTTCTAAACCTTAAAGTAATATAGTCGTGAATTTACGGAGATTTCATACGGAAATTCACGACTATGTATACAGTGCATGTTTAATGTTGCCAAATTATAACACAACTGTGCACAACAAAATAAATACCTTCAGTCAAGAATCCACATAAAATCCCAAATAAAACAATGCCAATCATGTTTTACTGAGTTCAAATATAATATGAACTTTAAAGATTAAATAAGTGACCTATATTATAGAAGACTTTTATATCAGACATCATTTTATGTAGAGGACAGTCAGTAAATGTAGAAATATAACAGATATATGGAAATATCGGTGATAATGGTATGTTGTGTTGTTTGTATATTTTTCAGCGCAGCTGTCTAAGCCAACTTTTGACCTATATTTTAACCAATACAATTTGCTCCACCATAGCTGTTTGTCCAATGAAATTCTTTTACGGTATAGAGAAATGAATAAAACACATGACACCATTGGCTATATGTGATAAACTGGTGCGTATCACGTGCAGTAGCTGCTAATTTTTTACTCTGTTTATAATGAGTGACTCATTATGCTAATTGATCACACATTTGTCGTGGTACGCCCCTTGCGGCATAACTAAACTGCGAATATGACTCAGCGCTTGCTCGGAATGGGTTTTTATTTTGTCATAATTATGTAGGCCGCCATTGAACATTTCTATCAAATTGTTTTATGTTTCCCAGAAAAGAAACATAAATCGTTTGGTCATTCTGGAAAGAAGTGATTTTTAATCGAAAATCCATGGCATTGTTATTAAAGATGTTTTTAATTTTAGAATCGGACAGATTTTCCAAATTGACAAATCAGTGAAGTGGCAATATATTCGGACAAAAATTGTCATTTGAGGCTGAATTGCAATTTCGGACAAACTACATTTGACCTACAGTTAATACATGTACGCCTTCAATGACCATCATTTATACTTCAAGCCGTAGTAAATGAACCCAGCAGAGCGCCGAATATCTTTTTTAAAGATATTTCTTGTTTATACTTGGTTTAATGCCAAGTCAACACCATTTTAGGCCAGGCTCGAGTTTAAGCTCGCATACTCCCAAAATGCAAGTGAATTTTGAAAATAGCGAGTAGAAGGCTAATTTTTATTTCAACTTGAAGTTTTTCGCCAGTTGAAATTCGACAAATCGAAAAATATTACAGTCTAAACTAATGAGGCACACCCAAGTATTTTAACAGCCAGATAGATCGTTATTAATATTTAAAGATTCACCATTGTCGATATTATTTGTCTATCCTACAATAACATCCTTGTTCTATCTATAGTTAAATATAGTATTATGTTGATTTTATATTGCATACATGAATAGTAACTATGTACGCTATCAAAATTTGGAAAAAATGCGAGTGATTTTCTCTTTTTGCGAGTTGAATAAAATCGACTCGCAAAATTTAGCAAGTCAAAATTTTTGTTAAATTCGAGCCTTGATTCTATGTAATTTTACAGCGTCCGGCGCACCTAACCTAGCTTTTTCTGGACCCTTGTCTATAACCAGTACTCACATACTTGTCCCTATGGCTGAAAACGTCTCCATTTACCTTATTAATGGAGGAAAATTGACATTATTGCCAAATTTTCATGGAAGGGTATAACTTTACCAGATGGCACGTGAACCTGTACCTACTTCTGGACACGGGATTTGAAATCCCGGCACGCCCAAACATGTTTGTATTAGTAAAGAAAATAAAATTACTTTGCATGTGAAGTCACTTTTGCTTGATTTTTGTTATATATAATAACCTTTATTCCCTACGATAGAAAGGTGGTGTATACAAATATACATTCATTATAATAATATGGCCTCAGACCACAGTTATTTTCACTCTATGTTCTATATAAACACCATCACATGTGGAACATTGACTCAATCCCTGAGCAACTTAAGATCACCTGTAATTATAGAAAAAACCAAGAGAAATAATTCCGGCTACATGAAACTAGGTGTCAAGTGGCATTTCTTTCCGGCATTTCAGTTCAGAGAACACATGTTTACATTAGAATGACACTTGGCAGTAATTAGCCGGAAACATGTGCATTTTGTCTTTTAGAAAATCACTCAAAATATAAAAATTCACACTAAAACTTCATCAAAGTTTGTATTTGTCAGTTCATTCAAATGAATTCTGTCAGAAAATGTCATTTTTTCCATCTCTTTCATTTCATTCACCCTTCATATATGGTATTTTACACAGGCACTATTTTATGCGGATTCACTTCCTTATTGTGGTCAACCAAGGGCGGATAACTGTGTTCTGATTCCATATAGTATTTTAGATCAAGGGAGGTAACTCATATCAAATGAAATCTAATAATATAACAATTTCTAAGCGAAATACATCTCGAGCTGAATCGCGAGCGCTCGCGAGCACTCGCGCGAGCGTTCAGAACCAGAGCGCTCGATGTCACCCCAGCGCTCGCATTGTTGATCGCACCTCTGAAGTATATAGATTCGAACTTAATGACTTCGCACTATAATGCCCCTTATTGTTCTTTTGGTTTCAAATGGTGTCCTTTCAAAAAGAGAAATATACCCGTTCTTTTGATAGAATTCAAGAATTCAATATCTGAACTGTTTTCAGAATTACATTAAGATATTCCTTAAAAAATGGCAAAAAGATGGTTTAGCATTACCTAACATGATTATCACAACCAATAGATAGGGGTCTCCAAATAAATATATATTTGTAAAAAATAAACATAATATTCTTAGTTGTGAACATTTCAAGTCATTGAAAAATAACATTAATGAGGCAATAATAAAAATACCCTAGAAAATGACCAATGCAGTGCTCAGAAGTAGTAATTCTACTTAGTTCTTCATCATTTCTGTAAGAAACGTAAACCAACAATTGACACACATACACATGGAGTGCTTAGAATGAGTAAAATGTGTTCAAAGGCTTCAAGTCTTATAAACTTCGTTTAAACCCGAGTGCCAGCGTGAAAACTCATGCGGCCATTTTGAAATTTTGTCAGACTTTCATTCCGAAAATGCATTTTAAAACTGCTCAATTTCTGATCCGAAGAACAATTAATCGGAAAAGAACAAAACATATACATAAAAACAATGGTATAATGAACAATAAAATTTGGCTAATCATATCTGACACTGCATGAAAATCAGTTGTTTTTTGTCATAAATAAATGTGTTGAGATTTGTTTACATTTTGTCATCTTCGAGCCGAAGGACATCCCACTGGAAATTATAAATATTCCTACACTAATTGAAGAACTACATGGCTAGATGGTAACTTTTCCTACAATTTTGTAGAAAATTGCTAATTTGCTACTCAAAATGCAAAATGAAAGTTGATTAGCTATCTGACATTCTGAAATTCAGTATAAATATAAAAATATCGATATACGGAACTACTTTCTCGTACTTTACTCTGCTTGTACCTAGCACTCAATAATAGCTTAGAATGCATCGGGAACCAGTAATCAACATGGATGTCACGATCACGTTTTAGAGTTGTATTTTGTCAATTTTCGTTACTGGTAAGATTTACCTAGTTTTTTATTGGAATGAATACTGTAAATTAATTCCATAAACAAATCTTACCACTTTTTGAGTGGTGATTTCTCTGATCCGCGTCACATCTCCCTTCATATGACTGTATTACAGAACGTAAACCTGGTCGACAGCGCAATTGGAAGCGCGCCGGGATTCGGGATCTCGTGTCCCGAGGGGATACGGGTTCGAATCCCACCCGGGGAGGTTATACCCTTCCATGAAAATTAGACAATGTCAATTGACCTCCATTGATTAGATACTATGGAGAAGTTTCCGGCCTTGTGGAAGAGTAGGTGAGTACTGGTTATAGACAAAGGTCCAGGAAAGCCAAGTTAGGTGCGCTGGACGCCGTGAAATGACCCAAAATGTGTTGATACGGCGTTAAATCCAATAAATAAAATTACATGTCGTATTCTAGTTCATGCGTGTTTTTGTACTTTAAACAATGGATTTTTTCACTGCATAGGTGAATAAGCTAATGCTAAGTAGTGTATATGCACATTATAAATTCTATATCATGATGTGTTTATAAAATAAATATAAACTAACTTAACTATAAATTTGTAAAAATAATTCACCCCTAAATATCAGAGTGTAATGAAACCGGCAATGTTTGTATACGTACATGTAATATTTATAAGTGCGTACAAAAAAAACAAAACACTGTTTATAATAACAATACAGTGAACTAACCCTCGACGAGGGATGCACAGGATGACTTAAAAATAAACAACTGTGACATGTTTTACTTGTGTCTTAGTTGTTGGTGTAATAGAAAGCGTTCTACCATAACAAGCATGATTTACAGTGGTGGTGGTTTATCAACCATGCTAATTTTGTTAAAATGAATTACACAAATTTTAATTTGTCAATACTGCCTACCCCTGAAATGGATTGTCTCAATTTTAATGTTTACCAAAACACGTTTTGTTTTTTTGTACGCACTATACGTGGACGACCTGTATGGTTGGTTTTTATTTTGTTTACAAATAGTATTAACAAAAATAATGACAGTTGTTATCGTAAAATGTGTTCACTCAAATGTTTACTAATGCATTTTTTCGTTAAATTTATGCTTTTTTGTCAATCATGGAACTGTTCACAACTTTTCATGAAAAGCCAATGGTGGGTAAGTATTTTAGTTACAAAAATTAATTATGAAAGAAAATGAAATCACTAGTCATGGACTTCCTGCGACCATTTACAATGTCATAGGTTCTGTATGGTGTACTGGCAGTGATCTATCAGTGATATCTGTTGTGTATTATATTAATCCGCTTCTGTGAATATTCTGAAGACTTAATAGTATTATCGTTTACCGGTTACTTGGATTATTTTTGTGCTTATTTTGCTGAATCATTATTAATATGGCTAATTTGAGGAATAAACGTAGGAGAAACAAACATTTAATTTAGCACATGGAATACATAGTCGTTCCAACAAATTGAAACACACTCGTAGTGAGAAATTGAAAAAACACGAATGTTTATTGTTTGAATACAGTGAAAGGCATTTCTGCTTTCAAAGTCAAATGTAAGAGACCAGGATTGAAATATGTATTTAACTTAGTGTTAAAAAAAACATTGAAATATAGGGCAATGAGAACTGGGGACAAATTGTTTATCTTAAAGAATTCGTTGAAATTTGAAGGAAACAGAATTGTTGAATTGGAATTACTAAGAGACAAAATCCTAGAACTAACTATGCATAAAATTGTTTGTAACCCTGCTAGGGATTTAGCATTAAGGAATAAGCCAGCAGTTACGTTTCGTAGTGAAAGAAGGAATGGATTATGGAATGTGTTTGAATGTGTTTGTTTAGGCTGTGACAAAAGATTTATGCTTAAAACTGGAAAAAACGTGAACTTGGACTGTCATGATAGTAGGATTATGAAGGATATTAATGTTAGGACTGTATGGGGCAGCATGGTGACTGAAGTGGGGTGTTCCAGTACCAATAAATGCTTGTTACTATGTCAGAGTCAAAATATTCTGCATTGGAAAAAGATATTGGAAATTGGTGGGGAAGTGTGTTAGATGAAGAGATGGTGAAGACTGGAGTGGAGAAGAGAATGTCAGAGGATGAAGATGACTATTTCCAGTGTGTACCAGCAATTACTGTAATCGCAGACGGTGGCTGGAGCAAGAGGTCCCACGAGCACACATACAATGCTATGGCTGGTGTAGGGGTTATTTTTGGTGCGAAGACTAAAAAACTTTACACATAGGTATTAGAAATAAATTATGCTATGTATGTAGCCGTGTCAGGAGTAATCATGTGGAGCCAATGATACATGAATGTTTTAAGAATTGGGACCAAAGTTCACAGTCCATGGAATCAGATATTATACTCAAAGGATTTTTAAATTGTGAAAAAATACGGGATTATATTTATGAGAAAATAGCGGATGGCGACAGTTCAGCGTATGCCAATATTGTAAAAAGTGTGCCTGTTTGGGGACCATATGTAGAGATATTGGAGTGTAGTAATCTTTCTACCAAGTGTTTGCGGTCAAACCTAGAAAAAATGATAAGTGAAAAACTCATTACAAAGGGAAGGGATTATTAACCAAGCTCAATATTAGGACAATTGTGTCTGGTGTCCGATGTGCCATTAAACTACATATTATGGGAGAAAATGTTTCACTGGCTGCTAAAAACAGGACATTAGAAACGCTGGTAGACATGTGTTAGGTATACATAATATATGCTCTACAGAATTCTGTGAATTTAAGAATGAAGCAGTAGATAATGACATTTGAGACCCTCAGGATGATATAGATGAAGACATCATAGTTAATCAATGAAGTTACTGGGAAGAAAGTGTTAGGGATCTTACAAAAAAATGAGGAAATGAATTTAAGGAAGGGTGGTTTGTGTGAAGTGCTTATCAGTGAAGATTTATTAAAAAATGTCTTTTTTATTTTGAATAGACTTGCTGAGAAAAGTCATAGACTATTAGGAAACTTTAATCAAACCTTGCAGAAAGTTGGATGCACATGAGGTGCAAGTTTGATGGTGGCAAAACGGCCAACAAGTGCTTCCGTGTTTCATTTTTTGCCAGATGTTTTGGTGGGACATTTCGCTCAATACTTGGCCCTGCTAAGTCTCCGCAAGCATACACGAAAATTACTGGTGAATTAGCTGATCCTATTTTTCTACAAACCTACCATCGAAGAGCACGAAAGCATGTTAATACTGTCAAATCATCAAAGAAATTAGAAAACGTTTTCAAAAGAAAGAAGCGCAAGTTTATAAATGTAACAAAAACTAATTCCAAGAAATCCAAAAATGTAGATTATGGAGATGGGGTATTAATTGATACAGCCGACATATCAAGCGAACATCTTCAAAAAGAATGTCAGGCGTATTACGATAAAAATGTGATAGTAGACAAAAATGCAATAGAATTAATAGAGCTTCAGACAAGAGGTCGAAGTAACAACAAAATGTGGCTGAATGAAAGAAAAAAAACGATTAACAAGCTCAAATATCATAATTATGTAAACTTAACCGAACCCACAATAAAGTCTTTCTGCAATCTCTCCGAATGTTTGCCTTTAACATTTCAACATTTACTGACTTTGGGTAATGTACTTTAGATAAGGAACTGTTATTTCATCAAATTGGATATATTCACATGAACAACCTATTTGATGGTACATTTAATTTTGTTTAGTATTGATATTTCTTATAACTAGATTAATTTTTAGCTCGACTTTACGAAGTAAATGGAGAGCTCACCCGCCCTAGCGTCTGCGTCCGCGTCCATATTTCTGATTAAAGTTTTTGTGCAGTAAAATATTTTTTACTATAACTTTTTTATTTCTTAAGGTATCAACTTCAACCTTTAAATATATATGAACCTATATAGTATATACTAGAAGTGTTCTTTTAACTAGCATGAGAGTATATTTAAGGGAACTGGTATTTATTTATTAACAACACAAAAGAAATAAAAACATTCATTTCATTACAAGGACAGTATTCGTGTACATAGATATTACATAATCATGTTATACAGACTACTGTAGCAGTGTACAGGAAATTATTTCACTTTTCTGATTGATTGTTTAATTCGTGCATCTGCGTGTAGCAAGAGGGGAGTCCAATTAAATTTGTTCTAGAATCTTTAATCAATCTGTAGGGAATAGTGTCGACGAGATTTGTAAAAAGATACATTCTGTTTGAAGATAGAACCTACAGCCCCAAACTGCACCAACTCAAAAATCCTAACTTGATCTAGTTATGAACTCGGGATTATAAATATCATTTCCGTGTTAAAACTTATTACCCGTCGTAAAAAGATTAAATGTTTGAAATACATGTACATGATATCAATGCACAGTCAGGAAAACAAAAACAGAAAGTCTAGCTAATTAAGCTACTTGCTAAAAACACCTTAAGGTGAGAAAATCGATATCCAGTTAATCTGATTGTCGTAGTAATGGATCAAGTGTGTGCAGTAAAATGGGTTTTGGGGGCCAGTTATGAATGTCGGTGTCTGAAACATGAATTTCCGTTATAACGGATACAAATATTGTACAAAAGTACCTTAAAATGTGTCAGTATAAAGAGATGGTCGTTGTAATATGTGTCGTTGTATTGAGATCTGACTGTATTTTGTACGCAAATGAAGTTATTGAAGTTTATTCACTATGGCTATGACCTTTTAAAAATAATTATAATATTACAGTAACATATTACATCATTAAACATTGAATTTTCTTTCGCAAACAATATCTTGATCCGCCCGCTTAAGTCAAACACAACTTTTAGAATATAACAATGACTATCTAAAACGTTTCATATTATGCATGATGGTATAATCAGATTTAAAACAAACACTTGTCGATAGTTATATTGATAATAAAGCTAGTCTAATGGTATTTATCTTATTTCACGGCGTCTCAACGCCGTGATATTGTGGTGGGTAGATTTTGATAGCAATGGGCAAAAGTCACGTGATATAAATCCTTTCGATTTCCACTGCCGACAAATTTATTGTTTTTAATGCAGTCATAGTACAGCCCATTTCCGTTAAAGGTAAATAGAAAAAGCATTTTTGGGGGAAACCATATAAACAATTTTTCTTGCAACAATGCAACACGCGAAAAATCAGCGTTTTATATCAACACATTTCCGCAAATCCTTTCGAATCACACGAAAAAGGGTAGGTATAAATCGCAGACCAACCGGACCAGCAGACCCGTTTAGTGTTCGGATACAGTTTAACAAATATGCGTATCATAATGTGTGTATAGTACATGCATGTATATAAATGATATTTGCCAAAATTTAATTTGAAAAGATAAGATACCATTATCGAAATTATATTCTAAGAAATTAGTTTGCAGACTTTAACTATTAAAAGAATCGTCGAATGCTTCATCACATATTGTTGTAAATATTACATATTTCAACTGTTAGAGCCTTTATCATTTGAAAACTAATTTGATATGATTCAAATATAATATTTTAATTATATACCTTTTTTCTTTTTAGCCGACTGTATAAATAAAGAAGCGTTATCGCGTAACATTGACTTTTAATTCTTACTTTTACTGAGTTCTATTGGCGATCTTTTCTAACAATGATTAAGGGCAGCGGACCAGTTAATTTTAAGAGCGTAAGAGTTACGGACCAGGGTTGAGTTCAGTAACTGCGAACGTTATAGAACGTTCGATCTGTAACGATACATTCGGAACTCCTCGTCCATTTGCTGCGAATAATCTCGGACATATTTGGGCGCTATTTTGAAAAGTCCGGTGTAAAAGTAAACAAATGTACGGCCGAGGAGTTCCGAATGCATCGTTATGTAACGTACTGTAACGTTTTGTGTAATTGAACTTGCTTCTGGTTATAGATCGAGCAAATGTAAGATTATTTTTTTCAATTATGAAGAGTTTGGTACTATATTGACGGACTATTGACCAGACGTATTACTGCAGCGGACCAAGTAATTTTAAGAGAGTTAAAATGACGGACATTTACACCTAGGTGAAAAGCTCGCCAGTTTTTAATTTGTCGAATGGATTATGATTTCTCGAGTCCGAGTAAATTCATTATTAAGAAAAATGATTTCTATTCGAAATAGTTTGCCTTTTGTATTTAAGTGCATCTTTTCGGAATTAAAATACATGTTAAATCCTTTCGTGTATCCGGCAACAAAATTCTTCCGTAACAAGTAAAGTAATGACTACTCTCCAATACACCGGTTCGAAAGATTCACTCGTTGACTTTCTACCTCTGCTTAAATACTATGCGCAAACTGATATTTCTATTTTAAGGCAGAGACACATATACGTTTAGATTGCATGACTGTCTCGTGATTAAAAAATAAATGCAACAAATGTTCACGCCTGTAATATCAAAATGTCGAAATTCAAAGATGTTGGACAGTTATGCATTAGTTAGATGATTGGTTACACGGATTGGTAAGAACAGATCCGCAAAGTAAGGAGCACTTGACTAAACAGAAGCGATAAGTCGTGTAAATAGCTTCTGTTCTGAAGACTATGTTTTCCCTTTTGCCGATCTTTTTAAGCGTCATGCAAATATGAATTACTGGAAATAAATCCAACTAGAACCAAACATCCTGTCGGCATAAAGATGGTGTCTAGATCCAGACTATTCGCGTACTCCAAGAATGTCAAGATTCTCGATCTAACTAGTATCGAGAATCTTACTAGGCTCTTGGAACGAGAATGTTACATTTGAACAGGAAAACGTTTTATAACAAGTTACCTTTTTATTTCTGCAAAACATTAACATGACAATTCAATATAATGCTTTTGAGTTACCTTTAGATTATACATAATAATTTCTGTTTGCCGAGACAATCACTTTGCTGCATTTCGCAGCAATTTTTTACTTGTTAGATATATGTTATTGATCTGTTTTATTAGACACATTCGTCTGTGATAATATGTGCTTGTATCATACTTTTAATAATCCTGTTTTTGAACAAAGTCTTTTCCTTAATAATTGTTATTTTTTCTATTTTTTTGAAAAACAATTTGTTATTCCCTTAAATGGACCCCATTGGAAATAAGTTTTCAGCTTAATGGGTTATCCTCAGGTTCTTAGTACTTGATTACAACACATGTCTATTCAAATATATTATTAAAAGTACGTCGAGCTATGGTTGTACACTGTTTTAAGTCATAATATGCTACTCAATAGTTTTTAGTTCATCATGTCTTATCATCATATATACTGGTGTTTAACTTTTATCTGTGATTTTATGGAATATTTCTGTGATATTGTATTATAATGTGCTAATGATCTTAAATATCAATAAATAAATAAATCAATGAAGCATTTCATTTAGCGAGTAATAAAGGGGAGTTACTCTGACTTAATATAATCAAAGTACTGACTTCACCAATTGAAGTACTCTGTGGTATGAATAAACAAGCACCCTGGAATAAACGACATGAGTTACACATCAGCGATTATGAATTAACTGTATCACATGTGTATTTTCAAACGAGTATTTTCTTAAATATACGTCACAATGACATTAGCAACATAGATCTAATATGTACAATGTTTATTTTAAACAATAAGTATAACAAATGCTATATTAACTATCTGTAATTCCACATACAAAAAATACTCGCAAACAATATCATACTTACATACTACATGTCATACAAAACACATCGAAAACAAAGAAATATTTCGTAAGTGTGACGTCATAAATTTCTATATTAATACTATAGTTTGTACATCATGCCTATATTCATAAAATTTTTGCTCTTCATTCCTATATTCATACTTTATTTTTTATCTTTCCTACATTTCTATATTCATACTATATTTCGTTCATTGTACCTATATTCATGCTATATTTTGATTATCACTTCTCGATTCATGCTATATTTTGTTCATCATTCCTATATTTCTATATTCATGCTATATTTAGTTCATTATTTCTATATATTTCTATATATTCATGTTAATTTGTTCATCATGTCCATATTCATGCTATGTTTTGTTCATCATTTCTATTTTCATTTCTATATCTTATATTTATACTTTATTATGTACATCATGCCTATATTCATACTATTTTTGCTATTCATTTCTATATTCATACTTTATTTTTTATCTTTCTTATATACAGTCCTATATTCATACAATATTTAGTTCATTGTACCTTTATACATGTTATATTTTGTTCATCATTCCTATATTTCTATATTTATACTCAATTTTGTACATTATGCCAATGTTCATACTATTTTTGCTCTTCCTATGTTCATACTTTAAATTTTTATTATTCCTATATTTCTATGTTCGTACTTAATTTTTGTTCATTGTACCTGTATTCATGCTATATTTTGTTCATCATTTCTAAATTCATGCCATATTTTGTTCATCATGTTTTTCTTCATACTATATTTTAATTATCATTTTAATATTTCTATATTCATGCTATATTTTGTTCATTTTTCCTATATTTCTATATTCATGCTATATTTTGTTCATCATTCCTATATTCAAGCTATATTTTGTTCATCATTCCTATATTTCTATAATTATGCTATATTTTGTTCATCATTCCTATATTTCTATATTCATTCTATATTTTGTTCATGCTAAATTCATGCTATATTTTGTTCATCACTTTTATATTCATACTATTATATGTTCATCTTTCCTATTTTTCTATATTCATACTATATTTTTTGCATTATTTCTATATTCATAGTATATTTTGTTCATCTTTCCTATTTTTCTATATTCATACTGCATACAAGTATTATGTTCATTATTTCCATATTCATGCTTTATTCATACTGTATATTATGTTCATTATATTTATATTCATGCCTTATTTTGTTCATCATTCCTTAATTTCATTATTCATGCTACTTTTCTTTTATCATTTCTATATTCATGCTATATTTTGTTCATCATTTCTTTATTCATACATGTACTAAATTTTCTTCCTTTTTTATCTCTATATTCAAGCTATATTTTCTTCATTATTTCTATACTTGTGCTTAATCTTATTTATCATTTAAACATTCATACTATATTTTGTTTATCTTCCTACATTTCTATATTCATACAGTATTTTATGTTCATTATTTCTTTATTCATGCTTCATTGTGTTCATCATTCCTATATTTTTGTATATTTTTAATATCCATGATATATATTTCATTTATCTTTCTTTTTTCTATATTCATACTATATTTTGTTCATCTTTCCTATATTTATATATTCATGCTACATTTTGTTCATCATTCCAATATTCAAGGTTTATTTTGTTCATCATTTCTTTATTTTAATATTCATGCCATATTTCGTTCATTATTTCTATATTCATGCCATAAGATGTTCATTATTTCTATATTCATTATATATTTTGTTCATCATTTTTATATTCATACTATAATTTGTTTATCTTTCCTATATTTCTACATTCATACTAAATTATGTTCCTTATTTCTATATATTCATGCTTTATTTTGTTCATAATTCCTTTATTTCTATATTCATGCTACATTTTGTTTATCATTTCTATATTCATGCGATATTTTGTTCATCATACCTTCTTAATTCTATATTCATGCTTTACCCTGTTCAGTGTTCACCATTTACATATTCATACACAATTTTGTTCATCTTTCCTATATTTCCATATTCATACTGCATATTATTTCCATTATTTCTACATACATGCTTTATTTTGTTCATCTTTCCCATATTTCAGTTAATTCTATATTCATGCTATATTTTGGCCATCATTCCTATATTTCTACATTCATACTATAGTTTGTTCATCATTCCTATATTTCTACATATATACTATATATTGTCCATCATTTCTAAATTCATGCTATATTTTGTTCATCATTCATATATTCATGCTATATTTTGTTTATCATTTGTATATTCACACTAAATTTTGTTCATCATTCCTATATTTCTATATTCATACTAAAATATGTTCATTATTACTACATATTCAAACTTTATTTGGTTCAACTTTCCTATATTTCTATTTTCATACTGTATATTATGTTCATTATTTCTATATTCATGCTATTTTTCGTTATCATTTCTATATTCATGCTATATTTTGTTCATCATTCCTATATTTTTTTATTCATGCTATATTTTTGTTCATCATTTCTATATTCATGCTATATTTTGTTCATCATTTCTATATTCATTCTCAATTTTGTTCATCTTTCTTTTATCTCTTTATTCAAGCTACATTTTGTTCATTATTACCATTCTCATGCTTTATTGCTCTTATTTATCATTTATATATTCATACTATATTTTGTTCATCTTCCTACATTTCTATAATCATACAGTATTTTATGTTCATTATTTCTATATTCATGCTTCATTTTTATTCATCATTCCTATATTTCTGTATTTTTTTTAATTCATGCTATGTATTTCATTTATCTTTCTGTTTTCTATATTCATACTATAGTTTGTTCATCATTCCTATATTTCTATATTTATGCTATATTTTGTTCATCATTTCTATATTCATGCTATATTTAGCTCATCATTCCTATATTTCTATATTCATGCTATATTTTGTTCATCCTTTCTATATTCATGCTATATTTTGTTCATCATTTCTATATTCATACTATATTTTGTTCATCACTCCTATATTTCTATATTTATGCTATATTTTGTTTATCATTACTATATTCATGCTATATTTTGTTCATCATTCCTATATTTCTATATTCATGCTATATTTTGTTGATCAATCCCATATTCATACTATATTTTGATCATCATTTCTTTATTCATACTATATGTTTTATTCATTATTTTCAAATACATGGTTTATTTAGTTCATCATTCCTTTATTTCTTTATCCATGCTAAAATTTGTTCATCATTTCTATATTCATGCTATATGATGTGCATCATTTCTATATACATGCAATATGATGTGCATCATTTCTATATTCATGCAATATGATGTGCATCATTTCTATATTCATGCAATATGATGTGCATCATTTCTATATTCATGCAATATGATGTGCATCATTTCTATATTCATGCAATATGATGTGCATCATTTCTATATTCATGCAATATGATGTGCATCATTTCTATATTCATGCAATATGATGTGCATCATTTCTATATTCATGCAATATGATGTGCATCATTTCTATATTCATGCAATATGATGTGCATCATTTCTATATTCATGCAATATGATGTGCATCATTTCTATATTCATGCAATATGATGTGCATCATTTCTATATTCATGCAATATGATGTGCATCATTTCTATATTCATGCAATATGATGTGCATCATTTCTATATTCATGCAATATGATGTGCATCATTTCTATATTCATGCAATATGATGTGCATCATTTCTATATTCATGCAATATGATGTGCATCATTTCTATATTCATGCAATATGATGTGCATCATTTCTATATTCATGCAATATGATGTGCATCATTTCTATATTCATGCAATATGATGTGCATCATTTCTATATTCATGCAATATGATGTGCATCATTTCTACATAAATGCTATATTTTGTTCATCATAATTATTTTCATTCTATATTTTATTCATCTCAACTTTATTTCTATATTTATGATATATTTTGTTATTCATTTCTATATTCATGCTCTATTATGTTCATCATTCCTATTTTCATACTATATTGCATTCATCATTTCTATATTCATACTTTTTTTTGTTCATCTTTCCTATATATCTATATTCATACTATATAATGTTCATTCTTACTATATTCGTACTACATTTTGTTCATCATTTAACTATTTCTATATTGATACTGTATATTATATTCATTATTTCTATATTCATGGTTTATTTTGTTTATCATTTCTTTATTTTAATATTCATGCCATATTTCGTTCACCATTTATATTTATATGCTATGCATGTATGATGTTCATAATTTTTATATTCATGCTTTATATTGTTATTCATTTCTATATTCATATTATATTTTGTTCATCTATCCTTTATTTCTATGTTCATACTGTATACTTGTATTATGTTGATCATTTCTATATTCATGCTATATTTCGTTTATCATTCCTATATGCATGCCATATTTTGTTCAACATTACTATAGTTCTATATTCATGCTACATTTTGTCATCATTTCTATATTCATGCTATGTTTTGTTCATCATTCCTATATTCATACTATATTTTGGTCATCATTTCTTTATTCATACTATATGTTTTATTCATTATTTCCAAATACATGGCTTATTTTGTTCATCATTCCTTTATTTCTATATTCATGCTATATTTTGTTCATCATTTCTTTATTCATGCTTTATGATGTGCATCATTTCTATATTCATGCAATATGATGTGCATCATTTCTATATTCATGCTATATTTTGTTAATCATAATTATTTTCAAACTATATTTTGTTCATTTTTCCTTTATTTCTATATTCATGATATAGTTTGTTATTTATTTCTATATTCATGCTTTATTTTGTTCATTAATTCTTTATTCCTGATTTATATATTGTTCATCATTATTATTTTCATACTATATTTTGTTCATCTTTCCTTTATTTCAATCTTCATGCTTTATTTTGTTTATTATTTCTATATTCATACTATATTTTGATCATCTATCCTATATTTCTGTATTCATACTGTATACATGTATTTTGTTTAATTATTTCTATATTCATGCTATATTTTGTTTATCATTACTATATTCATGCTATATTTTGATCGTCATTCCTATATGCATGCTATATTTTGTTCATCATTCCTATATTTCTATATTCATGCTATATTTTGTGCATCATTTCTATATTCATGCTTTGTTTTGTTCATCATTCCTATATTCATACTATATTTTGTTCATCATTTCTTTAGTCACGCTACATGTTTTATTCATTATTTCCAAATACATGGTTTATTTTGTTCATCATTCCTTTTTTTCTATATTCATGCTATATTTTGTTAATCATTTTTATATTCGTACAATATTTTGTTCATCTTTCCTATATTTCTATATTCATACAGTATTTTATATTCATTATTTCTATCTTCATGCTACATTTTGTTCATCATTTCTATATTCATGCTATATTTTGTTCATCATTTCTATATTCATGCTATATTTTGTTCATCATAATTATTTTGATACTATATTTTGTTCATCTTTCCTTTATTTCTATATTCATGCCATATTTTGTTAATCATTTTTATATTCGTACAATATTTTGTTCATCTTTCCTATATTTCTATATTCATACAGTATTTTATATTCATTATTTCTATCTTCATGCTACATTTTGTTCATCATTCTATATTCATACTATATTTTGTCCATCATTCTAATTGCTTATTTTCTTTAAATGTCAATATTTTGGAATTCAATAATACAAATGTAAGGAAATTTTAAATTGGATTATCTCCCTTAGATATACTGTAAGAAGAAATTACCAAGTTTTTGACTAATACATTTGGAGGGTACTGTATTAACATATTTTGTTTACTTTCCTAGCATGAAGAGCATACATGATCTTGATGTTTACTGTCTTATATGCTTAAACATTCTTCACTATAAAGTTTTCAAAACTTCAACAAATCACCTGAGAGCCAGCCAATTAACTCCCTCTGAGACTTGAACTCAGAACCCCGAAACAAAATCTATTGTCATCAGTTACAATTTAAACTAAATTAATTTATTATTCATAATTTAGTATTCTACATCGTAAAATGAAATCCCATCATTCATTGTGATATATTGTCATATATTTTTGCGACTCACGCTATCGCATATTAAATTGAATTGAAATATCCTTTAATCTACGTTAACAATGTATTAAACTATTTTTTGTTTATTTGTTCCTAATAATATAGCAATTAATGCTACTGGAAACGACAACTTCAAACATAAGTCACCGTTTTCGCGCATACGAAGTTGAAACAAATCTCCGAATAACAGTCTAATTCAATTAAAATTCTCATAATGCTATCATAGCTGCACTGTAAATACCATTGTCATAGTAGCTTTATGGTAATCAATGACACAAACAATTAATTAGATAATCACACAACTATACGTATGACATTATGAACAATGTTCCATTTGTTGATTAAAGACTAAGTGAGTATTTCAAATAACCAAAGAACGGACTAGTTGTACTTTCAAGTTACTTGTCCGTGAACAAATCATTATTTTTTTCAGATTTCGCCATCCCTGATGCAGCATTAGATCAAATGAGTAAAATGAAGAGTTAGAAAGCATCCATGAAGGAATATGAACATGTACATGTTTATTGTATGTGCATTGAGATGAATGATTTTGAACTTTATTTATTCATAGTTGCATAATAACAATGTATTAAATTTGTTAAAATTTAATTTAAGTATGTCTTTCCAGGCGCCATTTGAAACTATATAAAAATACACGATCGTTTAGGCGATGACTGAAGTTCCGTTTTTAATCCGTAAATTTAAAATTACACAGTTCAATGATACCGATGAACAATATTTGCTTCAATTCTAAACAAACAAATATGTTTAGACAAAGATCTGTGTAAACTACAAGAACTATTTTGCGTAACCGTTGCTTGCCTCGCGAAGGTAGTAAAATCACAAAAATCCGGTGAAGACCTCCACGAATCCTTCCGAGGTTATTCATTCATGAAAGGTCGAAGGTGTTCCAAATGGCTAGAGTGCCATTGAGTTGGCCTATATGTAATGATAGAAATGAAAGGAATCAAACTTGCTGGAGTGCCACATTCGGAAAATCCTCGGCCATTCGCTACGAATAACCTTGGACATATTTAGGCGCCATTTTGAAACTATGTAAACAAATACACGATCGTTTAGGCAAGGAATTAGTCTCTGGATTAGGCGATGACTGAAGTGTCGTTTTTAGTCCGTAAATTTGAAAGTACTCATTTCAATGGTACCGATGAACACTATTTGGTTCAATTAAAATAAATAAATATGTTTAGACAAAGATCCGTGTGTATACTACAAGAACTATTTTGTGTAACCGTCACCTGCTTCGCCTCGCGTAGGTAGTAAAATCACCAATATCCAGTGAAGACCCCCCCCCACGAATCCTCCCGAGATTATTCATTCATTTTAGGTCGAGGGTGGTCCAAATGGGAGTGCTATTGAGTTGTCCAATTTGTAATGATAGAAATAACAGGAATCAAACGTGCATGAATGCCATTGAATTGGCTTAATAAAATTATGTAATGATAGAAATGACTGGAATCAAATTTGCTGACGTGCCATTTAGTTGACTCATATGTAATGATATAAATGACTGGAATTGAACTTGCTGGAGTGCCATTGTACTAGTTTATTAGTAATGAAAAAAATGACAGGAATTAAACTCGCTGGAGTGCCATTGAATTGGCTTATATGTAATGACAGAAATACAAGGATTTGAGCTTACTGGAGTGCCATTGAGTTGGCCTATATGTAATGATAGAAATGACAGGAACCAAACCTGCAATAGTGCCAATAAGTTGGCTTATATGTAATGATAAAAATAACAAAAAATGAATTTGCTGGAAAGCCATTGAGTTGGCTTATATGTAATGATAGAAATGACAGGAATCAAACTTGTTGAAGTGCCATTGAGTTGGATTATATATAATAAGCGATATAAAAGGAATCAAACTTGCTGGAGTGCCCTTGAATTAGCTTATATATAACAAGAGATATAAAAGGAATCAAACTTGCTTAATGCCATTGAATTGGCATATATGTAATGACAGGAATACAAGGATTTGAACATACTGGAGCGCCATTGAGTTGGCTTACATGTAGTGATAGAAATTACAAAAATGACAGGAATTGAACATGCTGGAGTGCCATGGCTTATATGTAATGATAAAAATGACCAGAATTGAACTTGCTGGAGTGCCATTGAGTTGGCTTATATGTAATGCTTTTATAGAACATCTCAATAAAGCTAAAAACATGTACATTGTATATAAAATGAAAATGAATACCAAGCACAGACTTTAAATAACATTCCGTTCAGCTAGTCACAGCCTTGTTTCGCAATTAAGGCCAAATTATGTCGGTCTGCAAGCTGGCTTTTATAGCGGAACTTTACTGTTAATAAAATAAAAATACTAATCGTTAACACCTTGTTAATCAGTCAAACTGTTTATAGACAACAATCAATTACCATGGTATTTTAGACTGGAATTCACTTCCAGAAGAAATCAAAGCTGTGAAAAATTTTCAGAAATAAAAACTTCTTGTCAAAAAATATTTACTTAGTAAACAGGTTACA
The DNA here is from genome assembly GCA_025267735.1 of Mactra quadrangularis. Lineage (NCBI taxonomy): Eukaryota > Metazoa > Mollusca > Bivalvia > Venerida > Mactridae > Mactra > Mactra quadrangularis. The sequence goes on along the minus strand of CM046295.1, from coordinate 27,542,537 downwards.
GAATATACCCAAGATTTTATATACTATTAATACATGTTTTATTAGATGTATACTATTAATACATTTTATTAGACATATGCGTCTGTGATAATATGTGCTTGTAGCATACTTTTAATAATCCCGTATTTGAACAAAGTCTTGTCCTCAATAATTGTTATTTTTTTCTTTTTTTTTAAACAATTTGTTATTCCCTTAAATGGACCCCATTGGAAATAAGCTTTCAGCTCAATGGGTTATCCATAGGTTCTTAGTACTTGATTACAACACATGTCTATTCTAATATATTATTAAAAGTATGTCGAGCTATGGTTGTACACTGTTTTAAGTCATAATATGCTACTCAATAGTTTTTAGTTCATCATGTCTTATCATCATATATACTGATGTTTAACTTTTATCTGTGATTTTATGGAATATTTCTGTGATATTGTATTATAATGTGCTAATGATCTTAAATATCAATAAATAAATAAATCAATGAAGCATTTCATTTAGCGAGTAATAAAGGGGAGTTACTCTGACTTAATATAATCAAAGTACTGACTTCACCAATTGAAGTACTCAGTGGTATGAATAAACAAGCACCCTGGAATAAACGACATGAGTTACACATCAGCGATTATGAATTAACTGAATCACATGTGTATTTTCAAACGAGTATTTTCTTAAATATACGTCACAATGACATTAGCAACATAGATCTAATATGTACAATGTTTATTTTAAACAATAAGTATAACAAATGCTATATTCTCTATCTGTAATTCCACATACAAAAAGTACTCGCAAACAATATCATGCTTACATACTACATGTCATACAGAACACATCAAAAACAAAGAAATATGTCATAAGTGTGACGTCATACATGTAATTGTTGATCATGCGTCAAATTCCGTAAGGTGTTCTAATTTCGTACCCTGATAAACTCGACCTGCAATCAATCATGTGATTCCGGGAAACATTAGCTGTACAGCTAAAAATATCCCATTATTCGTTTTATTTCGCAAGTGTTTAATTATATCGACTGGATATGACGTCAGCGTTACATTTTGATTGGTCGAAATACTTGTTTGGTGCCAAAATTAAAAATTCCACCGTCTTCAACAAAGAAGCATAACCAAGACAGTGTTATGTATTGGAATATTGAATAAGAGACATTTATTGTCTTTCCTTGCATGAAGAGCATACATGTTCCAGATGTATACTGACTTATAGGCTTGAACATTCTTCACTATACAACTTTTAAAATATAAATTAAAGACAATTTTGACAAATCACCAGAGACCCAGCAAATTAACTCCCACTGAGACTTGAACTCAGAACTCCTCATGACATAGAGAACGATCACTAGCACAAGGTATTTTGCATTTCTATATTTAAACTGTATTTGCCCATCATATCTATATTCATGCTATATTTGTTCATCATTCCAAAATTTCTTTATTCTTACTATATTTTGTTCATCTTTCCTATATTTCTGTATATTCCTATATTCATGCTATACATTTTGTCCATCATTCCTTTATTTCTATACTCATACTTTATTTTGTTCATCATTTCAATATTCATGCAATATTTTGTTCACCATTCCTATATTTCTATATTAATACTATAATTTGTACATCATGCCTATGTTCATAAAATTTTTGCTCTTCATTCCTATATTCATAATTTCATACTTTTTTTTATCTTTCCTATAATTCTATATTCATACTATATTTTGTTCATTGTACATATATTCATGCTATATTTTGTTTATCATTTCTCGATTCATGCTATATTTTGCTCATCAGTCCTATATTTCTATATTCATGCTATATTTAGTTCAATATTTCTATATATTTCTGTATACATGCTTTACTTCGTTCATCATGTCCATATTCATGCTATATTTTGTTTATCATTTCTCGATTCATGCTATATTTTGCTCATCAGTCCTATATTTCTATATTCATGCTATATTTAGTTAAATATTTCTATATATTTCTGTATACATGCTTTACTTCGTTCATCATGTCCATATTCATACTATATTTTGTTCATAATTTCTATATTTACACTATATTTTGTACATCATGTCTATATTCACACTATTTTTGCTCTTCATTTCTATATTCATACTTTATTTTTTATCTTTCCTATATACATCGTACCTATATTCATTAAATATTTAGTTCATTGTACCTATAGACATGTTGTTTTGTGTTCATCATTCCTATATTTCTATATTTATACTAAATTGTGTACATCATACCTATATTCATACTATTATTGCCTTCATTCCTATGTTCATACTTTAAATTTTTATTATTCCTATATTTCTATGTTCATTCTATATTTTGTTCTTTGTACCTGTATTCATGCTATATTTTGTTCATCACTTCTAAATTCATGTTATATTTTGTTAATCATGTCTTTCTTCATACTTTATTTTGTTTATCATTCCTATATTTCTATTTTCATGCTATATTTTGTTCATCATTCCTATATTTCTATATTCATGCAATATTTTGTTCATCATTCCTATATTCATGCTATATTTTGTTCATCACTTCTAAATTCATGCAATATTTTGTTCATCGTGTCTTTCTTCATACTTTATTTTGTTTATCATTCCTATATTTCTATTTTCATGCTTTATTTTGTTCATCATTCCTATATTTCTATATTCATGCAATATTTTGTTCAGCATTCCTATAATTCTATATTTATGCTATATTTTGTTCATCCTAAATTCATGCTATTTTGTTCATCATTCCTATATTCATGCAATATTTTGTTCATCACTCTTATATTCACACTATTATTTGTTCATCTTTCCTATATTTCTATATTCATACTATTTTAATTGCATTATTTTTATATTCATACTATATTTTGTTCATCTTTTCTATATTTCTATATTCATACTGTATACATGTATTGTTTATTTTTTCTAAATTCATGCTTTTTTGTCCATTATTCCTTTATTCATATATTCATGCTCTTTTTCGTTTATCATTTCCATATTCATGCTATATTTTATTCATCATTTCTCTATTCATGCGATATGATGGTCATCATTCCTATATTCATGCTATATTTTGTTCATCATCTTTTATATTCATACTATAATTTGTTCATCTTTCCTATATTTCTATATTCATACTCTATCATTTTCATTTATTCTATATTCATACTTTATTTTGTTCATCATTCCTATATTTCTATATTCATACAGTACATTATGTTCATTAATTCTATATTCATGCGATATAATGTTCATCATTCCTATATTCATGCTATATTTTGTTCATCATTTTCATATTCATACTTTAATTGGTCATCTTTCCTATATTTCTGTATTCATACTACATTATTTTCATTAATTCTATATTTATACTTTATTTTGTTCATCTTTCCTATATTTCAGAAAATTCTATATTCATGCTATATTTTGTTCCTCATTCTTAAAAAAATGCTATATTTTTTCATCATTCTGATATTTCTATATTCATACTATATTTTGTTCATCATTCCTATATTTCTACATTTATACTATATATTGTCCATCATTTCTAGATTCACGCTATATTTTGTTTATCATTCATATATTCATGCTATATTTTGTTTATCACTTGTATTTTCATATATATTTTGTTCATCTTTCCTATGTTTCTATATTCATACTGTATATTATGTTCATTTTTTATATATTCATGCTTTATTTTGTTCATCATTCCTTTAATTTTATATTAATGCTATATTTCGTTGATCATTTCTATATTCATGCTATATTTTGTTCATCATTTCTATATTCATGCGCCATTTTGTTCATCATTTCTATATTCATTCTATATGATGTTCACCACTTCTACATTCAAGCTATATTTTTTTCATCATTCCTATATTTCATTATTCATGCTTTTGTTCATTATTCCTATATTCATGCTATACTTTCTTCATCATCCCTATATTTCTGTATTAATGCAATTTTTTGTTCATCATTTCTATATTCATGCTATATTCTGTTCATCATTTCTTTATTCATACTTTATTTTGTTCATCTCTCCTATATTTCTATATTCATACTATATTTTGTTCAATATTTCTTTATTGATACTACATTTTGTTCATATTTCCTATATTTCTATATTAATACTGTATATTATGTTCATCATTTCTATATTCATGCTATATTTTGTTCATCTTCCTTTTATTTCTATATTCATGCCATTTTTTTAATCATTTCTATATTCATGCTATATCTTGTTCATTATTTCTATATTCCAGGTTTATTTTGTTCATCATTATTATTTTCATACTATATTTTGTTCATCTTTTCTTCATATCTATATTCATGCCATATTTTGTTAATCATTTATATATACATACTACATTTTGTTCATCTTTCCTCTATTTCTACATTCATACAGTATTTATGTTCATTATTTCTATATTCATGCTTTATTTTGTTCATCATTCCTTTATTTCTGTAAATTCTTATAGTTATGCTATATTTTATATTTATCATTCCTTTTTTCTATATTCATACTATATTTTGTTCATAATTTCTTCATTCATGCTGTTTTTTGTCCATCATTCTTATAATTCTATATTTATGCAATATCTTGTACATCATGCCTATATTCATGCTATAATTTGTTCATTATTTCTTTATGTTTCTATATTCATGCTTTATTTCGTTCATCATGTCCATATTCATGCTATATTTTGTTCATCATTTCCATTTTCATACTATATCATGTCAATCATTCCTATATTTCTATATTTATACTCAATTTTGTATGCAATGTCTATATTCATACTATTATTGCTCTTCATTCCAATGTTCATACATGAAATTTTTATTATTCCTATATTTCTATATTGATATATTTTGTTCATTGTACCTGTATTCATGCTATATTTTGTTCATCATTTCTATATCCATGCTATACTTTGTTCATCATTACTTTTTTTCTATAGTCATGCTATATTTTGTTCATCTTTCCTATATTTTTATATTCATACTATATATAATGTTCATTATTTCCATATTCATGGTTTATTTTTTTCATCATTTCTATATTCATGCTTTATTTTGTACATCATTTCTATATTCATACTATATTTTGTTCATCTTGCCTTTATTTCTATATTCATGCTATATTTTGTTTATTATTTCTATATTCATGCTATATTTTGTTCATCTTTCCTTTATTTCTATATTCATGCTATATTTTGTTTATTATTTCTATATTCATGCTTTATTTTGTTCATCATTCCTAAATTTTATATTCATGCTATATTTTTTTCATCATTCCTATATTTCTATCTTCATGCTATATTTTGTTCTCCATTCCTATATTCATGTTATAATTCGTTCATCATTCCTATATTTCTATATTCATGATCTATTTTGTTTCATGCTATATTTTGTTCTCCATTCCTATATTCATGTTATAATTCGTTCATCATTCCTATATTTCTATATTCATGATCTATTTTGTTTATCATTCCTATATTCAATATTCATGCTATATTTTGTTCATCATTTCTATATTAATGCTATATTTTAATCATCAGTCCTTTATTCTATATTCATGCTTTTTTTTGTTCATCATTCCTATATCATGCTATATTTTGTTCATCATTCCTACATTTCTATATCCATGCTATATTTTGTTCATCAATCCTATAATTCTATATTCATGCTATATTTTGAACATGAATTCTATTTCTATATTCATGCTATATTTTGTTCATCATTTCATTATTCATGCTATATTTTGTTCATCATTTCATTATTCATGCTATATTTTGATTATCATTTCTATATTCATGCTACATTTTGATTATCATTTCTATATTCATACTTTATTTTGTTAATCGTTCTTATATTTTTATATTAATGTTATATGATGTTCATTTTTCCTTATTCATGCTTCATTTTTTTCATAATTTCTATATTCATGCTATATATTGTTCATCATCCATATATCCATACTATATTTTGTTCATCATTACTTTATTCATACTATATATTTTATTCATTATTTCCAAATACATGGTTTATTTTGTTCATCAATCCTTTATTTCTATATTCACGCTATATTTTGTCCATCATTTCTATATTCATGCTATATGATGTGTATCATTTCTGTATATTTATGCTATATCATGTGCATCATTTCCTCTACTTCTTTAAATTCTTATATTCATGCTATATTTTTTAATTATTATTCCTTTTTTTCTATATTCATACTATATTTTGTTCATAATTTCACCATTCATGCTGTATTTTGTCCATCATTCTTATAATTCTATATTTATCATCATTTCTATATTCATGCTATATTTTGTTCATCATTCCTATATCCGTACTATATTTTGTTCATCATTTCTTTATTCATACTAAATATTTTATTCATTATTTTCAAATACATGGTTTATTTTGTTCATCAATCCTTTATTTCTATATTCATGCTATATTTTGTCCATCATTTCTATATTCATGCTATATGATGTGTATCACTTCTATATTCATGCTATATGATGTGCATCATTTCTATATTCATGCTATATTTCGTTCATCATAATTTTTTTCATACTATATTTTGTTCATCTTTCCTTGATTTCTTTATTCATGCTATTTTTTTAATCATTTCTATATTCATGCTATATCTTGTTCATTATTTCTATATTCCTGGTTTATTTTGTTCATCATTATTATTTTCATACTATATTTTGTTCATCTTTTTCTTTATGTCTATATTCATGCCATATTTTATTAATCATTTATATAATCATACTACATTTTGTTCATCTTTCCTTTATTTCTATATTCATACAGTATATATGTTCATTATTTCTATATTCATGCTTTATTTTGTTCATCATTCCTCTATTTCTGTAAATTCTTATATTTATGCTATATTTTTTATTTATCATTCCTTTTTTTCTATATTCATACCATATTTTGTTCATAATTTCTTCATTCATGCTGTATTTTGTCCATCATTCTTATAATTCTATATTTATGCAATATATTGTACATCATGCCTATATTCATGCTATAATTTGTTCATTATTTCTATATGTTTCTATATTCATGCTTTATTTCGTTCATCATGTCCATATTCATGCTATATTTTGTTCATCATTTTCATACTATATCATGTCAATCATTCCTATATTTCTATATTGATACTATATATTGTTCATTGTACCTGTATTCATGCTATATTTTGTTCATCACTTCTAAATTCATGCTATATTTTGTTTATCATGTCTTTCTTCATACTTTATTGTGTTCATCATTCCCATATTTCTATATTCATGCTATGTTTTGTTCATCATTTCTATATCCATGCTATACTTTGTCCATCATTACTTTTTTTTCTATATTCATGCCATATTTTGTTCATCTTTCCTATATTTCTATATTCATATTGTATATAATGTTCATTATTTCTGTATTCAATTTCATGGTTTATTTCGTTCATCATTTCTATATTCATGCTATATTTTGTTCATCATTCCTACATTTCTATATTCATGCTATATTTTGCTCATCTTTCCTTTATTTCTATATGCATGTTATATTTTGTTTATTATTTCTATATTCATGCTTTATTTTGTTCATCATTCCTATATTTCTATATTCATGCTATATTTTTTTCATCATTCCTTTATTTCTATCTTCATGCTATATTTTGTTCTCCATTCCTATATTTCTATATTCATGCTATATTTTTTTCATCATTCCTATATTTCTATCTTCATGCTATATTTTGTTCTCCATTCCTATATTCATGCTATAATTTGTTCATCATTCCTATATTTCTATATTCATGCTCTATTTTGTTTATCATTCCTATATTCAATATTCATGCTATATTTTGTTCATCATTTCTATATTCATGCTATATTTTGTTCATCATTCCTTTACTCTATATTCATGCTTTATTTTGTTCATCATTCCTATATTCATGCTATATTTTGTTCATCATTCCTACATTTCTATATTCATGCTATATTTTGATCATCAATCCTATATTTCTATATTCATGCTATATTTTGTTCATGAATTCTATATTTCTATATTCATGCTATGTTTTGTTCATCATTTCTATATTCATGCTATATTTTGATTATCATTTCTATATTCATGCTACATTTTGATTATCATTTCTATATTCATCATTTCTATATTCATCATTTCTATATTCATACTTTATTTTGTTAATACGTTCTTATATATTTATATTAATGTTATATGTTGTTCATTTTTTCTATATTCATGCTTCATTTTGTTCATCATTTCTATATTCATGCTATATTTTGTTCATCATTTCTATATTCATGCTATATTTTGTTTATCATTCCTATAATTCTATATTCATGCTAAATTTTGTTCATCATTTCTATATTCATGCTATATTTTGTTCATCATTCCTATATCCATACTATATTTTTTCCATCATTCTAATTGCTTATTTTTTTAAATATCAATATTTTGGAATTCAATTATACATATGTATGGAAATTTTAAATTGGATTATCTCCCTTAGATATACTGTAAGAAGAATTTACCAAGTTATTGACTAATACATTTGGAGGGTACTTTATTAACATATTTTGTTTACTTTCCTAGCATGAAGAGCATACATGTTCTTGATGTTTACTGACTTATATGCTTAAACATTCTTCACTATACAATTTTCAAAACACAACTTCAACAAATCACCTGAGAGCCAGCCAATTAACTCCCACTGAGACTTGAACTCAGAACTCCTCATGACATAGAGAACGATCACTAGCACAAGGTATTTTGCATTAAACTAAAAGAGTGTCATGTCGCTGGTCCCAAGTGATATGCGGCAGCATGCCACACATTGATAAACTTTTACTTCAAAAGAGTTATTAGTTGAAAAGTGAATTTTGATCATAAACTCCATCCAACAGAGCTTGGCTGATACTTATTTATGTATGTTGATGGGTAGTGTGTTTGATTTGTATAATAATTATCAGAGAATTTATAACATTCATGGATTACTATTCTAGATTACTACTGTGGTCACTCCTTGTTTATCCAGACTTGTGACTGGCTTACATGATACAGTTAGATCATTAAAGAACTAACACATCAATATAAGGTCAAGTTACCCACATAAAGCAATAGTCAGTGCAACTCAGGGTGGGTGAGTAGAGGTGGGGCTTATCTTAACTCTAACTCTTAAGTCGCACCGTTTTGACATACGACGTATACACTAAACATAGTGACGAAACACTATGGATGATGTATACGCGTGCATACATATCCTTTGTCACCAAGGCAAATGAACACTGACCCCGACGGATGCATTGGGTACGGACTCCGTTAGGAGTAGGACCTCAAGCAAGAGCGCTGCGACCATTGCCGTAACCTGTGGTCTTATCTCAAGCCGGAGTGTATGCATTTTTCATATGCAAACTAAAACTAAGAGACATGGAATATTATGGATCATCTCATCTCATCTCATCTGGTTTGGTATGTATAGATCGTCTCATCTGAGTTGGATGTATCAGGGTAATCTTATCTGGGTTGGTTGTATATGGTTAATTTCATCTGTGTTGGATGTATATGGATAATCTCATCTGTGTTGGATGTATATGGATGATCTCATCTGAGTTGGATGTATATGGATGATCTTATCTGGTTTGGGTGTATATGGATGATCTAATCTGGTTTGGATGTATATGGATGATCTCATCTGAGTTGGATGTATGTGGATGATCCCATCTGAGTTGGATGTATATGGATGATCCTATCTGGTTTGGATGTATATGGATGATCTTATCTGGTTTGGATGTATATGGATGATCTTATCTGAGTTGGATGTATATAGATGATCTCATCAGTGTTGGATGTATATGGATGATCGTATCTGGTTTGGATGTATACTGATGATCTCATCTGTGTTTGATATATATGGATGATCTTATCTGGTTTGGACGTATATGGATTATCTTATCTGGTTTGGATGCATATGGATGATCTTATCTAGTTTGAATGTTTATGGATGATCTCATCTGTGTTGGATGAATATGGATCATCTTATTGGGATTGGATGTATATGAATCATCAAATCTGGATCTGATGTATACGGGCTAATCTAATCTGGATCGGATGTATATGAATCATCTAATCTGGATCGGATGTATAAGTGAATTACCTATTTTGGACCAGATGTATATTGATAATCTAATCTTAGTTAGATGGATATGGATAATCAAATCTGGATCAGATGTATATGGATCATCAAATCTGGATCGGATGTATATTGAATATCTAATCTGGGTAGGATGTATATGGATAATCTTATTTGGATCAGATGTATATGTATAATCTAATCAAGGTTGGATGCACATGAATCATCTAATCTGGATCTGATATATATAATCTGGATCTGATGTATATGGATCATCTAATCTGGATCTGATGTATATGGATAATCTAATCTGGATCGGATGTATATGGAAAATCTAATCTGGATCAGATGTATATGAATCATTTTATCTGGATCTGATGTATATTAATCATCTTATCTGGATCGGATGTATATGGATAATTGAATCTTGGTTGGATGTATATGAATTATCTATTCTTGACCGGATGTATATTGATAATCTAATCTAAGTTGGATGGATATGGATAATCTAATCTGGAGCAGATGTATATGAATCATCTTATCTGGGTCGGATGTATATGTATAATCAAATCTGGGTTGGATGTATATAAATTATCTATTCTTGACCGGATGTATATTGATAATCTAATCTTAGTTGGATGGATATGGATAATCTAATCTGGATCAGATTTTTTTGGATCATCAAATCTGGATTGGATGTATATGAATCATCTCATCTGGATCGGATGTATACAGATTATCTAATCTGGGTAGGATGTATATGGATAATCTTATTTGGATCGGATGTATATGGATAATCTAATCTGGATCGGATGCATATGGATAATCTAATCTGGATCGGATCTATATGGATAATCTAATCTGAATCGGACGTATATGGTAATCTAATCTGGATCGGATGTATATGGATAATCTAATCTGGATCAGATGTATATGGATAATCTCATCTGTGTTGAATGTATATGGATCAGCTAGTCTGTGTTGGTATTTATGGATACTTTTATGTTAGTTGGTATTTATGGATAATTTCATGTTAGTTGGTATTTATGGATACTTTCATGTAAGTTGGTATTTATGGATAATTTCATGTGGGTTTGGTATTCATGGACAATTTCATGTGGGATTGGTATTTATGATTAAAGTCATAAATAATTTTATATGAATAATCTCATCTGGGTTGGGTGTATATTGATCATCTCATCTGGGTTGGATGTATATGGATCATCTCATCTGGGTTGGATGTATATGTATCATCTCATCTGGGTTGGATGTATATGTATCATCTCATCTGGGTTGGATGTATATGTATCATCTCATCTGGGTTGGATGTATATGGGTGAGCTATTCTGGGTTGGTATTTATGGATTCTTTCATGTTAGTTGGTATTTATGGATAATTTCATCAGGGTTTGGTATTCATGGACAATTTAAGGTGGGATTGGTATTTATGATAAAAATGAGCAAATGGTAATTATGGATAATTTCATGAGGGTTAGGTATTAATGAATATTTTCATGTTGGTATAATATCTATAGATAATTTAATGAGCATTTGGTATTTATGGATTATTGCATGTGCTTTACGTATTTATTGATAATTTCATATACGTTTGGTATTCATGGATAATCTTATAAGGATCATCTCATCTGGGTTGGGTGTTTATGTATCATTTCATCTGGGTTTGATGTATATGGTTAATCTCATCTGGGTCGGATGTATATGGATCAGCTAGTCTGGGCTGGTATTTATGGATACTTTCATGTGTGCTTGGTATTTATGGATAATTTCATGAGGGTTTAGTATTCATGGATAATTTCATAAACATTAGGAATTGATATATAATTTCACCTGAGTTGAGTATATATGATTAATGTCATAAGCGTATGGTACTGATGGATAATTTTATGTGGGTTGGTTTTCATGTATTATTTCATATGCGTTAGGTATTCATGGATAATGCCATAAGCGTTACATTTGACAACTTTATTTTTTATTTAATTCACCTTCATACATTCAGATATTCATTACATACATTTTGGACACAAACAAAAGAATTCACTAATGTAAATGTTAGTAGAACAGAACAGAATAATTATAGCTTCATGTATAAAAAATAATTGGGTTTCTTATATGAGCAACATGTACTTAATTTTTTACTTAATTGACCTTAAAATATAACAAACAATATTGACTAACAAAATGCTACATTAATTTTAATGTTAGTAGAACAGAACAGAGCAGAACTGAACAGAACAATTACATGTGTAAAAAATAATTAGGTCTCTAATATTAACAACATGTACTTCATTTTCTACTTAATTGACCTTAAAATATAACAAACAATATTGACCATCAAAATGCTACATTAATTTTAATGTTAGTAGAACAGAACAGAACAATTATAGCTTAATGTATAAAAAAATGTGTGTCTTATGTTAGCAACATGATGTACTCTATTTTTTTACAAAATTGACCTTTAAAGATAACCAACAATATTGACCAACAAAATAATGCATAAATATTAATGTAAGTATATTAGTTTCTTATATTAACAGCATGTACTTTATTTTTTAACTTAACTGACCTTAAAATATAGATCTTCATACGATATTTTTGGGACACCAACGCAATAATACTTTAATGTTAATGTCAGTAGAACAGAACAAAGCAGATCAAAACCATTGCATGAATAAAAAAAAATTGGGTTTCTCATATTAGCAACATGTACTTTATTTTTACTTAAAAAATTAGACCTTAAAATATAACCAGCAATATTGACTAACAAAATAATACATAAATGTTAATGTTAGTAGAACAGAGCAGAACAGAACAGAACTATTATAGTTACATGTAAAAAAATATATAAAAAAGTTTTTATATTAGCAGCATTGTACTTCATTTTAACTAAAATGACATAAAATATAAAGAATTTCATAACATATATTTGGGGCAACAACAAAATAATGCATAAATGTTAATGATAGTAGAACAGAACAGAGCAGACCAGAACAGAACAATTATAGCTACATGTATAAAGATTATTGAGTTTCTTACATAAACAACTTGTACTGTATTTTTTGCTTAATTAATAAAATTTATACATTATGTGAATGCTAAAAAAATACAAAAAAAAACTGTCAAAATAAGTAAATTAATATTAGTGTTGTTAGTAAGTATAGCCTCCAGAACCTCCCCTAATAGCCATACCCTTACCACCTTAACACTAAGAACTAAAATGTGTTTCCTCAAGATATAGTAAAAAACAAACTAAAGGGTTGTAAATAAACAAAACTCAAAAACTAAGTAACTAATGTTAATGTTATTAGTAAGTATGGCCTCCAAAACCTCCCCTTATAGCCATACCCTTACCACCTTAACACTAAGAACTATAAATTATGCAAACTTAGAATATACTAAAAAACTAACTTAAGAATTGCTTATATAACAAAACTCAAAAATTAATGAACTTATGTAAATGTTAGAAGACAAAACAGGATAGAACAGAACAATTATAGCTACATGTATAAAAAATAATTGGGTTTCTTAAATTAGCAACATGTACTTAAATGACCTTAAAATATAATCAACAATATTGAACAACAAAATAATACATAAATGTTAATGTTAGTAGAACAGAGCAGAACAGAACAGAACAACTATAGTTACATGTAAACAATATATAAAAAGTTTTTATATTAGCAGCATTGTACTTCATTTTTACTTAATAGACCTAAAATATAAAGAATGTCATAACATATATTTGGGGCAACAACAAAACGATACATTAAAGTTAATGTTAGTAAAATAGAACAGAGCAGAACAGAACAATTATAGCTACATGTATAAAAAAATATTTAAGTATCTTATATTAACAACATGTACTTCATTTTTTACTTAATTGACCTTAAATTATAACCAGCAGTATTGACCACCAAATAATACATAACTGTTAATGTTAGTAGAACAGAGCAGAACAGAACAGAAATACTATAGTTACATGCAAACAAAAAAGTTTTTATATTAGCAGCATTGTACTTCATTTTAAAAGAAATGACGTAAAATATAAAGATTTCAATAACGTATATTTGGGGGCAACAACAAAATGATACATAAATGTTAATAGAACAGAACAGTTAAGCTATATGTATAAAGATAATTGAGTTTCTTATATTAGCAGCATGTGATTTATTTTTTACTTAATTATTAAAATTTATACATGTAAGTTAATGATGAAAACAAACTTTAAAATAAGTAAATTAATATTAGTGTTGTTAGTAAGTATGGCCTCCAAAACCTCCCCTTATAGCCATACCCTTACCACCTTAACACTAAGAACTATAAACATATGTTTCCTCAAGATATAGTAAAAAACACACTAAAGGGTTGTAAATAAACAAAAACTCAAAAACTAATAAACTAATGTTAATGTTTTTAGTAAGTATGGCCTCTAAACCTCCCCTTACAGCCATACCCTTACCGCCTTAACACTAAGAACTATAAATTATGCTTCCTTAAGATAAAGTAAAAAACAAACTAAAGAATTGTTAGTAAGTATGGCTTCCTAAACAGCCATACCCAAAACCACCATATATTAAACACCAAGTACTATAAATTTGCAGCTTGAAGATAAGTTTCATATAAGAAACACTTAAATCTTTACAAAAAAATGATGTTGAAGTAAGAAACACAAACTTAAGATAAATAAGAAAGTACTTGTTAAAGTAATGTTCATAGCTTTAAGTATTCATCTGTTGATTGAGTTTAACCAGCTAAACAAGAAGAAATGAAAGTAACTTAACCATCTATTTACTGATGAGAATCTAAATGACTGTGTTCATTAATCCTAAACAATAATTAAGAAAAAAATTAAACCAACTATAAATAAATTTCCTAGTTCTGAACAAAGACAGAATGATGATATAATTTTAACAACCACTATGTTCACAAACCCCATACATTGTACCGTGAGTCATAGAGCTCACAATCTGAGTTTAGTTGACATGCTATTGAACCCATTTTTGTAATACCAGGCAACTCTTACAACCCCCTCAGCTCGGCGTTCATCCAGCTCTGAGGCCCGCGGACTGTTCCACTTAGAAGGAGAGGCCATTTGTAGCTATCTTCCAAACTATGTTCAATGTATACAATCTGTTAATCAAAATGGTAGTTTTCAATTATTTTCTTCCATCTGCAGTTAATTCAAAATAAAGAAATTACATTTAAGCGCTTATCTTTTTCCTGCTAAATCTGTAAAATTTCATGTATTGTTATATAGCCCAAATAGATCTATTTACTGTAATCACTTCTATCTATAAACTATTACTAATATTAATCAAAGTCCTGAAAGTCCATCTTTATAAATTTAATTTAAAGCTACTAATTATTATAGTACACTTAAATTCATAGACAAATGCTAAAGCTGTAGATATTTAGAACCTTAACATTATAATTACAAGTCATATTGATGTAGATTATAAATGAATGCTCAAATCCTTAATAATATGGAACCCCAATAACATAAATAAATGATTTTCAAGTAGTTAATATTTTAACCTTAAACCATTGGTTAATATCCAAGATCTTACATACAAAATCTCAATACATAGATAAATGTTCAAATTTTAATATAGTTTCAATAAATGAAGTTCAAAAAATGTAGTTAAAAATATTTCATCAAGTATTTATCTTCTAATAGTTTTATCATAAGAATTCAAAACATTTATCATTCACCAAAGGAGAAAAGTGTTCCTATATCCATCTCACTTTTTTTTAACCTATATAGCAAGAAGAAAGGTTAAACATTGTTCAGTTACAGTAAAACTATGTTTTCTAAATGCTTGTAACAACAAAATGATGATATAATTTTAACAACCACTATGTTCACAAATCCCACACACTGTACTATGAGTCATAGAGCTCACAATCTGAGTTTAGTTGACATGCTATTGAACCCATTTTTGTAATACCAGGCAACTCTTACAACCCCCTCAGCTCGGCGTTCATCCAGCTCTGAGGTCCGCGGACTGTTCCACTTAGAAGGAGAGGCCATTTGTAGCTATCTTCCAAACTATGTTCAATGTATAAAATCTGTTAATCAAAATGGTAGTTTTCAATTATTTTCTTCTTTCTGATGTCATGTCAAATTAAAAAAAATACATTTACCCTATATCTGTATCCTGTTTAACCTGTTAAATGTCTAGTATAAATATATTACCTAAAGTATTAATTATTTTAATCAATGAAGTTAAACTAATTAATCAAAGTCCTAACAAGTCATATTCATAAACCTTATTAAATGCAACTATCAGTCTGTAATAACTATGTTCAGAATTTAATTATAATGTACCATAGGCCTACTTTCATTATCATTGATCAACTTATGCATTTAATGTCTAATAATTTTAAATACTTAAAATATTCCTGACAACTATAAATGAACTACATGTATTATGGTTAAAGTCCAAGACATGAAAATTATTTAGAAACGTTGTTCAAGCCACATTTTTAACCCTGGTGGTGTAAAGAGTAAAAAATTACATTCTCATACAAAATCAAATTTCAATTTTATGTAAATTAAAGCATGTATTCCATTGGCTTTATTTATATAATTATTCATTGAATGGTAAATACAAGACAGTAATTCAACATTTAGCTAGATATTACGGTTATTTATCCTATTATGCTCTTAAACTATAGTATCTTATCATAGAAGGTTTTATTAAAAAAGATGACTTATTTGATAATAAGGCTTAAGACAAGAAAAAACCAAACCTGAGGTATAAAGGGCAGTAACTTAATATTACGCAAGGATAAGGTTCAGTTGATACATAAACTTGTTATACATTATAATTATAATATACATAAAAATTCAGACATTATTTATAACATGCATTCTATTCCTGACTTAAAGCTGGTTAAAGCAGCTTTTTCATATATAAACAACATGTACCTAGAGGCAACTGTGGTAAAGGGCAGCCTCACTTTCCCACATCCATAAATGGGATGCCACAGCTGGAAGCAGTTTTCTGTCATACCCTGGACCCAAAGATTTTCATAATCTATTCACGGAATCTTTTATCTTTTTACATCTTACAACTTGGTATTTTCCTGATACTTGATATCTCCTCAAATGTAGTAAGTTCATAAATAACCGATATAGAACAGGTGGGTCAGTGGTTCCAAATATGTTAAACAATAAAGCAATTCAGTGACCAAGTGTTTATTTAAATTGTAAAATATAAAGTATGTGTTACTGATATAAAAAAACTAAAACCTTATATAAAAGTACACATTGCTAATATAAGAAAATACCCTAAAACCTGGAATAGAAGTACATGTTGCTAATATAAGAAAATGCCTTAAATAGAAGTACATGTTGCTAATATAAGAAAATACCCTAAAACCTTACATAAAAGTACATGTTGCTAATATAAGAAAATTACCTAAAACCTTTGATTAAAGTACATGTTGCTAATATAAGAAAATACCCTAAAACCTTAAATAGAAGTACATGTTGCTAATATAAGAAAATACCCTAAAACCTTAGATAGAAGTACATGTTGCTAATATAAGAAAATACCCTAAAACCTGGAATAGAAGTACATGTTGCTAATATAAGAAAATACCCTAGAACCTTAAATAGAAGTACATGTTGCTAACATAAGAAAATACCCTAAAACCTTAAATAGAAGTACATGTTGCTAACATAAGAAAATACCCTAAAACCTTACATAAAAGTACATGTTGCTTATATAAGAAAATATCCTAAACCTTTGATTTAAGTACATGTTGCTAATATAAGAATATACCCTAAAACCTTATATAGAAGTACATGTTGCTTATATAAGAAAATACCCTAAAATCTTAAATAGAAGTACATGTTGCTAATATAAGAAAATACCTTAAAACCTTGAATATAAGTACATGATGCTAATATAAGAAAATACCCTAAAACCTTGGATAGAAGTACATGTTGCTAATATAAGAAAATACCCTAAAACCTGGAATAGAAGTGCATGTTGCTAATATAAGAAAATACCCTAAAATCTTAAATAGAAGTACATGTTGCTAATATAAGAAAATACCCTAAAACCTTACATAAAAGTACATGTTGCTAATATAAGAAAATACCCTAAAACCTGGAATAGAAGTACATGTTGCTAATATAAGAAAATACCCTAGAACCTTAAATAGAAGTACATGTTGCTAACATAAGAAAAAACCCTAAAACCTTAAATAGAAGTACATGTTGCTTATATAAGAAAATATCCTAAACCTTTGATTTAAGTACATGTTGCTAATATATGAATATACCCTAAAACCTTATATAGAAGTACATGTTGCTTATATAAGAGAAAATACCCTAAAATCTTAAATAGAAGTACATGTTGCTAATGTAAGAAAATACCTTAAAACCTTGAATATTAGTACATGATGCTAATATAAGAAAATACCCTAAAACCTTGGATAGAAGTACATGTTGCTAATATAAGAAAATACCCTAAAACCTGGAATAGAAGTACATGTTGCTAATATAAGAAAATACCCTAGAACCTTAAATAGAAGTACATGTTGCTAACATAAGAAAATACCCTAAAACCTTAAATAGAAGTACATGTTGCTAACATAAGAAAATACCCTAAAACCTTACATAAAAGTACATGTTGCTTATATAAGAAAATATCCTAAACCTTTGATTTAAGTACATGTTGCTAATATAAGAATATACCATAAAACCTTATATAGAAGTACATGTTGCTTATATAAGAGAAAATACCCTAAAATCTTAAATAGAAGTACATGTTGCTAATCTAAGAAAATACCTTAAAACCTTGAATATAAGTACATGATGCTAATATAAGAAAATACCCCAAAACCTTAAATAGAAGTACATGTTGCTAATATAAGAAAATACCTTAAAACCTTAAATATAAGTACATGCTGCTAATATAAGAAAATACCCTAAAACCTTGAATAGAAGTACATGCTGCTAATATAAGAAAATACCCTAAAACCTTAAATAGAAGTACATGTTGCTTATATAAGAAAATACCCTAACACCAGGAACAGAAGTACATGTTGCTAATATAAGAAAATACACTAAAACCTTAAATAGAAGTATATGTTACTAATATAAGAAAATACCCTAAAACCTTAAATAGAAGTATATGTTGCTAATATAAGAAAATACCCTAAAACCTTAAATAGAAGTACATGTTGCTAATATAAGAAAATACCCTAAAACCTTTCATAGAAGTACATGTTACTGATATAAGAAAATACCCTAAAACCTTAAATAGAAGTACATGTTGCTAATAAAAGAAAATACCTTAAATAGAAGTACATGTTGCTAATATAATAAAATACCGTAAAACCTTGAATAGAAGTACATGCTGCTAATATAAGAAAATAACCTAAAACCTTGGATAGAAGCACATGTTGCTTATATAAGAAAATACCATAAAACCTTAAATAGAAGTACATGTTGCTAATATAAGAAAATATCTTAAAACCTTAGATAGAAGTACATGTTGCTAATATAAGAAAATACCCTAAAACCTTAGATAGAAGTACATGTTGCTAATATTAGAAAACCCCTCAAACATTAAAAAGAAATACACATCACTAAAATTCGAAAAACCCTTAAACCTTAAATAAAAGCACTCATTGCATATATAAGAAAACACAAAACACATAACAAAGGCATATTCAGTTGTAAATAAAAAAAACTTGAAATCATAACAAATGTGCATGTTGTTAATAAATGACAAAAAAACCAATAAAATTGTGAAGTGTATTTTGTTTACATTACAATTAGAATACATAAGAATAAATAAATGTGAAAGTCGAAAATAGAAAAAAAAATCTAACGCTTAAATAACAAATAAAAAAAATGTTATTTACAGAAAAGAAAAACATAAAATAAAAAATAAATAAATAAATGAATGAATGAATGAATGAATGAATGAATGAACGAATCAACGAATGGACGAATGAACGCATGAACGCTGGAACTCTTAACGCATGAACGTAAAAAAACACATGAACGCATTAACGCATGAACGCATGAACGAACAAACGAACGAACGAACAAATAAATGAAATAAATATTCATAAATAATGTCAAAGTTAAATAAGAAGCACAATATAAAACACAGTATGAAAATATAAATAAAAATAAATAAATAAATAAATAAATAAATGAATGAATGAACGAATGAACGCATGAACGCTGAACGCATGAACCCATGAACGCAAAAACACATGAACGCATGAACGCATGAACGCAAAAACGCATGATCGAAAGAACGAAGGAACAAATAAATAAAATAAATAGTCATAAATAATGTCAAAGTTAAATAAGAAGCACAATATAAAACACAGTATGAAAATATAAATAAAAATAAATAAATAAATAAATGAATGAATGAATGAACGAATGAACGAATGAACAAATGAACGAATGAACGAATGAATGTATGAACGCATAAACGCATGAACGAATGAACGCATGAACCAACGAATGAACGAATTAATGAAATAAATAGTCATAAATAATGTCAAAGTTAAATAAGAAGCACAGTATAAAACACAGTATGAAAATATAAATAAAAATAAATAAATAAATAAATGAATGAATGAATGAATGAATGAATGAATGAATGAATGAATGAATGAATGAATGAATGAATGAATGAACGAACAAAGGAACGAACGAACGAATGAACGAATAAATGAAATAAATAGAGTCATAAATAATGTCAAAGTTATAAGAAGCATAATAAAACTCAATATGAAAACATAAACAAAATTAAAAAAAACTCACATCAATATAGAGTCCATGTCTTCTTTCTTCATACCATACTCTGCCATCATTCCATGTGATGTTCTTGTGTTGATACCAAATGATGCTTTCCTGTAAAAAGAAAAAAGAACAAAAAAAGAGTACTTGGTAATGATTACATGTAAAATAATTAAATACAAAACATTTGAATACAATATATCACACAACTCATACACAAAAATAATAAAAAAAGGAAAAAATGATAAAAGAAAACCCTTAACCCCTTAGCCATGTACCCTGAGAGAAAACCCTTAACTCCTTAGCCATGGACCTCGAGAGAGACCATGATACCAACAAAGTTTGCTTCCCCCTTCAATACCTTAGGTTGAGATACATGAACCCGCGTGCTAGGCCCTCCCAGTGGTGCTGATATCACATGGGCTGAGAACGTGCCAAAGCCTGACCGGAAATATCCTGGAGGGGTTTTGGCATACATAATGTTCAAGTACCTTGCAGACTGGGTGACCCAAACAGTGCCAGCGAAATTCATAGGGGGTTGATAAGGAGAGGGTGGTCCGAGAGGCGAAAGGGAGCATGCATGAGAGGTGGGTGTTCATGTGGGGAAGGGTTTAAAATGATGCTTCTCTGAGTTCTCTGAGAAAGGTGGTGGCATTTCCATGATTTTATACTACCAGAAGTTTGTAATGTTGTACATTGTGTTGTAACAAAGAGTTAAATCCAAACCAACCATCAATAGACAGGGGGGGGGGGGTAGCCAATGGTTTCAGTCCCTGAATCTCAGTACATTAAAGAACAGAATTTGTTGTTTAATGCACTAGGCCCATGAACTGAGACCATTGTCTAGATACAACGTACCTACTCAGTGTTGAAACACAGAGTTAAATCAGAATATATTGATGTGAAATGTAGATTATACACTAATATCATGCTCTATAAGAGCATTCCTCAAACCAAGCACTTTTGTGACATAATTCCAAGTGTCACAAAATGAGACCAATTACATTAGTCAAATGTTGAAAAAATCTACCAGATCAAAAATGACATCCTCAATTTTGATTCCCATGCTGTTGTTTCTAAAAAAAAAAACACCCAGAAAAAATTAAGTTAGATTTTAAAGTAAAATATGGGAAAATATACCGTATTAAATATTTAAGTACGTAATTAAGTTAAGCTAATTTTCCTTGATAAGTAAAGATCATATCTATTTTGTATACTGTACTGAATAAGATTATTTCAACATCACATTTCACCATTTTATTGTGTTAATTACATCTGCCTAAAGTTTTATGGAAACCAGGTGATTCTACATTTTTCTATAAATATTTAGCTTTTTCTAACTGTTCATCGCAATCTTACTCTCATTTTTTTATATGAAAAAAGCCATAAAATGCATAAAAAACTTATTTAAAACATTTTTATATTTTTAGTACATCTTGAAACCTACTAGTCAATTAGTTTTCTAAGGTATTTAAACTACATGTATAGTCCAAAAGTTCACCTTGACAAACTTTTCAAGGTCATAATTATTATTATCAAATGTTCCCGAGATTTATCTCATTAAACTTGGTTTTTTTTACTCTAAATCCCTAAAAGAAACACTTACAGAACAAAGATTATATTTTAAGACCTAGTATACAATTTTATAACCTTAATCGTTAAATTTGCATGTTACAGCCGTCTAAACCTCTTTAATGTAATTTTATCAACACTCAAAGTTTAAAGTTTTAATGCGAGAACTATGAATATATCAATATTATAAAATATTAACCTATTAAATAAAAATCATGCAAGCGTACATGTATTAACTTAGCCGAAGTCATCTAAACTATCAATTAAATTTCTATGATAGGCAGAAAGCAAATTTTAAGTTTCAATTATTTTACTGCTGAATAAACATACGAGCTAATAAACCCCATTGCTCATGAAACAATCATGGAAGTTGTGTTGAACTAATATAGACATTTAAACTCTAGGCAGTCAGACATAGCATTCATTTGAAACCCTTTTCAAACCCATATCTTGATAAAATAGGCTGCTTACTTATATAGAAATGTAAAAATCTAGCAATCAAATTATTCTATATACCGAAGTCTCAAGAAATGATCCTGACAAATTCCAAATGTAAGTATGAAACCAAAGAATACTGATTTAAAGCAATTGTTTGAATATAATTTCTAGCTGTAAAATCATAATATATATACTTAATGAATTCTATAAGTTTCAGCAAAATAATCAGGCCAAATATTACATTATAATTATGCTGTAATTTATAGATCAACAAAGATCAGCTGAGAGATGGAAATGAATTGAATATGTTAATTAATTCATAGCAGTATTCGAGTATCTGGCTATAAAGTTATTCACTATCATGTACTTGAAAGCACTTATTACTCAATAGTTCTCAGCAAAAACAATCTGGTCAAATCTCATAAAGTCAATTAAGTTTTATTTAATAGAATCAGTTCAGAGATGGAAACGACACAATTTGGGAAGTAGCTGTTGTTTTAGCCTGTAACAGAAAATGCTGATGTAGAAAAACAAAGTACAGGCCTTTTTTTCCTTATATAACAGGGGCCGTTAACAGTTGCCTTCCCCTCTTGAAATTTCTTTGAAATCATGCAGTTTTCCCCAAATTTGGAGTTTACCTTGGATATTTTGTTCCCCTTTCTATGAAATAGCGATAAAATTTCCCCAAATGTAAAAAGGCCCAATGCCCCTTCCCCAAGTACTGAAAAAAAGCTCCGAAGTAAAGTAACCAGGTTCAAAAAATTATGTTCTTTGGAATAGGTGAATATTTTCTAGATCTCCGAAAAGTTTATTGAGACATTAAACTAATTACCTCATACTAGAATAATAATCATATCAATATAAAGTTACCATGTTATAGGAGTTAGGCTAGTTGCTACAAACTTGCATCAACCAAAATAATAAACATATAAAGCCTCAGTTTATGTTACTGTCGATCATTTCAAAACCAGTGCAATCAGGAAAAATACTACATAATCAACTTAGATTTATCACAAAAGCTAGGCATTCTGTATCATAGTTTGAAAGACTCTCTCCTTCTTATAATTTAAACTAGTTTGTATTATAAGGAGGGAAACTATAAATGTCAAGCTCCTGTGGATTTATTAAATGTTCTAAGTATAAACAAAGCTACGATGAGGTATATCTAACATCTATAACGCAACCATATAAAATCTAAATTACAAGAGTCATTCATAGATGGCACAAGATAATTTTGTACTGATTTCGCAACAAATATAACTTAGAAAATAGAGTAACTCACATTTCATAGTCGTGAAAAAACACTGACTTAACGACGAAGAAATGAGATATTCTATGTACAGCTGACCAAAACTGTATAGAAAACATTGAACATATTTAAGTAAATCTATCGCACAACATAGCATTACAATATTTAATGTGTCATAATAAAATGGACAAAAACCAAAAATTTCTTTTGAAATTCTTCCTATTATTACTATATTACAGTATGGATGCAATTAAGGGTATGTAAAAATCACCATTATCAAACTCATGTTCAAATGTACAAAAAATAAAAACAACAAAAATCCTAATTCAAATCTATTCAAATAAATAAATTGTCGACAGTATAGTATCATCATTTAATCAAAACAATAAACAGTAGATACATCAAAGTCATCATTATCAAAGCCATACACATGACTGTTCATTTTATATAAACCTCTATCTACAATACAAAACTTAGTAAACATTGTGCTTATGGTAAAGTTTAGCCACATGGAAATGCTTGTTATCATATACTTGACCATGGGAGGTGGTTCACCTAACCAGCTCTCTAAAAATAACCCTTAAAACCAGATCATACATGTGACTATGGTTAAGCTTAGTTACATGGGAATACTTGTAATCATAGATATGACCATGGGATGTGGTTCACCTAACTGACTCACATAGATTAACCTTCAACAAGAGACCAACAGCTTCACCTAATAATAATCTTATACAAATTTCATAGAAGGGTATGACCTGCAGTGACACATGAAAGCTTACAATTACTAAGAAACTTTTTAAATGATATATCTATCAATACATACACTTAAAAGTATAAAACAACATAATTAAGTATTTGTTACAATGATAATACATTGTTAACATTTCAGTCAACTCTGATATACAAATATAATGTACAAAAGTACATATTTCTAGCAAATTTACATAAATAATGAATAGGATTTCATTTGAATTTAAAAATGAACATTATAAATGTAACTAACATCTAAACAATACTCAATACAATGACATCTTCCGATCTAGTTATCCCCCCAGAATTTACTAGGTCCTTCACTAGATTACTCGGATAACAATACTTGATACAATGACGTCTTCCGATCTAGCTATCCCCCCAGAGTTACCCGGGTCCTTCACTAGATTGCTCGGAATGTAGATCTTTCACCAGGTTATCTGGTATATTATTCTATAGTTTCAATTGTATATTATCAATGATTCATCTTTCATTTGAATTTATAAATTAACATTATAACATCTTAACAATACAATGACATCTTCCGATCTAGCTATCCCCCCAGAGTTACCCGGGTCCTTCACTAGATTGCTCGGAATGTAGATCTTTCACCAGGTTATCTGGTATATTATTCTATAGTTTCAATTGTATATTATCAATGATTCATCTTTCATTTGAATTTATAAATTAACATTATAACATCTTAACAATACAATGACATCTTCCGATCTAGCTATCCCCCCAGAGTTACCTGGGTCCTTCACTAGATTGCTCGGAATCTTCCGATCTAGCTATCCCCCCAGAGTTACCTGGGTCCTTCACTAGATTGCTCGGATTATAGATCTTTTACCAGGTTATCTGGTATATTATTCTGTAAATATAGTTTCAAATGTATAATATTATCAATGATCGATCTTTTTTTTCTTCTTATACTTGCTTGGATCATTTGTATTTTTATTTATTTTTTTTCATTTATCTATACATTTTTTTTCTATTTTATATGATCTATTTTGGAGCATTATTATTAAGCATGATTAGTGTTTTTCACATGTATAATGTATAAATATATTTTAAAAACTATTTAGTTTCTAATTTCCCAAATATCATAAACCAAAAGATGGAAAAACTAAGCTGACAATAATACGAAAATTATGTTGTTTGATACATTCAAATGTATGTATATGACTATCATTTATTTTGTTTCGGTATAAATCTTGAAGTATAAATCTTCAATCAGTCAAAGAAGGCATAATCATCTGGGTTAAGTGGCATCAAAGTGCCATCAAAGTATTGAGGGGGGAGTGCACATTTAGTGCAATCAGAGTAAGGAATATGACAAATTTAGTACACTATACCACCTACGAGTGTACTCAGTGAAGTGACCAAAAGAAATTATAGAAACCTTCGCCATTTATTTACACACAGTCAACTATTTTTGTATTGTAAATACAGGTTAAACAATATTGGAACTGGAGTGATGGCATTGATTGCATGACTTCTTAATTACATATTAATTAATAAATTACTTACAAAAATTACAACAAAAGTATGGGTCATACTATAGAGTGCTTACTGTATTTAAAGAATATGACTTTACTCTTTTATAAAAACATTGGATCAGTAGTAATTTATTAATCTGTTTTTACAGTAAATCATGATTTTCATGGGTTTAGTCATAGAGGCACACTTTGTTTTTACTAACAAGTTATTCAATGTTTTCTTTACAATACTGGTCAGTCAGTACATAAATCTATTCTCTATTTTCTTCATTTTATACAGAGTATTCAATTTATCAAAAATCAAGTAAATTGTAAAGACAAAAAGAAAATAAGTTAAAAGTTTGATACAAAAGCTTTCCTACTTTAACAGTTTTAATAATAATTTAGCCAGTGCTTTGATTTTTAAAATTTACAAAAAAGGAACACATTTAAGATCAAATGTAGGCATAAAAACATGGGTCATGACATTTTCTACAACTATGCTTTCCTAAACCATATATATTTGACAAAAGAGGCACTATTGCCATTCAGTCAATTATGGCAAAATGAGTATTATATGGATAAGGCTACAATGTATCAGGTTTATATGTTACTAGAGTAAATACAGTATCATACCATGACTTTGTAAGTAAACAACAAAACAGAATCCCACTCTTCCATACAACAATATGCTGCACAGTAATTTGTGAACTCCAAGCCATTGTTGACCAGAAATATACCTCCTTGGGAAGCATAAGACCTACTGTACACTATTTGAAATCCATGAGGTGTTGTCGTAAGTTATATAATTTGCACCCTATACCAGTGCTTGTACTTACACGGACAGGTCACTAGCTAGATGATACTCTAATTCATACATTATATATGAATTAGAGTTTCATGGAGCAAGAGACCTGGGCCGACCTACAGCACCAACATCAACAATTTCCAAGTGTACAGAACAATGGAAAATGTCAATTACAAACATTATCATAGTAATCACCATAGTGAATGAACCCCAACTATTACAGAATAGTTCAGAATAACTCACTTAAAATAATTTCTGACCGAGGTTTCCACACAACAAAACTGTAGTTTCTTACTGGGAGTATTATCAACAGAAAATAAAATATTCTTTTTACCTGATACAAGGGAGATAACCTGAATTCAATTAACCATGCATACTATGGATGCAGATAATGATAATTAAAACCTAACAGTATATCAAGACTATAGAATACTATATATAATGGGTCAATATTGTAGATTTGGGCCTTTATACCTTGTAAATGTTATAAAAACTATAAAAATAAGCTACATTTATCTATTACAACACTATTCTCCATAATTTAGTCAATGAATAGCCTAATTTGAAAAAAAATATAGAAACAGGAGTAAATTTATAAATCTAAGGCAATATTTCAATAAAATGTATATTAAATCCTGATGCATGATTTTAACAATCAACAGCATAAACTGTAAGGTATTAAATAATTGAACAAAAACATTCTTACTAAATTTTATCAATATTTAACAAGTGCTTTGATTTTGAAATCTAACAGAGGGAACACATTCAAGATTAAAAGTAGACATAAAACTGAGGGGAGAAACAGGTCCTGTTACTATATTTTTCTGGACAATCTCTTCCTATTGGATGTTTGTAAAAAGATATATAAATATATAATATACATATATTTGACCATAAATATGATATTTTACTTAGTTATCTACATCAACCTATTCCAATACAAGCTAGAATCTTCCATCACAATGCTTCCCCACATGTGGAAGAATGATTGTCTCTTTGAGACTTTTTACTTTTTAAAGGTTCCAGATCAATTTAGTTAAATATGGTATTGTTAAGAAAGAATATAAGAAATTCAATATGCAATATGAACTTTAACAAACATGAAATCTGACCAAGTTGTCTGATGCATAAAAATGACAAGTATAAACTATCACACGAACTCTTGACTAGGTCTCAAACTCTGTGCCAAGTTTGAGTATTTTTAATATACTCAACAACTAACAAGATTTCATTGATCAAGTGGTCTAAGATGTTAAATAATGATCTTTTGGTCCTTCTCTGCTGTGAGTTTAATGCATCTAACATACCAGCCATGAAACATAAAACTAAATGATATCAAGAAAAAATATCAAGGAAAAATATGTGGAATCTAAAAGTTTGACTTCTACCTAATAACACAAAATGAAATATCCTAACTAAATGCAGCAACTTGGCAAAAAAAACTCTGCATTTCCCAAAAGATATGCAGGTAGCTATCAGAAAGTAAGAGGCAAAACCATAGACAATCCAATGTCTATGGACATCAATGCCCACATTACCACTCCAACATATCCAATGGGGTATTTTGACCTTAAATTTGATTCCACATAATACGAAAATACAATGCAAAAAATCTAAAGTAAATGCTATTTATATAACTACACATAAAAAACTGTGCACCTCTCAAAAGATATGCTGGTAGCTATCAGAAAGTAAGAGGCAAAACCATAGACAATCCAATGTCTATGGACAATCAATGCCAACATTACCACTCGAACATATCAAATGAGGTAAACTGACCTTGTTTAGTATGCAAAAAAAGGAGGCTGACAAAATATATTTTGGTAAGAACTTAAACTGAAACCTAAGCAAACAATCCTATCAAATAAAAACTTAATGATTCTGTCTATATCAAACTCACAGCAGAAAAGAATCAAAAGATCATGATCAAGCATCTTGGACCACTTGACCAATGAAATCTTGAAAGTAACTGAGTGTACTGAAAATACTCAAACTCTGCACAAAGTATGAGACCTGGTCAAGTCAGACCATTTAACCAACTACAAGCATTCAGTACCACACAAGTAAACATAGATTAAGTTCATTATTTTGAGTATATCCGTAAGAAGCAACTGAAATTTTTTATACGGTTAGAAATCTATGCATCCAAAATGTTTACAGCTAGTCATATAAGTTGTTAATTGATTTTGATAAATGTAATGGGCTTTTTTATCAAACGAAATAAATTCTGTAAATTTTGTCAAGATCATTAATTGAGACTTCAACATACATGTATAATATGAACTAAACTTATACACACAAGCAAAATAGACAGTTGTGTTAAGATGCACTTTTAAACTGTTTCGTAGATATCAAAACACCCCATCCATCTTTCCTCCTCCAAACCTTATGGAAAAGTTTCTAAGAAACCTAACACCCAACCCAATTGAAGGGTTTGTTAGATTCCCAGCACCCAACCCATCGCTCCTGGTTCAAATCCAATCAAAGAGTTACTTGGGCACCAATCACCCCAACCACCTCTCCTTGACCGAACTCAATTGAAGAGTTTCTTAGAAACCTAGCACCCCACCAACCTCTTCTCTACCGAATCCAAATGAAGAGTTTCTTAGATACCTAGCACCCCTCCCATCTCTCCTCTTCTAAACCCAATTGAAGAGTTCCTTAGGAACCTAGCACCCCACTAATCTCTCCTCTTTTGAATCCAATTAAAAGAGTTTCTTAGATACCAAGTACCCCACGCACTTCTCCTCTACCGAACCCAATTGAAGAGTTTCTTAGATACCTAGCACCCCACCCAACTATCCTCGACCAAACCCAATTGAAGAGTTTCTTAGATACATAGCACCCCACCAACCTCATGTCATCCGAACCCAATCAAAGAGTTACTTAGATACCTAGATCCCAATCTAACTTTCTTCTTCCAAACTCAATACATAAACTATTCTTAACATCACATGTGATGAATTAAAAAACAACTGTCAACAGTAAAAATTAGCACATTCCATGCCAACACCTTAGGCTCAGGTTCCTAAATTTTGTAACATTTTATGAATAAAAAAATCCAGCAAGTCATGTAAATTTTATTATGCTTTATCCATTAAAATTCATATATTAATTAGTTTTATAATGATCGTTTATTTGAAATTCCTACAGAATGAATAATAATTTGAATTTCTTTAGTATAGTAAATACACTCCATTATTAACAAGTGGTAGAAACTGTTGGATCTTTATTTTTTGGTCCTTTTCTGCTGTGAGTTTAATGCGCCTAACATACCAGCCATGAAACATAAAACTAAATGATATCAGGAAAAAATTATATAGGAAAAATATGTGGAATCTAAAAGTTTGACTTCTACCTAATTATACAAAATGAAATATCCTAACTTAATGCTGCTACTTGGCAAAAAAAACTTTGCACTTCTCAAAAGATATGCTGGTAGCTATCAGAAAGTAAGAGGCAAAACCATAGACAATCCAATGTCTATGGCCAATCAATGCCCACGTTACCACTCCAACATATCAAATGAGGTAAAATTACCTTGTTAAGTATGCAAAAAAAGGTGGCTGATTAAATATATTTTGGAAAAAAATCAAACTGTAACCTAAGCAAACAATCCTATCAGTCAACATTAAACACACAGCAGAGAAGGATCTTAAGATCATGATCCAGCAGCTTAGACCACTTGACCAATGAAATCTTTAAATTAAGAAACTGAGTTAAATTTAAATTTAATTCAACCTTAAACTCAAACTTAAATCAAATTGAATAAAATACAAATCAATTCAAATCAATTCGATTTAATTCAATTTAATTCAATTTAATTCAGTTCATTTCAATTTAATTAAATTTGATTTAATTTACAAACAAGAGATAGTGCTTGATGCTAAATCAACCTGTTACATGTAGGACAACCGCTTTCTTTTTTTAAATTCTTAGACTGACCTAAGATGTCGTATATCTAGATGAGACATATAATAATCTACATTTCACATCAATACATACTGCATTTCAAAAGAAAACTTCAGAGTATCAAAAAATCATTCACAGGTGTCAGGTATAATGTTTACCCAACTTATTCATTACATTCTATATAATGCATAAATAGGGTTAAAATTGTTCCAGGTACCTGTGGTTGAGAATTGATCGGTGCAGACAAGCATTGCTATCTATGGTTTTAAAGATCTTACAACATTGCGAATTGCTGTACAATTTCCTAATGTTCAAGACAAAAACCTTTAGAAGCAAGACTGTAATTATCATGCATAGAAGTTGACAACATTTTTTTCAGCCACCGCTGAATAATCAGAAACATTGCAAATCTTACATACAGCTACAGATAGAATCTAGCCTCATTTGGTCTATATGACCATGCTTGTTTTACAACTACTTATCCCAAAGTATTTGATTCAAGAGCATGTTAACACAAATTCCATACAACCAATTGAACGAACCCTGATCGGTTAAATTCTTGGAGCATAAGTTTTAATCAAATGAGCCATGGAAAACTGACTTATCACTACTTTCATTTCGCAAAGGGAAGAATTTCTCAATGAAATAAAAAATATATCGCTAAATACCAATATGTTAAATTCATACAAAGGTATGTATTGCGGAAAATGCTGGTATACCAGAATGTAAAAAATGGCTATGTGTTTTTACATACATACATACACAGCATTCACCTAAAACTTTATATACTTAGATACTAGTATACAAGTCAGTACACAGTAACAACTGTAACTGACCAAGAGGTCTGAAAATTGTCAATAAATGACAAAAAACACTTGTCATGAAACCATAACACTCCTCATAGATATACTGTACAAGGGATGATCCAAAATTATCAGAACTATGTGACACTAAGAAGAGAATGCATTAAAGATAAAACATGAGTATGATCTTATCACGCAGTGGTGACCGCATGTACACCAATATCATACAAGTTTAACATGAACACATTCATATCAGAATAACTGTCATGTTAGACTGAAATGATTTGGTAAGAAGTGTTCAAAGAGTTTTCTCTTCAAATATTCGAAGCAACAGACTACTCGTAGACACAAACTGTATGGCTCATCCTTAATGAATCCAACAGTGAGGCTAGTCAACCAAAGCAACTCTAACAATTATGCATTTTCTTCACGAGACGTTCAATTTCTAAGCTTTAAGAGCATTAAGTCGCTTAAAGGCCAATTCAATTGTGAGCCAGTTATTGAAGTAATTGTAGCATGCTGCATGCTAACAAATATTCATACCAATATCTATACTAAATAAATGCTCAAATTATGCCTACAGACCGAATGTAAAGTCACACAAAAAATATATAAATATACATGTACAATGAATTCATCAAACTCACAAGTTGAATTCGGTAACAAACAAATAGTACGCTATCAATACTAGGGCTGCATTGTCAAACCGATGTATTGCCAAACCGTATAATGGAACAATAACGACAATTAAATCGCAATTCAAATGACCAAGTAGTGAAATGAAATAAACTTTCTGTTTGGAAACAAAAATAATTTGTAGAATTTCAATAAAAACACCATAATACCTCAATGTAAAGACAAACAAAATGACTAAATATTTGATAATAGGAAAGTTATTCTTACTGTAAGGGTAATAATTACATAGGAGCAGCTTAATAAATACAGACTGTCTCATGAACATCTACATTATGAACTCTGATAAATAACCTATCACTTCTCTTATAATAAAATTTTCATTGGAATTTTACATGTATTAATAAACAAGGTTGAACTTGCTCTTGATGCATATTTGTTTACAATTGGATGTCATGCTCAGCCAACTTTGTGAACCATGTACTGAGATTACTCTTTAAACCAGAAAGACGTATTTTAAGATTCATTGGTTAGGCAGTTTATCCCATAACCAGTACGAAAGTTTATTGAGGGCAAGTTCAATATTGTTTACTCATATCATGAAACATATTGTATCACAACTACGATATTATGATCTAAATCACATCACATCTTTACAGGAGATACACATCCCTGTAGCCAGTTTAGTTACCCTAAACATTCCAAAACGGTCCGTATTGATACATTCGGAACTCCTCAGCCATTCGCTGCGAAATAATCTCGGACAAATTTAGACGCTATTTTGAAACTACCGGTGTTGAAATAAACAAATATACGATCGTTTAGGCAAAGAGTGATGTTTCTTTTTAGTCCATAAATTTTGAAACATCATTCATTGCCTTAACAATCCTATATTTGTTTATTAGATAAGGATACCTGGTAGTTACTGATTCATTACAGTACCATAGTACCAACCTATGAAATTAGTGAATTTATTTTCAATTAAGTATTTTGTTTCTGTAAAAACTAAGTACTGAACTGAGTTGTACATTCAAATAAACACATTAACTATGAACCTTCTAACTAATTTTGGATCATCCCTTGTACAGTCACTCTTTGTATACAACTCACTGTACAACATTACAAACTTCTGATAGCACAAAATCATGGAATACCCACCAGCCTTTCTTAGATACTTTCAGATAACACCATTTCTCACCCCACCCACAACATGAATCAGCCCAACCATCCCATACACACCTACCCTTCCATCCCCCCATACACACAACTCCCTACCATCTCTACAAACCCCACCAACACTGTCCAGATCAAAGGTTTTAAAATTTACCAGCCAATACAAGATAACAGGAACATTACGTATGACCCCTCTAATCAGACGACACTCCACCCAACCTTGCTTAGTGACATCAACGGTACATCCGGGGCTTGGGCTCACAACCAACTTCCAGTATATCCAGCTTCCACAAACCTTGCAGTCTCATAATCTATCCCAAAATCCAAGACTTAAGATTGATGCTTGAACAACTCAACATGAACATTATTCTAGAACGAATTTTCAATAGACAATATTCAGAACTCAAATGTCCGGGTTTTCCCATGTAAGTATTATTATAAAAGACCATTCACAGTTTTTTGCCAAAAGTACAAAAAAAAAATTCTGTTAACAAAATTCCATAGTAAAAGTGTGTAACAAAAAAATGTTTTTTAAAATAACATGGAAAAACACAGCACCTGAGACCTGGAGAAAGTAATGAATAGTAAATGATAACAGCATAAAATGCAAGAAATATTGCTGGATCAGTGCAAAAACAAGTCTACTTTCTTGTTTATTTACATGAAGTTAGACTAGTTTTGCACTGACACATAAATAATTCATTAGATAAATTAAGATATCCTTAGACTCACAATTAGAATACGAATAGTAAAAAAATATTGCACTTCTTATAAATAAAATGAACAATTTCTTGAATAGAAAAAAAAAATACTTACTTATACGAAGCTATATAAGAAAGTATTTTTAATTGATAAATATAATTAAAAATTCAAAAAACAAAACATTTACAAATGTATATTATTTTTTCTAAGAATGTGTTGAACACTTCAAGAAACAATAAAAATTAATTCACACGACAAAAATAAGTGATGATTCATTATCAAACTGTAGAATAAAGAATGCTAACAAAAATAAATATTGACCATAATCTGAATAAAAATAAAAGTAAAAAAAGTTTAAAAAAGTCAAGTTGCTTACTGAAATTGTTAACTAGGATGCATACGATGAAAACAAACAAAATAAAATAAACATGTCAATTTAAATTCAATAAAAATCAAAGCTTAACAAAAAAAAAGAAAATCCAAATAAAAATTCAAGTAAATAATCATTAATACAGTAGCTTCAGAAAATAATAATCTTTTCATATTAATAACCTGCACATGTAATTCAATCTGGATGCTATTAATTTGTATCTTTTATGTACATTTGAAAACAAATAAACATTACTTACAAAGTTTATTGATATAGATCAAAGGGAGCTAATACAGTATGAATCTTTTCTATTCAGAAAAAATCAATATTGAATTATCTCCCTTTCATGAACATCAATAAACATGGATAACAATAACATCAGAAATATTTCATAACAAAGACAACCTGCATGGTCCTGAATCAAAACCACTATATATACAAAGTGTTTTTTATTAAGAACCGTGCCGACAGCCTGTGTTTCAGTATATTCTAGAATAATGTTCCTGTTGTGATGCAACAAACATACAAAACCTACTAAAACTAATGTAGCCTCAAATGAATGATGGAAATTATATTTCCAAAAATAATACCAGGGGATACTTATATTTACATGTATAGTTTGTTTTTCTAAACTGTAAAATTTGAATAATTTCATGACTGAATAGGTTCTCTTATATAAATATGAAGGCAAACATTGGCACAGCAAGCAGGCATTAAATTATAAAAGCTTTTAAGTATATTCTACCCCATCAGAAAACACCAAATATGAATCCCACAATTCAAGGCAACAAACATTAAATGCAAGAAGTCACAGTGAAATTATTCAAATTTTGACAGTTGAGAAAAATCAAACACATCCTAAGATCATTACAACACAAGTGTACTATAAACAAAGTCATTGATATCCATACAATATAAGAAAGTGTACCATCTGAATAAAAGTTAGCCCTTACAGAAGTAGAACAAAAGCAGATAGGCTTTGTAAGCTAAATTCCAATGAAAAAAATGATCAATTTTAATATCTAATCTACCCTTTAGAGAAATATACAATAAATAAATTGAAATCCCCAGAGATGAATTTGAGTTAGTACACTGTATTATCATGTAAGGTATCATTGACACAACAATAAGACAGAATCAAAGGTGACCAGCATGGTCCAAAACCATACACGACACAATGTATATATAGGATCTTCGATGGTTCGGGATCATGAAGATCAACTTTGTATTTAACAAATTAATAATAATGAACAAAACGTAAAGACTTCCAGGACAATATCATTACAAAACAGGAATATGGAACCGTGAGTTGGTGGAAAAATGGACAATATTACCAAACACATAATGGTATGAAATACATAAAATAAAATATAAAAACTTAGCTTTTGTCTTCTCTTCATTCTTTCAACTTTTCCATGTTCCTTGATTCAAGTGTTTCACCGTGTCTTGTTATTCAATATGTCGAGCTCATACATATGTGTATATAACAACACAGTAAACAACAACTACATCCATCCACATTTTATGGTAAACATCCTGAAAACATAAAAATATTACATTTTCAATAATATTGTAACAATCCGGCTCTATACCGACAGTACGGACTTTGTTTATTTTCGGGGGTTATGACCTAGTTTCGACTCTACTTGGAATTTTGGCTCCGTTACGCAATGACATGCAAGATTACTGGTTGAAATCATATTTATACATGTTAATTAATCAGTTTAAGTCAGTTTTACCTTTTAGCAGTAGTGTTTAAGGCCTCATTTTACTTTACTTTCATTTCATACTGACTGTCACATTTTTCCGGCAGCCACGTTGGAAATTGCATGATGGGACATGGTTGCTTAGCGACCGCTTAGAACTTTTGTTTACTTAAATGTCAACTGCTTGTATGAAGAAAACTTTTCAATGTCTCTCCAAAGAAACACGTTTAAAAGGCCGTTTGAGGTTACTACC
Source organism: Mactra quadrangularis (assembly GCA_025267735.1). NCBI lineage: Eukaryota > Metazoa > Mollusca > Bivalvia > Venerida > Mactridae > Mactra > Mactra quadrangularis. Next base: position 27,505,709 of record CM046295.1, on the reverse strand, counting down.
AGTTTAATTAATCATTAAATGATCGTTTAAGATCATTTTCATCACTGATAAAACCTATTTTCATTCAACTTTTTAACTTTCTTTAAAGGCACTATTTGGCGCTGACGTGAATTTGTGTGCACTACTTGCACAACGTTTAATGTGAGCGTAACGTTATTTTTGTGAGCTCACAGCTCACACTGTTAGGTGTGAGCACCATTATTTCTGTGAATTCACATTCTCACATGGGTGACTGTGAGAATGTCTGTGAATTGAGGCTATCCAGAGGAGAGCTGCCCGCTGGGTGATGCGTGACTATGGCCGTACATCCAGTGTAACAGATATGCTTGGTAAGCTTGGCTGGAGGCGCTTAGATCTCCGACGCATCGACCAGCGGTTAGTTATGTTTCATGGTATCACACACAGCCTAGTAGCTATACCATCTGAGGACTATATCACACTTAACACCAGACCATCCCGTACTTCACATGACATGGCATATAAACAGATCCAAACAAGCTCAGATTTCTATAAATTCTCCTTCTTTCCACGTACTATCGTACACTGGAACTCCCTACCGGCCAACCTTGTTAACCTGAATGCAACCCAGTTCGGTCAGGCAGTAAGCCAGATTGAACATGTCTCTCCCTAGAAACCTGCTCTGTTTTTAACCTGTTTTTAACAATACACCCTGTATATATCTGTTCTTTTATTCTTTTATCTTTTCCCTCTTTTGTTGTTGACGCACGACAGTCTAAGTCCCTACCAAGGGTTTGACTTACTGGAAGATAGATAGATAGATAGATAGAGTATAAATAGGCCAGAGAACCTTTGAGCGGGGTTCACATTCATTTTGGCTGCCTGGCTGACACGTTAAAACTTAAACTTAAGATCTTTTGAAATTTCATTCTAAATGGTTAGTTTTTAGAACTTATTGATATTGTTACTTTTAGTGGGCTTTATTCATAAATATTAAGTAACGTTTTTTACATTTTATAAGATTTTAGTAATTTTAAAGGTACCATATCAGTAATTTTTCATGTATGGATAACTTCTGATCTCAGTCATTGATAACAGTTTAATAGTCTTTTTAAACCGGAACAAAAGGGGATTATTTGTTAAATTAAGCTGTTTTACCTTTAGCACAAATTATTTCTTTGTAGCATAAAATTAAATTGTTGCTAGATCTATATTTATTTCCTGTATGTAATAAAAATCATAACATTCGAAACAAAAAGTCGTTTGTTGATTATCATAAGTTTTATTTTGTGAACCACCAAGTGAACCACCCAGCGAACCACCCAGTGAACCACCCAGTGAACCACGTGAAGTTCCAAAGCCAGAGCGCTACAATATAATTACAATGTACATGTTTTATCAACACTGTTGAAAGTTGTTGGATAGTCGTCTGGCTAGATAAATTGGTAGCACACAAGTCTACTGATCAAAGGGTCATAGGTTCAAACACCCAGCAGGGCATTCTTTCTCAGAGCTTGGTCATGAAATAATGAAATAATAATGGATGATCTCCCTCTTACTACTTATTCTATACTATGTAGAGCAGTTGTCAATCACTGATGGAAGTATGTACCTACAGGTCGTTCACGAATACACTGCATATAATAGCCAGTTTGATTACACACCAATATATAGGGGTGTATTCTTTTTTCAGTTTTATAGTTTAGTTATTTGGCACTTATTTTATAAACATACCATGCAGTAGAACTTGGTTATAACATACTCATTTTTCCTGGCCAAATTTTCTAATTTTGTATATAACATACTCAGTATGCTGTATGGATTTAACATGCCTTGGTTATTACATAGCTTTTTTCTTTGGCCCAGCGAGTATGTTATATCCAAGTTTTACTGTATATAAATTTAAAATGTGCATATACAGTATTTAGAATAAATGTTGAATGTCAAAATTGTATGTTTTAATCCGTAAAATGCTATTTATGGATCAGCTTATTCACCTATTGAGTGGACAAGTCCAATGTTTAAAGAACAAAAACACGCATGACCTAGAATACCACATGAAATAACTTGTTAAATAGCTACATTTATTTACAAATAGGCCTATAGTCAGACAATAATTTACCCCCGTTACACCAAACTCGTTCTCACTATATTCTGGAAAAATTGGACCGAACGAGTTCCAACTGTGTCAAAACGGAATAGACGTAGTAACACGTTCACACAGTTCTTAAAGTTCGCAGTAGGTTTTTGGTACGTTCTACACGTTTTTAATACGTTTATAGCGTTCGTATGCAGTTCGTACAACACAATAACGTCTACAGTACGATCTGGCAAGGTTTGGTATAAATACAGACCATTTCTCACCAAGAGATGAGTGTATGTCTTAGTTTTCTTCTTTTTTCTTTTTTGCCAAAAATCTTCTCCCGAAACCTGGCTGTCTGAGTCATTAGAAGGAGCAGGAGATACAACACCCTTATTTTCATTGACTGGCTCAGGAGGCTAAGAATTCTTAGGCTTAACTAGAGGCTGGTCTACAAAAGCTTCATCTAAGCAGGTGATTTTTGGAAGCGATTGTCTTAACATGTGCCGCCTGTCAGGCTCTGCTCTTTTTTGGAAGCATGGTGGTCACAGTGATGCTTGACAAATTGTGTTTTCACAGCTTATACCGTGGAATGAGAATGCCAACCGGTAGAAACGTCCTGGATATTCATAGCAATCGGATCAGAACGTGATGTTATTACGTTCAGTACGCTCTTAGAAGGAGATGGGAACATCTTAGAACAAGTAGTTCTGTCTTAAACGGGATAGTCAATAGTAAAAGAGCTTAGAAGAACTAGTTATGAACGAGTTAAAACAGACTACGAACGGTTCGGACTAGTTGGAGACGGTGTCTCGTGACGAGAACGAGCAATTTTACCCGATCTGATCCCGATACAAACTGACTACAGACAGGATAAAAACGAAATGCACTTATTGGGAACTGGTTCTGAACGATTTATGATCGTAAAGCTGACATTTTCCGACTGAAACGGCACGTCCTAGCTTGTTCACAACCAGTTTCGCGATATTTTTAGGACGGGGTCAAATGTTCTGCGAACTAGTTTGGTGTAACGGGGCCCTTAGCATGAGCTTGAACTACCTCATAAAAAATGTATTATTTTGTCAGTTTCCATATGTGTGTATACAAATAATACAATTATGAATCAATTTTGTAAACATGGCATGTTTTTGTACTTTGAATTTTGGACTTATTTGTTCGTGGGGAAAGGTGTAAGTCCTCAATATTGTGGCACAGTGAAAGTCATTGTTCAGTACACTGCCCTCCAAAAGTTTCTTAACAATAAATTTAACTAAATTGCTACAATTTCTATGTTCATTTGAAGAATTATCATTTTTTGTTTATTTCAATTATTATTAATGCAATGGAAATGGAATTTCAATTGGTACATTTTTATTTTTTGAGTTGCAGCCAAAATTCAAGGGGCAACTTCATGAAGTCTTCATGGAAAAAAACATGAACTGCAAATGAGACAAATGCATCATTCACTCATGATAACAGATTCATGAATTATTCATGAAGTTGTTAATGCATTACAAATGCATGAAATTAAGCATTGCCTGTGTTCATGAAGAATTCATGAAGTATTTATTTATTGATCTTCATGAAGAATGCAAGAAAAAATTCTGGAAAAGTACTTCAGGAAAAATTCATGCATTATTTTGTTCTTTATTTTAATGTCTCATTTGCACTTCATGTTTTTTTTCATGAACACTTCAAGAATAAATATTCTTAACAAATCATGATCATATTTGTGCTTTTCCTGAATATTTCATGAATAATACAAAACATTATCTTAGTACATTATTAAAATTCACTTCACACTATTTCCTGAAATAATCATGTAGTATTTATTTGTTTATATCAAAAATAAAGTTTGATCTTTATTATAGAACATTATGTGAAACATTCTTAAAACAAGAAGTGTTTATGATGAGATTATTTGATGATCAAAATTTATGAGGTGAACAACAATAATGAAGTGTTGAATGAAAGTTGGTAGGTCTAAGAAAAAAGGAAAAACATAACCAATCAAGTTAATCTAAAAAGTTTGATCAATTAGCTCTGCATAAACATGATAAGATCTTTAGTAAAAAACTCTTATTGACGTCACCCCAGCAGGTAGTTCTTTAATTCATGAATACTTCATGAATTGCAGTTTATTAATCTAGCTCACAGTTCATTACCAGAGTGCCACAAAATTAATAATTTTCATAGGAAATTTAAATAGACCAACTAGGTCATAATAACATGCATCTTTTTATTAGAACAATGTATCATTATAACGAATTTAAAAAAAAGATTATCCGAAAATTTGCTATCCGAAAATATGTACACTAAAGTTAAAACCTTACTTGCCTTAGCTAATGTAGCAGATTTTTAAAGTATATAGATGTCTATATAATCTTTGCATCTTATAGTAGCTGATGATGACAACAGATCTCTTAATTTATTTCCACTCTTGGTAAAATTTTCCTTTTTAAAATGTTGAGCGGGAAACAAGGCAACCATGCTTGTTCAAGTTATTCATGGGAACGATAAAAACAAAACATGTCCAAATGTGTTTACATTGTATTTATTAAATACACAGTAGTTTCCCCTGAAAGCATTTAAGTACTGGGCCTGTTACTGTTAGTTACATTTTTAAGGATCACCATACACATTTTATGACCCATTGATAAATGCCAAGCTATTTTACAATGTATATCAATCATTTTTGATGCACTATTCATCAACAGGTGTATTTTAAGGTCAATTTTCTTAAGAAGATTTCAAGAATTGTAGTTGTAGAAACATTTTAAAACATTCATGACTTTTTGTCAGGAACTGTGAGTTATGAATGTTTTCAGAAATAAATATTATAAAACTGTACAGAAAATGTTCATCTTCTTTTTTCAAGAATTTTTCTTGAATTATGTCAGTAAATTTTCATTCATGAAAAAATCTTGATTAATTCGTCTACTACTTCATGAATATTTCAAGAATTTTTTTAAATTGTCATTTAATGCTTGATATCTTCATGAAGTGGACCAAATGACACTTCATGCATAAAACTTCATGAAGTCAGATTAAGAAGTAATGAAGAACAGTTCATGAATAATTCATAATGGTGATGAAAAATACATGATTTCACGAATTTCATTTCACCAGGGAATAAATTGATTCTTTAAATAGTAGATCGGTTAGACTTAGTCCTAAATATAAGACCCTACATAACTTATTTATCATACATAATAGTTTAACAGATTGCTTCAAAAATGCATAGCAAATTTTTTTTTCAAAAAGTGAACGAATATAAGTCAAATTAGCATCAATCGATAAGTAAAAGTTAACTTTTATTCTTTCCCAAAAGCAGAAGAAAATAATTAGTTTTTCAGCTTACAAAAACACTTATTACTTTTCCTGTTCCTGCTACCCAGGGTTGTTGCCGCTACCATTCATTTTGAACTGAATTCGTGCCAGTAAATAAAGTTTTGTTTTACTTATAGGAAAATTTTTATATCCAGAGTAGTCGTAGTAGTACTTGTTCAAAATCAATTCATACAAATGATGCGAGTCGACCCAATTTAAATTTGGCTAGCCTCAGCTAATATTGCACGGCTATTGTGATCTGATATAATTTAAGCGGCTTTTTTGGCTGAAAAAAATCACATGATCATGCAATTGTTTGTAATAAAACAAAACAAGAGCAGTCCAAGGACAGCGCGCTCGACTTTTCAGGTGTTTTGTTCATGGCAAGGCTTATCTTTAAACAAAAGTAATTTCAAGACAGGACATAATTTTTTAAAGTATATAATTTAGTCAAACAATAATTACCAATTCATATTTGTAAAATATAAAAGGGGCATTACTCCTAGAACATTCATCCATAGTAACGCCCCTTCAGAATAAAGTAGACATAGTATCAACGAATAAGCATACCTACTTTCATTTAAATATCTATATGAAGAACTATAAAATAAATACATTGTATTTCAATTTGAACAAAATTCAAAATTAAAGTAAGGGGCATAACTTCAAAAAATAACATCATGAGTTATGTCCCTTTGTAGTCGCGTAGATGTAGTACTGATGAATAAGCATACTAATTGTCATTTAAATATCTTCTTAAGTATTGAAAATATTTCACTTCATAATACTTTCTCCCGAACTAAAAAGTTGAAAAGGGTCACAACTCCAACAATAATTCATCAATTATTACGTCCCATTGTATTCAACTAGATGTAGTACTGATGAAAAAGTATACTAACTTTCTATCAAACTAAATATATTAAATTTGAGCAAACATAACCCTTAAATATCAAAGTATAAAGGGGAATAACTCTGAAGTAATTCATCTAGAGTTATGTCCCTTTATAGTCCGATAGATGAAGAACTGATGAATAAGCATTCCAACTTTCATTCAAATATATTTATAAGTTCTAAATATATCCCATGAGAACAAATTTTAATCTTAAATGTTTAAGTATAAAGGGGCATAACTCCAACAATAATTCATCCAAAGTAACATCCCTTTATAGTTGTGTAGATATAGTACCCATAACTAAGTATACAAACTTAAAAGTCAAATATCTTGATTAGTATTAAAGATATTACATATAGAAATGATTTTAACATTATATTTTGCATTTTTCTTAAGTATAAAAGGGCAATTACTCCAAAAATAATTCATCCACAGTTACATCCCTTCATAGTCGGGTAGATATAGTACCAACAAATAAGTATACAAACTTTAAGTCAAATACCTTGATCAGTATTGAATATATTCTACATAGGAAAAACTTTAACCTCATATTTTGCAATTTCTTAAGTATAAAAGGGCAATTACTCTAAAAATAATTCATCCACAGTTACGTGCCTTCACAGTCGTGTAGATATTGTACTGACAAATAAGTATACAAACTTTAAGTCAAATGAATTGATCAGTATTGAAGATATTCTACATAGGAAAAACTTTAACCTCATATTTTGCAATTATTTAATTATAAAAGGACAATAACTCATAAAATAATTCATCCAGAGTTATCCCCTTTCACAGAATGGTTAATATAGTCCCACTTAATAAGTATACCAACTTTCAATAAAATAACTTGGATAGTGTTTTCTTCGAAAAGTCGAGCTAAAAACAATAAATAACTTCCATGTTTATGCTTCAAAATGAAAATCTAAGTTCAAAGTTAAAGATGTTGTCTAAATTCAGACACATATGTACACACATTTTATTAAGCATCTCATTGATTTTCAATTTTTTTCATTTGCTAAAAAATATTTTTTTTTGCTCGCTAGCCCCATTTTTTTCCAAAAAAATCCGTAGAACAAGTAATCAATTTGGTGTGGCCTTACAATATAAATTGTGAATGAATGAAGGAACTTTTAGAGGGCAGTGTATAAGTAAATTTTTTAACAAGGTACATCGATTTACCAAAAGAATTGTCTACCAGTCAAAAATAAGGATGGATGAAAACATTCAAAAATATTGTTTTATCATTTACATAAAACAAGTGAGTAATATTTACACTCTTATTCAATCAGCCGCACAAACTGAATGAATAATTTTATTTTCACAAGAATTTAAATACTTTGAATCTATTCGAAATAGCATGGACCCATGTGTTTACCATATAAATGGATGAATCCAAAATTTTAAGTACAAATACATGCCATGTTTCGATAATTGATTTATACATGTATTTCCCCCGAAATTTATATAAAAAGACAAAATTAGACAGTAAATACTGAGTCAAATAAGTTCTTGCAAAAGGGTCAAGCTCAGGATAGTATTGTCCAGCTTTAGTATTGTTTTTATTATGCATCCGCCCAGCTAGCTAAGTTGGTAGCTCGCAAGTCTTCTGATCAAGGAGTCGTGGGTTCAATTCCTGGGCAGGGCATACTTTCCTGGAACTCAGTCATGAAATTATTTCTACAGCCATTCTCCCTCCTACCAATGATTCTTAATTACGTAGGGCAGTTGTCAGTCACTGACAAAAGTATGTTGGTTAACTTGTACATTCAGATATTTAGCCTTTCCAGGAACAGTGAGTAGGTTGAATGACTGCCCTTGTATGAACTATACAATAAAAACTGAAAACTGTTCTACTTACCAAAGAATGCAGGATAGACACAGTGTCACAGGTGTTAATTTTATGTTTGATAAGACCATGTACATGTATGTATCAATAACAAAGCCATCTGTTCTATGTTGTTTGGCAAGACATCAGATGATATGGTGATGAACAATGAAGTCTGTGATATATGAAATTGACAAAACATAGAGTTAGAATATATGTAAGTACATACAAGGCACCTGTGGGTACAATAACAAACATATAATAGACTATATTAGATTTAAAATATTTGGGTTTTCCCAGCAGTCATCAAACAAAACACAATGTAGCTCAAGGTCAGTGACCATGTGCATATATTGTTAATAATTGGGTACTGCTGCATTTGATGAAAATCAAAATGTTAAAAAGTTGGCTTATTTAATGATTATATGTATCCAATTATATCTTATATATTTATAAATAAAATTTACTTGACTAATAAAATCTTAAAAGCCAGAACTAACTACCATGGTAAATTGAAAATGAGTGTACAAAAAACAACAGGATATAGTCTATGTTTCATACTTTCCAGCAATAAAGTGTAAAATCTGCTTATGTATAGCATGCGCACAGATAGAAAAAACATAAATTGGAAATGCCGTTGATAAAATCTAAAAATGAGAAGATGATCACTAGAAAACAGTGTCTTCTGCAGACCAAGTCAAGTCAGACGAGCAACTTTACTGAACAAATGCATAATCATCATAAAATACATAAATGTCAGTATTATATCTTAACGACATGTTATGCTAATTGGCAGACTCATAATTGGAAACCTGATTCTTCTCAATAGCAGAAAGTTGATTATCATTAAGCAGTCATTCTCGTACCCAGAGTCTAGAATGATTCTCAATACCAGTTATATCGAGAATCTTGATAACCTCTGGGTACGAGAATGTGATCAGTTGACTTTCTAAACATTTTCCATTCACTCATTTCAACTTTTAAACCACGATTCAAGATTCATTTCAAAAATAAAAGATTTGGTATCAGAGACACACCCATAAAGACATATCATAACATACCGACACAGATTTAAAAAATACATGTAATCATTTTTAAACAAAATAAATTCCAAATAACAAAATTAATTTAGAAAATTCAAAATGTCTTACCTACATAAAAGTATCCAAACAACTGATTTGACAGGTGCGAGATTTGAAATTTCAACACAAACATTTCACACATTCAACCTATTGTCTACACCATTGTATTAGGTATCAATAGCACGTGAAATAAGTTTCGTTCACGGTTCTCAACCAATCAAAACGCTTACCGCTAGCGATCTTGAGGTTTCATAAATTTGACTGCGGGACAAAAACGCATGGACTTAAAAGATTAGAAAATTATTCGTGGCTACCTCTCGGATGATTCCGTAATTTGACGATCAGTGTTAGCACGGGAATAACCGAGGCGTACCGAATATATTGTCAGTCTAAGGTATGAGAAACGTGCACCGAGCCAACGACAATCCCAGTGGTCACCCATCCAACCAATAATCTCGCAGCCCATTACTCAATATGTAGCAGCGTATGCCTATGTCTAAAACTGACTTTAACGTTCAGGCGGAAAATATGTACATGTATGACTGTTTGTACAGTTATAAAACTGCAAAATGTTAAATACATAATGTACCGTACGTAAACCTTCCCTCCATTTGAACGAATGCAAAATTAATTTAAACTGAATACATGAAACTGAAACAATGCTTTAAGTATCATACACAATTTAAGGTACATGTAATAAGTCTAAATTTTGCATAAACCATTCTTACTGTTTCAAAACAAAAACTTCAAAAACCCAGCAATACAAAAATTTATTTTTCGTAAAAACTATTCACGACTGGAACGCTCTTGAAGAGGAAATCGCGTGAGCAAGGACAATCGAGGGCTTTAGGACAGCTCTCCAGGGTCGCAACTGACCACATCGCTCTCCCCGACGCATCACGCCAGCAGTGGTCACTAAGTCGTATATATACAGATACAGATAAAGTAATAAGTTTATACATATTTTTTCCTTGTCCTGAAAACTAGGTATCCTTTTTACGCGGTTTGCGAATAATTCCGACGATTTTCAGAGGGAGGCAGTCTTTTATCCGGTGGGAAACATAAAATTTATGAGTGATAGCCCAGCCTGAATGTTTTTGTTAAAAGACACATCACGATCCCAGCCAACATTCTATATCGGCCCGACATCAAACCTATATGGTTTTCTATGACGGCCCGACGTCGGATTTAATCTCGGCTGCAAATAGGAATGATGTCGTCCCGACATCGGTAGTACAATATCGGGCCTATGTCTACACAAAATCGGCCCGATATTTCTTGCCTACGTCGGGCCATTCTATAAATAGACGGTGAAGATATCACCTCTATACTAAGACGCGCAACCGTCTCAAAATTCGGCGTTTGGTACGCAACAGAATAAAGTGCGGCGGATGAAGACAAAATCGTTGCATTTTTTCGTTTTTTGACAGACTCGTTGTTGAAATGTAAAATAAATGATCACTCATAGCTACAGGATCATAAATCTATCAATACAAAGTACTTTTAAACCTCTGTAGGTATAGGTGCATAGTTAAACCGTGTAACCTAGTTTCGAATTAAAATTACTGTGTAAAGAATGACAGACGTAAACACGTTATGACGAATGTTTAACAACCGGTATAAAAGTCTAATTTAATGAGGTTAGTTGGTAACAATGGTTGGATAGTCAAATTTTATTGAGTAGACACAAAATTCATTCTATTTTTGTTCAGTAAACTTGAAGGGGGGAAATTGATAGAATGTAAACATTGCCACGTGTTTTCAGGTAAATAAACAGTTTTACCCGTGATGCGCGGCGTCTCCGTACAGAGGTCAGTCAGACCGTTTGTGTACAGAATGACGTCGGGCCGACATCAAAACAATAGCGGTATGATGTCAGTCAACAGTAGAAATTATTCTATATCGGTCCGACAGCAAACCTATATGGTTTTCTATGACGGCCCAACGTCGGATTTAACCTCGGTTGCAAATAGGAATGATGTCGACCCGACATCGGTAATACAATATCGGGCCGATGTCTACACAATATCGCTCCGATAGTTCTTGCCTACATCGGGCCGACATCAAAACAATAGCGGTGTGATGTCAGTCAACAGTAGAAATTATTCTATATCGGTTCAACAGCAAACCTTAATGGTTTTCTATGACGGCCCAATGTCGGATTAAACCTCGGCTGCAAATTGGAATGATGTCGACCCGACATCGGTAGTACAATATCGGGCCGATGTCTAAACAATATCGGCCCGATATTTCTTGCCTACATCGGGCTAACATCAAAACAATAGCGGTGTACATGTACATTTATAAACCGTGGAGTGAAAATAAACAGCCAGTATGCAAAAAACAAACGGATTTGTTACAAAAAAGATTATAAAAGCGAATATTTAGTATATTCTAACTATAAAGAGCAAATGATAATCACGGCCTTGTTAATGCATGTCGCGAAATTATGTTACAAATATTTTCAACCATAATTTTACTTTAAGATAAGACAAACAGATAAATTTTGTATTTTTCAATCGCTCAAATGGTTAAAATGAAGTAACTATACAGTGTTTACACATTTGTTAAATCATCATTAGATCTACTTTTAAAAGAAAATAAACTTCACCTTCATCACCTTCCTTTGACTTTTAGTTTTCTTTGGCGCTTATTCAGTTGAAAGAAGGAATGCAGTGAATATTTGCCAGTTCTTCATTTGAAATAATATTATTATATAAGAGTGGTTTTTATGTACTTAAAAAATATTGATTTCAATTGCAAACAACATTTCATTTCAAAACACAGCTAAAATTATTTTAAAATTCATACCAAAATGTACAATTATTTGCTGCATGGTAAACAAGAAAACGCAATATCGTACCGTTGTCAATCCGATATACAGAATAGTTGCGTTCATTACCATGTAGGCCAGACGCAGACCCGACATACGTTTTTTGACGTTACATGAAATAGGGTTAGTGTGGTTCTAGAAATTGAAATCATACACAGGACTATTTATTAACCTAATTAAGTGAACAATACAATTGCAGTTAGCATTTTCCAAAATATTGAGTATGTCGGCACTGCAACGGTCCGATTTTGCCGACATGCCGACATTAATTGTATATCGGCCCGATATGGTCATGCTGGCTGGGATGGACATCATGGGGTCTAAGTCTACCATCCTCCCTGCTTTTACGGACCAACGGTTATTTTCTCGAATTGAACAGATGGCCGATTTTTATAGCCAAGTAGTAACTATTTTGTGCCTTTTCCTCTCTACGGGTGCCCTTATTTCAATGTTCAAATTTTGGTCATGAAGAGAGAAAAACCTAGTGAGTAACTAAAATCTGACGGATGCAATATCGGAGATGGGCACCTCTTCGATTATCTACGCAAATATACATGTATTAAATATATATATATATTTGCGTCGAATCTCTCCGAGGCGTTCCGAATGGGAGAGGTCTGCGAGTATCGAATTGACCACACTTACTTGTAACTGATTCGTTTAAGGAAAATTTGCACCGTTTTCATATCGTTTATGTAATTGTTTGCATCATTACAGGCGTCGGTAGTGTAAAGGCTAGCATGGTTGCATTCCATAGACTTTACACCCACTTTCAATAGAATTAATTTGATACAGTATCCATAATCAAGGTCACATATCAGGCCATCAACATACATGATCATTTTATACTGCACTATAATATGAGAGATTCACACTAAATAACATGCCATACAAGTAAAAAATTGCTGCGAAATGCAAATTGATTGTCACGGCAAACAAAAAAGAATTATTAAGTATAATCTAAAGGTAACTCAAAAAGCATTATATTGAATGTCATGTTAAGGTTTTTCAGAAATAAAAGAGTAAATATGTTATAAAATGTTTTCCTGTTCATATGTAACATTCTCGTTCCCAGAGCCTAGTAAGATTTTCGTTACTAGTTAGATCGAGAATCTTGATAACCTTGGGGTACGAGAATGGTCTGGATCTAGACACCATCTTTATGCCGACAGGATTTTGGTTTCAGTTGGATTTATTTCCAGTAATTCATATTTTTATGACGCTTAAAAAGACCAATGATCGCCCCTTATTATACAGATTGCTTTTGGGAACCAATAGTCACACGGATTGGTAAGAACAGATCCGCAATGTAAGGAGCACTTGACTGAACAGAAGCGATAAATCATGTAAATAGCTTCTGTTCTGAAAGACTATGTTTTCCCTTTTGCCGATCATTTTTTAAGCGCCATGCAAATATGAATTACTGGAAATAAATCCAACTAAAACCAAACGTCCTGTCGGCATAAAGATGGTGTCTAGATTCAGACTATTCTCGTACTCCAAGGTTATCAATATTCTCAAACTAACTAGGTGTCTTACTAGGCTCTCGGAACGAGTACATTTGAACAGGAAAACGGTTTATAACAAGTTACCTTTTTATTACTGAAAACCCTTAACATGACTTTTCAATATAATGCTTTTTTGAGTTACCTTTTGATTATAGTTAATATTTTTTTTGTTTGCCGTGACAATCACTTTGCTGCATTTCGCAGCAATTTTTTACTTGTTATATTTCTGTCATGGGTACATAGATTATATATTTAGCGCGCATTGTAATAGTTTTAGCAGTGTTTCACGTGTTTATTATATTATGTCTTAATGGATGTCCGGGTGACTATATATATGTGACTATAAATCAATTTTGTAAAGGTAGCCTGTTATTGTACTTTTAATTTTGGACACAAGTATTTCATCTACATCTACATATGATTCTCCCTACAATCATTATTGATTATAACAGGGAGGTCGTGGACAGTAAATTAAAAGTCAAACGCTATATTACAAGTTAAATTAAAAATTAAATATTTTTGTTTGTTTGTTTGGGTTTTACGGCGCACCAACACAAAAAGGTCATACCGAAAGCAATCAATGATACTATTAATTCAAACGATATTAATAATGTAAAGCTCTATATCTTATTATATACATTTATTTCCTTCAAAAAGTTAAGAATCGCATATGATGGTGCAGACTCAAAAAGTTCTTTAAGTGAGTTAACTCTAAAATGTTTGTCGCGAATGTTTTTAAGATCCTGACAGTCAAGGAGAACGTGGTTGACATTGAAATGCTCGTCACATGGTATACATTTAGGTGCTTCCTCTCTTTTGAGAAAGTATGAATGTGTTAATCTGGTATGACCAATTCTACATCGCGTAATCACTATTTGATCTCGGCGATTAGAAAATATTATTGACGAAGACGAATCAAGGGTTGGCTTTATGTCGTGTAGTTTATTAAATGCAGCATTATTCCACATTGTTTGCCATTTTGACTTAATTAACGAATTTATAGAACATTTGAAGTCGCTGCTTGGTGATTTGATATCTACTGGTTGAAGGTTTAAAGATTCTTTAGCTAAAATGTCTACTTTTTCATTTCCATGTATACCAATATGTAAGGGATATACCACGAGAGCTGTCCAATATGTTAGAAATTGGATAGCTGAGGCGCGTTAGCGCCGAAGCGTATCCAATGTCTATCATATTGGGCTGCTCGAGGGGTATATCTTACTTAAATCACAGCTCACCAACATAATAATTATTATAATAATACAAAACCATTTTTATTTTACACCTATTGCAGATAATTATTTCAGAATTATACATTTAAATAATATGTTTGTCAAATTTGAATAAATATAGAAAATATTAATTGTTTCCCATATGGTGCCCCTCTAGTCCGACAATTTAATGAATGTTTGTTCACGAGATTTTCGTGCAGAATCTTTCACATAAAAATCTAAGTGTAGTTAAGACCGTGGTCGTTTATTTCGTTTCTGTTCTTCGTTTAGTCGGATATTTTATATACGTGTAACATGTTTGAAAGATCTAAATTATCTTTGGAATTACAGTTGGTGTTTTCTTTTGGATATACTGTTTACAACTCGGAATACATTCGTTTGGAGATCCATACATTAAAATGGTTGCAATGTATACAAAATGTGGTGTTTTATGAAGATTATCAACTGATTCCAGTCATGTCCAAGAAACGATATTAGCAACAGCCTGACACATGGCGGATTTCTAATGAACTTGATGAGAAACTTATTTTAGAGGAACAGGGTAATGGTAAGTTATAAATATCAATGCAAATTTATATTAGGTTAACAATTATAGTGAAGCTAAATGGAGACCCTGGGCCATGCGTGCATCAAATAATTAGTGTTGCTCTGACGCAACGTTAAAGTTCCCTGTTTATTCATACACCATTCGTATGCAACACGTTTGTCCTTTTTACGTATCAATCTATGTTCAGTACGTGGCTCAGACCTATGAGTATGATCGTTTTATCACGGGGATAGGTCGTTACGCAAATTGTCATTATTTCCGACAGTAATAATTTCATATTATTGATGGTTGATGATGTTTTGATGTCATTTTTGGTTACGCTGGAAGTTTAGGCATTGGCTTCAATGCTTCTGTGGTCTAGAACAAGAATTACCTATCTCTGTCATAATATTGTCTGTGGCATTGCTCAGTAAGACACAAAGAGAACGCCAGGAGCACAGCATACTAAATGCAATGTAACTTTTATTTAAACTAAATCATTTTTTGGCCTGATGTCGATTTTTTTTTCAGCATTTATTTTAAATAACCCTATATTTTGTTCTTATCTCGCGTTCTTATATAAGAAGACAAAACTTCATATGTTGAGCCATTGGCAAGGAATGGCTGACAGTGTTGGACAGATTATGTATCAAAATGTTGTTAAAATCTAGTTCGGGTCAAGTATAATTTATGCTAAACTTAGGTATGTCTTCTCAATTTTCAGGAAACCACAGCGCAACGTTGACAAAATGTAAATAGGAATTACATGGTTGAAATTGATGTCTTCATTTCGAAGGGGCAAAGTAAAAAAGTGCAATTTTGAATATATTTGTAAATTTTTGTTCAATAAATAAAAACCAACTTCAATAGTTTCTTTGCTTTTTTATGAAATACATTGAAAATGTAATCGTTCGCTATCGAGGTTACGCGTTCATAATCTGGTGTGTTTGGACAATATCTAGCGCGTAGTCCAATATTAGACTTACACGTTAGATATTGTCCAAACACGCCAGATAATGGACGAGTAATCTTAATATTGTACGTTTACCTGTACATTATTAGATATACGGTACTATGAATACAATGGGATGACGTCACAGCTGTGGTTTAAGACTTGGTATCTAGCAGAGGTGTACTATTTTAGATTTCAGTATTTCATGTAATCTTAATTCAATATTTTTAATAAGTATATTGTCGTGAACTACAAGTTTTAATGGCCAGTAATACAGATAGAGAATCAGAGAAAATGGTAAACTTGTTATTAATACTATTTGATATGTATGATAAAGCAAGATCTATTGCTTTGACTTCGGCTGTAAATATGGATGCCTTGTCGGGCAGTCGCATTCTTGCAACAAAAGAATTTCCATATGCAGCGCAACCAATCTTTTGAGCCGTCAGTAAATAAATGTGTACGTCATTATATTTTTCTAAGATGTTTACGAAATCGGATTTGAAGGCTTCTGGGCTGGTAAAAGATTTATGAAAGTTTGACAAGTCAATATTAACGTCTGGTATGTTGTAGGTCCAAGGTAGGACATTTTCATCAAAGTTCTGTAAAACGGTCGAAGTGTTGATATTAAGCATTTATAAATCGTTTTTAACGCGCAGACAAAATGGTTTAATTTCGTTCGGTTTGTTGTCAAATTTATCAATGTAATTTGGTTTGAAAACAACGTTTCGCGCTGGGTTATTTTTGTTAGAAGATATTCGAGTTGCGTATTGTAATGAAAGCTTTTGTCGACGTAATTTTAATGATGGCTCGTTGGCTTCAACATAAAGACTTTCAACAGGTGAAGTTTTAAATGCACCAAGGGCAATACGTAACCCCTGGTTATGTATTGTATCAAGCGTTTGCAAGTACGATTTACGTGCTGATCCGTACACAATTGACCCGTAATCTAGTTTTGAACGAACGATACTTCTGTATAATTTAAGTAATGTTTGAGTATCAGATCCCCAATCAGTATGTAAAAGTACTTTAAGTACATTTAAAGCTTTAATACATTTTGTTTTTAGCGATTTTAAGTGTGGTATAAAAGAGGTTTTTTTTCAAATGTTACGCCTAAAAATTTAGCTTCATTTACAACTGGAATTTTTGAGCCAGAAATGAAAAGTTCGGGATCATTATGATGTTTTCTTAATCGACAAAAATGTACACATTGTGTTTTAGACTTGAAAACTTTAAAACCATTTTCTGTTATCCACTTATGAATTTTATCCAAGTTCTGTTGTAGTTAGTGTTCAATACTTCGAATATTTTAGATCTATAACAGATTAAAAAATCGTCAACATATAATGAGCAATCTGTACCAGGATTTATTACCTTAGCTATATTAATTTTTAGTCCAAAAAGTGTAACAGATAAAATACTGCCTTGTGGCACGCTTTGTTCTTGTTTGTGGCTCTCTTATAATGTTGATCCTAATTTAACTTTAAAATTTCTGTCTGACAGAAAACTTGAAATGAACATTGGCAATCTACCGTTTAGACCGGCATCTTTTAAATCTTTGAGAATACCATATTAAATATTAAAAGCATGTTATAGTTACGATTTGAGTGAAAGTGACATGAGGCCTTGTACAAAGCTTTCAGGGCTTGCACTGGCCTAAATATCAACAGGTAGATCATCCCAAAGTCTGATGGTGCGTGGGAAGAAGGAGTTTGAGTGAAACTGAGTTCTTGAGAAAGTTACCTTGAACTTATGATTTTTTAGTTTAAATGAGATGAGTGTGGTCAACAGCTATTAGATTTGTGAGAGATTTTATACAACATGATAAGTGAAGCTTAATTTCTTCTCTGTTCTAGTGTTCGCCATTTGAGTATGTTAAACATAGTAGTTACACTGCTGTATGGAGAGTAATCATTTAGGACATACCGTGCTGCTAATTTCTGAACCCTTTCTAATTAGTAACTGAGTGATTTTTGCCATGGGTTCCAAACAGTATTACAGTACTCTAGATGGGGTTCTAGCATGGGTCTAGCAATCATCTTCTGAGTCAATGGTAAGATATATAATGGTGTCATCAGCGGAGAGTATAGTTCGGCTTTTGACTGAGTCAAGTAGGTCATTTATATAACATAGAAATAGACAAGGGTCAAGTCCTGAGCCCTGTGGGACACCAGACATGACAGGTACAGACGTTGACTTTTGCCCATCTACAACAACTGTTTGGCTACATGTACGATTTTCGAAAATGATTGAATCCAAAGAATAGTATGTTTATTAAGACCAAGTTTCATGAGTTTATATATTCGTAATTTGTGGTCAACTTTATCAAAAGCCTTACTAAAATCCATTGCAATGAGATCAGTTTGTTTTCTGGCCTCTAATTTATCATAAATTTCTTGGGTAATGGACAGTTACTACGATTCACAACTGTGCTCGGCACGAAAGCCGTATTGAAAGGGTGTAAGTAATTTTTTTATCAAGATATTTCATAATGTTTGAGAAGTATGTGCTCCATCAATTTTTGAGGCAGTACAGGTCAAAGAATTGGGGCGATAATTGCTAGCTTTTGGTCCTTTTTTTATAAACATGTGCAACAATAGCTGATTTCCAATCATTTGGTGCAATACCGACTTCCAAAGAGGTTTTAAAGATTTTCGTTGAAAATGACGCTATTTCTTTGCTAAGTGTTTGCATGAGCCTAGGTGATATTTTATCAGGACCCGATGCCTTATTTGGATTGAGATTGGTCAGCATTTTTTCTACTCCATCTCGAGTAATTACTATGTTTTCAATTCCCGGATTAGATTGATTTTGTGTCATATTTTGCTTAAACAGGCTTAGTTCACACATTTGTTTCAAACTAATAGGTTTTTGTTTTGAAAATACAGATTCAAATTGCTTGTTCAAAATATTGGCTTTATCAGCTGGATTTGTGTAAGTTTTGCCTTCGCGTTTTAGTGGAGACACTCCTTGGTTATACGTTTTCTTGTGTTTGACAAAAGAATGGAACATTTTATTATTACCACCCTGGGAGTCATCAGAGAATATAACAACTTCTAAAAATGACCAATATGATTGTCT
Source organism: Mactra quadrangularis (assembly GCA_025267735.1). Taxonomy (NCBI): domain Eukaryota; kingdom Metazoa; phylum Mollusca; class Bivalvia; order Venerida; family Mactridae; genus Mactra; species Mactra quadrangularis. The sequence continues at coordinate 27,486,410 of CM046295.1, read as the reverse complement.
AATTTCTTTTTGTATATTAGCTTTTAGTGAACTTAATTTTTGCTGTATGCTGTAATTGGATGAACCTTCGGAGAGTTGACCCTTATGGTAAAAATTGTCCCTTTTATGATTTTCTTTTATAATTTTCTTTGATAGCCATGGCAGGTCACATTTTGGTTTGGTAATTTTGCTCGAAATATATATATCTGACAGGGAATTTAAAAAGGATTTAAAGTTTTCCCATAGTTGGTTTGGGTCAGATGCTGGTAACTTGTCAAAGTCGCTTATATAATATATTTTTAATTCTAATTTCATTTGATCCCAATTTGCTTCACATAGTACCTAATTTCACGGCGCACTTGATGTGGTCTTCTAATATTCATTTTAATTTCGTGAAAAACAATGTTGTGGTCAGAGGAGCCTAAACTTGGCAGAGTTTTAGTGGAATGCACTTGGTTCGGGCAATTAGTAAGGAAAAGATCTAAACTATTATTTTCTCTAGTGGGAATTTTTACTACTTGGCTGAGATTGATGTTTATTGTATTTTTCTAGAAATTCTTCATACATAGTTTTAAATTTACAGGTGTTTTATTGTTTCTGTGTCCCAGTCAATATCTGGAAGATTAAAATCTCTAAAGATCCAGGTAATACTATCTTTTGGTATTTTTTGAGAGATTTCCAAAAGATGTGAGGCACTTCTGATAATTTTCATGAGGCCTATAGAGTGATGCCACATAAACACTCTTACTACCAGGTATCATTATTTTTGCCCAGGTAATGCAACCATTAGAGGAACATTCCAGGACTGTGAAGCTTTTAGCATCAAACAAAGAGTTTAAGGATTCTACAATGGAGCTAGAATAATTAGGCAGTCTACAAAGTAAACATATCCATACATGCCTGGAGTCAGACAACTTGTCATATGTGCTCTCACAAATACCCTGGCAGGATGTGTGGTACCACTTTTCACATTCGTCACAGAGAATACCTTCCGTGCATTTGGGGAAACACGTAAGTTCGTTATATTGTTAGCCGCGGCCGTGGCGTAGTGGTTAGCATGTATGACTTCAAATCCGAAGAGCGCGGGTTCGAGCTCAGTCGCGGTTGGTCATACCCAATACACGAGTTGTCGAAGAGCTGGCTGTCGTATATATGACCTAAATATGTGTTGAATTCGACGATAAAAAAGCAATAGTGTTGCACAGTTTCAAAGTATTTATTCTTACTAAAAGAAAATTGTTCAGTAGGTGGTTTTTGCGGAAAGCTTCCGTTAAAGCGCGATTTACAAACGAAGACAAAAATAGACTGTAAATACTGAGTTTAAAATATTCTTGCTTTAAGGTCAAGCTCAGGTTAATATTGTCCGACTATACTAGCGACAGTGTATGACGCATATATATATTATAAATTAATCAAAACACTGGAGTGCTTGGGAAACGATGTCCTGAACTTTATAAAATAAAGTTTGTTTGTTTGTTTGTTTTGTTGGGTTTAACGCCATAGCAACACATTGTATGGATTATATAACGGCGGTCAGTCAACCTATTCACTCCTCCTGGAAAGGCTAAATCTCTGGATTAAGCTTTAACTACTAAAGATTAACTAACTACTAAGCGCATGCTTCCGTCAGTGACTGGCAACTGCCCTACATAATTTATCATTGGTAGAAGGGAAAATGGCCGTAGAAATATTTTCACAATTTCACAAAGCTCCACGAAAGTATGCACCTCCCGGGAATCGAAACCACGACCCCTCGATCAGTAGACTTGCATGCTATCAACTGAGCTATCCGGGCGGCTAATCAAATTAAAAGTATAATTATGTCAAAATATCAAATTTGTACAACAATATTATCTATAGATTAATGTATTAAGTATCATCTGATAGAATTTAAAAAGAGCAGTTCAAAGACAGCGCGCTAGACTCATCGAGTGTTTTGCTTACGGCAAGGTTTATCTTACTTTATCAAACGAAAGAAATCAAAGAATAATAACCAATTCATATATATAAAAAAGAGGCGTAACTTCTATAACATACATCCATAGAAACGTCCCTTCAAAGTGAAGTAAACATAACATCCACAAATAAGCATACCTACTTTCATGGATATATCTTAATATATAAATAGTACGCGCACGATTAACTAGAAACTATGATTATGCCATTGCAAACAAATACCATTCAGTTTGAAAAATGCTGACACATTTCTTAAATTGGTTTTATCAATGAAACCGGACCCCGTTTAATGGTGATTTATAAGACTTATAGTATTCACGTTTTGATATTAAGTGTATCCCACTTGAAAGATAACACACATCGAATTTGATAACTTTACTGATATACTATCATTTCTTTGTCTCGACGTTTGCCATATAGAATGCTATGTGAAAAAATAATCAATCATATTTGAAAATCAAAGCACTGAAAGTACTGCAGAAACGATTTTCTTGTAATATTTGCGAGTGATTTTAGCTAATTATAGGTTATGATATTGTAGGGTTGAACTGTAACTGCCATTGGCAAGTCTAAAATACACCTTGCATGCCGCCTTGTCACAATAATATTACTAAAAGCTTATAGCTTGTTGCATTGTCAAATCACTTGTATAGTGCTTCATTGAATCACTTGTACTGTTTTGTCTAACATTAATTTTGTTTATTCTGAACTTAAGCTGAACGCCAACTATCAATATGTGAAGTTTAAAGTCAACCACATATCGCAAAGTGGTTTGGAGAAATTGTCCAGACAAGAACCAAATGGATATGTAGACAAGTTGAATCAAGTATACCCTTATTTACAACTTTGTTGTGGAAGGGGTATAAATATTTATGTTTCATATTCATCAATAAATGGTCACAGGAAGGAAAAAAATTATCTCTGAAATAAAAACAAACTTGTTTATTCATGTAACTCAGGAACTTTATTAAAAACAAAACAAAGAAATGTTGCTTAAGATTCTCACTTCTTAACATTACCAAAGTATGTTTTAATACAACAATCTTTTTAATACAACATTGAAAATCTCTTCTGTTTTGGTCTTCTTGCCTTGATGTAAACAATAACACGTGACTTGCAGGGCGGGAACATATTCCTAAGCATGATGCCTCAACATTAATTTCAATGATAATTTGCTTCTTTTTTGGTATTTTTAATTCTTATAACATTTTATTTAAATGCATAGACCTTTGACTTATAGATTTCTGATTTCGTGTAAAGGAACGACTCAATTTGTTGCGCACTATTTTTTCCGACTAATACCGTTTATGTTGACGTATATTTAACAATTGACCAGTCCATTGTTATTGTTATGAAGTCAATAAATAGTAACAAGTAGCTGATTTCTATATTGACGTCTTTTTAATAGTTAATTACGTTCTCGAGGTAACGTCCCGTCCACCGCTTTCCCAAGTTTACTCTTACGCTAAAGTTTTAAATGATTACTGTGCAGGTTTCCTTTGAAGTCTTTCTGCACTCTCGAATGTTTGACTTTAAAATTGCAACATTTACTGGCTTTGGGTAATATACTTTAGATAAGGAAGATTAAGCAATACCATGAGCGTAATGCTGTCATTTCATAAAATTGGATATTCACATAAACAACGTATTTAATGGTACATTTAATTTTGTTTAATATTGATATTTCTTATAACTAGATTAATTTTTAGCTCGACTTTACGAAGTAAAGATTAAAGTTTTTGTGCAGTAAAATAGTTTTGCTATAACTTTTTTTATTTCTTAAGGTATCAACTTTAAACTTTAAATAAATGTTCCTTATTATCAACCACATCTCCTGTGACAAGGTTCATAACTCCATATACATTAGCTCAGAATTATCTCCCCTTGAACTTAGAGTTTTCTTTAAAAAATGTTTGTTATTACTGCAACTGTTTTATTTCTTTAGGCAGCCTCATCTCATGTAACAAGGTTAATAACTCAAAATACATTTGTTTCAGAATTATCCCCCTTTAACTTAGAGTTTACTTTAATAAAATATTTGTTTTTACTGCACCATTTTTATTTCTTTCGGTACCGACTACAAACTTTAATGTATGCTCCTTATTATCAACCACATCTCATGTGACAAGGTTCATAACTCCAAATACATATTTTTCAGAATTATCCCCCTTGAACTTAAATTTTTCTTTAAAAAATATTTGTTTATATTGCAACTGTTTTATTTCTTGAGGTATCGACTTCAAACTTTAAATGTATGTTTCTTATTGATAACCACACCTCATGTGACAAGATTCATAACCCCATATACATTTTTTCCGGAATTATCTCCCCTTGAACTTTCTTTAGAACCTATTTGTTTTTACTGCAACTATTTTATTTCTCTACGTATTGACTTCAAACTTTAATTGTATGTTCCTTATTAACAACCATATCTCATGTGACAATGTTCATAACTCTAAAATTCATTTTTTTTTAAATTTGTCTCCAGTGAATTAAAAAAAATTATGATTTTTTTTAAATTTTATCTTAATATCAATTTGTTAAGGTTGTATTTTCAAATTTTAAAATATGCATGTTCCTTATCATCAACCACAACTCCTGTGACAAATACTTACTTAGTCGAGCATGCAGTCTCCTCTGACACTTGTTTAGTTTGGCAGACGGGCGGTTGCATGGTGTAGTTAACAATTGCTTTTACTTTTTTGAATTTACCATATGTCTCTGCCTTTATGACCAGATCTTAATAAAAATGTCATTATAATGATATCACAACATGTGATGACCAACATTATGAACTTATCATAACTATATCTGACTTAAATGTTAATAATAATCCTTATCTCTCGCTTCTCAGCAATATTGTATAACTATTTTGATTTGTACCGCTGTGCCAAGGCGGAAAAACCAATAAAGTTGAGTTTCGGGTTTTAAGGTTGATGTGCGTAAGGCCGATATTCCATTCATACGAGAGGGCGACGAGAACGTTTAGCTTGAGCGTGGAACTTGAACGTAAGGCGCGAGTCTTCACGCTCGCACTATTTTATTCAACCGGTTAACGTGATAAACAATTTATGTTAGGTGTACATTTCAAGCCAGGAATGTTAAGAGAGTCATGAATTTTGTAATAATGCAGAATTAGCATATGCATGCTGAAAAAACTACAAACACTTAAATTAACAGTTTTGCAACTGAAATTTATTGATGTTAGGTGTACCTTTCAAGCCAGGAATATTGAATGAGTCTGCAATTGTCTGCAACACCATGTCTTTGATGGCTGTACTCCTGTTGAGACGTGTCGTAGAGAATAGGGTACTTTCTAATTGCTTAAATAAGTTTTTTCTGTTACATCTGGCATAGACAGGACCATTTATAGTGGCTTCTCGTCCGTGAATGCCGTGGGTGAAAAATTACTTCATGTAGCGATCGGTTTCACGCTCGCGTTACACGGTCGCATGCTAAAAGATCGCGTTTCACGCTCACGCCGCACTCACGTTGATAAGAAATTCATACAATAGAACATCGTTTGTTTGATTTTTCAGGTTTGCGGTTACTTCTCACGCTACACGTTCCCGTGTAGATGGAATGCCTGCCTTATTGTTTACCAAGTCTGTAGCGTAGAGTGTGTAAATACCAATACATAGGTCGTACGTCTGTAGCGTAGAGTGTGTAAATACCAATACATAGGTCGTAGGTCTGTAGCGTAGAGTGTGTAAATACATAGGCCGTAGGTCTGTAGCGTAGAGTGTGTAAATACCAATACATAGGTCGTAGGTCTGTAGCGTAGAGTGTGTAAATACATAGGTCGTAGGTCTGTAGCGTAGAGTGTGTAAATACCAATACATAGGTCGTACGTCTGTAGCGTAGAGTGTGTAAATACCAATACATAGGTCGTAGGTCTGTAGCGTAGAGTGTGTAAATACATAGGCCGTAGGTCTGTAGCGTAGAGTGTGTAAATACATAGGCCGTAGGTCTGTAGCGTAGAGTGTGTAAATACATAGGCCGTAGGTCTGTAGCGTAGAGTGTGTAAATACATAGGTCGTAGGTCTGTAGCGTAGAGTGTGTAAATACCAATACATAGGTCGTAGGTCTGTAGCGTAGAGTGTGTAAATACCAATACATAGGCCGTAGGTCTGTAGCGTAGAGTGTGTAAATACCAATACATAGGTCGTAGGTCTGTAGCGTAGAGTGTGTAAATACCAATACATAGGCCGTAGGTCTGTAGCGTAGAGTGTGTAAATACCAATACATAGGCCGTAGGTCTGTAGCGTAGAGTGTGTAAATACCAATACATAGGCCGTAGGTCTGTAGCGTAGAGTGTGTAAATACCAATACATAGGCCGTAGGTCTGTAGCGTAGAGTGTGTAAATACCAATACATAGGTCGTAGGTCTGTAGCGTAGAGTGTGTAAATACCAATACATAGGTCGTATGTCTGTAGCGTAGAGTGTGTAAATACCAAAACATAGGTCGTAGGTCTGTAGCGTAGAGTGTGTAAATACCAATACATAGGCCGTAGGTCTGTAGCGTAGAGTGTGTAAATACATAGGTCGTAGGTCTGTAGCGTAGAGTGTGTAAATACATAGGCCGTAGGTCTGTAGCGTAGAGTGTGTAAATACCAATACATAGGTCGTAGGTCACAAGCGGAGTTTACATTTAATTGGTGTAAAACTTTGCCATCAAATACTAACTCTGTATCAAATGGAGAACAAAGGAGGACCCTATTATGATACAAACCCGGTAGTATATGATGATAACACGGTTTAATACCGTCAGACTTTTGTTCTGCAGTAACTGGTATACCGGTATATACGGAGCCCCTAAAGTGACATTTTGAAATACTTTTTTTATTATCACAACTATTTCGTTTATACGTAATATTATTTCGTTAAATCGAAATAATTTCTCGAATAAACGAAATAATATTTCGTAAAAACGAAATAATATTACGTTTAAACGAAATAGTTGTGATAATAAAAAGTATTTCAAAATGTCGCTTTAGGGGCTCCGTAGGTATACATGCATTCACTAGTCTTTATTTAACGTTGTTTTTATACGATAATAATCGTCATATGATTTGATAAGTTATCAACTATGTAATCTGTATTATGGTTAAAATGTGAATAAACGTAATATTGTGCCCTAATTTTCTTTTTATAGATCACAATTTTCACGTGATTTTTCAATAATTATTTTCATAGTTGGAGGACGAATTGTCACGTGATATCACACTCGTCATCAGTAATAGATAGAGGACGATGAGAAGTACAAGAAGCATCAAGGCAGTCAGTCACGGTACTATCTCATCGATTCAACATTGAAGATCAACAATTATATAAACATCATATTTCAAGATAATACGGTAGGTGTAATTTATGTATCTAATTATTTACATTTTCAATGAACAATGCGATTGTCTGACTTTTTGTATAATTTGTGTTAATACGCTAGAAAAAGTTCCTAAATTAACTTTAAATGTTCGGAATTTTTGCTCTAACTTACGAGATACAACGTTTTTTTCGCACTCATTTGCTCAAAATCATTTTCACTGTAAAATATCATTATTTGTGTTGATTTGAATTAAACCCAGTAAATTAGAGTTATTTACTCTGATTTTATTGGAAATTTAATAAATACATTTTCCGAAAATACTAATTGTATACTTATAATTTGCTTACTGCTGTTTTGCACTAAAATAAAATCTCTTGCGCTTATCTCTACATTCTTGGTTGAATTTTACATTATTTTACGTGAATGTTGGCAATTGTTAATACAATGGAATACAGTACTATAGTCCAACAATACGTACCTGAGCTTGACCTTTATGCAAGAATATTTTAAACTCAGTATGTCTTTTATTGTCTTCGTTTGTAAATCGCGCTTTATCGGAATCTTCAGGCAGAATACACATACTGAACAACTAATTTTGTTTTCATAAGAATAAAATCTTTAAATCAGCCACAATATTAAGGACTTACGTGTTTCTTCATATAAGTCCAAAATTTAAAGTACAATAACACGTTTAAATCAAAGTACTGACGGTACTGATGGGGTGGCGCTACTGAAATTGTGAAACCTTGAAATGATGTTTATAGGAAGTCTTTAAGAAACTAAAAACAAAATAAAGGTACAGTAAAAAATCTAAAAACCGGACGTGATCCTGACTAAAAAGTCCGGTTTTCAGAGGATTCCGGGTTTTAGAGGTTTATACAGAATCACTAATTAAACATAGCTATGGGTTTGGTGGGACATTTTTCTACATTAAAGGGATGGTTCAGCTATATCTTAATTTATTTTTCATTAAAGTTTGATCAATTTTGGTTTGGTACATGTTATCAATGGCCTTTAAAAGCATTCAAATAAATAATTGACAAATACGGATGTTATTCTCATTTTAAATGGATGCATATAAACACATAACAACAATACCAACGTCATATAAACATGTAATGTTTTATCTTACTCAAGATAAAAAAGATAGTCATTATTATTTCCTTACAATTAACAAACTTTGGTAATTTTGAATACAAGCACGAAGCCTCTTTATTTATATAAAAACAATATTTGAAATTGAAATATTTTCACGAATCATATCTGTACAACAATGCATGTTTATACAAAACAAACATTAAAAGAATCCTAAACAATGACAGACACAAGTGTTTTTCACACCTGTATAGATAAAATGCTTGGATATTTAATTAACAATTGACATCTGCCTGGGATTATGAATAACTAACTGTTACAATTCACATAAAGTTGACACTTGGTGTCCGGTTTTCAGAGGATTTTTATGCATATTTATAATTAGAAGTCATGGCAAAAGGTCCGGTATTCGGAATTTAGAGTTTCCGGTTTTCAGAGGATATTCTTCAATGCATTTAATAGAGAAAATTATGGGACTTTAAAAATCGTCCGGTTTTCAGAGGATTCCGGTTTTCAGAGGGTCCAGTTTTAGAGTTTTTATTGTATTCTGAACTAAAAGGGAACATGTTCACTATAAAATGCACGACACATGCTCACTAAGACTTTGAATTTGAAGTTAAAATTCAAAATGCATGCCTAGATCTTAATATACCAGTTATCCCATTATGATTGAAACAAAATACATGTATAAAGAAATGAAAATGTTAAGGTTATTGTTGTAATGGAAAATATCTTTTTACTGAAATCATTATATTCAAACATACATAGTTCTGACATTAATTTGATTTTAAATGTAATCACATTCACCACTTATGTAACAATTATACATTGACACTGGCTAAGTTACTAGTTGCTATGGTTGTTTCTAAGGCTGCAAATATCCCAGTTCTTAAGAATTAAGTTACTTAAGTCTGTCAATCGAGAATTTTTAGGCAAATATGTAAAAAAATAGTATTGATGTAAAACGTACCTTATAACTATATAATATCAATATGCAAACATAAAATCACATTATTTATATCTTTCTTATCTAAAAAGAGTGGTTGCCATGAAAACTAAACTAGTAAATACAGTCCTAAAATGAGTTTCAGTTATTGCTACAAAACTGCATAAGCCGACTTAATGAAATTCAGTCTCAGATGTGCACTGCGTGAAGTCCACACTCAAATACTTTTCTCCTATATTGAAAGCTTTGGTTTAATTTAATTTAATACATGTTTTATTCAATGAATTGGATTGGATAACAGGCATATAATGCCTATACACAAAGCTTTGGTTTCTATGGTGACAGAAAAATAAAGATTTAATTATTTAGATTACAACCATCAAGAATTCTTTCATAGAAATAATAAAATAAGATCAAAATAAAATTTGTATATATTTCTCATAAAAAGGTTCCAAAAATTCGCAAAAAGAGTAAATTAATCGTAATACTAAGATAAGAAATTCAGCTTTCAAGCTTTTAAATAGGATGACACCCGTGGGTGTAAAGTTAACTTTTATTAATGGTATAACAAGGCTTTATTAATATTTTCTACAAATTGCAATGCATTTTGTGAAAACAATAATTATATACATATACAAGCAAATTCAGAATTTGATATACAAAATCCTCGAGGTAGTAAAGAATTAAATCCAGCAGAGTGGTTTTATTTTAATGATTGAAAGAATATGTGCATATAGAATTACCTAACTCACATTGTAGTAAACAATGATACAAAAAGTCACAAAAAAGTTTGTACATTATAAAGATTTTTTATGAATCAATTCATGTCGACAGAGTGCTAGAACAGTGTATAATTTGAAGCAGAGTGTTTTAATTATCAGGGCTTAGGAAGTAGTCATTTCTCTTTCATTTCATATTAGTGCAAAGTTTGAAGACTTTATTATTGTTTATATTGAGAAGTGAAGTTACATTAAATAAATGGGTTGTATTGTATCTATGAACTCAATAAATCACATAATCAAAATTTTTCATATCCGAAAACTTGTTCACTTTTCAAGTTTGATGACCAAAATAAAACGATTCATACTTGAGGTGCACTATTATCACTTTCATATAATTAATTTGATATAATCACAACTCATTAGTAAGGTGTAAATGATTTAAAGTGATCTAGGAAAAAATAGATACAAAAAATCGTCACAGTCACATGTTGACGAAAAATCGCCGATTTTCGTAATATTAGGTCAGTCATTTGACCAGAATTGTACCAATGTTTGATGATTATATACAATAATAGGAACAAAACAAGATAAAACAATTTTTACAAATGCAATTCGAGTCGAAAATTTCCTGACTAGAGAATGTATTTAGATAAATGACGATGTAACCGAAAGGTAAACATTAAATTGCACAAGACCACATTTATAAATATTTATGTTTCCCCTTTCCCGATCATGGATTTTAAAACTGAGTAGGTAGGTCGTTTTGTTTTGAAAACATATCCATTTTGACGTTTGGGGACTGGAGACAGCGGTTACACTTCACTTACACAAACACAAAAATCTGGTTCATATCTGGGATACTTTCACTTAAAACTGTCTGTCTGCATTTTGTAAAACTCAAAATGACGAACGTGAAAAACACCGATCAACAGCAAATTATCACTTGAATAGTGATTCATTTAGAAGCTGGAAAACATGAGTCAATGGGACATATTTTGAATCAATTAGTCCCTACCAAATAGACCATAAGTATGTAGACTTTGTTCACTAAAGCATGTCCTTCAAATGATGCATAATTTTGAAACAATCAACATTAATTTAGTATTATTGTATTATGCAAACGAAAGCCCAAGCACCTTTCAATGACATAGTGTTTTATTGAAAATAATATCATAATTATTTTCATTAGTAAATAAGTGTTGTGATATCACTTGAAAGGTTAACACATAATTTTCGAATAAATTGCAATCTGAGGTTTATCTGTTATGGTAAAGTATTTATCAATTTTAGCATATTCATTTTTAAGTTTAGCGCATGCGCTAAACTTAATACTACCATCTCGACTGTCGTTTCAGATTTCGCCAACCGAAGTCTAAGACAAAATAGTTCTGTTGAACTCTATTCGACCACAACCACCCAGTTGCCCTTTTCTATGTATACAAATTGCATTCCATGCACGAAATGACATACAAAAATACATCATATGGAACAAGAAATTATTCGTCATAGACCTTCTTGAAGTTTTCATTGCATATTGTATACGCGCAATAATATCGAACTTTTTTTATGACGCTGTTCTCGATTTACCAGACTTTTAAACTCATCAAGATTTTCGCTGTTTGATACTGCCATATTGCACTAATTGAAAGGTACATCAGTTTTTTCTTTACGATAGTCAACAAGCCTTGACCACATGCTGTGATCGATAAGGAACATAGATCACGATCACAGCCATCTAGATTTCAATGTACATATCATCAGGGGGTTATATTCCTTGTAGTCTAATGTTTTATACATATTTTATTGTCCACATAACCGTTTCCCTTTATACTGTTCTATTGTAATTTGAATATCGACTTGAGATTATATATGGGCCTTAAAGTTGGACATGAATCCTAAAAAAAACCCCGAAAATCTCCGAAATATCGAAAAAAAAATTATATCACTTTTTAACTGAAAAGTATGAATACACAGTATCGTAATTAATTAACATACGTTGTACACATGATGTATGCATGGACATTTCGACCCAATGACATGCGTAAGACATACTTACTCCAATACAATACATATGGTGTATTCTGACTCACCCTAGGTTTTCATACAGACAAATGAATCAAATTTCAGATCAAAATACGCTATGATATCACAAAAAAGTTTTATAACTAAAAATATACCGTTATTGCGTAAACAAATCAAACTGCGACTTGTTTTGGCTGATATATGAAAATATCTCAGCAATGAGTAAATAAATCCTGCTTTCTGATATGTATTCTTAATTGTTGATTCTTGATATATATTTTAAATTTGTAAAATTTCATCTTAATTACTGCTTCATATAAAATAAATCAATGAATTGTGTTCAGTGACTCGACATTTGGCAATGTAAACGGTTAGATATTTTATTTATTAAGAACCATTTTAAGAAATCACTGTATTTTACATTTATTATAATGTTAAATAGATTTAGCTGATGCAGATCGGGGGAAGGAAAAATCAACCCATGGACTACTCGATCAACCTGTATTATAATTTATAAATAATTGAGTTATCTGGATAAAAAGTACATTATTGAACAGAAGTGATTTTTATGATAATTTAATCTTGTATGGAAAGATGTTTATGTGAAACAACAATTAATATACTCATAGTATCAGACTCCTATTTTCCAAATGATCCAATTAATTTTTGCTCAGTTCTGACAAAGAAGATTTTGATCACACTTGGGTATTATTCCTGGGTTTCTAGAACCAAGCAATTCAGATTAAATTACAGCACGTTGTTGTAACAATGCATAATTTGGATTGGAATCAAACAAACATAGAACTTGCTGTTCATAAAGCATCGTAGCCACTTTTCAATTAAGCTTCGGATTTATTTTAAAGGAGTAGGTGCGATTCGGCCCTGTAAAATCGCCGATTTTTAAATGTACGATTTCGGCCATAATATTTCTCATACGAATAGATCTATCTTTTAACTTTAAGAAAATTTAAAATATGTGTCCATTCAAGTCTATTTTGACTGCTCATGGGGCCCTTGAATAGGGTCAGGTGCGGCGAAATTTGCTAAATTTGTCGGAATTTGACCTCTTCTACTGTCATTTTCAATACGAGAGCAGTATTGCAAAGATTTGAAATTTTTAGGAAATGTTTATTTTATCATAATAAAAAGCTGAGCGAAATATAAAATCTTTGTCTTTTTGCACACATATTCAATTTTGAAAAAAAGTTTTTAAAAATCATTACTGAAATCCAAGGGACGCAACTTCGACTTGTTTGTACTAGCATCCATAACAACGGTTTTGTAACTAAATTTATGTGTTAAACAGTCACATTTTAGAACAAAAATGTTATGCATATACTTTTCTATGTATTTACTATTCACATTCACCACTATAAGGGGAAATCACTCGTTATCAGCATTAGATTCAATTAAATATCTTGGGCTAAAAATAGCTCATTGACCTGAATGCATAAACCAAGATGGCAGCCTCCATGAATATGTCAGCAAAGTAAAATGCTGTACTTTATTTTGGAAAATACGAAGTAAAGAGAGGATACTGGAGAATTTATGGACTTGGTGGCTAATATCAAAAGCTTGTTTTAGTCTGTGGAATAAGCCATGAAGCCGACATGAAAGGAGTGAATGACGTCAATAAACACAAGTTCAATACACGGCGACTTTGAACTTAGATCAACATGAAATTATGATAACACTGTCTATTTACGTTATGTAGATTGCCTGTATGATTGACTAGTCTCTCTGTATATAAAGTAAATGGTGTTTGTCACATCATCATAGAACAATTGAACAAATGGATGCAATGATTGTGCATGCTTTGTAACTTTATCAAATTTTAACTTCTACTTTCGGTTTCAAATCAGCACAGCCATAAAATTCCCTGAAATCAGGTAGGCAATTTTAATATTTTCACACTATTTGCATTAGTGCTATAATATTGACATTTTTGGCATTGAGGCTAATTTCTGCTCTTCTGCCATACATGTATATACAAGACATTTGCAATGCTTGGGTTTGATATAAATTACAAACTTGATTGCCCTAATTTCATGTGAAACTGTTAAAGTTTATTTGGGTCTTGGACCCAAATCTGGCAGTCAACCTTTGTGAACATGTACAGTTAATGCAGTTTGTCAAAAGATTGTTTGAATATACATTTGTACTTACACTACAAAAACATGTCATATTGTCAATATATGCTGCATTTTGCCAATACCTGCATTATATATAGCCTGTTGTAACTTGTATATACATGTAATTGATGTAGTAAATATAGCAGTGCCCATTCACATATACAACTGCCCAGGACAATTAACCAGAACTTGCTTATACCCCACATGCAATAGGAAGAAAAGTTGCTTATGAATATATACACGTGTACACTGTAAAACACATGCAAAACTTAATATATACTACATGTACAGCCCTGGTAGTATGTTGCAATGAATAGCTTGTATTTGAAGCCATTGTGATCTGTCAATTTGTTCTCTTGTGATCAGGTTGCTTTTAAATAATGCACTATTCATATCTGAAAAAGTCAAACAAGTTTGTCAAAAACCTTACAAAAATGATAAAATCTGGTACTAACAATGAGTATTTGTACACTTATGATGTTATGTACAAGATTCAGATAAAATCTGACTTCCATGGTTAGAAGTAAAAATATAGAAGCATTTTGTTATGATTTGTACATAATGATGTACAGTTTTACTAAATATCAATAATATGTATACTTCAAATTATTTCCATTTGTATATGCATTTTACTATATGTAATCCCTGATTTGGACACATTCAATAATATGAATTTACAAAAATATGGCTGATAGACCTTCATTGTTTCACATCTATATATGTTTAAAGCTATATGACTGACTGTATGTTGCAAATGATCAAATATATAAGTTTATCTGGGCTCTCATAAAAAGTCATATGAAGTTATATGTCTTAACATATGACTGCAGCTTGATAATTGCATCATGAAAGTACAACTTCTTGCATGGACTTCCTGCAATTCTTGAATATTTTTTCATTTCACATAGTGAATTGTACAAATCATTTTCACTTGCTATTTTGTATAACATTGGTGTGACAATTAAAAGGATTATGCTTCTTTTGGCTCTGTACCAGGAATAACATACGAGTAATAGATAGTCCAACAGTACTGGGTTCATTCAGGATTTTCATAAAAGATAACATCTATGTGACGACTCTTTGTGATGATTTAACTTTTTGTACATTTTGTATCATTGTTGAGCACAATGTGAGCTAAGTGATTCTGTATTCACATTTTTTTCAACAATTAAAATGAAATCACTGCTGAATTCTATTCACTACTACCTAGACCATTTATTGTATCAAATGCTGAATCTGCTTTAATATGATGATGACATAACTGTCTTAACTATGAAAAAGTAAAGGAATCACTATATATCTTTTTACATGATTATTACTTTATTCCAATATGTTCATATTGTGCCTACCATTTATCACAAAATGAATTGCAATTTGTAGAAAATATTGTTAAAACCTTGTTATACTATTAAAAAGAGTGATCCTTACATCCCTATTTAAAAGCTTGGAAGCTAAATCTCTTATTCAGTTTTCCTGACCTAAACTCTATTGTATCTTATTAGGATTTGATTTACTCTTTTTGCACATTTTCAACATTTTTATATGAGAAATTAATACAAAATTAATTTTATTTTGATCTGATCTTTTTAATTTCTATGAAATAATTGGTAAAAAAACAGGGTTCATAATCTTGAAAGTTGCATTTCAAATTATTATATTTTCATTTTCTGTTACCATAGCAACCACAGCTTTCAATTGAGAAGAATAGCATTTGATTGTAGTCTTTATACTGTGCACATCTTGCATACCAAATTTCATTAATTTAGCTTATGCAGTATGGTAGCAATGACTGAATCTCATTTTGAGAGCTATATTTAATAATTCTGTTTTCATGGCAACCACTCATAAAAAGATATAAATTTATAATGTGATGTAATGTTTGCATACTGATATTATATAATAATTAAGCACTTTTTACTTCAATACAGTCTTTTTTTATTTTGGGCTATTTGCATGATACATCCTCTCTGACAGATTTAGGTAACATTTTTGTAATGCTCAAAAACTGGGATATTTGTTGCCTTAGAAACGACCTTAGCAATGAGTAACTAAGTCAGTGCTAATGTACTATTTTTGCTGTTTCAATTCAATTAAGTGGTAAATATGATAAAATTTAGAATCAAAATTATTAAAAACTATATATATCTTTGAATATCATAATTTTAGTAAAAATGATAAAGTTTCCATGGCAACGAGAACCTATCGACTAAAATGTATTTCTTAAATTGAATTTACTCAATCATAGATGGGATAACCAGAACATTAAGAACAAGGCATGCATATAACAATATGTTCAAACAAGGTTCTTGATTCAAAGGGAATCGGAGCCGACTCACATTTAATTGCTTTTAATGCCGTAGTTGTTAGTGCTTTATTCATACATGTACTCGGATAAAAAATAAAATTATATGCCCGTAATTATTACGATATTTAATACAAAAACACGACAAAGTTTACTCAAACTATCACTACTATGTGCTAATTAAATGTTATCACCTAACCTTCTATGTATGAATTAAATGTCAACACGTAATCCTTTCAAAAGGATTTAACAATTGACGCTTGTCATGTTAGTATACTAAAATTTTTAATTCTTTTGTTCGCGTTCGCCGATTTTCAGACAACATAATATAATAGGCCGCATGGCAAGTAAAATTGAATATTTCAAATAGGCCGCTTTTTATCAAATAATTTTTCTATATAAAAATCAAGCATTTCTTTACTTTTCTATACATGAATTACATTTTGAAAGGGGGAAACAAGATGTACCAGAAAGATTTTTGAATTCAAAGCGTCCGCGGTAAAAAGCTTGCGTGTCTAACGCAGGACGCACGGCAAAATGAATCATTGCTTCAACGCTTTGAATTCCACACAATTAACCTGTAAATTGTAATGCAAGCATTTCCATGACGCGGCGAGTAATCCAGTTGTGTTTATGTCACCTGGTCATTGGACACAGTTTCTGATGGATGAGTATGATGACTGTATCTTATGTATCAGTATATAAATATATCTGTTATAGATCATTAGTTTTTATCCTTATTGTACATTTATTCATTTTCTCTTACTCATCTCTTAATATCTACTACTTAATACTCATATTGTGACGGCAACGATATCTTTCTTATTTGTAATTCATCTGCACTTTCTTCACGCATGCGCACTCTGCCTTAGACATTGAAGCATGTGAATGCTCCTTCGTCTTACTCTATCATTTTTCATTTGTGCGTTCATTGCATACATTTGCAGGTATTTATGTTTTGAAATAAGTTGCATATGTTTATTCTTCATTTTGCAATCTTTCTATAAAGCCGTCGTTTTGTATTTTTCTTATATTTTACATTAAAAGTCGGCGCTCTGCCACAGACATTAAAGCATGTGAATGCTCGTTCGTCTTACTCTATCATTTTTATTGATTTGTGCGTTCATTGCATATATTTGCAGGCTTATACTGCGCCTGCTGTGAACATTTTCGACCTGAATCTACTAGCTGACATCTTTATTCATCAGAATCTGCAACATTAGGCGCCCAACGTAGGGCGCGAAATGTCACAGGGTAAGAACAATATGCAGCCTGACCGGGACTCGAACCCAGGACCTATCGCTTACAGGGCGAGTTCTCTCCCGTCTAAGCTATCCGGCCGCTTACATAACCTTCTTCCCATAATGTGAACAGGTAAGTGCCGGACATTCGGACCGGATCGGAAAAAAATCGTCGTTAAAATTCGTACATCCAGACCGGATCGAAAATAAATATTTTATCGGATTTCGGCAATAAAAACTTTGAGTCTGCGGGTTTTTCGGTCGTCGGTCGGGAAAGGGGAAACATAAATATTTTTAATTTTGGCCTTATCTTAAACTTTCTTGTTACCATTGGATCGATGTTTAGACATTGTTCCAAAAACTATATTTTCGCCGCTCAGATCATCTAACGTAAGAAAAACGAAATAGTCAATTTATTGAGCATTGTTAACATATTTATTGTGAACCAAGTTACAGTTGTTAAGAGTTCAGATCATAACTGAACGAATGCTTATGATGATGAAAGTGTCGAAACCATGACTTCCAAGATGCACTTGTAATAATTTAATTAATTTCTTTGTCGTCAACTGTCTTCTTTTTCACAAATATACATTTCAGAAAGAATGACTAGACACAATTTAAACTAGAGTAAACTGTAATATGAATCTTAACAATTGAATCACTGAGGCCTCGTGCTTTCAAAATATGAATATAATGAAAGACAACAATTGAAATGTAAATAGTAAGATACATTCATTTAACATACCGTTAAATCTACAAATATGTTGTTTATATAGACGTAGAATTTCAATGTTGAATTGATGGGATAGCACAGTTACTGCCTTGATTTTGTTGTGCTTCTGACCGTCTGTTAACTATGGCTGATAAAGATTGTGATATCACGTGACAACTATGTTCTATAAATAGACAATTGAGCATTTGATGTATAATACATGTTCGTTTTTGTATGCAATAATATATAATTATACATATATATGTATGCCAGATAACATGGTAGATAGCTTATCAGATATATCATGTGACCAAGATACTGCAGCGCGTTCAGTATACACTTATTTCATGGGTGTTTGGGGAACAGTCAAAACTATTTTCCCGAGGTATCAGGGACAACTTTAAGAACTGTTGCCCGAGGCCGTCCCTGATACCGAGGGATATTAGTTTTGACTGTTCCCCAAACACCCATGCAATAAGTGTTTTATTACCTAATGCAAGTACAGATATAACATGGCAATAAAGATAGTTTCAGAAGTGGATGACATTACGTGTGCTTAGCGAGTCCCGATTCTCAGCAAAAGTTCGAGATCCCTCTCTTCAATGTCTTCAAACCGCGACATATCGTAGTCATTTTCAACAGAATTTACTTTTTTTCTACTTTTCCTTTGGTAACTCTAAAGACGCTTGCAATGATCTCGCTCATTGGAAGCTTCGAGTTTTTTAATGCGGTTACTTCCCTTGGCACTGCACTCTATGAAACAGTTCGCACGTGAGGGCAACAGTTCGCACGCGAGGGCAACAGTCAAAACTGTTTCATGCGCAGTGGCGTTGCGCAGTAAAACATAACAGGTTTAATCCGGTTTCACTCAGAATAGTTGAAAAACAGTTAAAAATAGCAAATTGACATTTATATAGAGCATTAGGTAATAATAAACACTGTTAGCGAACGTTTCGTATACGGGACAACTGAACCCGTGGATAAATCAACTCAAAGTTGGGACAACTTAACTCGTGAGTATGAGATTGAGTAAACTAGTTAACAAACCGATAACCCATATACAGTTCAAATACCATAATTATATTGTTTATTTAAAAATATATGCGCCATATATTATCGCTAGTAGTTGATAACTGCCCAATTTGTAATCAGACGAATATTTAAGTGCACAAAGCGGCCCCTATATCCATTATGGTATAATAAAACTGTGATACACTGCTGCGTGTCAAGAAATATTACTTGTATTTACAAGTGTCTGCTTTAGTCTGGTTATATTATCATGTTTAATGTGTATCATTCTAGATATTGTCATTGTTATATACTTCAGTTTGTGTTTGACTTGAGCGAGTGGTTCTAGATGTTGTTGGAAAAAAATTAATATAAAATCATGTAACATGTTACTATATAAGTTTAGTGAATAAACTTAAATAATTTAAATAATTCCATTTGCACATAAAAAATACTATTTAACATAACATAGATGTAATAAAGGAAAGAAGAATTAGTTTGTTGTTTGTTTGGTTTTATTTGTTAAGTTTTACGCCGTAGCAACACATTGTATAGGTCATATAACGGCTGTCAGTCAACCTACTCACTCCTCCTGGAAAGGCTAAATCTCTAGATTTAGCTGTAAACCAACTTCTAAGCGCATACTTTCGTCACTGACTGACTGTCTATGGCAGAGTGTGCATGCGTGAAGGAAGTGCAGATGAATTACGAATGAGAAAGATATCGTTGCCGTCACAATATAAGTATTAAGTAGTAGATATTAAGAGATGAGTAAGAGAAAATGAATTAATATACAATAAGAATGAAAATAATGATCTATAACAGATATATTAATATACTAATACATAAGATACAGTCATCATACTCATCCATCAGAAACTGTGTCTAATGATAAGGTGACATAAACACAAGTGGATTACTCGCCGCGTCATGGAAATGCTTGCATTACAATTTACAGGTTAAATGTGTGGAATTCAAAGCGTTGAAGCAATGATTCATTTTGCCGTGCGTCCTGTATTAGAGACGCAAGCTTTTTACCGCGGACGCTTTGAATTCCAAAATCTTTCTGGTACATCTGGTTTCCCCCTTTCAAAATGTTATTCATATATGGAAAGTAAAAAAAATGCTTGCAATATGATTAAAATATATGTCCATATATAGGTAAATGTGTTTCTAAAATAACAATAAACTGATTAAAAATGTCAAGATCTTTTGATACTTAAGTACTACATTGTACAAATGTAGACAAGAAAATTGATGATTTTTACTTCATAGAATGAAGTACAGTATAACCTGCATTAAGCAGCCAGTAAAGGGAAGTGACAATATTGGCTGCTTACAGCAGGTGACCACTTAATCCAGGTTAAGATAAAAATGCTTTGACTAGTCCAGCAGCAGTGAGTGATTATTGCTTTATTGGCTTTAGCTATAAAATTATGTAAATACTAATTCAAAATAATCTTAATTAAGAAAACAACAATTTAATTAAATCAAAATTTGTAAAAAAATTAAAGAAATATTTAGATATAAGCTATATATTATATATTTGATTTGTCCAATCTTATTTAAGATAATTAATTATGCAGTTTGTTATTAAATGATCTTCAAAAAGGGCACAAGTGACAATATCAGTTGTATATTGGAAGTCTTAATTTATGTGATGACACTTTGTTGATAAATTTTGACTGTTTAAAGACTTAACTAGGTGGGGTTTGGTTTCACGCATCTGAACCATTATACAATGATGATGACACTTTGTTAATTCTAAATTTTAGTTGACCGTGACCACTTAATGCAGGTGAATTGATTAATTTTTAAGGAAATGGGTGACCACTGGCCACAGACAGCAGGTGGCTGCTTATAACAGGTGCAAAATAGAGTGATTTTCATTTGGAGGAAGCCAGATTGGCTGCTTACAGCAGGTGACCGCTTATTACAGGTGGCTGTTAATGCAGGTTATACTGTATTTACTAGATTATCGTAAGTTTTAGTCTGATTACTTCTAGTTAGATTATGACTACCATGTTTTCAAACTAAAATGTTTTTTACTTACTTATAGTGAGTTTATACCATATTTCCTCCTTTTTTCTTAAGGCACCTTTTGTCTTTTTTAGTCACATGGTTAATAATGTTACTGATATTTTCAGGAGCCACCACGTCGGAAAGTCCGTTTACATTTCATTAGCTAGATGTATAACCAACAATAACAGAATATTCTAGATCACATGAGTATCATAAACTTGAAATGACAAGTTTTGACGCTGGCTCTGATAGTAGTTCTATAGAGAGGTATGCCTTTCAAAAATTATTCCATTTTCAGACTTTCAGCGATTTCTCTGAAAGGCTTAAGTTATAACACAATCGAAAACTAACACAGAACTGCCTGACCAGTTTAACCTGTGGAGTGATACATGTGTCTCTTATTTATTACGCAATCAATTTCAAGGCGATAAAAGTAGTTCCGTCATATGACTCGTTATTGTTTCACAGATCACTGACAGGTGATGACCTATATTGATAAACGTGTGGAAGGGTCGTAGTCAAATCTCGTTAATACACTAAGCAGTATACATAGTGATCAAACTAGTGTTATACTGACTTTTTGATAATAGCCACAACAAATCAAAAGTTTACATGATGAATTATTTATTCAAATACTGAAAATATAAAACTTTAATGTATGGAGTAATAATATTGATATTCAGTACATTCAGTTAGAGTCTTTATTTTATTTATTGGAGTTAACGCCGTGTCAACACAATTTAGGCCATTTTACGGCGTCCAGCGCACCTAATCTAGCTTTCCTGGACCACTGTCTATAACAAGTACTCATCTACCCTTCCACAAGGCCGGTTACTTCTCCATATTATCTAATCAATGGAGTAAAATCGACATTATTGTCAAATTTTCATGGAAGGATATAACCTCCCCGGGTGGGATTCGAACCCGCACCCCCATGGGCACGAGATTCCAAATCCCGGCTCGCTACCAACTGCGCGAGTTAGAGTCTAATTAACAATGTTATATTGTTTTAACACATATTTATAAGTGAAGAAGAGGGTATACCTACTGTTGAAAGAGAGTTATCAGATGTTTATATAGATGATTTTTGCGTTACCTAGGTACGATTTAGAACGATATAATACTTCCGAAGAAAAGTTAAGTTTGATAAAATCTGATGACCGCCAATATCAACCATCGGGAAAAACTCCTCGAGATAAAAAGAGTAAATATAAATCAGTGGAGGAAATTGACCAGGTATCTCAGCTTTGTAACCTTAATGGCCTAAATTAAAATTAAGTTTGTTTGCCCTTTTCGACCGACCCGAAAAAATGCCGCCTACTCAAAAAGTTTTATTCGAAAAATATATGTGGTAATTATTTTTATTGGTCCCAACTATTCATCGTATCACTTTCCGGAAGTTTCTTTAATTCTGTTTCTGAATAAAATGTTTTTCCTACCTACCGACCAAAACCCAAAACATTAGGGTCAGTAAAGGGCAAACAAAGAATTTTCTAGTTTTGGCCTTAAACCTTTAATTTTGAAAAAAAATCTTGAAAACATTTATATTTGCAGAACACCTTTAAAATTGGAAATAGACTTGGGTCTCTTTGTGAAATTGAACCTTTTTAACTATATCAAATAATTATATTTTAACCATTTTTGTGTAAAAGCAGAGTGTTTCGAATAGTCTATTTGAAAGACTCTGGTTAAAGTTTGTTTTTAAAATGTTAAGAAATGGTCATTATGTGATCGTTGTTGAGTGTTTTAGAGCACTGCTGTGCTCACTAGACGAACTATTGACCCTATTGTGTTTGCATTAACCTATTTTCTTGGAAGCCTGCTTGGAGGCTTGAGCTTGCAAAGAGAAACTTTGTCTTTGACTTTATATATAGTAAAGAGAAAATACATTTCATTAGAATAATAGTGATGAGTGCCAAAATGGTGCATTGACCTACCTTAATGCTTACAGTTAGTCTTCGAATTTAGCCGGTAGACCGGCTATTGGCTCAAGGGTACATCAATTGTTTACTGATTACATTTTCCATATTCAATAAAAATCGTTATTTAAAGTTATATTTTTATATGATTGTATTATATATCATGCTAAATAATTAATATGAACTGTATATTTTAATATATTGCCATTCGTTAAGACTTTTTTGGTCCAGTAAAGTTTCAGTCGGTTCAGTAAAAAATCATTTTGCTGGACCGAATGTCCAGTGCTGACAAAATTTGTTATGAAGGCAACTTACAGTATCATCAAACTCTCACTTAGTGTATGCATGTAATTTGCTGTAATTTTTGAATTACTAACAAGTCACATGATCACAGTAAATAAACTAGGCTTGTTGATTCATTAAATGTTTCAGTTGATATGTGCCTGTCCGGCTAGTTCAGTCGATAGCACACAAGTCTACTGATCAAGGGGTTGTTGGTTAATTTGCTGGCGGGGCATACTTTTGTGGAGTTTGGTCAAGAACAAAATCCAAAGGTCATTCTCCCTCTTACCACTGATTCTGAATCATATTGTCAGTTGTCAGTCACTGACGAAAGTACATGTATTCATCTAGCAACTGGTTAACAGCTAAATCCAGAGAACTACATCATGTGTCGTTATGGCATTTACCAAAAAATAAAAGAGATCGACATTGAGCTGAAGCGGGCTCGGCTACGCAGTTACGATGTTGGACTGGTTATCATTGGATAGCCAGCTCTGCATTGGTTCGAATTCCATACAAAACCTACCCCATTGTTTCCTTGAGCATGAAACTTTATCCTACTAACTCAGAACTGGGGACCAGGAAGCGGACTCAAAAGTGATTTATATTAGTTTTAAGAACTTGTTTCACTATTGAGCTAAAATGAATTAGTATAAACAAGACATTGTTAACTATAAACCAAGTTTCCCAAAACCTTTTTAAATTTAGACATTTCTCTATTAATGTCACTAGGTGTTAAAGAAACACTCAATCAAAGACATCTAAATGTAACAATACAGACTTTTGAATCAATTTTATTATGACAAAACCATTGATACATGGTTTGGGTTTAAATGACCAATGAGAGCGCGCTTGATCAGCTAAATTCAGAGATTTATCCTTTCCATGAGCCGTGAGCTGGTTTACTGACTGCCATGATATGGAATACATGTAGGCCTACATCTGTTTTGTATGTTTTCATAAATTATTTTTGTACATAGATTGTTATATCCTTATATCTATATTTTTCAGGAAGCCTTAGCTAAATTTGTATCCGATAATGGGATTAAACAACATGAATGTTCTGATTATGTAAGAGATCTTAAATCTGAAACGTAAGTTTTATTTTGTTTCTTATATGGACTTATATTTCTATGTTCGGTTCTGTTTGCAATGGTTTTTGTTGAATTCCTTGACAAGTTGGCATATCCAAGTACTCACAGTCATGCATTATTATCTAAAATAACCCCACTCCAAAAAAACAATGAAAAAAGTTATTGCTTCAAAAAATGTATTAAAATGAAATAATTATTGGTAGTAAGAATGAAACTATTAGAATGAAAAATATCTTACGAGTTGTTATTTGATAAAAATAGACATACATGCTTTTAATTTGATTTTGAGTATTTCAAACATTAACATAGGAATGACCCCTGTTCCTCTGTTTTTATACAAATCATAACTGAATGTAATTTTCAACAGGCTCAAACTACGCCTCTTCATAAAGAGCTGTTGTAAAGTTGAATTTAGACTAGGCAATATTACATAATGGAAGTCAATTATAAAATGTATAATTAAGGGCACAAGTTAACTTTTAAGGTAGATCTATTTTATCAATTAGACAGAGTTACTTCCCTTTGTAAATATCCTTGATTGCCATGGTAAAGCTTAAAGATTTATAGGTCGTTTGCGTTAAAGCTGGACCCCTAAAATCATGAAATATCTCAATATCTATCAGATGGAATTAACTCAAATTTTGTATGTGATCATAACTAGCATTTTCCTTCTCAAATCCAAAAAATCAGAATTTTTCTTTAATTACAAAACATACTTCCCATAGACATGCAATGCAAATTTTGAAGCTAAAAAACAACCTTTGTTAAATGGGTATGTGCCATAATCAGAACAGCCACATAACAGTAGACACAAAATAATAGCTTAATATGAGGCCCGGTTAGAAATTTTATTTGATAACAAAGAATAACAGTATATACAAACTCAAATATCATCACCACTGTCGTCTGTATCGTCAAAATCTATACAAATTCTACACGTACGATTTTAAAGACGGACCTCTGCTTTACAATTCAGTAGACCGTCGAGTGTTTATTTAAGCGACTAATTTACAGTAAACGCACGGGACTTTGTATAAATACACTGGAAATATGACAATGTTATAATCAGAACAGCTTATTTTACCTCCCGCCGGATTTTTGATAAAAACTTCCAAATATTTTGCATTGTACCTTATGGAAAACTTTTTTATTTATCAATTAAAAATTCTGAAAATTTAAATCCTAGAAGGAAAAATTGAAATAAAATTGTATTAAAATTTTTAGCAAAATCGCTGTTATAGTTTAAAAGATATCTACAGCAAATAGGGGTCCAGCATTAACGCAAACGACCTATACTGTCATATGATTGTTATGTATATTTTGAGTTCAAACCATACTGTATTATGTTGTATTTGTATTTTATAATAGTAATTAAGAGTTTTGAATAATTCAACTTGCCTTCTTGAGTCATACAGACTCAAAAAGCTACTTTTATTCCTAACTTAATTTGATATTTTTGTTAAATGCTCAGAGTTTTAGACTTTACCCTTTATTTGGGGAATGAATGTTGTTTAAAGTCACTGTAGCTGTTATAAATCACTTAATAATTGTTTTTTTACCTATTAAGTTTATATCTATGTCAGAATATTTATATTTTAGATATATACTTATATTATAACTTGTATTTTGTACCAATGTTTATTTAATAAGGGTAAGAAAAATTACTTTTTTCATTGATGAAACAGCTATAACAATTCAGGTATTTAGTTAGAGTTATCTCCCTTTTATAGAGAACAAAAAGGTCAATCTTAAATTTAGGGGCTGATGCAGAGTTAGTTCCCCTTAAATTATCATAGGTGTCTACAGGTATTATTTTTCTTATTTCATAGTTCATAGTTCTGTTTAACTTTAAATACAGAGGTGTTATCTTGACGTACGCATCATAAGATGGATGCAGTGATTTATATACACATTTGATCATTTATTCTAACATAGGCACGTGCGTTTTCACTCTTTATTTAATGTGACCACATCTATGCTTTATTATTCAACAAAATATAGCTCGTGACGGCTGTTGAAATTTTACTCCCCACGTTAAATGCGCAAAGCCGAAAAAAGCGCCCGAGTTTATAAGGGTTGACTTTTACAATTTGGTTTCTATTCTATAATTAAGATTTTAATATATTTTGTTCGGAATAAGAAACACCTATCCGTGAGAATTGTGTAAATAAATGCTATTTTCGGCCTTTGCACTGGGGTGGATTTCAACAGCATGACGTTTCTGACAGTTAAAAATAGTTCTATAAATATATCTTTTCTACGGATGTATTTTACGATGTTAGAATCGAAATAACTTACAGTTGTCTATATTTTGTTGTCTAATAAAATATAGGCACTCGTTTGATGCGCTTATTAAATCACTCGTGCTAAAGCACTCGTGATTTAATCATACGCGCATCACAACTCGTGCCTATATTTTATTAGACAACAAAATATAGACAACTGTAAGTTATTTCTTAAATACTATTAGATTTCTTCTAAACCAGACTTTCCCGAGATTCGAACTCTTAAGTCACAATTATATGTAACATATACATAGAGCAAGCAGACATTTTCATTTTTACTTCAACGGTGTCAAAAGTGGGATTTGAATTGTCTTAGTATTACTAGTTCTTATATAACATAACTTTCATTTTAACTTCAGTGCTATTATATAATTAATTATAATATTCATTCTGTTTGAAAGTGACAAATATAAATTTAGTATTCCTTATTCTCTATGTTCCATACATCCCAAACGTAAAAGATGTAGGTAAATTAAAAATACATGTCTTAATTCATGTTAGGAGCATACTTTCGTGGATCCTAATCATAACATATTTTCTACAGTAATCCTCCCTCCATCCAGTAACTCTAACTCATGTAGGAGATTAAGCCTTCTATGAATAGTATCTGAATAGGAAGGTTGACAAAGGGTCTTGATACACAATTATGATAATGATGCTAATGGTGGTGATACTGATGGTACAGATAACAACCACAATGACAACAACTGCAACAATAATAACAATAATAAACTGCAATTGTAACCTCAATCTCATTGTTAGAATCAAGAGTGTATTATAACTCATTCATTATTTACATTTTCTTATTTTTATTTCTTGGTTGGGGTACACATCATCAGATATTGTTGAAAATTGGTTTTTATAAGAGGGATATCTCCACCCTCGAACGGATTTTAAAATGACATGGCACAAATGTTTACTTTGTTTAGACAGTGTGTCGCCTGCAACTACCATGTCAATACTTCAAAAGAGTGGTCAATTAATTGGGTCAACTGTCCTTCCCCTTCGACATGGTGGCAGGATTGGACATTCATCACTTCTATGATAGCTCTAGTTACTTTTGTTATTAGTATTACAATTATTCTAATTTTTATATTTACAGAAATAATTGCATGTGTGGCCGAAGTCAAGAATGGCATGAAAAGGAAAAGATAGATGTACATAAACATAAAAATTCACCTACTTTATGGCGTTTTAATACTCATACTAAAACTTTTCCAGCCGACTCATTTGGTATTATCAATTTTCAAGGTTTTGGACAAGAAACTCTCAGCTCTCCTGTTAGTATACATTTTAAAGTACTGTAAAGTTCCACAATTAGGTGTGAGGACTATTAAATTAATGGTTTTAATTAAAGAATGGTCTTAATTTGGGGATCTTTGTCTTCTCAAATTAAGCATTTGGGACTTAAAAGTTGTCAAAAGTGCCATGATTTGCAATAACCAATGTATATTGGTTCACATCTTAATGCATGTTTTTTGTTTAAGTGTGGGTTTTGCTGACTCCAGCATTATAGTCTGTAGTAGTGAAACGGAGAACAATTGTCGTTTTGTTCAGTGGCTTTGTCGAGAGTAGTTTCAATTTTGTTTACAAGCGCGCCTTTGTTAATCAGTATATATGGCTTTGACTAATTATCTCCCTTTACTACAATTGAATATTTTAATGAATTTTCTTCTTTCTCTGTCATGTTTAGAATTGCAATACGTTTTGATTATCTAAAACTATGTAGCATTAAACCTTTTAACTATTCATTTTGAATTTTGAGTGAAATTCATACCTTTATATTATCATTTTAAATCAGCGTATAGTATTGAGTAAGATCAGCTGTGGAAAAGAGATAAATTACCTCCCTTTTTGAAATTGACTTGTTTTACCTTCCGGGTTGAAAATGGATTGTTCTATAAAATAGACTCGTCCTATAGTATATAAATGCGTGTTAGCATCGTGGATCCTAAGTATATCTTGTTATCGTATCCGGGGTATATTCGCCGACGCTTGGCAGGCAGGGTATGAGCTATCTGCTGTACTGACAATTGAGCATCATTGTGATAAGTAGGTTGTGTCTAAGGTAGAAGCGCGCTCTTGTACGTTAACGTTGGCGGCAGAACCTGCGGGGTAAATCGTGGTTCCCGGAGTATCCCTTGTTTTCGTACCCGAGGTTGTCATAGTAGATACACTGTTAAAGCTCCAATGCTTGAAGTTTTGTTTTTGCTCCGAGTTGTGCCTGGACTTGTTTGGGCTCGGGGTCTGTTGGTTTCAAGAAAAAGTTTATAACCCGAGGTTGTGTTTCGGGGTATTGGTTTCGGCTCTTGCTTTTGCTCCGAGTTGTTCCTTGAACATTGACTTGTCCGAGCTCGGGGTCTGTTGGTTTCAAGTTTATAACCCGAGGTTGTGTTTTTAGTTTCTTTGCTTTTGCTCCGGGTTGTGTCCGAGACATCAACTAGTCAGCACTCGGAGTCTGCTGGTTACTAGTAAAGGTTTATTTGTCCCTGCTCGAGGTTGTGCCTGGGACATTGAGTTTGTACATAATATTTTATATTGTAGTTTTATTCTGTCACGACTTTAACGTTAATTGTTTCTGTTGGGGTTTTTTGCCCTGAGGTATTGTTTTAGGATCATGTTTTTGCTTTTATGCTTTATATCTGTACATATTACCTACACTTTATTTTAGTTTTTTAATCATTTAAACTAAATAGCTTGAGGAAAATCTATATATATATATTTCACATTGTTGTGAAACCCAGAGCCCGAGTCAGTGTCCTAGGTCTGTTACTGTCTCCATCCATACAGCAGGCTCGGACGCCTGGTCAGTCGGTGTTAAGACGAGCATTGACTTTAACACATACGCGAGTGCTGGCTTGACTGCCGTGCGCCGAGCGGACACGTTGCAGTAGTAGATATTCTAGCATTAGATAAAAAAACTTGAGTAACTGTTCCTAGCCTATGTTTATTTTGTTAAAACTAAGACTAAAAAGAACATCATTAATATCGTCAAAATGAAAGATTCTATATCCATCAGAAATCGTTGTCAAAATATTATAATCAAAGCGCTGAATGCACTGAATTTGTTCGGGTTTAAAAAGTAAAATGAGATTTCCTTCTCCAACAACGTTTGTACACAAAGAACAGTTCGGTGATATTAGTTTGATGGGTGGAACAGCATTGTTCCGGTTAAAACACTTCAAACAATCGACCTATAAAAACAGCAGGTTAACCCGTCAGGCGAACACAATTTTGATTTGTTTTCGCACAATCACAGCAAGTTTAGGGGGTCATTCGTAGAACAATGCAATAATTACCGCTTTTAAGTTATCATTTATGCACATTTATTCTACTGCTTCTGTATGTAAAATAAATAAATTCCACTATTCAGACATTCAAAGTCATCCACTACGATCTTTAAACTTTTCCTATAGAATCATTCTATTACATTAGATTATGTAACATCTCAACTGACAACTCGTAAGCTTTTAATACATACGCTTCAGAACAGACCGATTAACAATAGTATTTCAGGAATTATTGCGCCTGTCATAGCAGACGATCATTTGGAATTGCTTGATACTTATATACTGAGGGACTACTTTTAGATTCGGTAAATTTTGAAAGTGGGAAAGGGTCTGAAATACGGTAAATATATTTGTTCAGGACTGACGTCCCGAACAAATAAAAAATGTTTCATATACTATGTATTGTTAGTTACAATATTGATTAAACTATTTTATAATATATGAATTTTGTATTTGTTATGTATATTTGTTATGAAAATGTGGTTTTTGCCATGAGTATTGTAAATGGTAAAAGGCATAATTATGTCATTGCTGCCTTCCGCGAAATAAAGTTGAATGTATGTATGTATGTATTATTTCAGTATATACGACTCTCACCAGAGACAAAGTTAGAGACTCTATGGACATTAATGACACATCATTGGAAAATACCTATACCAAAACTTTTAATATCAGTTACTGGTGGTGCTCAAAGATTTGATCTCAATCCTAGATTACAAGCAGTCTTCAAAGAGGGTCTAATCAATGCTGCAACTTCAACTGGTATGTACACAGTTTTTCCCCTGATGAAATAATGTGTCTTGTTTGTTGTTTGACAACTAAACAATAGTTTCTAAAAAATCAAATACTGGTTATTGTTCAGTGATAATAAATTTTTGACACTTTGTGTTTGAGGTTGATGTCGACCTTGAGATCTCAAGTACCTTGGTGCAGTCCTTGATGATCAAAATGCAATTTCAAGGACTTTGAACATGATTAAAGCTTTAACTGGAAGCCAACATTTTGTACACAAACAGTCTTACTGATCATTATACAGTGATGCTAAGCATCATGGGTAAAATGTTTACTTACCTGAAAATACATGGCAATGTTTACATTCTAATAATTTCCCCGTTCCACTGTAATGGACAAATAGAGTAAGCTTTCTGTGCCTACTAAATAAAATTCAACTGTCAAACCAATTATGTACATTAATTACATTTTCAAAGTGGTGATTTAACTTCCATTCTACATCTGTCATTCTTTACACAGGCATTTGAAATGAAAGTAGTATACAGTGTTTGCCTCTGTACCTATTGAGGTTTTATTAGTACTTTGCATATTTAAATCAATATTCCTGTAGTTATAAGGGATCATTTATTTTACAATTTAATTATGATAGTATCATAAATCAAAAATAGCTGCACTTTATAAGAAATAGTACACACCACTGAGGGCCTCCTGGTCTAATAGTGACCGACCAGTCAGCTCTATTACATATAGTGGGCAGAAACTGAACGCTGAGGTCCACTATATGTTAGTGGGCTGACTGGGAGGTCACTATCAGACCGGCCGGCTCTCAGCGCTGCGAGATTGATTTTGCAAAAGCAAAATAATAAACATTTTAAACATGTAATATGCCAAATTAATTGCATACACTTTGTTTATACGGTGCCAAATTGTGTTGCTCATTGACAATTACAACGTGGGTTACATGCCACTAAATAAGTGTTATTAAACACTTGATTAGTAGTGTATGACGTCAGATATGACGTCAGAGGGCCACTACCATATCAGCGAGCACAATTACATTATAACCACTTGCTTTGTTTTATATACGTAAAAAGAATCATTTATGTAAGGTATGATATATTCTGTTGAGTACCAAATCGCCAAATACTGCGATGAGTTGTGTGTCTTAGTATAGAGATGATATCTTCACCATTTATTTATAGAATGGGGATGCCAGTGGAGATTTTTAAGAATGTAGAACTTTGTTGATAAAATATATATTCAGTAACACATGTAGCATGATTTTGTTCCCATTGAAGCTTTTATTTTGTCAATTGGTTATTCCTTGTATAAGTCATTGCAAAAGTCACTTCAGACCATTTGAAACTGATTGGCAGCTCAGTCGGTAGCATATATGTCTACTGATCGTGGGATTGTAATTTTGATTCTTGTTTGGGCTCACTTTTGAGAAGTTTGGTCATTAAATGATTTTATGGCCCTTCCCCCTCTTACCACTTCTTAATTATGTAGGGCATTTGTTATTTACTGTCAGAAGTATGTGCCTTGTAACTGATAAAAAGCTAACTCTAGAGTTAGCCTTTTCAGGAATGATGTGATTAACTGACCTCCTTGATATGACCTATACAATGTGCTGCTATGGTGTTAAAACCCAAACAAACAAACAAAAATTGGTGAATTGATAATTGTTCAAATAAACCACCGCAATGTATACATGTATATTACAGAGTGTACAAGACAATGTATACATGTATATTACAGAGTGTACAAGACAATGTATACATGTATATTACAGGGTGTACAAGACAATGTATACATGTATATTACAGGGTGAACAAGACAATGTATACATGTATATTACAGGGTGTACAAGACAATGTATACATGTATATTACAGAGTGTACAAGACAATGTATACATGTATATTACATAGTGTACAAGACAATGTATACATGTATATTACAGGGTGTACAAGACAATGTATACATGTATATTACATAGTGTACAAGACAATATATACATGTATATTACATAGTGTACAAGACAATGTATACATGTATATTACAGGGTGTACAAGACAATGTATACATGTATATTACATAGTGTACAAGACAATATATACATGTATATTACTGGGTGTACAAGACAATGTATACATGTATATTACTGGGTGTACAAGACAATGTATACATGTATATTACAGGGTGTACAAGACAATGTATACATGTATATTACATAGTGTACAAGACAATATATACATGTATATTACTGGGTGTACAAGACAATGTATACATGTATATTACTGGGTGTACAAGACAATGTATACATGTATATTACTGGGTGTACAAGACAATGTATACATGTATATTACTGGGTGTACAAGACAATGTATACATGTATATTACATAGTGTACAAGACAATGTATACATGTATATTACAGGGTGTACAAGACGATGTTTACATGTATATTACAGGGTGTACAAGACAATGTATACATGTATATTACATAGTGTACAAGACAATGTATACATGTATATTACAGTGTGTACAAGACAATGTATACATGTATATTACAGAGTGTACAATACAATGTATTCATGTATATTACAGAGTGTACAAGAGAATGTATTAATGTATATTACATAGTGTACAAGACAATGTATATATGTATATTACAGAGTGTACAAGACAATGTATACATGTGTATTACAGAGTGTACAAGACAATGTATTCATGTATATTACAGGGGCCTGGATTATAACAGGAGGTACTGCTACTGGTGTTATGAGAATTATTGGTGACGCTGTAAGAAATCATCGTATAACTTCTAGTTCTACGACGAATGAAATTATAGCTTTAGGTATTGCTACATGGGGTTGTATAGCTAATAGAGATGCTTTAGATGGAGAGGGGGTATGTATCGTCCTGTATCTCATGATTATGTTCTTTTTTTCATGCCTGGAGTTAACTTTGGGTTGTATTATGGCCTTGTAGACCGTCTGTTAGCCATTACTTGTCTGCTTGATAACTCCAATACTTTTAGGCCTATGGTAATTGTTTTTACCAGAAAGATTGGCCGTGGTCAGTAAACTACCTCGGAAATTTTGTTGCTACGCTTGTAACTTGTAGCCATACAGTTAAATAAATAGACAGACAGAGTATCAATTTATCTGGTCCTTTTAAGGCTAACTTGAGCGTGACAGTAATATTTTTGTGGCGATTTCAACTCACAAAAAAATGGCAAGTTGTGTTAAAAGTTTCCTCAAAGTTTCAAAATTTACTCAGAAACTTGTATTTTGCAAGTAAACAACCTTAAATACAAGCCCTGATTAAAGTCATCTAGTGATCTCTATATTTCATGATATATCTATATTACAGGATCGTGGATTATTTCCAGCTACATACAGTTTAGAAGATGTACCGGAGATAACAAATCGCGTCGTTCCTTTAGATCATAACCACACACATTTTATATTAGTGGATAATGGCCCAGTTGTGAAATTTGGTGCTGAGATTGAATTTAGATCAGCATTTGAACAATTTGTCTCTGATAAAGTAGTTACTGGTGTTGCTCAATCTCAAAGTATGTATATTATAAAGTTAACAAAGAAATAATTGATTAATAAAATACACTTCTATCAATGGCTTAGCTTGATGTACACATATACACATGTTTATAGTTTTGAAATGAAACCAAACAAGTAAAACATAATATCGTTAAGCCAGCTTTTACAATCATATTTCCACTTATAGTTGAAAACCTTATGTATTTGATACCATTTGGGGCCTAGGATTTTTTCAGGTTATGGTTTGTCATCTACAGTCGCATTATGTTTTTTCTCTCAATTTATCATTATTTGGGCAAATTTAAAGTAAATCTATGTATTTTCTTTTTATTAAGTGCCATAGCAACACATTGTATAGGTTATATCAAGGCGGACAGTCCTGCTACTCACTGTTCCTGGAAAAGGCTAAATATCTGGATTTAGCTGTTAACCAACTACTAGGTGTATATTTCTATCAGTGACTGGGTACTGCCCTACATGATTAAGAATCAGTGGTAGGTGGGAGAATGACCGCAGAAAATATTTTTATGACCAAGCTCCACAAAAGTATGCCCCACCCGGGAATTGAACCTACCACCCCTCGATCAGTAGACTTGTGCGCTACCGACTGAGCTAGCCAGGCGTCATCAAATGGCGTTTTGTTTAGGTTTAAACATATTAATGAAGTAACGTTCTTTCAACAACCTGGCTAAAACACCATTGTGATAAAATTTATAAACAGGGAACATTGAAATATAGGGAACACATTTGAACAATTATAAAGGTATTTGCTTGTTGATTGGTCTCTAATTTGTTGCTTTGGACTGTTCTTCTATTCCTTAATTTTATTGCATCCGTTCCTTATAATGCTTGTTACAGCACGTTTAAACTGTTTTATGTAACTCTATATATATTATATAACTCAAAGTTGTAAGTTTTGAGGCTCAAGATGTTAGGCCCCTAAAAACATGAAATGCTGAAATATAGAAATGTCTGGATTTTTTTATCTTTTACCCAGGAATTTTGATCATGAATATAAGTAGTCCAGTGTTAGGACTCGCTTAGGGATGGAGAGGTCCTGAGTTCGAATCCCACAAGGGGCAATGCTAATTTTTATGAGAAAGAAATTTACCTGCGATTGATTTACTCCACCCAAGTGTAATGTCGGCTGTACTTATAAGTGGGGTAAAAAGACTCCCGAGGGAGATTGATAGATATACCAGTAGCCTGACGACCAGGGGTAATAGCTGTGAAATAGGTGTAAGCATGAAAATTAGAATATAAAATGCCATTACATTTTTACATTTCAATACAATATCATATTTCAGGTGTAAAAGTACCAGTTGTATTGTTAGTGGTTGAAGGAGGTGTTAATACAATGTTAACTGTATATAAATCTATTCAGAAAAATATACCCGTACTTGTATTCAACGGTTCTGGAAGAGCTGCAGATTTTATAGCTAAAGGTTATGATTTGACTAAAGATCCAAAAAAGTAAGTCTTTGTCGCATGAAATAATTCTATGTTAACAGTTTAATTGTTTATCACCCTATCATAGAAATGTCTGAGTGTGATTGTTATTTTCTGAGAGAAAAAAAAAACATGTTTCCATTATTAAATCATACTGTAACAGATCTTTGTTTTGGTTTCAATACTTTATAAGGTTCTGGTTGACACTCTTTTATTGATAAACTTCAAACTCGGATAAACAAAACTATTGTGGCTGATCAGATCATAGGCTGATTCAACGGAGGGGGCGGTGGTGGGCCGGCGAACGCCCTCCCTATTTTGCCCAAGCAAAGGTTTATTATATCATAAGATATGATATTTATAGGAAAATGTACATTGTATATACATGTCAAAATAATTTCGTACGCTACACGTGCAATAAGTTACAAGACTGGCAGTACACTAATACAATGACATAATGTATAAAAAAGAAGACATTTTTTTCTCATTTTTTGTAAGATTGTAACATGATTCAGGGACTGTTAGAAAATTATACGTTTTTTATTGTGCTTAGATTCTGGAAGTATATCTGAATCCCCTAGGAATGACAAAAACTCAGGAGCTTCTGGGGGCTGCCAACCCCTGGTTAGGGCTTTGCCCGGGACCTATCAGGACATATTACAGCCCCCTGTACCCCTAGTCTGCATGTTCATTGTCTTTCCCATAAGCCTTACTAGAATTTTCCGCCCCCCTTAACTAGAAAACCTGGATCCACCTTTGCAGATTACCATAAAACCTCTCTGCAGCCATAAATGTGTCAAACTGAAGCATCTATGTTAGCCTGGTGGCTGTTATTTGAATTCATTTTCGTAGTACAATGCATGAGATGCATTAATTTTGTCTATATCATTTTATTGCTTGATTGACAAAGTAAGTCTAGAGTTTATGAGTATCCTGCCAAGAATCAATCATGCGGACTTCAATTGTAACTATAATTGTAACAAACCCCCTAATTTCCCATATTCTGTTATGTACAGTTATTTTCTTAACCAAGTTAGAAAATAGAGATTCCTGATATTCTTCATATGCAGATACAGTAAACTATTTTATCGATAGTGAGTACAGAAGTACTTTAGTGTTTATTTAAATCAGCAGGATGAGTGTATGCATCACTGTCAGTTGAATAAAATAGAACATTATTTTCAGTGAAGACAAAAGTCAATACCCTGCAAATTTTGATGAAGTGATGATGAAAGCTGGTAAAGAGATGTTTGCTTGGAAACAGTCTGATAATGTAGAGAAAAATATCAAGGGATGTATCAAACAACTTAAAGATACATTAGACAATAGAAAACTGGTATAGTGTCTTCATTTAATATCTTTTTATTGTAAATACTCATTATCAAAAGTAGCACTGTTTTGGACTGCTAAGAAAATAGACATTAACCTATTTCAAACACCTCTAATGAACAGGCTTTCTTGAAATGAATGCAAATATTGCTTAAATATGTTTATATGAATATAGTGTGCTCTTATATAAGTACCCACTTTTTAAAGAATGCACAGTTGGTAAACTTAAATTTAGAAAGCAGAATGGTTTGAAGTGTTCATTATGTCTTTAATAATTTCATATTTTGATATTTTTGTGGTTGTTTGTGTTGTTTTTTGTGTTTAACACATTTTATAGGTCAAATAACAGTGGTCAGTCAACCTAAACCTAAACCTTAACTCCTCCGGGAAAGGCTAAATCTCTGGATTTAACTGTTAACCAACTACT
Source organism: Mactra quadrangularis (assembly GCA_025267735.1). Taxonomy (NCBI): domain Eukaryota; kingdom Metazoa; phylum Mollusca; class Bivalvia; order Venerida; family Mactridae; genus Mactra; species Mactra quadrangularis. The sequence continues at coordinate 27,448,575 of CM046295.1, read as the reverse complement.
AAGCGCATACTTTCGTCAGTGACTGACAACTGTCCTACATAATTAAAAATCATTAGTAGGAGGGAGAATAGCCGTATAAATAATTTCATGACCAAGCTCCACGAAAGTATGCCCCGCCCGGTAATCGAACCCACGACCCCTCGGTCAGTAGACTTGCGTGCTACCATCTGAGCTAGTTGGGCGGCTTCGTAGTGGTAGAAGAATATTCAAGTCTACTGTTAATAAAATGTCTTCATATAGTGGCTTTAAAGATTCAATAATATTCGATACATTCTGCTTAAAAAGAACAATTACAACTTTGGCATGTTAGTTTTCTCTATAATTTTTAATATTTTAAACAGGGTGTCATCTATATTTCAATATTGAACACATACATGACTGTTCTTATTTACCCCTTTGTTTATAAAACTTTACAGTCAATTGTTTATTATTCTCTCTTTGGTGTGCTAATAAACTCTTAATAAATCATTCTAAATCCCAGATTGTTTAATTTGTCACATCAAAGCTTGTATTTATGTTTGTGCCGAAGCTAGTTATACTGTTATTTTTCTCTATATGGATTTAGTGTTGCAGAAGGGTAGGTGATAACTGGTTGTAGACAAAGATCCAAGAAACCTAGGTTAATTGAGCTGGCTTTTAACCAATCAATCAAACTAATTAAACTGTCATAATATTACATGACTGCTTTTTTCATTATTTCAGGTAAATATTTTCAATCTTGGTGAAGCAGAAACTAAAGATATTGATAGAGCTATATTATACGCTTTACTTAAAGCTAATAAAACCAATGCTAATGCTCAATTATCACTGGCCTTAGCTTGGAATAGATGTGATATTGCTAGACATGAAATATTTACCAAAGAGAATAGACAATATTGGAAAGTAAGTATTTCTTTGGTGAAACTTTGGTATATTTAGCATGCATGTGCATGAACTTACTTTGAAAGAGCTTTTTTTCTTAAAAGAACATCATTACATTTTTCTGTCAATACTTTCAGTGTATCTTTTTGCTTTAAATCAGGTTCTTCCTCAGAAAAAGGCTTGAGAACCCTGTGTTTCTATGTTAGTAGTTTGATAGAGAAACATTGTTTTTGACTGGTATATCCTCCGTTTCAGACTCTCTCTAGACAGAAATTCTATAGACTATTGTCATAGATCCTTTCAACCTACTACAAGGGGGTCACGTTCAGAAACCTTTGTGTTAACCAATCAATACACAGCTTTCATCTGAATGAAACACAATATAATTAGCTTGGGAATTTCTATTTTTAAACCGAGATTTCCGAGCTGTGTGTGTTTGATTCATTGGCTGTGATTTACCATTTTTTGTGAGTTGTTCATTATAACAAATGTTAGCTGAACATGATGACCCATACTGCCAGTAAGTCATAGTAAAGTAAGCAAGTATGCATTTGGTGAATTTTAGATAATGTTTTAATCAGATTGTGTCCAGGAAATGATGGGTGGGTTTTCTGCCTCGTATGACTCTGACTGTAAAAGTGGTGTAATACAATAACCAGGCATTCCAAAAATGTGTTTTGACGTTACTGGACATACCAATGAACTTGGTAGAATCATTGTACTTAATCAAATTCCACAGGACCAGACAAATTAATCAAAATTTGTCAATAAGTCATGACTTTTGATTACTGTTTTCTAGTCGCTACTCAGTCATTGTTTTAACTTTTAACTGAAGGCAAACATCAAATTTAGTTCTATATTTTTCAAGAAATACGATAAATAGCTGATTATTTCACTTTATTTTATTTTTATGAAAAGAAATTTAAACAGACATTGTGCCCGGCTTTGACAGACCGTTATCTAGACTGACTGGAATTTTACCGGTCAGGTTCATCGGACTGGCACTTTTTGGAATATCTGACAACAGCCCAAACCTATCTTTCTGTTAAAAATTACTGAGTATTTGTCTAGTAACCATATTACATCATACAGCAATATCATTATAACGTCAATCATTATAACAAAGTAGTCTCGTCAACACCAATGTTCACTATCTGGGTTAAAGAACTGTGCTCCTTTTAACAAAAATTCTTACGAAAAAAGTTATCATAAGTCAATTTCATTTTTTTGCAGTTCAAAGTCAGATGGATAATATGATTTGATATTTAACCGTTATTCAAGATTCTACACAATCCTATCATACTTAAAATTGATAAGCAAAAAAATGACCGTATAACTATTGTTTTTGCTTTTATCTTAAGAAGATTTTTATCATAAGAATTTTTGTAAAAGGCACACCTGGTATTTATCATCTTTGTGATGTCAACTCCTATCAGTTTTATTGCTGATGTAGGACATTTATTCCAGACATTGCCATTTTCCTTTAATGCAAGGAAAGTCACCTTGTCATCTCCCGGCAAAGCAGCTGAAAAAAAAACATCCATTTGACTCAAGCTCTGTTTTAATGAAGATATATGGAATTCAACACTAACAAGCTCTTGAGAAACAAGTCTGCCCTGCTATTAGGAGAGTGTTCCCAGATTAGGGGCGAAAAACCTGTTTACTGATGGACAATAAGCTGAGATTGACTGTGTTAAGCAGTTAATACTGTATCTTACAAAATGTTTGATAACATTAACAACAACAAGAACAAGAAGCTAAAATATGTCCAGTTTGATTGTAAATGTTGTTGTAAAATGAATTTTTCATAGACATTTACAGAGCTGTCATCGATTCCAACGATATCGCTATATCGTCGATATGCATTTTCCGATCAATAATCAATATGCATTTTGAAATATTGATAATAAAGCCAATTTAGATAAATATATAAAAGTCAATATAAAGTGACAGATGTGTGAGACGAACCTTCTATCGTAACTGGAAACAGGTGCGCTGTCAAAATATAAACTGATATGTCTAAAACATTGATAGCACCACCATTGAGGAAATAGCTCTAGTCAACAGAAGGTATAACATTCATGACAAATATGCATATATTATGAGTTTATGACAACATAAATGGTCTGCGTAGTACTGCAGTGAAGGAATCAATATATATCAGTCTATCGTCGATATTTAGTTCTCGATATATCGATATCGTTGATACGCCTCAAGCCCAATCAATGACAGCTGTATTATTATATGTATGAAATATATTTAATATGACCATATAGTAATCCATACTTAAAATTGTATATTTCAGAACATACCTCTATACGATGCCATGTTTTCAGCTCTTGTACAAGACAGAGTAGATTTTGTTCAATTATTTCTAGAGAATGGTGTCAGCTTGAAGAAATTCCTTAGTATTGACACACTCTGGAACTTGTATAGAATTGTAAGTCTGATACATAAGTTTCTAATTTTATCTTCAAATTATTTTAGCTTATTTTAAGGTGGTCAGCGCCACTATCTGTGCATGCGCCGATTTTTTCTAGTGATTTACACAGATAAACTACATTACGTTGTCACCGTTTTACATATTTTTAATTTTGTCTGCTAGCTGCAAAATTACACATGAATGGAGATTGAGCGATATTTTTTTCTTCACATAAATTCGATTAAGGGCCACGCTTGCAGGTATGTTCAATCCTTAAACATTCTTATGTATTTTTAATATGTGTTTGTCATTTTGGGTAGATGACATTTGTATGACTATATGAAGCATGTTTTGCCTGCTTACATTGCGTTGGCTAAAGCCAAGGTTACCCACACCTTTTACACGTGCGCCTCGTGCATTCTTCCCACGTGGTTATGTCGGTCGAAATTACACATTTGAAATCATTTCTTGGTTTACACACAAGAATTTATAGCAATATTTGAAAATTTTCAATTTTCGAAATGCCAAGGCTAAATGTCGAAGATAGGGGGAGAGCTTTGGGGATGCTGGAAAGCGGATTTTCTCAAAATCAGAATTTAACGTCGCCAGATCGACAATAGTTTGTCTTGTTCGACGTGTAGAAGCAACAGGTAGTGTGTCGGATAGGCCCGACCTGGTACTCCACGTGTGACGTCAGTCAGGCAGGACACGTTTATCCGTCAACGTCACTTGCGCATCCGGTTTGTCATCGCGCAATCCACGACGTCACTGATTATAGGCAATCGCGGCCGGGCTATAAGCCGTTCTACGGTAAGGAGACGTCTAAGGGAGCGGGGAATTTCATGTAGACGACTGTACCGTGTGTAGTGATGATGTAGCACCACCGTCGGGAACGTCTGCTATGGGCGCGAAACAATGTCAGAAGACGTTGGCGTGATGACGTTTTTAGTGATGAATCTCGCTTTAATATTTCCAACCCCGACGGTCGTGTACGCGTTTACCGCCGACGTTATGAACGTTACGCCCGTAATTGCGTGCAAGAGCACAACCGTTTTGGTGGGGGTGGTGTTATGGTTTAGGCAGCTGTAAATCATACCTTTAAAAGTGATTTGGTTGTTATAAACGGAAATTTAAACGCCAGATGGTATGTGGACCAGATTCTTGGCCCCGTGATCATTCCGATGTTCCAGCGACGTCCTAGCCTTACGTTTCAACATGACAACGCCCGACCCCACACGGCCAGATTCGCTAGAAACTTCCTCAGGGACAATAATATTGACGTTTTGCCATGACTAGCTTTATTTCCAGACTGAAACCCAATTGAGCACATGTGGGACGTCCTTGGACGTCGTCTGCGTCAACGCGACCCACAACCAGAAAACGCCCAACAATTGATAAATGCTCTTCAGGAAGATTGAGCCCGTATTCCACGTTATCTTTCACGTAATCTGTGTGGATCCATGGGTCGAAGACTGCAGGCTATGATTAGAAGTCAGGGTGGTCATACTCGATATTGATAAAATTGTGTAGGTGGGTTTGTTGAAAAGTAAGTTTTAGCCGTATAACGTTCACTTTAAATCAGATATCCAGTAAAAGGGTTTCCAGTATCCCCAAAGTTTATTTCTGAATAAAAAAATCTGCATTAAATATTATTTTTATGACATTGCAAGGACAGGTGAGGCGTTTTTTATGTACGTCAGTATAGAATCACGCAATATGTAAACAGTAATGAATGTCATGGTGATTTATTTTTGGATCGGAAAATTATTAACACATTTAATTTAAAAACATTGGTGACAATAATATTTTTTAGAGTTTTATTTTAGAGTCTAAACAAGGAGACTGTATTTTTCTTATTTTCGTTTTTTTTTCATGGAGTAAGATCATTCTGTTTGACTTGATGTAGATATAAGATAATAAGTTTGCAGTAACTCATTTCACAACAATAAAAGGTTTATTTACATTTCATATCCCACCCACAATCTATGTGCTAAAAATGTTCAGGGGCAGCTCAATATTTTTAAGTGGGGGGGGGGGGTGAAACCTATGATTTGTTTACCAACTATGTAATTTTAAGCTTTATTGCTTGTAGGTGTTTATTTTAATGGGGACAGTGCACCATGGACCTTTCCATTTTGTTAACTTTAGCTAGTCTATTTATAACTTGGAAAAAGAGAAACTGACTGGTATTTGCTTAAGTAGACAGCATGGCACAAAAAGCATGCTTTCTTATCAACAATGACAGAAGTATATTGAAACATTTGTCTTGTTTTAAATATTATATCAAGAAGTAAAAGTATCTTTAAGTATTATATCACAATTCTTCTATTTGTTACATTTGTAACAAGAAAATATTAAGGCAAAGCATCAAAGAGCGCAAAAAAATTAATATCATGAAACTACTGCTTAAGCCTGCGATTCTCTATAAGTGAAAAAGTATCATAAGTGATTCATTTTATTTATGATTACTAAAACGTAAACGCTTATATAAATGTACAATATACAATAGGTTCATAATAAGCGATAGTCTAAAAATCCTTTGTAGTATATGGTGTCAGTCCCTTCGTCAGTGACATAGACCGTCTCCCAAAAATACCTTAACGAGATTGCTTTTATAAAAAGACGGCAAAGACTGTGAAGATCGAGTGCCCGTGTTTAGGAATAAATTGCAGTTTTAAAAAGAATATATTATTATATTTTTGAGAAACTTCTTTAAAACATAATGTATATATAAATGCTCAATAAATGAAACGTTTGCACAAACACGCCAGATATAACAATTCGTTAACCTAAAAGTCAAAATTCCGTGTCAAGCTGTATTGTCACAAAAGTACGTACGTGTTTTAGTCTAAACTGCATTGACTTCAATGACGGTTCCCATGAGAACAGTGAGTTAGACAGTGAGTTAGACAGTAACAGCCGAAATTTCCGCATTCAAAGACATTATCAAAGCCTATTACACACAATGTATAAATATTTACAAAAAAACTTATCAGATATAACAATTTTGTGAAAAATTCACAAACCTAAAGCTTGGTATTTAGCCATGTCTCTAATCCAGCTGTATTTATTAAGAAAGTCCGATCGATTCTTAAGTTGTAAACAACTGTAATCAGTATAATAACATAAAAGTTCGATTAAATTACGTCTTTCACGAATGACCAAATGATTTCAGTTAGTTTATAATGAAAATAAAGATTTTCATGTAAATGTTCAATGGCGGCCCCCATGGGTATCTGAGAAAAGTGCATCAGACATATTCAAAACGCATTCCATAAAAGAGCGCAGACTCCAGCCTGCGCTCAATAATTACTGTTGATATATGCCATTTGCAATTAGATTGTTTATTTTTATTTTTTGTATACTTTATGCGCAAAAAAACCACTATCAGTATGTTTTTGTCTTTCAGGTAAATACTCTGAGAGCATGATATATTGCTTGGGCACACTTCAAATCAATAGAACTACCAATAAAACATTTGTTTGACAAAGTCACAAGTGATTGATGAAATGCTATAAACATTGTTTTTTAATAAAATGAAAATTAGAACTCACTTGGTTTGTTCATGACATCTCATAGATATGCTTGGTTTTTGTTTGGTTTGATGTTGTCAGGACAATAGCAAATAATACAACCTTTGTACTGATTAGAAAACCAATTACCAGTAGTTTTTTTGTTAACAATTCAAAGAGCCATGTCATTATAACTGGTTCTCACTGATAGCCATGCAGTCAGTAATTCACAGTTGTAAAGCCTTATCTACTGTTCTGTGCTGTGACAAAATTTCAATATCAAAGCATCTTCATGACATCGTTGAGGAGATACTACTTGGTAATTGTTATATTATTAGATTTTAGTTTGTATGAGTTACCTCCCTTGATCTTGAATACTATATATACTGCATGCATGTATATTTGTATGCACCACCTTTGATCATATTAAATAAAGCTTATGATAGTACAGTTTGAATCTTGTTAATCTATTTTTATTATATACTCGTATTTAATTGAAAAGATATATTGAATAACAGAAATGAAAACTTTGACCATGAATGGTACCTAGTAAGAACCTCAGTGAATGATCATTTAATTCTATATGTGATGTTTTGGGTTCATATAGGAAGAGAATACTGTATGCTATAGTGGCTAGTTTAATACTATCTAAATGACCAGAGTACATGTTACAAATACTGTACAGAAGGCGTGGCTTATCAGCACGTTTAACAGTAGTACAACATGATTGGTAGAATGTAAATACACAACAATTCTCCCCTATTAAATTCATTGAATAAACAATTTAATACAAATGACCTGAAACTAAGACCATTTACAATCATCAATCTTGGAGCAATAAATAATACAACATTCCAAGAAATAAAGTTACAGTGAAAATTAATGTAGCATTTCATTAGCACATAATTGTAATTTCACCATGAGGATTGAATACACCTCAGAGAGGTCATTCATTTATATCCCACGCCAATTCAAGTCAATTCATTTTGACAGACATGTATTTATTGATACTCAAGGCGTTGTAGTGGATGTCTATCCCTTAATGGGTACCTTCTGGCAGGTGTCTGAGAATTTACGATAGACGGGGTATTACTTTCCTCAAGTAAAACAGACTGGTCAGTTGTCGGCACTATGGAAGTTTTATTGGAATCAATTTGATCATAATCTATCCTAATTTCATCTGAGAGGATGTGGGGTTCAATTACTGTTTGCGAGTCATTATTAAACCCTGACTTAATTTCAGTACTACGAATTTGCGGCGCGATATGACCTTTTTGTGTTGGTGCGCCAAACAAACAAACTACGAATTTGATCCTCGTGTCTCTTCCAGGTAATGCCGTTACCTATATCTACTTTATATAACAATGGTCCGTCACGAGAAATAATACATCCTAAAATCCATTTCTCTTTTGAAGTCGGCCTATAATCTCTAATTAAAACGTTTTGTCTTAACTCAAATTCTCGACATTTACTATTCTTAGAGAATGCATTTTTTCATTTGCGCGTCAGTGACATGTTTCTGCATATCCGGTTTAATTAAATCTAATGTAGTGTGCAAATAACGACCGAAAAATAATTTCGCAGGCGTTTCTCCAGTCGTGCAATGTGGAGTGTTTCGATATCCGAGCAAGAAAACATTCATTTTCAAGTTCAAATCCATGTTACTACTCATTGCACGCATAGCGGACTTGAAAGTACCGTTAAATCTTTCAACTAAACCATCCGTTGATGGCTTGGCCCCTGCGGTTCTATGACAAATTCCATTCAAATTCATGAACCTTGACCATTCTTCATAACTGAATTGGGGACCATTATCAGAAACAACTTGTTTAGGAATGACATACCTAGCAAATAAATTCCGTATTTCATTAATTGTATTGCTAGCAGTTGTTGATTTCATTTTAATTACTTCGGGCCACTTTGAGTGAGCATCAACTATTACAAGGAACATAAAACCTATAAATGGCCCAACAAAATCAACATGAATTCGTTCCCAACTAGATGTTGGCCATTTCCATGGGTGTAAGTGAACTTGAGCAGGCGACTTAGACTGCATTTGACATGATGAACATCTTTTGACCATATGTTCAATGTCAGAATCAATTCCTGGCCACCAGACATAACTACGTGCCAACATTTTCATTTAGACAATTCCTGGATGGGTAGCATGCAATAAATCTAAGACACACTTCGGAAGTTTCAAGGGTATTATTACTCTTATTCCCCACATTAAACATCTTGTGTGAATAGAGAACTCATTACGACGTGTATAATAGCCTTTTAACAGCGAGTCATTATCATTAACACTTCAACCATTTTGAACACAGGTGAATTCACGAGATAAAACTTTTTCTCTCTTTGTTTCACGGCTAATCTCACGATTAGTTACAGGGAGCTGTTCGAATTGAAATGCGAAAAATACGTCCTCAATTGAACTCTCCTCACTGCTTTCATTCGACGGCGCAGGTAAACGCGATAATACGTCAACATTAGTATGCCTTTTAGTATTTTTGTATTGAATATCATATTCAAACCCAGATAAATACAATGCATAACGTTGTATACGAGCAGCTGTCGTCGCTGGTATACCTTTGGTTGGGCTAAATATTGACAACAAAGGCTGACAGTCAGTAACCAATGTGAATTTCTTACCAAACAGATACTGATAAAATTTCTTAACAGCCCAATAAATAGCAGAAGCCTCCCTTTGTATTTGTGCATAATTTCGCTCTGCTTTGGACAAAGACCTTGATGCAAACGCAATTGGCTTCTCGGAGCCATCGGGCATAACATAAGATAATATGCCGGAAATACCATACGGCGAGGCATCGGTTGCCAGTCTAACAGGAAGATCTGGATTGTAATGAGTAAGAACAGGTTCGATTGTTAATAATTTCTTAGAATTTTCGAACGCGTTTTGACATTCTTTAGACCACTTGAAAGTGCTATTTTTATCAAGCAAGGCATTCAATGGTTTCGTACTAGTTGCGAGATCGGGTAAGAACTTATGGTAATAATTCAGAACACCCAGATACCCTTTAAGGAAGAGACATATTGTGGTTGCATCTTGTCTTTAACACAACCTCCACCTTATCGGTGCATTTCCCTAATCCATCTTTATCAATCTCTTGACCACAAAACTTAATTATAGATTCTAAGAACATACATTTGTCTTTGTTTACTTTAACACCATAATCTACATAAAACCTTTTCTAGATTATCCAAATGTTCACAATCATTAGAACCAGTTATTATCATACCATCAATAATACATTGCACTCTAGGCAGTCCTTGAAGTATCATGTCCATGGTACGCTGCCATATACTAGGGACAGAAGCAATTTCATACAATAGTCTATTGTACCTATATAATCCCCTGTAAGTGTTAATAGTCAACAATTCCTTACTCTCCTGTAGGACTTCCATCTGTAGGTAAGCTTGTCTTAGATTCAACTTGCTGTATTTTTGCCCATTTGACAGATTAGCAAAAATATCGTCAATCTTAGGAAGTGGATATTTATCCGTAATTAATTGCGGATTCACTGACACTTTAAAATCTCCACATATCCTTACATCACCGCTGGATTTCGAAACAGGAACAATGGGCTAGCCCATTCACTACAATTAACCTTGGAAAAATCTCCTGTGATTCCAAGTTGTCCAGCTCCTTTTCGATTTTTGACCTTATTGAAAATGGCACAGATCTTGCTTTTAGAAACTTTGGGCTTGAAATTTTCCTTCAATATCAATTTGGCTTTAACATCTTTAACACAACCAATACCATCTTCAAACTCAGATTTATAACTTGACAGTACCTTGTTTAAACGAACCTTCACACTGTCATCCGTCACAGAATTAACAGAAACCATTTTTTTTCAAGTCAAGCCTTATGTGACTAAGCCAGTCTGTGCCAAAAAGTGCTGGCCCGTTACCTTTTACAAGTTTCAATGTCTTTGATTGTCCGTTGTAACATACATTTACGTTGAGTGTATCATCGCTAGACATCAGCGACACTGCTGATCCAGTATCTACCTCCATTGCTACCTGCTTACTGTCAATTGTAAGTAAAACTATAATTTTCTCGTTGTTAACCTTTTTGACTGTGTTAACAATCATCACCCCTTCATCATTGTTCACTGTCTCAACGATCCTCGAACATACCTTTTTTATAATGTCCCTTAGTGTGGCAGTTAAAACACACAGCATCTTTAAATCTGCACCTATCTGCCACATGATTTGATCTTCCACAGTGGAAACATGATTTCCTCGCGGTCTTTTTACCACGAGACTTTCTTTTTGACCCTTTATTTTCAACCTGGTTGACAGCTACCCCTGCTGCTGAAGATTGAAATTCGGCGGCATCTTTTGTTTCTGGCTGTTGCATTCTGGATTGACCGTTGAAGGGTCAAATCAACTGTCGATAACAACTTCTTTTGCATGGACTCTTCACGAAGACCACAAACAAATCTGTCACGTAAGGAATCTTTCAGACTTGCTTGAAACTGACAATGTTCAGATAACTTCCTTAAATCAGTCAAGAAATCTTGAACATTCTCTCCAACCATTTGATTTCTTCGATGAAATCGAAAACGTTCAGTTATCACTAGTGGTTTAGGACAAAAATGTGAATTTAAATGTCCACATAGAACCTCAAACGATAAATCCGACGGTTTTCTCGGTGCAAATCGGTTTCTCAAGAGTCCATACGTTTTTTCACCAAGTATGGTCATAAGTCCAGCCACCCTCTTTTGTTCAGTAATGCCATTCACAATGAAAAACTGTTCAATACGTTCCTGGTACGATGACCATGATTCTACATTACTGTCATATGCACACACATTCCAAATAAATGATGCCATAATTTTATATCCAAAGATTGATTACACGTAATAAAGTTAAATGTTATTAGGTAAAGCTTTCGAAATAAAATATCACTTGAAAATCCTCGTCGCCAGTTTATTTAACAGTAGTACAACATGATTGGTGGAATGTAAATACACAAAATGTTCAAGGCACTTAGATTAGAATTGCGACAAACTTAAAAAAGGTATGCATTAAGTAGTCCTGGTAAATATGGCAACAGCAATATAAGTTTACAGGACTAACTAAAAATCAATTTGTGTTTATAACTGGAATTGTTGTAAGTATTAACACAATAACAAGATATAGTATAAAGCAATTAAGAACATGTGAATTTCCCTTTTCATAACTATTTAGAATATTTGGTTGCCATGGTGAATTTTGAAAAAAAGAGATTTTTTAATAAATATGTAGAGTAAAAATTTAATTGTCACCTTTTTAAGAAGATTTGTGACATTATCAAAATTCGACGGTAGTCACAAAATATAGATTTTGAATGGCTAATTAAGGAGTGGGTGGGGTAACCCTTACTGTTATAAAATGTATCAACTGTTGACAAAACAACAATATTATAATTAATTTTTATTTTGTTTCAATCTTAAACTATGTAAAACATGCAGATAGTAGTAAAAAATCATGTTAGTTGAAATAAATTTAACCAGAAATAAACTTTGGAATTTTATAATCTGCTCAGATTTTGTGTTTTATATTGTGTTTATTATATGCCACATTTCTTAAAAAGTTCTGTGACCAATATTTTTATATTTCAATCTGATAATAAGACATTATATCAAACATTCTAAACAAAGTTTGAAAAAAATCATTTCAAGGTTACAAAACACTGTTTCATAAAACATCGACATTTTGAGACTATTTCTAAAGAGTGGGTGGGATATTTATCTTTTTTGAAAGAACATTTTGCGAAAGTCGATCGATATAATTCTGTAAAACTGCACGAAAAACGGAGATAGATATAATTCTATCTGTGTATCACAAAAATAACCATCATTTAATGAGAAATATGCCATTTTACTACACATCTGACTGATATATGGTATTTATGACGTATTTTAGCGGGAAATTTACACATTTTAGGGGGTTATCTTTAATTGACTTTAATTTTTAAAAAAGGACGGTGACCTATTGTATTTTTTTTTCAAAAATAAGTAATTATTCGATCTTTCTAACACAAACATTTGAATTTCCATCATAGGGTTGTTTATATCATTATACAAAAATGGACCGTTAGAGAATTTATTTGAAAAGTGGGTGGGGTAATTAACGTTTTTAAATGAAATGTTGTTCAACCCGAGTATTCAAATTTTGTAAAACTGTATGATTTTGAGGGATAGATTCAATGTTCATCGTCCATCACAAAAGTAAGCATCATTTAATGAGAAATATGCTATTTCCTACACATCTGACTTATATAATATAATGTATTTTTGACGTATTTTAGCGGGCAATTTACACATTTTTTGGTACAATCGACCTACGAATTCCTTCAACAGATGAGAATGGGACAGACTGCCTTAGGCTTTTTTTACACAACTGTATGTTATTTTTTAGACAGCAATAGCAAGCGTCGAGAAAATGGGGTTTATAGCCATAGTTGATTTTTTTGTGATTTTTTATTATCCTCCTTCCTTTTCAAGTTTTTCAAAAATGAAGTGCCAAAACAATGGAAAGTAAGTTTCCTAAGTGTGTTCGAAGTTTCAAAACAATAGTTTTTATAGTTTCAGAGAAAATGCAAATAATAACATTGGCGTAGTTAGAACATTGGTTAAGTGTAAACATGTCTCTTAACTGATCTATTGCAGGTATTACAAGAGAGTTCTGATGCTATGGCACACATGTTAAATAACTTGATAGATCTAAGATATCTTAGGGTAAGTAATGTTTCTTAGGCATAAAAATCTTGTTTATATTGCCTGCTATTGACTTTGCGCCAGCTTAATTTCAGTCAACGACCTGTTCATGGCGGAGACGAGTCCATTCACACACCCCTTTTTTACTTTTTCAAGGCCATTATCTTATCGTGTGACCTCAAATGCATCGTTTTGATTGGCTTAAGGCAACCGGTGTCGACTACAAAATGCTCAGATCTTGATCATTGCTTATATCGTCGTTAGATGCGTCGATAATCACAATTTGCTCTATTAAAACAACAACAACAAAAACTTGGAGTATACTTTACTTAACATTTTTCAGACCGTAGCCTTTAATGTTTTTTTGCCGTATTGTAGTGATTATTTTAAAGTAGAATAGCAGGTATTTGTACTCTGCTTTTCATTCACTCCTTCTTGCCCTTTTTGTCCCCCACCTTATGCAGAAAAAGTTACTTCGAAACATTAACTTTCTGATGTGCCGTGTCCGCTTTTTTCTCGAATAATCACTACTTATGGTGTTTCATTTCTTTTTCCTTTCTATATTTGTGAGCTTTTATTGTTTTCATTTCCTTCGTGTGTAATATTTTGTAGTATAAATATATTGTATCTAACTGGTTGTTTTCCTTATTTGTGGTTACATTTGGGACTTTTGCAGTTGATAACTATGTATGCTTCATTAGCCAATGTATGTGTAAAAGAAAGATGTATTGTCTAATAAAACAACATTATGTTATTAAGCTTGGGCTAGTTTTAGCTCAACTCTAAATAGAAAAGTGGAGCTATCCTACGTGATTGTGGTGAAGGTTTAAGATGCAATATTAAAAAAAACTTTTGAATGAATATTTCATTTGAACCTTGACACTTATAGACATGGTTGCAAATGCTGGCAAAATTCAAAACTACTTAATTCTAGATAATATTTTGACCGAAATTTACTCCTTTCTAAACTTAGAGAAGGCATCCTTTAAATATTGCATGCTACGTAAATAACTTAAAAACCCCACACAAAACATTTTATACTGCTTTAAAGTCGATATGCTTGGGCAATGCTTATAAAAAATTTTACTATCAAACACTAAGCACATAAAATGAGCGTGCTGTCTGTGAACTGATCTTGATGGTTTATGTTTTAACTTATTGTATTGTTTTATGGTATATGTTATTTCTATGACAATATTCTTTTTTTTATCTTTTTACAGGTTAATGTAAGTGTAACACTGTATTGGTAATTAGATCTGCTTACTGTTATGTTTTCAGTCTGATTATGACTTTAAAATTGCATGGTCCTTTTATAATTAAAATGTTATTTGTTGTGTTTGAAACCATGATGATTATTTTTTCTTGTTTGAACAGAAGAACATAACAAATGCTTTATTACAGGGCTTGAGCAATACTCATCACCCACATAAATACAATAAACATACATTTACAATTGCATATGACATAACAAACATATCATTTAATACTAACATACAATAAGAGGGCAAACATATGTAGATACATAAATAAATTAAGTTAGTTATATTCAGTATACATTTAAAGGTAAATACGTCAAATATAGTCAGGAATGTTTGTAACAATGTCTTGGTAGCATTCGTGGTTAGTTAGGGTAGATTCAATTTCTTTTACAATATAATATGCAGTCATGACAGAACAGATGTCTTTGATATAAATACGTCATTTGCTCATCTATTGAAAATGCATTAATGTATAAATAAAATCAATCAAATAAATCTTGATATCCATGTTGGTTCTTTGCAGCTGTATGTGTTTGGTAGACATTTATATCCAATCAAATATAAGCAATCTAAAAAGCTATCCTTATCAAATTTTAAGTAGTATATAGCATACATTAGAGACACATTAAACAGTTCAAGCTATTCTGCTTTCTGATTTCAAGTTTGACAAAGTGTTCATTACTTAAAAAGAGGGGTATTTTTATAAGAGCACACTATATGCATTTATATGCTACTGTTATGAATTATGTAATTCCGCAGTTTTTTCTATGATAAGACTTCATCTTAAACACACTGTGATCAAAACTATTGTTTCAAGTATTTACAACCAAATTCTACTTTCGGTTTTGATATACTTTTACTTTGAAATGCAATAAAAACATAAACATATTTTAGCAATACCAGCATTTATTCAAAAACTGTTGTTCATTAGAAGTGTTAGAAATAGACAAATGTATATTTTCTTTGCAGTCCAAAAAACAGTATTACTTTTCATAATGGTGCTTTTAAGGCTCTCATTATAATTTGAAGCATCTTCTTGATCCTACTACAATGATAACATATTTTACAGAAATTTAATTTTAAAAAAGCATTTGGGAAAATACTTTCAAACATTTTAATAAAACTATATGATTTAAGAAAGGGGTCTCAGAAATTTTAATAGAAATTTAGGAAAGGATTCATAGAAATTTTAATAGGATTAAAGGTAAGGGTTTTCAGGATATAAGGTTATAGGAAAAATTTCTGAGGAATAATAATTGGAATGTAAAAATGGGTTCTCAATAGTTTGATATGAATTGAGAAAATGGTTCAAAAATGGTTTTCAGAAATGTTATTAGGAATTAAGGAAAGAGTTCAAAAATGGTTTTCAGAAATTTAAATAGGATTAAATGGTAAGTTTTCATTTATTTAATGTTTTATTTGTAATAGGCAAACGTTTTGTATCTTTAAGATTAACTCAAGTAATCATAATTAACATGATTTTGTGGAATACCATATTGTTGTGCCTTTTTATCGCCCCTGCCCTAATTATCACCCCCTGTTCAAAAACAAAAAAAACCTTCATGGTTATACCCTGGCACTCACATTTGTGCGTTGAAACGCATATTTTCTGCAAATGACCCGTTAAATAAATTCGTAAAATTAAGTTTTATTGGAACACTTTGAAAGCACTAAACATGTAAAAATTTAAAAAAGGGCATTGTTAGATTAAATACGGTACGGTTATTTCACTCAGTAACCGACTACACTTGCGTCAAAAATCATTATGAGACGAGTTCTACCTTTATATTGGGACTGCAATGTCGGTAACGTCTTTGAACACGGTCACTTACAGTTTATGCAACCGTCATCAATTACATTACCGACATTACAATTCTGAAGTAGCACAAATATCAATGAAAACTAACATACATTGGAACAAACTCTTTAGCTATTTAGGACGATGTATTTTACAGAAATGGAGAAAAGGGTAAACAAATCATAAACCTAAACCTAGAGGGACACTGTGACCGTCTTAAATAATTAAAGCGAAAAACCCTGAAAAAACTAACTCTTTTAAAATGTAACTCTAAGTGACAGTTAACAATTAACTTGTTTAAACTTTACTAAAGATGTGCACATAATTATTACGGTAAGTATTGCAAGTAAATCCAAACAAAATTTAAAACACACTGTAAAATGAATCTAATGTCAACTTAAATCCAGCCATGTATTTCCTATTTGTTTTATTCTTTGACATTTTGCTACACAGTGACATACTTAATATGTGTGTTCAACAGAATCTAGAGTATACTTTATATAATTTCACACATGATGACTTCATCGAGATACATTCTGTTAGTCATGTAGGCAGTACTGTATTTACTTAAGTATGAAACCCTACCATACTTATAACCATCGGCATTTGTTTAAATGCATGAAATTGTTTTGGACTCAAAATAATCTGCCATTACTAGGCAAAACTTAACTGGATGTAGCATATTGAATAGAAGAACAAAATTGCTGATTTTTTCATCCCTATTAAATGTCCCCCTTTTGGAAAATGTAACGCCCCGGCACGCGTTAAAAGGGAACAATGTGATATTATTGTAATAGTCCATTCAATTTAACGTTTGACCTAGACAAAATTGCAACAGAAAATATCTTTATACTGTGTGAAAGACCATCAATACAATGCCGCGCACAAAAAAGTTGAACTCCAAATAACGAGGGAAAGTGATGAAAATGAATTAAAAATAATGCGTTTTCTACTTATATTAAAATGCGCTGCAACGCTTCCGTACTCCTGTCCCGCAGTAAATATAGCTCTTGGGTCACAAAAAGTTTGAACATTAAAATTAATGTTATCTCTTAGAATTATTTTTAAAAGCTAAATGATAACCAAGTTAAGCTTAATTCACTCGATATATCTTTTGTTTTAACAACATAAAAATAGCATCACACTATATATTTGAGCTAAAACGATTTCTAACTTTCTTGTATATGAGTTAGCAAATTTTTCTCCGTCATTATTTGAAAATTATACACTGTTGTTGGTTTTGTTGTGCCACCGACCTAATCTGTTTGACCAAAACATTGTCTCCAAGTCTGACAAAGCAAGGAAAAGTCAAGAACGGCACTTTGCTAAATTAAAATTGGTTTTAGGTCCTAAGCTGTGTTTACGTCTCCCTCGTTCATGCAAGTCTTAACAAAACAACTTTAAGATCATTTAAAATTGTAAAAACAGTAATTTTAAAACTCCCCTGAAGTTACACGGAGTTCAAAGAAGTCATTCAGATATGTATATGTATAGACATCACAAAGGAAGCACCTATCAAACGTGGCGAGAGATGCATCATAATGCTCTATTATTCATCATGAATTGGCCACACTAACAACCTTCCTTTGCACAAGTTTGTTACAAAAGTAGTCAGTGCAACATCGTGCATGCAAGTTAAAAGCTTTTCTCAAACATATGACGCAACATCAAGTCACATACAATGAGTATACATACATACTCAAATATGGAAGGACCACAATGTCTTAAATCCATGTGGCTAATGGTGTAAGTCTGTTTATGGAAATGTTCAGCCTGTAAAGACTAAGTTACAGTCTGTCCCTGAATATATGTTCAAAGTGATTCGATATAGCTGTCGACAGAATGCATTTCAAGTTGCTGCTCCTGTAATAGCACGGACTTGAGTGTTCTATCATTTGCACAGTGTCAAGATCTAGTTAAGCCTCTGATAGTGAAGATGGCGACAGTGACAATGATCAAAAGCAAAACCTCAGGTTATAAAAAAAACGGAACGTAAGTAAGTACATTCTGTAACAAAATATACTATTACAAAATTTCATTTGTAAAAACAGTATCAAAAGTAACAAATGACATTTTAAATTATTTATTTTGCAATGCCATTAATTCATCTGTATAACATACGTGTAGTAGCATAAACTAAAACACTTGTTTGGAAGCATATGTTGACTCTTAAATCTGTTTTAGTAAATAAGTTTTAGAAATCGATACACGAGTAGCTGATTTCCAGAAATTCATAGTTTCAGGTATTATGTTGGTACTTATATCACAAAACATGACATTTGTTCATTTGTTCAATGATAAATTCATATCAATGATATTTAAACACTTTGTAGTCACTAAAAGTTGTTACCAACCATGGTTTTTGAAAATTGTATACGATCAGATTCCAATAATTCGCTGTTTTAGATATCATTTTAGTACTCTATCTCAAAAATCAACGATTATGTCTCTTATTTATTAATGTACTATTTATAGTACAAGCACCTGCTAGGATATATTTGTAGAATTTTAGTGTTTCTAGATATAAAAAAGATACATGTAAAGCAGATTCCAGATAAATGACTCGTTTACGGGTCATTTTGACATATTTATCCCAAAAACGTTTCAAAAACGACCTTTTTAAATTTTGTATTTTTAAAGAACTTGAATAATAAGTATTTTGCAATTGTTTTCATTCGTATATGATACAAGATCTATAGTTGTAAAGGGAGCTAATCCACATTTTGTTCATTTTCAACGTTTTTGCCAAAAAATGGACTTTCCTCACGAATTTTTGATTGCAACCTTTTTGGATACTACTATGACTACGAACTTTCACATAGTACAAAAAAATATGTTGCAATTTTGTCTAGGTTAACCTATTTTTGACCTAGATTAAATGAACTATAATTGTGCATTGACATTGAAATTTGACAATACTATATATTTTTTATCTTTTTACTTGCAATTAATTTGTCATTAGAGTTAATAATCACAAAAAATGATCACAAAAATGCATGAAATAACTATTACATTTGTATGTGTGAAAAAAACCATGTTAGCCAATGAATTGTATCTGTTTATTCTGATTTGTTCACTTAAACTACTTTTATTTTATGAATGACCTAGTCAGCCTTTTAATTTACACTTTGTGTGTAGGGTTTGAAGTTTATGATCAATATTCAGGGGACCAATTTGCCAATTTATAATTTTAGGAGAAAATAAAGTAGTAATTAATCTACATGTAGCCAAATAGTGATTATTTTACCTGCTACATGATGTCATTTTATTATTTGTCTAGAATGAAAAATTGGTTAAAACCATGTGGTTGTTTACCATATTGCGATACAGTGTATATAGCGAAAAACGGTCGTCACTCACTTTTTTACATATACTGCGTTACGACTGTTTTCGGATAAGCCCACAATATTAATAATTGTTGTAGATTATTTGACTGTAGACCCTGGTCAGTATATTATGGCCCGAAGCGCAGCTGAGGGCCATATAGCCTCTGAGGTCTAAACAACCAGTCCGTAAACTTGCATATTGCCCGCAATGCCATGTTATTTGTTTATTTTACAGATTAAATCCTTTCACCACCCTTGTTGCAGTCATTTTATTTTGAAAATGTGTTTACAAATAAAAAATTTATTTTTCAGTGTGTCAAGTATCTAAAACCACAGTCTGACTTTCATTTTCACGCGATGTAACAAGATAACATGCTCTTTTTGTTTATATACTCGGCGTCAATGAAAACTTACCACCCTACCAACCCTCGCTTTATGATGATAGAATCAAATAGCAGTGAAAACTTAACACAGACACATTTTTGGCATGTACATGAAGTGATTGCTGCCAAAAAGAATCTAAAATCGATTTAAAATGTTCGAGTCCCGGACTGCACGTGCAAAACAAGATTTTTGTAAGGACGTCATGTATCTAGTACTTTGTGTAAATCATTTGTCTCTTACAAGTGGTAGTCGACAGGCTATGAAAAGCCCTCGTATTTGCAACTATTGATATTCAAATGCCATGTATAGGAGACTCTCGACGTCACCAATCTCTCGGCATTGCTGACGTCGTGCTTTCATTTGGTGAGATTGCTTGTCGCATGGGCTGCTCGCATCAGACAATAATGAATCTGGTAAGGAGACTTGAACAGGCAGGCTCAGAGAAAAGTAGGTCATGCCCTGGTCGTTAAGGGTGACGTCAGGACGTACCGATCGTCAAATTATCCTGCTGCGAGCTGCGATGGTGATAATGTCTTGGTGTGGGAAGGCATTTCTTAGAGGCACAATACCCTACTTATTGTATTGCGTGGAACACTTACTGCACATCGTAATATTGATAATGTGCTGAGGCCAGTAGTTCTTTCCTTAATTTAGACTTACGCTGACGTCAACCTTCTCCAGCAAGACAATGCACGGCTCCACTCGACTAGCGTTACACAAGATTTCCTGCAGAATAATAATGTCCACACATCGCCTCGGCCTGCATTCAGTCCCGACTTTAACCCAATAGAGCATCTTTGGGACCAACTTGACCGAAGGTTTATGACGACAGACGTGGCGTCAATAATCTGCAGCAACTTATACAATCACTGGATGAGGAGTAGGATGCAATACCTCAGTACAGAATCAAGCATCTTATACGGAGTATGAGACGTAGATGTCAAGCTGTGCTCGATGCAGAGGGAGGACATACCCGCAACTTAGTTCCGCGACTTTCATTTTCGAGGTGGTCGTCTTGTTTTGTGGAGTTGATCCGTTTATGCGTAGAGTCCGTACTTGCAAAGAAAAATTCTGTTTTCTAATAATTATGATATCTGAAATCATGTAAAATTTTCATATTTGTAAGTGTTTTTATTTTTTGATAAATTAGGTTTATATAAGTGGTAAGATTTCATTGACGCCTAGTATATTTCATTTAGTTAATAAGGCCACACCAAATCGATCATATGTTCTATGGATTTTGTCCGAAAAAAATTGGAGCGAGCGAGCGAAAAAAAAATAAAAATATTTTTTTCCCACATTTTGCATTTTGAGGAGCGAGCGAAAAGCGAAAAATAAAAAAAGTTCTATATTTATGAATATTCATTTACTTAAAGTCAAAATGCATTTAAAATATGGACTTTTTTGCAGAAAAACTTTAATAAATAGCATTCTGTATTATTTCAAAGTGCATATAAGCCACAATAATCTCTTAAATTATAGTTGTGGATATAGACATGCTTATTAAATATAAAACATGGATTGATGTTGTACTACTATGGATTTATTCAATTTTTCTTACATGATACAATTTTAAAAGCACTGCATGTATTTAATATTTTTCCCTTCATTATAGTTTCATATTTTGTCTTTTTTCCTTGGGTTTTATTATCTTGACCTTGAATTACAAGGAAATGTCTGTTTAGCTCTGATTATCTTGTAGTTTGTTGTAAGAAAGATCACTTGTTGTTAATATTCATAAAATTAATGCTTTTAATATGATACATACAAAATAAATGCCTGTATTTTGTTCCATTTGCATTTAGATGAACTGTACTATATTATCATACTGTAAAATATACTGATTTCATTCAATATTGAACTTCAAAACTTCCTAAATCATGTAAAAATTTAGAACTAGCACTGCTAAAATTATAAAGGACCAAACCTGGTGACTTTTTATGTAAAATAAATCCCTATATTAACCAAATAAATAAGAGATGGAATCAACAACAAACAGCTACTCAGCAAATTTAAATCCTCCTGAATGAAAATTTTAGGCCCTTCACCCCTATGAAATGATGGACCAAACCTGTTGACTTTTGGTGTATAAATAAAGTCTTAGTATTATTCCAGTAAATAAAGGATGGGCTCAAAAACATAAAAATTATATATAATAATATTCATCTATTCCTGAATGAGAATTTTAGAATCAGCACCCCTATAAAATGATAATGAACAAAACCTGTTAACTTTTAAGTGCATAAATACAGTCTAATTAATTTGGAAGAATAAGAAGATTATTAATTAACCAAATTATGCTACAGACTAAACAACATACAACTGCTAAGTATACCTAAGTAATCCTGAAGGAAAAATAGAATCAGCACCCCTATAAAATTAAATGGACTATACGTTTTGGTGTCGAAAGTATAGCCTTTTGGTAAATAATACAAAATACAACTTCATTTTAAATCAGTCTGTTCGAATATCTCCCCAGCATGAACATGATTAGAAAAGGAAATCTTCTATCCTGTCCTACCTCAATTCATAAGACATAAGTCGACCTCTATTGTAAATTATTTTTACACAGAAGGTGAACATATGACGTCACACATCCAGATCATATTTGTAGGGTTGATGGAGCCGCTCTGTCTACGTCGCTGTTCAACTTCTGTGTGTATCAAGAGTTAAAGTATATGGAAGTTAAGCATTGCATTTATTACGTATAAATTTAGTATACATGTGTTAAAACGTGTACTAAATATAATTTAGGATTTAGAAAAACAAAGGAACAAAGGATCGACACGATCATCATAGTGACGTATGTAAACGTGTATACTTTACTGTTTTGTTACAAATATAGTAATGTCATGGTGATAAGCTTTGATATTTAGACCAAAAAGTATTGATTTTCTCCGTAAAACTTCTTGGTTGAGTGCCAAAAAAAATTGACTTCAAAAAAATCTTGATGCGGTAAAAATTTTGAAGTGCGGGAGCAAAAAAAAAATAAAAATATTTTTTTTCCATTTTCGGATTTTTAGGTGCGGGAAATCCGACGAACAAAAGATCAATTTGTTGTGGCCTAAACTTAGCTATTTTGCCTGTGTTGCCGTGCACTTAGCACATCGTGAAAGTCGCGTTGAATAAGACTGGATGAAGTCATAAACGGTCAATATAAGAATTATGGACTGGGTAGCCGGTCAATATGCGATTTATGGACTGGATGATGTCACATTAAATATAGAGGACGTTATCGATTGAGGTTTGATATATGTTGATATCTATATTACAGCATACATGGACAGCTAGTTTTCTATGTAATAATCATGATGTTGAGAGTACTGCTACAGATCCTAAATTGTTGTATATAATAGGAAAACTGATGGTTCACTTACTGGGAGATGAAAACTTTAATCTTTATAAAGGTTGGTATTTTATTCCTCTATTCATTAATATTTTATTGACTGTCTGGCTAGCTTATTCTGTTGCATACAAGTCTAGATCTAAGGGTTGTAGGTTTGATTTCAGGGTGGGCATGCTTTCTTTGAGTTTAATCATTTAGTAATTCCTATGGCCTTTCTCTCTCCTACCACTGATTCTAAATCAAGGACGGTAGATGTCTGCCAATGATGAATGTTTGCTCTTGTTACTGGGTATCAGCTAAATCCAGAAATTTAGCATTTCCAGGATCAATGAGTAGGTTGACTAATATGACCCATACAATGTGTTGCTAAGGAGTTAAGCACAAACTAAAAAAGTTGATAATGGAACTTAATGCAACTTTACACCAAGTTGACAAATATCTTTTTTATGATTATTCAATGACACCTGTATGGTTTTGTTTGTTCAGGTGAAAGGTTTGAAGTATCAATAGAGAATCCTGCATTCAAATGGTTACCTGGTAATCATGATCAGACCAAACTAAATAATCCATCTACATCACAATCAGGTAATTTATATGTTTCTTATACCTATACATATAGGTTAGTTATCCTGTTATCCAAAGTTTGGGGGTTTACCCTGTTTTGTAAAATTTGTTTAAACCGGGTGAAAGACCAATAACTTGAGATCTGGATTATAGTTTATTATGTATATATATCCTGTATGATTCTTTGACCTTTATAGTACCTAATGTTTGATCCTGATCTGAACTTTATGCTAGAATATTCATTACATTCAATACGAATGTAGTATTAATACTCGATTTCGATATCGGAGTATATCGTCAAAAATAGAATGTAATTATTACACATTTATTTGGTGAATTTGAACACAAAAACATACTGCATTTTACAATCCCTGTAAACAGATTGCTCATTTTGAATACGGTATGCAAAAGTGTAGAATATGTGGTATACTGATTTTCGTCGGGATATGTGTAGATAATTATTTGATGAAAATATGAAAGGTCAGATCGGGGTCAAATTTTACACACTATAGAATTTATATTACTGGATTTTCTGATTGTTTAAAGTAACTATGATGTCTACAGTAGATACACTTCATCCAGAATTTAAAGTTATGAGGTTTTCCCTTGTGGTATTAGTAACTAGGTTTTTCTGCTTTGGATCGTTCATTGGGTAAATGTTTACTTCACCTCAGACGAAATCGATTACCTTGAAATGTTGGTGACATTATGTTATCTTCTTCAGCAGACTGGTTTTGATCACATGATCATTAAGGGTACTGTGTACAGTGAACTATAGGATCCATTCTGTAATTCATGATTTATATCAATAATGATAATAATATTAATAAAGACTTTATTTAATGAGACTACACATTTGGATAAATCGGTGTAGACCTCTTATAAAACATGTACAAGTTATTTACAACATTTACATAGTGAAAAACATATAATAAATAAACATATTGAAAGATAAGTAAAGTTGCACAAGCCTGGAATAAAAAGAGAATATTTCCAGTACAGACAAAGACGATTTTGCATTTAGTGAAATTTCAAATACAAAATGTATTGAGTCTTAGTTAGAACATGACTTTACTTGGTGCACATTTATTCACTGTTGAGTACATTCCATTATTTTGACCCTACAACATATCTAATACATGTATTTTTGCATTGTGCCTAGAAGCTTTCTGATGACCTTAGGCAATACTGTATATTTGTTTTAGTGAACACTTAAGTTTGTAGACTTATACTGGTTACTATTATACATAATTATATTTTACTAATCGGCAGCATGTGGATAGTTTACAGATGATTCATACGTAATGACACACCAATCCAATTGTTATTCAAATTGTTACCAGAATTGTGACCTTAAAATTGTATATATACCTATTACATAATACATACATATGGCCAAACATTTTTCACATGGGTAAAATACTAAAGAAATCGTCTATTAAAAACAGATTTTAATTCTGTCCATTTTTTTATATTCTGTTCAAATTAAAATCAAACTCTGTAACTTATCGCTCAAGTAAACTTAGTATGTGACACTTTGAAGACGACAACATCGTATCGCAGTACATTAAACATCCGGTGAGTGGTAAAGGTTTGTTTATTTCGAGTAATGATGAATATAATCAAGTTTCCAAATGTTTAAAAGTTGAATCATACGCATGTTATTTGACTTCTGTAACTCTAGCCTATTCTTGCAAGGGTGTCTACAGTTACGGAACCTGAGTCTAGAGTTAAGGTACCATTTGTTCTTGAAGAAAACGGCCGCCGTCGCCTTGAGCCGCCATTTCGTTTATTTTGTTTGACAGCGTATCGATTTTCCGCGCCGCTGTACCACACATTTTTTGTCAGCAGTAAACCGGTCAATGTCTGTTCAATTTCGTCAACTTGCTCAAAATTTTCCATTGCGTGTTTAAGTCATAATCATGTTGCTCTATTGCCGGATCAAAAATCAAATCTATGGAAATAAGTCGCATCCGATTATCAGAATAATATACTAACCGGAAATATTCCGAATCAAATTTTGCAGTAATGATATGCGGAGTTGCTTGGTGTTTTGCTTAGATCAATGGGTAGAACTGAAATTATTGATTGTTACTTTCGGAGCGGTGCAGCCCCGCCCCAAAAATGGAAAGCGGAAATTAATACGTGCATTGTGCCAAAACTGTGAAATAATGCATTCGGACTGTTCAATATAATCGTACATTACAAATTACCTATAATCACCCAAGATTTCACATATGTTATCAAGTATTGTTCTAAAAGGGTTGTAGCTAAAACCTAACCTGGGCTGGCTACATCCTTCCATGAAAAATCAACAATAATAAGGTATATTGAAGTTGACACCCTTATTGATGTGTTGGTGAGCACTGATTGTTAACAAAGTTCCAGAAAAGCTACGTTTGTTTAGGTGATCATTGTAAAATAACCATAGTTTGTGTTGACATGACATGGCATTAAACCCAATCAATAAAAGAAATACAGATAGTTCCTCCTGTTATTCTATGAAGAATGAAGGTCATGTATTAGGGCTGCTGCAAGTATCCGAGTACTCAGATATTCGCAATCCTAACCAGAGAATCGAGTACGAATATTCAGCACTTCCCAAATTGTCGTATCGCTATCTATTTTTGAAAAAAAGTAAAGAGCAATATCTGCTTAATTACCACTGAAAACAAGCTGCACAACTTTTGAAAACCAACCGTAGAGACCGAATAAAATTTAGTAAATATTTTGATTGATGCACATATAAACAAAATGGTTTCACTAGAAAATCGTCTGGTTATAGAAATGTTTGGAGTGGATTTCAATCTAGTAAAAGCTTCTGTATATTTTCACTTATTTTTGTTATTACATAAATTCCTACTTTATACTCCATTAACAAGTGATTTGTGGTTAGAATCGTGAATAACTACACTTGAACCGTAGTTCAGATAGGATCGTCACTAGCTCAATGATCCAAATTCCTAGCGTGTATGTATTGTAAGTTATTGCTAGCCTATGTTGTTTGTGAATTATGTGTAATTGTGATAATAAATGTATGTGACACTTGTATATGATAATACAATGTCTTTGCTGTTAATATCAATGTTAGTTAGTTAGGAGATTTTTAAATGCATGCCTTTTATGTTGTTCATTTTACATTCTGAATAGCCAGTTTTAGGGCTTAAGGAGCTTTTAATTGTTTTCAAAGTACATCGTTATTCTCAATCTGCCCAGTCAGGTTAGCTCAGTCTACAGCTCAACAAAACAGTAAAGTGCTGTTATAAGGTGGTTGATTGTTTTAGACTTAGAACACAATATAACTTGATTTTATTTTTATATTGGGCCATCCAGAAAAAGGTGTAAGATTGAAGTCTCCTAACCAACCTAAATATTTGCCTTAACTCACGTGTTTAATTAAGAAACCCGGAAATATATCATTTATATTTACTTTGTTAAGAAAAATATTCCAAATTTTTTATATAAAATAATAACTATTGAGTCATCACATTATCTTATGGCTTGAAAAAATATCAAAAACTAAAATTTTTCTTCCCACCTAACAATTTTAAAAATTCTAGGTCAGGAAACTGTAAACAAATACTTTAATAGAATGGCCTTGCATGTTTGCTATAGTGTTCGTTGACAAGGAATTGAAGCACGTGTTACAAGTGGTGATATAAAAAACTGTCAAAAAATGATCATTTTCATATTCATACTTTCATAGATCACAGTAAAACTACATTCAGAACTCCTCCACTTTTCCACTATCCATCACAAATAGCATGTTTTATACAGTGTTGAAGTAAACAAATCCACATTGTTTAGAAGATGATAAATGTCTTGTTTTATTCCAAAAATTTGAAATAATGTGTTCAATGATATCGTTGAGCAATATTTAGTCATATTATATTACATAAACAGAATGTGCCTACGAAGCTATGTGTGTTTATGACTAGAACTTTGCATAAAGTTTTGCGTGCTTTGCCTGTGCTTTGCTTTGCGAATGTATTATTTAGCAAAAGCCATTTATCCTTGATGGACCTCCCACATATGGTTCCGAGAGTATTCATTTAATGGAAGATCAAGGCGTAACTTAATTCTGGACTAGTAAATAACTAGTATTACTACATGTAAATTAAGAACAGATTCATGTGAATTTACGTACTTTAAAAAATAGTCTTGCCTGCTTAATATGTAAATAAGGTTGTGCACATATGTCATTTAATGATTTAAACAAACCTCATTTACATTCAAAATTTATTTTACGAAGTGAATATGTTCATTGTTAATGTATTGCGAATGAAATATTTTAAATTAAATAAACTATTAAACTGTTTCAATATTTCACACCAAAATTTGTTTTTTTAATGAAAACGACCATGTGTTTAGTTGTATGGTTTAGATAAACGACTTAATATTGATACATAACGTATCTAACTAACGTTCAACCTTTTGTCCTTAGTTTATATGAAACCTTTCTTTACTATTCCGTTCATTTATTTATGTTGTATTTAAATGACATTGTGTTAAACATGTGATTAGCTTTCACCATTAACCAGCTGGATTCTAATAAATAAAAAATTATCTTATCTTTATCTCGGAGCAGTCCATAAATAATTCCAAGTGGACCTTTGTTCAAAAAAGTAAGTTGAGAATCTAGTATAGTATAGAATTAGAGTAAACTGGTTGACCTTGCAATTATTTGGCTCTATCCTACTGGCAAGACTTTGACAGAATGCCTTCAACATAGTAATAGATAATGCATTGTTTTTGAACATATTTTACCCAAAGCTTGATTGAATATTTTAAATACTAATAAATATACGTAGCCCAACCCAGTTAGCTCAGCCATTGGTACATCTTACTATGAATCCATGGGTAGTGGGTTTTGTTTTTGGATGGGACATTCATATATTTATGTAGTCATGGAATGTTTACTATGTCCATTTGTCCACCTACATCTGTATTAATTAGGGCAGATGGTAAGCAGACCTGCCAACTCTCCCGAATTTTTCGGAATACTCCCGGATTTAAGTCAACTTTTTTTAACTCCCGCAATCATAATAGAATCTCCCGAATAACGTTTGTTTTCTGAATTATTTAGGTGAAGGTCAAATTTACCGTTGATTTCCGTTCACTTTGTGGTTATTTTGCCGATTCAAAAACCAAATCTATCCGGTAAAAACGGGTTAAAACTAGATAGCTGGTACTGGAGATTACGCATGCGCATATACAAACTGGGAAACCAGCAGGGTTTATTCTATGACACTCTAAAATGTCGAATACCGCGCGCATTTTTGGTACATACACGCGAAAAACACCTTCTGAATCTTTTTGGAAATCGTGAGTAAAATCTTGAAATCCACTCAAAAATAAGCGTCAAAACACACTATTTTCACATCAGTTTACAACTAAATACTGCTATTATTCAGGTTTAGCATTCTATTCCGTGAAAACGAAACTCATTTAATCATTTAGAAGCAATGCCATATTTTCGCGACCCACGCTATCACAAATTGGCGTTAAATATTAGGGGTGTAACGGTTAACCGATATACCGGTTAATATTGCAATACGACTTCTGACGGTTTTTAACCGGTTCGTTTTTCTCAAAACCGGTTTTCTAGTTATGTTCTATATTGATTGTTTTTATCAGAATCTGACATTTAAATGTATGAATAAATGTTAAAATGTGTTCGGAAACTAGAAACATTTTTCGTTACGTGAGAAAATAATTATCTTTGAAAGTCCATCTAAAACCTTTTTTCTAACTTATTCAAGCATTTGCATAATACGTATAGATCATTTGAAAATACAAATATTTATGTACATGTACAATGTTGATCAAATTATGACGATGCACGTGCATCAATTCATGCTATGCATGTATGCGCAAACAACAATATGTATTGCAATATATTGCAATATATTGCAATACGGGTTTCGTGTATTGCAATATATTGCAATACGGTTTTTACCGTATTGTTACACCCCTATTAAATATACGTTAGTATTTTTAATAAGCTTATAATTTCGTTTATCTATTTTTCTTAAGTTAACAAACAATGCTTCAGGAAACGACTAATTTAAACAAATGCTCCCGTTTTCGCGCATATTCGCGGTTAAAAAAATGCCAAGAACAGGGATTCTATATTACACATATATGTAAAATTTAAGAATGAGTTTCCTTCGTTTAAAAATGTTTATGTTTGCCACTGGCATCCCTTGAAATGCTTAATTTAAGAAGAGCCCACAAAAAGTTTTAGTTAGATTATATCAATACTTAATTTTTTTTCAGAAGTGTCAAGTTTATTGAACCTTCCCTGAATACGTATGCGGCAAGTTTCAGTTATGTTGACTATTAAAAATAGCAATTTCATGTTACCTCTTAATTTTCAAACGTATGGTCGAAATTTATTGATTTCTGGAATAAACACTGACCTAGCAATACAATTGATAGTTACATAAAACAGCTTCTCAATTTATCAATCACAGTTATCAGGAATTCTATAAAATCTCTGCAGTTATTAACAATCATACATTGTTTTTGTAATACTTGATATGTATATAGTACAAGTCAAATGATAAGTAGAAGTGCCTTAAACTAGTTTGACTATGTACTTTTTTATGTCTTGAAAATGTATGTTGAAAAAGTAATGGCAAAATTGGTGAAATATGTGTCGCGAATAGCGAAATGTGTGTCGCGAACAAAACTCCCTTATTGTGATTTGCAGAAGTTGGCAGGTCTGTTGTAAGCCAGTGGCTAGGATACTTGAACTAGGTTAAAAGTTCCTGCCCAGAGATCTTATCGCAGGTTTTATAATGATAATTACTCTGGTTTTCTGCGTTATGTATTGTGGGACATTTAGTTAGGAACATCTCTAAATAATGAATAATTCCAGAGGCAGTTTCATTAGTTCCACAAAAACACCACTGTGCAAAACAAGCCAATAAAATTACGTTTAATATTTAAGGTTTGCTTTAGCACTCAAAAAGGCAGCCTCCTTGAGGGATTTTTCTGAGCGGGTGAAGAAAATCCCAGTATGACAGCATTGTTATTGAAGAGTATTTAATTGTACAAGCAATTTCATTGGAAGAAGATTCGGTATCCCCTGACTTATGCATATTCATGAAAACAGGAATTCGCCAACTTTCAAATTGCCGACGGTATGTATGAAGTGTAACGTAAGAAAGTACTGTGGTTGCCGACGATGAGAGATCTAGGCTTGTCAAGGAAAGATTAGTAAGATGACTTGCTGCTGGAAAATGGCTGAAAAGAATGTTGCAATGTGGTGTAAAGCACTAAACATCACATTATATATTTTATTATATATTTTTCAGCTGAAAGTGCTGGGCTTCCTTTAGATTCTAGGAAACCAAGAAAAAAACAAGAGTATGATTTTGGTAACAACGCAGAAAGAGAATTATTTTTATGGGCTATATTGTTTAATAGAAGAGATCTTGCTAAAATGTTATGGAGGGTTGGACAAGATCAATTAGGTGATATTATTGTTATTAGGGCTGTCACTATATGCCAGAAGCTTATCACGATATATTGCAATACGCTAGCACTGTACCGCGATACGTACCGCGATATATTGTGGGTTTTTAGCTCGACTTTACGAAGTAAATGGAGAACTCCCCTACTCGCCCTAGCGTCGGCGTCGGTCAGCGCGTCCGCGTCCATATTTCTGATTAAATATCTTTTACTTTAACGTTTCTATTTCGTAAGATATCAACTTCAAACTTTAAATATATGTTTCTTATTACCAACCACATCTCATGTGAAAAGGTTCAAAACTTCAATTTTTTTAGAAGTATCTCCTCTTGAACTTAGATTTTTCATTAAAGAAATGTTTGTTTTTTCTACAACTGTTTTATTTCTTTCTGTAATGACTTCAAACTTTAATTATATGCATGTTCCTTATTATCAACCTCATCTCATGTGACAAGGTACATAACTCCAAATAATTCTTTTTTTCATTTAAACTTGTGAACTTAGAATTTTCTTAAATTTTCTTAAATATCATTTTCAACGTTTAAAATATGTATATTACTTATCATCAACCACACCTCATGTGACAAATACTTAAAATGTAAACTACTTTCATTTTGCGAAGGGAAATATTTTCCATTGAAATAAAAAAAGTCGCCAAATATCGGTACATGTACATTCAGTTCGTATCATGGTACGTATTGCCGCAGCTGCGTATTGCAATATACCGGTATTTTGACAGCCCTAGAATTGTTATTTTGTCTAGCACACGAGCATCCGTGGGTACCCATCGTTGCTGATTGCTCTGTGCTAAGTTGAATCAGCCATCTTTAGTATCTAATAACAGTACCTTGATTGCTTTATTTGTACAACTTGCTTTGTGGAATAATTGTCTGTTTTAGCACAAATATTTGGATAATAGTGGGGCTATCCTACTAAGTTATGCAATGATGCTAGCGTAACACTTCTCAGTTAAGTTTTTAGGTGCAAAAGTTATATATTCTTTATAGATTTGCAACAAATGAAGTTTTTTTAGAAACTTTACACATGCTTACAGGCTTAATATTGGATATCAAATGCCAAGTTGCATTACTCTTACATAACTGAATTATACTCTATAGCCTTTTTGTACTTAGAGGTTTTTAATTAGGAGTTTTGCATTAACTTTGTGTAACTTCAAGCAACATAATTATTCAATTTAAATTTCACACATCCTGATTGGATTGCATATCACTGATTGATTTAGTTTACTCAGACACACTGACTAGTTGGCCTTATACTGTTTATTTATAGTATTGCATTTATGGTTGATGTTTTGATTTTAACTGTTTTTGTTTATAGGTGCTGCTCTTATAGCATGTGCTTTATTGAAGAGATTATCTTCAGTCGCTGATGATGAGGAGGAATTAGAACTCAGTCAAGATTTGTTGGATCATACCAAGTATGTATACATGTTTACTTTAAAAATCAAGGCTACAATATCAAAGTTAATGGTTTTTGGTGTGAAGGGTGGGTTGAAATTTGTCAACAAGACAATTTGTAATTGTTTGTTCTTGAACCTTTTGAGGCAAATATAAGGTTGGTACACCCTACAACCTGGTTTAAACCTCTTTTTTGCAATTTTTCCACAGTTTATTCAAAGGCAGAACCCCTTCAGTTTTTGTTTTTTGTGGCGTTCCTTTTATAACAAAAGTTTGAATCTAAAACGCTATCCCTTTTTGCTTTTTATGCTATGTGGTAGGTCTTTATTATATTTACTGTTGCTGTTCCTGATATGATATACTTGCACCTTTTTTTTGAAAATATTTTCTGAGCTCACTCGGTATAAAAGTTAAGCCAAAACGAAAGAATATTGTCTATATTATTAGTTCATACAATATTTCAGTATGTATGAAGATATGGCTGTAGGTGTATTATCAGAATGTTATAAAAAAGATAAAATGATGGCACATCTATGTTTAGTACGTAGATTAGAGTTGTATGGTAGAACGACATTATTTACATTAGCTGATACCCATACATTGATGAAATTTATGGGACACACTTGTTGTCAGACCAAACTTAATCTTATATGGAAAGGTAGCATGGCTCTGTATACTCCAACTTTAAAGGTAAGTTAGCCAAGAAGCTTTTACGTTTTTTTAATATTTTTCATGCATGGTTTAACGCTGTATCAACACAACTTTTAGACTTTTTGGCGATTTTCGCCAGAAAGTTTTAAGTTATACCACAGATTGAAAATTATTCACAAAAGGCCGGATGTCTTCTAGTATCAACAATCAAATGTACGCTATTTTTAATTTTATAAAACATCTAATTGAATGCCTTTTATTTTTCGAATCGCCCTAAAACTCTGGATGCAGTGTAAAATTACTTAAACTTGGAAGATATAACACTGTTAGTTAAGACACATACCTTCTACGAATGCATCAGAGTAGCATAATAAAGCAATTAACATATTGTTTAAATTGAGTTGTTAAACTTCATACAAAGTTTTTAAGTACTATATCGAGTTCCGCATTTGTGTTATTGCAATATACACTTTCAACTCTCATATAATTGTCTTTTCACTTATATATCAACCGGTCAATTTCTACGCGATAAAAAGTAGTTCCGTAAATCATCTGGCATCTATCGGTTACTATCAATTAAAGAACTACGTAAACTTACTCCATAAATTTAACCTTTGTCCATCAATACTTTAAAACAAATAGAACTTTCTCAGTGTTTTGTGCCGACCTGTACAGTTACATCCCCAAGTTTCATGGAGCAATTTAGAGTTCATTTATGAAAAATTATGAATGAAATAATTGTACATGAGGATATGTAGTGACGTGACCAACCATAATATACTGGTATTGCGTAATCTCATATCACACGAATATAATGCTGACCTTGTAGACTGGCTATTATGCTCAAAGACTAGTAATGTTTACATCGGCTAAATAGGTATAGAATCGTAGACTGACTTTTCGTTGTAATAGAGATGTACACGCGGACGGCAGAGACGGAGAGCAGATGACGGAGTACGTACTTATCGAAGGGGTTGAAAGGGTTTCTCAAAACAATTATTCATTTTAATTGTTTGGCCATACAAATGAATGAATTTGTTTTTTTATATACGCAGAATTTAAAAGCATCTCCATATGGATAACCACTGCAATGATTATAATATGTGTAAAGTAAAGTTTAGTTACAGAATGAATTTATAACAATACGACTCAGTTCCTTATGCATATTCATTCAGAACTTAAACGAAATGACTTAAGAGTCAGTTGTGCTTATTGCTTAAAATTCCAAGATCACTCTTGTGAAAACGTTTGAATAAACATGCAGACGAATAACATCCATCCAACACTTCTATGCGGCTTCTAAAAGTATATACAGACAGATCTCGATACAACGACACTCGTTACAACGACAATCTCGTTATACTGACACATTTTATGGGAACGAAAACTTTTGTACAATATTGGTATCCGTTATAACAGAAATTCATGTTTCCGACACTGACACTCTTAACTGGTTCCCGAAATCCATTTTACTGCACAAACTTGATCCAATTACTACGACAATCAGATTAACTGTATATCGATTTTTTAACCGAAGGATGTTTTTAGCAAGTAGCTTATGTAGCTAGACGACCTATTTTTGTTTTTCTGGCTTTGCATTGATATCATGTACATGTATTTTACACATTCAATCTGTTTACAACGGATAATAAGTTTCAACTCAGAGATGATATCTATAATGCTGAACTAATAATTAAATCAAGTCAGGTTTTTTTAGTTTGTGCAGTTTGGGTCTTTAAACAGGACGTATCTTTTTACAATTCTCGTCGACACCATCCCCTACTGATTGATTAAAGAGTCTAGAACGTTTTAAATGGACACCCCTCTTGCTACACGAAGGCGCACGAATCAGACAATCGATCAGAAAAGTGAAATTATTTCCAGTAAGTTGCTACAGTAGTCTGTATAGCATGATTATGTAATTCAGTTGCCTCTGATCAATTTCAGCGCTTTAAATGCATGTATTATTTTCCTTGCAGATTCTTCTATGCGTATTATTTCCATTTATGGTACCTACCTTAAAATTTACAACAAATAAAGGATTGCTAGGTGATGATGATGATGATGATGATTCTGATCATTTTGATGAAGGTGAAAAGTTAACTGAACAACCAAATAAAGAAGTTCAAATCAAGGTAAGCTTTTAATAAGGGAAGGGTTTCTTCACACTGTCTGGGTATATAATCATGTGATCAGGCTTAAAACAGACATCCCAAACAATTGCTGTACACACATATTTATAGTAAAGGTACTTAGCTTGTGATCTTAGAAACCACAAAATAAATGATCTCATTCAACAGGTTCCTGTTATTATTGATGGACTGATTTTCAAACATTTGGTATTATTTATTAAATAATTCTGCATTTATAAGCTACGTATTCATAAAAGCACTGTTGAAAGTTACATGACATCACGTAGGAGAAAGCGTCGGTCGGACACGATGTGACCTAAGATTTTTTAGTCTACTTCCGTAACATTACTTATAGACATGTTCATTTAACTCCAATAAAAAAAACTAGCAGAAAATAACATTTAAAGTCTCTAGCTTCTCTCACAATGGACCTTTCCATGACTTTACCTATCAGCATATTTAACAAAGGTTTACAGTTACATTTTGTCCCACAAACAAGGTGTTGACAAAAGAACACTTATATTTGTGGGTTATTCGAACAAATAAAAAGTCGCACGCGGAATGGTCAACTGTCTTAGACAAACTATTCGATCACTATTGGAAAATTCCTTGACTTATTTTGTGTTTTTTCTTCTGGCCTTAATTATGTGAAGTAAGTTTTAGAGAAAAAAAACTCATTTGATTTCATAGGTCGGTGCCACTCTACCCAGAGACAAGTTCACCCAGGGTAAAATTATACAATCAAAGTTTAAATTAAAAAATGTTCATTTGCGAGTGAAGACTTGAACTGATGCTATCAAACAATTGTTCCTAATTTTATTTCACAAAATTTAAATTATAAAATGATTTTGTTCTGTTAAGCTTTAATTATTATGTAAAGTAAACAACTCTTATTACGATATTTCATTGCCATAGCAACTGTGCTACAGACTTAGGTCTAAGACATTATCATGTAAAAACATACTAAATCAAGGTGGATTTGGACCTTTAACGTCGAGCCAATATCAAACTAAGAGTTGTTCATTTGATAATTATAATACTTGGGTTTTTTTGTAAAATAACACATAACTTACTACCAATGTTTTTGCTATAAAAATGTAATAATTTGATGTAACCTCAGATCAAGTCAGAACATTTTGAACTTTGAAACCAGGTAATATCTGCATGCTTTAAGTATATTAAACTATCATGATAAAATATCTATTGTAATGTTTATATATAATTATATTTAGATCATTTTGTTGTTGTTCTTTTAATCCATTATTAATTTTGTTACATATTACATGAATGTTGTTAGAGGCTGCTTGGGGGCATTTCAAAGAGTATTTTATCCTTAATTTATATTTTAAGACATTGTAAAATATCTGCTCCCCAAAATTGAGCATCAGGCTAAAAAACACGTTCCGTACATATTCAACGCATGTTTCCTTAAACAGATTTGCTACTCGCAAGTGCGAGAGCTGAGAATTTTAGATCGGGTTAATCGTATACAAATCGCTAAATGCATGATGTAAAGGTTAAATATTTGTGCTTGTCTGTAGTAAGTTACTGATATATACTGTCTCTGCATGCTGAACATTTCGGCTGTTACTGTGTAATTACTGTCTAACTCACTCATGGAGGCCGCCATTAAGTCAAAATATGTTTGACAATACAGCTGGAAGTATCTTTTTTTCGCATATATCTTTGCCTTCCCTTTTGACGTATGTACACATAATGGTACCACTATCCGGTGGTATTTAATGCTTTGGATTATTCTTTTCTTGTATTGTTTCATTTATTCAACTGTATGTGGCGCATACATAAACTCCACTATTTTAAACCTAACTTTGTACATTGGGAGTAAATTAGTACTGTAGAGATCATTCACAACAGTGGAGTTAATGTGTGCATCAGTGAGAGTTGAATGAAATTCAACAATACATTGTTGATATAAAAATCACATAAGTTCATACATAATTACACGAGTCATTTAAATGCATTAACTTCTCATGATGTTAACTACACATATTTATACAACTATACAACTTTTCATTTTCTTCACCTTGTACCAGAAAGTCCCAATTCTCTCCTTTTAGCCATATTAAATATTTATGTTTTTTTTCTGTTTTTTTTCATATTAACAATTTCATTATTTTAACCAAAAATAAAAATCACACCTTGTTTTCATGCTATATTCATAACTTTTATCTTTATCGATTAAAATAGTACAAGGGTAGTCTAGAGTAGGATTATATCAGTGGGAATATCGTTAATTGTTTGAAATAGTTTATTTTAACTTTTTGTTATCTCTGCTATTTTTCAACAGTGTCAATAGAGCTGAGATAACAAACTGTGACTGTTCGGTTTGCTGGTAGTCTATATAAAAGGTTTGATGAGCTCCCCAAAATTGATAGTTAAACTGTCCTTGTTATTTTAGTGTTTTATTATATTGTGATAGTAGAATGGTTGTAGCTTTAATCTGGCTTGTTGTCGATTTCTGTGTAATTTGACTATTTTTTTAATTCACAGATGCCTTACAATGCATGTGAAAATAAATGTTCAATCATGTTCAAGTTTTTCTTGATTAACAACAATGTACTCAATTTTTCTCCTTCACATTGGCTGCAACTTTTATTGTGTTATTAAAATAAGTTGAATGTAAAATACTGACAAGGGAAGACCATTTCAAGAATTATAATCAAATACTGTTACAAAAAAGACAATATTTTTTAATATTTACCAAAGATTTTGGAAAGCAGTTTTTGAATTACTATGTTTGAATTGGAAAATTGTATTAGGAAATGCATTGAGAATATTATCTTAGCATATGAATAAGTTTAATTTGTATATAAGTCTAACTTTTTTCCATGCAGAAGGTTATCAGAGGTTGACTTTTGATTGTTATAAATTAGTTAGAAAAACATCCTTTATTATTTCTATTTTTATGAACATTGTTAAACATGTCACTTGGCTGACGCAATTCAAGTTTATATATTAATATCATGTTGGAATAATATCACATTTGCCATTATTCAAGTAGTTTTACACAAATAAAACATGAATAAGTTTTAGTGTGATTTTGTAAGTTGAAATGTTCCTTGTCTTAAACAATTGTGTAATTCTTTTTTCTTCTTTTTCTTGTTAACGTCGTATTCAACACATATTCAGGTCATATATACGACGACCAGCTCTTCTACTATAGGTTTCAGGACACTTTTCTATTACCAGTACTAACTTACCCTACCACGAGGCCGACAACTCATGTATAGGATATGCCCTACCGCGACCGGGTTCGAACGCGTGCTCTTCGGATTCGAAGTCAGACATGCTAACCATTACGCCACGGCCGCGGCTCAATTGTGTAATTCAAACAGCATTTTAAGATATGGAACAGATGTATAGTTTAACGGTTTAATGCTTGCTTGCTAAATCTATGTTGCCTTCGTATTCAGTCACTATAATATGTTCAATCTTCAAAAAGTAAGTAAAAAGAAACTATAGTGCTGTATGCTAGACTTGTCTGACTTTGAGTAAGTTCTAATATCATTTTGTTGTACATGACTTCATACATGTACGAAAAATCTATTGATAAAATATCAGTTTAATCTAATAATATGATAGTTATATTGTATCCGGTGAATTAATTTGATACTTTCACTTTTGGACTAAACTACAAATGCAGTGGAAAAAAACAGTGGTATATAAATGAATACAAAGAAGAGTCTGAAGCATAATTTCATTTGTTCTCTATTAAATGTTCCTCCTCTTACAGACACCATTCCCGTAATAAATCTCTGTTTTTTGAAGAGGAAAAGGCTCTAGACTTACATATTTCTTGTGATTTTTCAATTTTCTAAGACTCTAATAAGCCCCCCAACTGAATAATGTAGCAGCCACATGGTGTTTAATGGAGAATATATGATACATGATAACTTATTTGAAGGACTTATAGACTTACATTTAGTGTATACCATGTACTATATATTTCCAGATGTCCCATAATGATCCCTCCGATGCTGGTGATATTTTTGCTGGATCCAATACATCCAATACAAGAAAAAAAACAATTAAAAAGAAGAAAGTATATAGAGTACAAATGTGTGGTGATGTTAGAACCAATAATATTAGTATATTAAATGCATTCTATCGTTTCTACAGAGCACCAGTATCTGTGTTTGTTGTCAACACGGTATGTACAACATTTTTATTTTTACGCCAAGTTAAATTCTCTCTTATGCACATGATGTAATGTTTATAACTCGAAAATCAAAGTTATGGGTTGTTACAGCTGACAAAATATTGTTTGTACCAGATGCATTCATATGGAACAAAGTTATTTTGTTGTAACAAAGCAGCACATATTAAATCCTATTGTTCTGTAAACACACATTTTTATTTCATCTTTGTTCCACTCAGGGACATCCCATACAAAGATTCTCTGCTGGGAAAACACATTAGTTTGAGTCAAGCCTGTAGAACTTAATTCTCCGGGGCCCATATTCACTGTCGCTTTTTGAGTCTAAAACTGAGCTGTTTTAGACTTTAGACTCAGACTCTTAATCAAAGCCCAAGAAACGGAATTCACAAAAATTTTGAGTATTGAGTCTGAGACTCAAAACAGAATTTGAGTCTAAAATGTTTAGTCTAAGAATTGTAGACTCAGGATTCACTGAATATATAAAAATGGTTGAATAGTAGGCAACTAATTATGTTTAAAGATTACAAATCTATCAAAAATAAGTTAATTAAATTATTAATCATGCTAGATTTACTAGTATGCAAGCAGTAGCCATGAATTTTAGGTTTTTTCAAATATATTGCCAAACAACAACTTACATAAATATCAACATTAATTTGACTCATCTCCTCTGACAAATAATGTTCCTATATAGGGAATTAAATTGACTTATGTTGTACAGTATAGGGAAGCTTATTCAACTTTAAACTGTCTGGTGAGATATCAGTATCTTGAATGGTTTAACTCGGTGATGAATTAAAAAAATACAACAGCCTTGATCTTGAGGCTTAAGTTTCAGGTTTGCTTGCATGGACAGCAACCAAATAGAACTGGAAACTATATATTTAAGCCATTTTAATGAGGAGACCTTCTTGATGGTACCACCAATTTAATAAAATTAGTAAATCCTTCAGATGAACTCTATAAGAAGTATGTGTTAGTGTAAGATAAATGAAAACAGAAAAAGGAATTTATGTTGAAACACTATATATACTGTTCCTTTTATTTTATTTTATATCTAAAACAGGGCAATTACAAAAAGATAACATTGTTGATGACAGTAATTTTCTAGGTATCATCTTTGCCTCTATCTTGTTAACCATTGTTAGATTATTTCTTAAATAATACTTGATGATCATATACTGAAATATGCATCTATACACACTTTTTACTGAGCATCTCCCGAAAAACAAAAATATAAGAAAAGTTTAAGATTTAAATCTAGTTAATTGTAAATAAACCAGGCCTATCACTATGCATTATACACTTTGTGGAAATGAATATACACTCCATTTCCTGTCATACAAATAAGAATTACTGATGACAATTGATGTTGCAAAAATGGAATCATAAGTTCAATTTTATATTTTATTTAAAAAATGAATTAATTTAAAGTACATATAATACATTGACCCTACATACATAATATATAGGGTCCTTGATGTATAACAATAGTTTTGTACAAAAAAAGTATTATTTTATGATATTTTTATTATTATAACTGTTTTGAAATTACTGTTAGCCATAGTAACTACCAACTTCCTTATTTTATCAGCACATGGTTGTAGCCCAGTTCAACTGAATTTCATAGTGAATGTAGTTTTCTCCATGTTGCTTGGCTTTTGATATCAGCATCCTGAAAATCATCAAAATACCTAAAAAAGATGGTGAAATTCAAATAGATTGAAATAACAGTCCAAATTTCAAAGCAGACACTTGTCAAAAAGATGTTGATAAAATTTTACATTTACTTTTATAGTCATGATAAAAAGTGTTAGATTTATTATTTCTTTAGCCTAGGTACGAATTGGTTTGGGGACGCTTGTAACCCCGTCATCGTTATTTTGTAAACACCAATATATTTAATTTCTATTATCTTAAGAATCAAATTACATTTATATATAAAAATCAGTAGGTGTAGCACACGAAAGTGCAATATTTATAGGTTATTATACATTTTACTGTACAATACGGAAATATATTTGGACGAGTACACAGCTTATAAAGTCATATTGGACGAGCCAATAGGCGAGTCCAATATGACTTTTAAGCTGTGTACGAGTCCAAATATATGCCGTATTGTACAGTATAATGTATAATAATCTTTTTATTATATATCTTTCGTTTACTTTGAAATAATCATCGTCACCATTATCCAAAACAAAGCAATCACAGCCATTCTTATCGCATCGTAAAGTGCACATGTACCCAACCGTCCAATACGAAAATAATATGTAATTTTTGGATCCAATACGGGAATATATTGGACGGTCACGTGGTACAAATGCAGATTGTCGATTGGTTAGATTTATTAGATATATAATAATTGTCTGTAAAATATGAATGTCAACTGACGATCTGTCAATGAAGAACGCTGATTGCATGACCAAATTACTAGTCAGTTGAAATCATTTGAATTTTAGTGCACTTCCATGTTCTTGCACTTATTTTGTAATAGTTTCATAGTAGAAGTTTAAAGTTCAAGACTGAGTTTGAGTCTGAGCTTGAGTGAATTTGTAAATATAGGCCCTGCAGTCCATCCTTTTCTTATTTTTGAATTTGCATCAATTTAAAAACACCCTGCTTGCAAAACCAGCGAACTAAATTTAACTTTGTGTTTGTTGTAAAATGTGTGGATATAACACTTCTTCTGCAATCTTTCAATCACTTGTTTTAAAGCCCCATTACTAAACAAGACGCTGATTATTGTCAAGTATTTTGCTTTTGCATAAAACTTATGCAAACATTAAACTAATATATAAAACGCATCTCAGGCACAAAAATCTCAAGTATTTTCTTCAGAATTTATACTTATTCTATTTTGACATTCGGGATTAAAAACGAATTTAAAGTCTCAACGTAAAATCATGGAACTAGACGAACAAGGTCGGAATATCCCGCCGTGGCTAAAAATAACCATAACTTCAAATCGGATGTAAACAAATGTTCTGTTTTGATAAATACACGTTTTGTATAGTGAATTTCGTGCGAAAGCGAATTAAAATTCACGAAACTCATGTAAATAGTTTTACAAAATTATACATGAACATATACATGTACTGACGAGAAAAAGAAACGCATCAATTAAGTCTTTAAATATACAGAAAAGTTTACTGATATGCCACGTTCAAATAGAACGGGTGTAACGCGGGTAAGACAAGACAACTACAACATTTATACAAACATTCGCGTAATAGATTTTCCCGGCAATATCTACGTCACGTACAGTGAAAGGGTAACCGTGTACGCCAAATAAGTCGACAAACAATAAGGAAAACTTCATGTTTGGTGTAAACCGTACCGCGGACTAATTCTAAAGTTATGCCATCGTCACCGACGTCTATCTCCACCCTCCTATCATTGCGGTCATGGTATTGGGAGTTCAGTGATGAGTTGTGTCGTGTTTCGACTTATGTATCTCCCTTAGACTTATAAGTGTCTTAAAACGAGTTTCGGTCACAACTCGTTGTTTGCTGAAGTAATCTTGGACACATCACATTTACTAGTTGCTATGTTATGTGAGTGCCGCTATATGCTTGTCTATATGTCAATACTTGTCTATCGGCATACAAACGACAGATCTCACATTGCACACGTCACCAAGGCCCTTTTACAGGCTACCAACATTAATGTTCTCTCTTTTTATTCTGATCATGAAAATTATGTACCTAGATGAAATGAGACGTTTCTTTTTAGCATCAGTTTAGATATTTGCGAACTCAAAACTTACACGCAATGGTTTCTCGAGTAAATAACTGGAAAACGATTTGATATATCCAACTCTTAACATAGCCGTGTCAATTTTATCAAACACTTTTCAAGCAATTTGATTGGCTGAGAAAGTATCTCCGTAGTCTAATTTGCATGTTATATAAGTACCCCACTTTTATAAGAAACCGATATTTTGAAGAGCTTGACCCCTACAAGGGAACCCGCTTGAGAGAGTTATTATAATCCAAAGGCGGTTATATTCTATAGGCTAATAGACAGTACTACTTGTTTTTAGATTGATGATAAAGATTTTGTCTTCGTTTAGTGGCTTTAAGACAACTTTATGCAATATTTAAATGAAAAAATCAAAACACCACTTTTGAGTTGCCATTTAAAGTCATCAACTCATATCAGACGATATTTGTGTTTGAGCTGAAACACCCTAAAATAATGATAAAACAAGACCGTCCCTCTATTGTTCTATTGTATATTTATCCATGAACTCTCTCTCTATATATATATATTTCAGATCTCGTACCTGACATTTTTGGTATTATTTACATATTTTGTACTGACAGACTTATACCCAGATCATCTCTCTGTGGTAGAATGCATTGTATGGGGTTGGACTATCACTCTGCTGACTGAAGAAATAAGACAGGTATATTTAATGCTTGTTTTAGTTATCTTCGGTTATACACTTAACAAAACATATTTCAATTGCG
Organism: Mactra quadrangularis; assembly: GCA_025267735.1. Lineage (NCBI taxonomy): Eukaryota > Metazoa > Mollusca > Bivalvia > Venerida > Mactridae > Mactra > Mactra quadrangularis. The sequence goes on along the minus strand of CM046295.1, from coordinate 27,404,040 downwards.
TATAACTTTTTTATGAACCAATGTTTTTAAACGAAATTTTGAACATCTGTTTTTGACTATATATCATTTATCATTACGTAGTCACTTTTCTAAAGAAACCTACCCGATGCCTTGAACTGTGAATCAATGAAATTCATTTAATGCACGAGGAAATCGTGACTAGCGCGAATCAAAATTGCACATAGTCGCTTTGGACAGTATTACGACGCACACATCCAAAAAACACAACATGGTCCGGCTAACGATAGAACAGCTAGGAATATTTGCTGGGTTGTTACAATTGATGGCGCGCTAGCCAACGCAGCAAGAGCGATAACATCATTACTACATGAAAACAACATCACGCTGATGTGTATACTGCCGAAACATCTAGCTAAACATAAAATAACACGTATAGATTAATTGAACCGTCATGTACGCCGTGGTGTTGCAGCCCTACCCGTAGCTGAGCTATGCGAAATGGTTGTACGTGAGTGGGCAGGTATAGGTCAGAATCACTTCCATTAGTACGTGAAATCCATGAGAACGCGATGCAAAGCGGTTCTCAACAGTCATGGAGGTCACACTTGTTATTAGAGAGAGAATCGTTCACACTTTTACCCTAATGCCACTATCATTTTACAACATTAATTTAGTCAAGAAGGTCGCGATCCTCATTTTGTTGCTTTGACTTTTTCACACACTGTAATGTTTTGGTAATTATTTGTTAAATATTTAGTTTTATGTAATGAAACAAACTAACCTTGAAAATTTGATTTAGATCGGACAAACATTCACATAGATATGAGCCTAAATATACAAATATACTTGTAAGTTTTGTTAAGTATATATGATCAAAGATCCTACAATAGATCTTTGTAGTACACCATGGTATTTTGTATTTTGATGATATTCAGGGGCGGATCAAGGATTTTTCCAGGGTCCAAACTTTCGAACCACAACCACAGTACATACTGTTTGCAGAATAATGCAACATATTGATAATAAAAACTGCATAACCATTAGATTATGTTAAACACAAGGGAAAGCGGAGCGAGTCCAAGAAATTGCTACATTCTACATAATATGGTTCAAAATTAAAACAATACAATAATGAACGGGAAGGGGAAATCGCTGAAACCCAATATTTGCTTGTAGATTATTTAATTACAGACCCTGTTAACTTCAGGTTTTGCTTTATTCAGGGTCGACTAACTTACTTACTCTATATTGTATATAAAATATCTATTTTGTTTCAGGTTATATCAAATGATAAAAGATCCTTATATGATAAGGTAAACGGATGGTTTGGTTCAATGTGGAATAGATTTGATCTAGCTATGTATATGATATTTTCTATATCAGTGATACTGAGGTTTACATTAACTGATACTAACTTTACATATTGTCGTACCTGCTACAGGTTAGTCATTTTGCTGTATTGATTATACCCTTACAAAGTTTGTTAGTGTGTCTAAATGCTCGTGAATAAGTTTAATTCTTTCCAGATGAAAACTGGCTGACAAAGCTTTTGAATGACAAAAATTGTGTTGCCTGAAAAGGGGACATGTCCCTGTTTGTTCGTCCGAAGTGTAAGTCCAATAGAATTCAAGTTACTGACTTGAAAAATCCTAGGTGGATTATCTTGTAGCAATGAAGTGTGGTGTTCAAGAATCATAACTTTCTACTATATAATTTTGGAGGTATCACACTTTAAAATATATCAAATTAGATCTGACATTATAGTTTACTTAAATATACATTACATTATGTTACAGTTTATATATTTTAGCATTACAGTGGCCATGTATTATCTAAGGTTCATGCAAGTATTCTTTGCTGAGAAGAATAGTGGACCTAAAGTTATTATGATAACTAACATGGTATGTAAATGTAAATATTGTCTATGATGTTATCTTTACTTAGCTCAGAATGTTGTTTTTTTTGTTAGGTTTTGTTTTTTAGTAAGCAATATATTACTCTTTAATAAGTTTTTAGACATAATTGTGGCATAGTCACCTACACACACTAAATGCCATATTGTCATACATATATTATACTATGCTCTTAACAACACAGTTAACTAGCTAGTTGAAATTTTAGCTCATTCTAACTCAAAGTGGATATGTTAAATCCTATGATTGGTCAGTCCTTTCAGTGCTTTGATTCCATTCAGTGCTTTTAGTGCTTTGATTTCATTCAGTGCTTTGTGGACATTGATTTCACTCAGTGCTTTTAGTGCTTTAATTTCATTCAGTGCTGTCAGCGATTTGATTCTTAATTCCTTCTTCATGTATATTTTCAGGTGATAGATCTAGTGTTCTTCCTTGGCATCTTCTTATTTTTCTTGCTAAGTTTTGGTATCATGTACCAAGCTAATCTTTTTCCTAATTCTCCACCGAGCTGGTATCTACTCAAGAGTATATTATATATGCCATACTGGCAAATGTATGGTGAATTGTTCCTTGAGAAGCTAGAAGGTAGGTGGAGTCAAGTGTAGCTTTTGTAATGAAATCTTTGATAACTGCCTACAAATAAATTTTGCATGTACTCTGAAAAAGTAGGTATTTGTTTTATAATGTTCAGACAAGTATCTGCTCATGCGCTTGCTCAGATCTGTAATGGCTGTGCTGTATATAAGAGACTGCAGTAGAAATGCCGGACAGAGAGTGGGAGACATTTGCAAACAGTGCCCCCTGTATTGACTCACAACATGTTAGAAATTTTTATTTGTGGTTTAAATATACAGTGCTGTTTAAAAGTGCTTTGTCGCTGATAATCAAACATTCACAATCAAAGTATTCACAGGATCATTTGGGATCTTGATTTCATTCAATATTTTGTCTGGGCTAGAGAAATTGTCTAAAAACAAATTTTGTTTACCTCATTAATTGTTGTTGAAGACATGACAAAGATTCATGTTGGCATTTTTATACAAAGAAATGTAATTCATTTTAGTGCAGTATCTGTTCTTTTGTACCTGCTCCAAGAATTTGATGAAAAACTAGGATTTGTTTACATTGTGAAGATTTATGACTACCATGTTTGTTTGTTTGTTTGTTTGGGTTTTACAGCGCACCAACAAAAAAGGTCATATCGCGCCGAAAGCAATCAATGATACTATTAATTCAAACACTATTAATGATGTGAAGCTCTATATCTTATTATATACAATTATTTCCTTCAAAAAGTTAAGTATCGCATATGATAATACAGACTCTAAAAGTTCTTAAAGTGACTTAACTTTAAAATGTTTGTCACGGATGTCTTTAAGATCCTGATAGTCAAGGAGAACGTGTTTGACATTGAAATGCTCGTCACAGTGTATACATTTAGGTGCTTCCTCTCTTTTGAGAAGGTATGAATGTGTTAATCTGGTATGACCAATTCTACATCGCGAAATCACTATTTGATCTCGGCGATTAGAAATATAATTGACGAAGATGAATTAAGGGTTGGCTTTATGTCACGTAACTTATCCTTATTGTTTGCCATTTTGACTTATTTAACGTTTTTATTGAACATTTGAAGTCACTGCTTGGTAATTTGATATCTACTGGTTGAAGGTTCAAAGATTCTTTAGCTAAAATATCAACTTTTTCATTTCCTTGTATACCAATATGGCTTGGTATTCAGCAGAGGTGTACTATTTTAGATTTTAAAATTTCATGTAATTTTAATTCGATACTTTTAATAAGAATATTATCTGAACTACGATTTTTATGGCCAATAATACAGATAGAGAATCTGAAAAAATGATAAAATTGTTATTAATACTATTTGATGACTACCATGATATTGTGGTATGATTTCAGGTGAGAGTCCAGATACTTGTACAAAAAATGAGAGTATATGGCGACCAGCAGGAGGTAGAGATAGATGTCCAGAAAATAATGCATTGGTTCCATTACTTGGTGCTGTATATCTAATATTGACTCATATTCTACTTGTTAACTTACTTATTGCTATGTTCAGGTAAGATATGTTAAATACTAGTGCTCTATATCACTTGATACGATATTATATGTATTACTGTAAAAAACTGCCTGAGCAACCCTCAGAATTTAATGACTCTTTGTTTTATGCAACCGTATTTGCGACAGCTTAATGCCTATGTAAAGACCTCTTTAATGCAACACACTGTCTGACTCAACTAATAACTTTAATTGATTGGTCCATTTCTGATGATTGGTCTTATTTATATCACTTTTTAAGCCTCAAATTACAAAATAATATTTTTCACACCTTCAAAATCAGTATTGCATTGTATAAATTGGTAAAACAATCTGTACGCTAGGTACAAAACGATAAGCTATGTACAGATGTAACAATCTAATTTAGATTAGTGTAATGCATATAATTTCTATAATTTAGCATTTACAGGCCATAATATCTTATAATTTGGTAAAAAAAATTTGAAAGCAGTTCCAAAACTAGCAGCCATTTTGTTTACAGAGACACAATAACCCGTGTAAGGCGTACAATATTCATACAATTCATGTTTACTGTATTCTAATAATTAATGTATTTTCTTGTTACAGTTATTCATTTCAAATGGTGCAGGACAGATCAGAATTGGTATGGAGGTTTTATAGATATAGTTTAGTGCATGAGTTTTATTATAGACCTAAGTTGTGTCCACCATTTATTATACTCAGCCATATCAATAGAAGTATAATATATGTGAAACGTCATACCTGCTCCAGACAGGAATATACTGATGATTTCAGTAAGTACAAAGTATAGCTCTACTTTTCTTTTATAGATAGTTGAGGCTTAACATGTTTCTTTCAGTCCTGTCTTTGTGTTCTAATTTCTGGTCCCCGTAAGATCATTGAGTACTTACTTTTTACCTTGGCAATGCCATTGGCTTTGTTTTTTATTGGTGGGTTGAATTTCATTTCCATGACAATTTGTTATTCCTTGTTCTTGAACCATTTTGGGTAAGTGTGAGGTTGGTCCACCCTTAAACCTGGTTAAAACCCCCATAGGTGGTTATTTTGCCACTGTCCATTCCAAGGCAGGAAACTCTTAGGGTCTTGTTTTCTTTATTGCATCAATTTTATTAAAAAAGGTTTAGGTCTAAAGCATCTCCCTCTTAGTTTATATCTGAGTGATAGGTCTGTATTTTTTACTGTTACTGTTTCTGATATGTTTGCTTACACCTTTTTGTTATATTTGTTGGACTCTTCTACTAGTCTCAAGTTTAACATTCATTATTGATAGCTAGATGTGTTGTTTGTTTGATAGTCTCATCTAAAAAAGTACTTGCTACTGATGGACTGTAGGAGCAGTAGTCCAGTGGTAGATTGCATGCTAAGAGATCGAGTGGTTCTGGGTTTGAATCCCATTGGCGCACTGCAAATTTCCTTGAGCTAGAAATTCACCGGCAATTGCTTCACTCCACCCAGGAGTGAATATGTACCAGCTAGGGTCATGTACTGTATACTGTGGCTACAAACTGCGTTCTATGTTAACAGTTGGTGTGTGACTCGATCATCGAGGAAGTTAATGCCAAGAGTCGACTGAAAATTGATACTAGAAGTAGACCTCAAAAACCTTGCTTTAATTTTAACTTTTAACATGAACTTTTAAACCATATTTATGAATTACTAAGTGATAACAATAATTTCTTTATTTAATAATACTACAGGGTTAAATCTAAATGAGAAGGATAACAATAGGTTGACATTATTTGTGAGATCAGCTGCAGATAATTATTTAAGTTTATCACAGAAAGCACAGAAAGAAGAATTAGGTACTAAAGTAGCAGATACATCTAACAGGTACGTCTTGTAGAATAATGTCTCACCATTACAACCATCAAAATTGATGGTCGTAATAGCAGTTTAAAGTCTGGTTTCATATACATATTCAGCCAGCTTCCAAATTGTATGATGATCCTTGATCATTGAAATCGCTTTCAGCCAGATGATCCCTCATAGTACCCATTTATCCCGGTGTCGAGTGGAACTACTGCAGGTAAAAATCTTGCTTAAGAAACTTAGCAGTGCCCCTGGTGGGATTTAATCCCAGGATCTCTCATTCACTAAGCGCACATCCTACCACTGGACCACTGCTCTTACAATGTATAGGATCCTTTTTCTTCACAAATAAAGCATTTGGGACTTATATCATCAAATATTACACCATTTTGGATCAACCAAGGAGGTATTTATAGTGAACTGTATTTTGTATGCTAAAATGATTGCATAAAGACTTGTTATGATAATGGAAATTTCATTTTTAACTAGGTCCAAACCAGGGTCACCTTGCTAACATTGATTCTAATTAACATGCTTCTAATAGCAGGACACATCTAACGCATTGCAGGGAATTTGATAATATGTATGACTATCTGTAATTTGTGCTACCAAACATTATTCATTTAAGCTAGTTTTTAATATGAGTAGTCCAACAGAATTAACCTGAGCTTGAACTACCTAATTATAATAATTACTCACTTTACTTACATTAAATCGTGAGTTTCCGTATGCGTGTATACGGTAATACACGTGTTTATAACAACCGATGTGACTATAGATCAATTTATTAAAAAGTGGGATGTTATTGTACTTTAAATTTTGGACACATTATTTTGGGGGAAACAAGTAATTTGAGAATATTATGGCACAGTTTCAAAGTATTTATTCTTATGAAAACAACATTAATTGTTCAGAACGTGTATTGTGCCGAAAGTTTTCGATAAAACGCAATAGACTGTAAATACAGAGTTTAATATATATTGCATAAAGGTCAAGCTTAGGTTAGTTCTGTTGGACTATAGTGATATTTAACAAGTGCTTATTAAAAGTGTTTTATGATGAACTTTGAATAAATGTAAAAAAATGTCTAATTGACATAAGTTAAACTATTTATGCCTTTTAGTACCAAAGCTATTTATATTCATATACGATATGTATGTATTAAAAGACAAGTGTTTATTAAACGTTATACAAGTGATCCTTCATGTAACGACTTCGTCGAATAATACCTGTTTTTTCCTTACATGATAAAAATAGCGGTTTTTTCACATTATTCTTTCTTGACATGTCCTTCTATATTTATATTTTTTGTCTTTTGTTAACTTTTATCCATTTAAAATTCTTAGTGTATCTATCTATGGTAGACGAGTACTTTGTTGTTAGTACATGTACCCTGACATCAATATACTTATTATGGAAACTAATAAAATATGTTAAAGGCTTGGGCTCAAGAAATGAACGATTACAAGTATTTCAATGGTTTAAAGAAAAACAATTTGATATACGTATGCTACAAGAAACACATTCAGTTGAAACAAGAATTTCCATATGGGAACAAGAATGGGGGATAATTGCTTCTTGGGCTAAAAACGTTTTAACAGTGCCGATGTTGAGATATTAATTAATCCAAAATTTTTATGTAATGTTATACAATGTGAATCCATAACACAGCATAGAATATTAGCTCTAAAAGTTGACATCACTGATCAAATCATAACATTTATTAATATGTATTGACCAAATGATGATAATAAAAACATGTTTTCAAAATTATATAACTACACACAAAACAAACATAATGATACTATTATAATAGCGGTGATTTTAACACAGTAATAGACCCATCAATTGATAAGAAAAATGGAACCAAATTGACTCATAGTAATTGTAGAAAAAGCATTAACTCTATAATTGAAAATCTAAATCTTGTTGATATTTGGAGAACAAAACACCATGGTAAAAGACATATATGGCATTCAAACACAAGACATACAGTATTTTGTCGACTTGATTACTTTCTGATATCTGATAGCTTATGCAATTGTACAACTAATGCCAAATTACCCGGACATAGATCCGACCATTCGTGTGTATTATTAAATTTGTATTATGCAAATCTGATCGCGGACCAGGGTTTTTAAACTAAACAATTGCTTACTTATACAAGGGAATATAAAAATGCAATTAAAGGAGCCATAAACGAAACAGATAACTTTAACCAAAGTGCAAATCACAATACGTAGTTGGAACTTATCAAAAGAACTATAAGAAACGAAACTATAAAATATGCAACCAAGAAAAAATAATCGATACAGAGAGAAAAATCCCAGCTTCTTCAAGAAATCAGTAGCATAGAAAACGTGCAGAACGTAAAACAATAAAATGTCTCAAAGTCGATGATACATTCATAACAGACTAAATTGAAATATTAAATGAAGAAGTAAAATTCTATAAATCAATTTATCAAAAAGAGCAACATGAAACTGAAATAACTAACATTGGCTTTTTAACGTCCCAAATGGAAAATTAAATGAAGATAAAACAAATAGTTTTGAAGGTTTACTGACTCCTGATGAATGTTATATGGCTCTTAAAGAAATGAACAGTAGTAAGAGTCTGGGCTCATTAACTGATTCATTAAATTATTCTGTTGGACATGGTTCTCTCACTGACTTATAAAAGCAAGGTATTATATATCTCATCCCCAAATCGGATAAAGATTCTATAATTTTATGAAACTGGCGCCCTATCACATTATTAAACGTATAATATAAAATTGCTACAAAACATATAGCCAATAGAATAAAACAAGTGATAACAACATTACTAGATCCTTTACAAACAGGTTTTATAAAACGGTGATATGTAGGAGATAACGTCAACTTGATCTTCGAAATTTTAGAACATCAAAATGAAAACAACGAACTTGGTGTTTAATTCTTTTCTGAATTTGAATAAGCGTGTGACTTTCTTGACCATAAATTTATGTTCAAAATCCTAAACCACTTTAACCTTGGACAAGACTTCACAAAATGGGTAAAACAATTTTATAACAGCATTATTACAAATAATGGTCAACTATCATATAGTTTCATTATAAAAATTGGTGTTCGACAACGATGTCTTTTTTCAACTTTCCTTTTCCTCATTAGTATATAACTTCTATCAAATTACATAAGACATGATGAATACATAACATATATTACTTTTGGTGAAATTGAAATTAAACAAACACTCTTTGCTGATGATGCAACATTTTTTAATAATGAAAATTAGACATCGTTTGAAAATCTTATCAATGTATTGAATATTTTCGGAAACGTTTCAGGTTTAAAACTTAACTGCAAAAAATCAACTATATTTAGAGCTGGCTTACTTAAAACACCGAAATAAAATACTGCAAGAAAATGCAATTTATATGGAACTCTGAATGTGCCAAAACACTGGGAATATTGTTTTATTATGATAGAAATGAGAGTATGACAAAAATTTAGAGCCTAAGATAATAGAATTTAAAACTTGCTTGAAACAATAGCAACATCGCAAATTAACTTTAATAGGTACAATTATGGTGGTTAAAATTTTTGCATTTCCAAAACTTGTTTATCCATTCACAGTCTTAAAAAGTCAATTACTTTTGGGATTTTAGAATAAACATTTTTTGTACAATTTCAGAGACTTTCAAGCAATCTAAGGCATTGACAATAATTGGTCGCTAAGATACAATTAAATTATAAGACAAATTCCAAATTACTTATTGATAGAAATTTTCTTACAAAATCACGACCTTCTACTCTACTGAGTAACATGTAAACTATGTTACAAAATACAATTAGATTGACATTCCACAAATTCCCTCTCAATCAAAATGGACAAATGTAATGAAACAAGAATTACCGTGGAATAAAATTTACTTACAAATAAACAAAGCATCTATATAAACTACATTACGATCATTTCAATATAATATTCTGATGTTTCTTACACCAACTAACAAATATCTATATAAATGTAAACTGACACGATCTAACTTATGTGATTTTTGTCACCAAGCTAATGAAGATACTGAACATCTGTTTTGGAAATGCTGTCATTCACAACACATGTGGAACAGATTGTCACATTTTTTTTGCCACTAAAGATGTACACATACATTTTACCTTCAATATGATTATCTTTGGAGTGATCGAACAATCAAGCCATACCAATGCCATCAACTTTGCCATTCTACTAATGAAATACTTTATATTAAAATGCAAATTAAGACAAAGTATTCCTAACTTTAGCACTTTCTTGACCTTTCTAGATCATATAACTGATACTGAATTAAATACTGCATTAAATAAAGACAACTACAACTCCTTTAAAACCAAATATAAACTATATTTATAATCAAAATGTAACTCGTCCATCATTACAACCAATTTAACTGATTTACTATTTTCTCTAACTTTTGATAATTTTGGTTTACCTATTGTACATATTTCAGTTTTTTTGTAACTTTTTTTGTAAAATTTTGTAACTGCTTTTTGTTATATAATGTTACATGTGGGATTCTATGATATGGATATCTTAATAAAAACATTGATTGCAGGTTTAGTGCAAAACAGTCATAACTCATGTTTAAAAAAAGAGTGAGTCATAACCGATTAGCACTAAGGTCACGATTTGTACATGTGTACACATAAATATATTATCATGATAAAAACTGAATTTGATGTCACTTGTATTAAAGGGGGGTCATAGGAATCAAATTAAACATATGACTTTGACTCCGAGGGTATGTGTATTAATTGGAAAAGCAAACCCTTAGTTACACAGTATTCTATCTTTTAATTGAAATGATTGATAGCTAATGTACCGACCTGTAATTGTAAATTAAAAACTTCCCACAATAAAGACCATCAAAATTGATAGTCTTAATAGTGCATTTGTCTTAACATAAGGCTCTAGGCTCTCATCAACACTTGTCCTATTACCTTTGCCACCTGTATTTGGGTTTTTGCAAATTGTTACTGCAAGTATACAATTGGTTTGGGCAAGTAAAATATATTGAACGTTGTCATATTCGACAACCAACTTTACAAATTGATGCATAGCTATCAAGTAGTATTCTTTATTTGATATAGATTGTATGATTATTGTATACTTACAGGATAGATAGAGTTATAGAAGAATTATATAGTATAAAAGAACATGTGAAGTTTACTAGATCACCTATAGTTGATGAGAATAGACCTGGTATTGCTGAACCATTGATAAATTATACATTAGATAATATGTCACATACTCAACTTACACCAGGGTTTGTAGTATATAAATTGATAATCATCACCACTCATCATTATCCAGTTTAGTTTAAACAGGCCGTTGATTATTCCTTTGGAAAGGGTGAGATCTCTTTGTCTCGTCTGGTGCGAAGTCTTCCTTTCCATGACCGGCGGTCATAATGGTTGGTGCCATCCATTTTGAGTGCCAGCCGATCGTGCTTAATCAGGTCTTCCCAGGTTAGCTTTGGTCTTCCTTGACCCCGATGTGCAGTAACGTTTATATTTCTAATTTGGGAGGTCCAGTCTGTGCTACATTCTATGTGACCAAACCATCGCGGCCTGTTTGTTTAAAGAACTTCAGCTATATTTCTGATGTTGAACTGAGATAGGATGTCCTCCAAGGTAACATCAACCTCCGGTTTGACACAGCAGGACCATCTTATCAAGGCTCTGTCAATTCGCTGCAGTCCTTTAAAAGTTTTATATAAAGACTTATTTAACAAGGCTACTCATTTGGATAAAGCGATTGTTCTATGTTGACCTCTGGAGGTCATATACATTATGTTTTCCTCTCATTTTGTAACAGGCAACACATGTAGGGTTCACACTGATCTTGAAAAGTAATTTAAAACATGCGTAGCCGTGAAAAATGCTTGAATTGGTTTATGCCTAAAAAATGCTTAAATCTTACTTGAGTAGGGCAAAAAGTTTTGGCATTTTTTAATAGCCTTAAATTTGTTTTTTTAAATGTTAAAAATCTTCAGGAAAAAAAAGACTGTTTAAATCTAGTTAATAATGTGGAACAAACCTACTTAGCAGGTACATCTTGGTATGTGTACTATTGAGATATCATTTAGGTTCCAGTTTGCTTGAGAAATAGTACATAGGGACCACCAAGTAGACAAAGAAATCACTATTGCATTCAAAAACCAAATTGACTAGTCTAAATATGTCTATCTTACATTACTTTTGCTATTTTCTTGTCAAGGGTAATAATTAATAAGGGAAATCAGGTAATTAGGGCCTTGAAAGTGGGAATTCAAGGACTATGTTATTCACGAATGTCCTTCATGGCTTTAAAATATGTGTGTTTTTTTTTATAAATTTCAGTTCTCATTTTAATTCTAATGAAATAAATAAGTAAGTTCAATAAAAAAATATCAAAAAAGTGGTTTAGTAATATTTATTTTTTATGAAAAAGTGAGTTTAAAAATGTAATCTTTGGTGCAAGTTTACATGAAGTACAGTGGAAGCAGTTAAATCAAAATCTTCCATTCAGATTGTGTACACCCCCGCACAGATGCACTTAGAGTTTAAAACACATATTAAATTAATTCATACATTGTCTGAAATCAATATAATAAAATATCCCTGTTCACTAAAATTCATAATTTCCAACATGTCCAAAGTACAACTTTACACAAAAGAAGTAGTACAAACTATAATTATGGTGTCCAATAATGGACACAGGTAATGTAAGGTACACACTTAAATTAGGTATAATTCACTAATGTAAAATTGAGTTTCGACCAAATTTTTTTATCAGAAAATGTGTCTCTTATTGAACATTGTATTTTTAATATTTTTACGATGTCATAATTTTAGTTTATATCACAAACTACTTTGTACGGATAATTACCATTACACCATTTTCATATAAAAGGAAGATTATAACTCATTTTTATTAAACATCTTAATTAACAGTTTTACATCAGAATGTTGTTTTATAATTTATAGATCTAATCCAATGGCTTGCCAAATAATTAACGTGATATAATCAAGGGAAGGTGTTAAATTGTGTTACCAAATTTCATGGTATACAAATTATTGATGCTAGACCATAGCGGAATTTTATCTTACCACGTAGTACATGTAAATGAAATTACAAATTTTAACTTGTCACTCATAAAAAACTGGGATCGTTTCTTAAGAATCTTACGTAAGAGAGCGAAATTTCCGTAACTTAATTACTTACGTTGAACATACGTTTACGATGAGAGAATTTCAAAGACGCTTTCGTAACTTGAAAATCTTTGCTACAATACGATCTGACTTAAGTCAACGACAAATGGTGAAGCCCTCGAATTTTGGTCACATGATTTGTTGCCAACACAGGAACTACAATACATTTTAAGAATACAGTATGTTCCACATACTTCAATGAACAATTACACCAGCGAAGAGTAGAAGCTCTCGAAGAAAATGCACGAGGGCTACCCCGAGCCACCATACTCTTGAGTTTTCAATACACGACCAACGCAAACAAAGGTGACATTACTCAATAAAATGGTCAACTGCTAACAAAACATCGGCCAATTTAAAATGGAACCGATGAACGTCAAAATTAAGTAATTAAGCACAAAAAAGTTTCCACGTGGCGTCAAATAAATACCTTTAAACAATAAATCATCAAAACTACAGACATATAAAATAATAACTTCATAAAAAATAAACCATTATTAAGACATTTCATCAAAATCTTGCAATCTTTAGATAGAAGTTCAGTTCGCGAATGTACAAACGTTTTTGTGATTAGACCCTGACTTCCGCAAGATGTGTAATGAATACGTTTTTAATACACACCTCGAAATGGACACCCAAGTTTTGATTACAGTGTCCACTAGTTTATTCAGATATGTAAATTCAGTCACAGATATAGAAAATGTAAGTCTCAGTGCATATAGAGTAATATTAGTGCATTCCATATCTGTATATGTATTCTGAAATTGTTCGCTAGAATAAAAGAAAACTTGCACAGGAAATAACGTATTTATTTCTGTATTCACAGGTGATGTGAAGTACCTACGGTAATATTGCCTGGTCCAAAAATTTCAGGCAAGAGGGATGATTATACATTATGATATTTTTAGCACTGCGTTTACCCTAACCATCTTTTTTAGGGTCGGTACTTAAAGGTACCTTTCTGTAATTTTAACTTTAACATAGCCCTTAAGCTTTGAAATAGACATAGAATGAACTGTAATCATCCTAGTGTATCAACTACACAAGCTTAGTTCATGTATACACTTAACAAAAGTTCTAACCGATCACTTTTCAAATTTTGATTATTTCATTACGGGCTAATGAATCCTCATTAAATTTTGCAGAGGTAATTTTTGTGTAATTTTCTACCGATTTTTGGAAAGAAAAATAATTTGATACGGTCGGATGCACTCAATCGGGACACAGGGTGTGGTTTGCACTTTTTGGCACGAAATGTTCGTGCAGAGCGTGATCAGTATTAAATTTCACTTTTGCATAAATCTTTGTTAACATTTTAAGTAAAAAAAATAAAACATTGCACGAATGTCGATGCAGGATTGTGGCGTAGCCAATAGATTGTTGAATGCTGGAGCCTCTAACAAACAGGTGAGTGGCTGTTCATGGAAATATCTTTAAAAAATATCGATAAAGTATTGTTTGAATGGAAAAACATTCTATAATTTTATTATTCCAAATGTGTTCATTCCTATTTTTAGTTGAATGACACTTCAATTGGGTCTTTTCGACGATCGGGACTTTGTACGATGTATCAAGGGACCGGAATCGTTTCTGACTGAAGCCGAAGACCAATAACAAAGGTTACAACTCACTGAGAGGATCGACATTCGTGCAATGTTATATGTTTTTTTTTTAATTTATAAAGTTAATAAAGATTTATGCAAAGGGTAATTTAATACTCACCACGCTCTGCACGAACATTTCGTGCCAAAATGCGTAAACCACACCCTGTGTCCCGACTAAGTGCATCGGACCGTATCAAATTTTTTTTCCACAAATCGGTAGAAAATGACACAACAATCACCTCAGCAAAATTTAATAAGGATCCATTGGCCCGATATAGAATAATCAAAATTTGAAAAGTGATCGGATAGAACTTTTGTTAAGTGTATGTATATAATGTAAATATGTAATTATTTTGTGACTTGATAGTTTCTAAAATACAGCAGCATGGTCACAACAAGTTGATCATGTGTTCTACGGATCTTATCTAGAATAAAATTGGGGCGAGCAAGCGAAGAAAAAAAATCTTAATTCAGTTGCTTTATATAGCGGTATGACCAAATTTGTATGAGCGAGCGAGGAAATAAAAAAATGTAAAAACCGTCAAAATTAAGGTGCGCGCGAATCCATAAAACATACGATCAACATTTTGTGGCCCAACCAGTATAATGGACAAGTAAAAAATTGCTGCTAAATGCAGCAAAGGGATTGTCACGGCAAACAAAAAAGAATGATTAAGTATAATCTAAAGGTAACTCAAAAGAGCATTATATTGAATTGTCATGTTAAGGTTTTTCAGTAATTAAAAGGTAACTTGTCATAAAACGTTTTTCTGTTCAAATGTAACAATCTCGTTCCAAAAGCCTAGTAAGATTCTCGATACTAGTTAGATTGAGAATCTTGACAAATTTGGAGTACGCGAATGGTCTGGATCTAGACACCATCTTTATGTCGACAGGATGTTTGGTTTTAGTTGGATTTATTTCCAGTAATTCATATTTGCATGACGCTTAAAAAGATCGGCAGAAGGGAAAACATAGTTCTTCAGAACAGAAGCTATTTACATGACTTATCGCTTCTGTTTAGTCAAGTGCTCCTCACATTGCGGATCTGTTCTTACCAATCCGTGTAACCAATCATCTAACTAATGCATAACTGTCCAGCATCTTTGAATTTCGACATTTTGATTTTACAGGCGTGAACATTTGTTGCATTTATTGCATTTATTTTTTAATCACGAGACAGTCATGCAATCTAAATGTGTGTGTCTTTGCCTTGAAATAGAAATATCAGTTTGCGCATAGTATTTAAGCAGAGGTAGAGAGTCAGCGAGTGAATCTTTCAAACCAGTGTATTAGAGAGTAGTCATACCTTTACTTGTTACGGAAGAATTTTGTTGCCGGATACACGAAAGGATTTAACATGTATTTTAATTCCGAAAAGATGCACTTAAATACAAAAGGCAAGCTATTTCGAATAGAAATCATTTTTCTTAATAATGAATTCACTCGGACTCGAGAAAACATACTCCATTCGAACAAATTAAAAACTGGCGAGCTTTTCACCTAGGTGTAAATGTCCGTCATTTTAACTCTCTTAAAATTACCTGGTCCGTCTGGTCAATAGTCCGTCAATATAGTACCAAACTTTTCATAATTAAAAAAAGTCTGCAAAAATAATCTTACATCTGCTCGATCTATAACCAGAAGCAAGTCCAATTACACAAAACGCTACAGTACGTTACATAACGATGCATTCGGAACTCCTCGGTCATACATTTGTTTACTTTAACGCCGGACATTTCAAAATAGCGTCCAAATATGTCCGAGATTATTCGCAGCAAATGGACGAGGACTTCCGAATGTATCGTTGCGGAACGTTCTATAACGCTCGCAGTTACTGAACTCAACCCTGGTCCGTAACTCTTATGCTCTTAAAATTAACTGGTCCGCTGCACTTAATCATAGTTAGAAAAGATCGCCAATAGAGCTCAGTAAGAGTAAGAATTAAGAGTCAATGTTACACGATTACGCTTCTTTATTTATACAGTCGGCTAATAAGAAAAAAAGGTATATTATTAAAATATATGAATCATATCAAATTAGTTTTCAAATGATAAATGCTATAACAGTTGAAATATAAAATATTTACAACAATATGTGATGAAGCAATCGACGATTCTTTTAATAGTTAAAGTCTGCAAAGTTATTTCTTAAAATATAATTTCGATATTGGTGTCTTATCTTTTCAAATAAAATATTGGCAAATATCAATAATATACGTATGTACTATACACACATTATGATACGCATATTTGTTAAACTGTATCCGTATACTAAACTGGTCTCCTGGTCCGGTTGGTTCGCGATTTATACCTACCCCTTTTCGTGTGATTCGAAAGGATTTGCGGAAATGTGTTGATATAAAACGCTGATTTTTCTTGTGTTGCATTGTTGCAAGAAAAATTGTTTATATGGATTCCCCCAAAAATGATTTTTCTATTTAACTTTTAACGGAAATGGGCTGTACTATGACTGCATTAAAAACAATAAATTTGTCGGCAGTGGAAATCGAAAGGATTTTTATCATTTTTTATCACGTGACTTTTGCCCATTGCTTTCAAAATCTACCCACCACAATATCACGGCGTTGAGACGCCGTGAAATAAACACTAATACACATTATAACTGTACCATTGTGTGTATTACAGGAGCAGTAATGTTACCACGACGATTGATGAAGAAGAAGAACGTTTAAATGATCTAGGTGAACAAGTTTCACAAACTACCCGTCTGTAAAAGTTCCATGTTATGCGACAAATTTTCCATGAAATTCTATGGAATTTGGAGCATGGAGTATCGGACTTATTTTCCATGCTTTTCCATGGAAAAACTTTAAAACATGGAAAATGGAGGTACGCTGGAAAATAAATTTTTTTGCCATGCTAGGCTGGAAGACCCTGGAAAGTTTGCCATGCTAGACTGGAAAACGCTGAAATATTTTCCAAGCAAAGTCCCCGTATCTGTCTAACTAGGAGAATTAAATATTCCCTTACATAGCTGTTGATTGCAACCACCAAATGATCAAACAATGTAATTTATTCATTTAGCTGTACTTTAACTTTTTGAAGATATTATTTTACATTATCTTGAATGCAAGTAAAAGTCATACAATCATAAAATAGTATGTATTTAAATTAAAACCATCATGTTTTTATATTGAAATTTAATAAAACTACAATGTAGTAGTAAAATTACTAACATTTATTTCTATTTTATTATGTTACACATCACTTGAAAATGAACGTACCCAAGGTAGAAAAAAATAACTGTTTTAAAATTGTTTCACTTTAAGATGCTAATTAAATGAATTCCTGATAGAATTTAACTAAATATCATTTTAGTCCATAATCTAATGTGGTCTTGATTGCTTCAGTATAATTCGAATTACAACTTTTCACAACCATTAAGTATGTATTAACACATTGGACTTTCCACTGAGGATTCCTGTTAAAAGAAAAAAAAAGTATTAACATTAAAAGTTAACATGAAAAAAAGAAATATAATAAGTATAGCAACTACTGAATAAATTTATTAAGTCAAGTAATTACAAACTACATGTATATAAATTTACAACTTCTAACTTCACCTGTATACAAAATGTTTGAAATGTATTAAAACTATCAAATAAACATTAATTATAAACAATACTGACGAATCTCTCATTATCTGTCAGTTTATTTGAATTATAATAATGATCCTAATCCAAGAAGATTCTCTCAATTCAAATGGCCATAATTAATGGGCTGATAAAATTTTTAGAGTTAGACTTGCCATAGTTCAAGGATAAACTTCTTCGGCATACCGTTAAGGATATATTTTGGTTTATTTCATAAATACATTATACATATACACTGATATTATCATTAACATAATTGTAATAAATATACATATAAAGACAATGTATGTTTTTTTATTAAGAAATATTAAATAGTATAATAACAACTCACCTTTCTCTTTGACAATATGTTGATACAGAATGATTGATGTGATTTAATTTTGACTTTTCCTGCCACATGAGCTTAAAATATAAGATAATTTGGCGTGACAGTTTTTTATAATATCAAAATCGTTTCATAATGAATTAGAAGCAGTGTTAATTTAGACCAGCAATCAGCTCTTATCAAAAAAAATTCGAAAACTTTTCTTATCCAGAGGATATAAATCACTGACTTTGAGACAAAAACATAGAAGTTTGTTTATTTGAATTACTTGTTACTCTTTTTTTACACTTTCAGGTAACTAATAATTTTAGACATCACAAAACATAACACAATTTTAATGACATTTCCGAATGAGACCAGAATGCCTAGTTTAATGAAGGTCTGTGAAGTTAGCTATCTATTGTCTATTCTCTATTCAAAAGTCTATTCGCACAATAGACAGCTATGTATTGAGAAATCTATTCATTCAGAAATCTATTCGCATTTACTGTATACATAGGCATAGGTAAGTTAAAAAATCTGTACAAAAATCTGTTCACAAAATGCCGAAAAGACAGCTGTCTATTCGGAAATCTATTCAGAAGTCTATTCGAAAAAAGTCACTAGTGCAATCAGACATATTTAAAAGTATTTTCATAGAAAACATAAATAGACAAATGTCCATTCAAAAGTCTATTCCGAAGTCTATTTGAAAAAAAGCCAGTAATGCAATCAAACAGATTTAAAAGTATTTTCGTGGAATACGTAAAGATGCAAATGTGCATTCAAATGTCTATTCCGAAGTCTATTCGCAAATTTATGTATATGCATTCAAAATGAGGGTGAAGTCTTTTATAGAATTTCGAATAGAGAGCTGTCCATTTAAATGTCTATTCAGAAGTCTATTCGCAAAATCTGGTAAATGCTTTCAGAATGAGTCAGAAGTCTATTATGCAGTAGCGAATACACAGCTATCTATTCAAAAGTCTGTTCAGAAGTTAATTTTCTAAATCATATATATGCAATTAGAATGCGTCTGAAGTCTTTAATTAAGTTGCGAATAGATATATGTCGATTCAAAAGTCTATTCAGAAGTCTATTTGCAATATCATGTATAAGCAAGGACGGAAGTCCATTCAGAAGTATATTCGAAAAAAGCCTGTAATGCAATTAAACAGATATCCATTCAAATGTCTTTTCAAAAGTCTATTCGAAAAATCATATATAGGCATAAAGAATGTGTCTGTAATCTATTTTAAAGTTGTAAATAGACAGATGTCCATTGAAAGATTTATTCAGAAGTCTATTTGCAAAATCTGGTGAATGTATTCAGAATGAGCCAGAAGTCTATTATAGGTTTTTGAATAGAGAGCTGTCCATTCAAAAGTCTATTCAGAAGTCTTTTCGCAAAAATCATATATATGCAATATGAATGTGTCTGCAGACTGTTATAAAGTTGCAAATAGACAGATGTCCATTCAAATGTCTATTCAGAAGTCTATTCGCAAAAAAATCTGGTAAATGCGTCCATAATGATCCAGAAGTCTATTATAGATTTTCGAATAGAGAGCTGTCCATTCAAAAGTTTATTCAGAAGTCTTTTCGCAAAAATCATATTTATGCATTATGAATGTGTCTGTAGACTGTTATAAAGTTGCAAATAGACAGATGTCCATTCAAAAGTCTATTCAGAAGTCTATTCACAAAATATGGTAAATGCGTCCATAATGATCCAGAAGTCTATTATAGATTTTCGAATAGAGAGCTGTCCATTCAAAAGTCTTTTCAGAAGTCTTTTCGCAAAAATCATATATATGCACTATGAATGTGTCTGTAGACTGTTATAAAGTTGCAAATAGACAGATGTCCATTCAAAAGTCTATTCAGAAGTCTTTTCGCAAAAAATCATATAAATGCATTATGAATGTGTCTGTAGACTGTTATAAAGTTGCAAATAGACAGATGTCCATTCAAAAGTCTATTCAGAAGTCTATTCACAAAATATGGTAAATGCGTCCATAATGATCCAGAAGTCTATTATAGATTTTCGAATAGAGAGCTGTCCATTCAAAAGTCTTTTCAGAAGTCTTTTCGCAAAAATCATATATATGCACTATGAATGTGTCTGTAGACTGTTATAAAGTTGCAAATAGACAGATGTCCATTCAAAAAGTCTATTCAGAAGTCTTTTCGCAAAAATCATATATATGCATTATGAATGTGTCTGTAGACTGTTATAAAGTTGCAAATAGACAGATGTCCATTCAAAAGTCTATTCAGAAGTCTTTTCGCAAAAATCATATATATGCATTATGAATGTGTCTGTAGACTGTTATAAAGTTGCAAATAGACAGATGTCCATTCAAAAGTCTATTCAGAAGACTATTCACAAAATCTTGTAAATGCGTCAATAATGATCCAGAAGTCTATTATAGATTTTCGAATAGAGAGCTGTCCATTCAAAAGTCTTTTCAGAAGTCTTTTCGCAAAAATCATATATATGCATTATGAATGTGTCTGTAGACTGTTATAAAGTTGCAAATAGACATATGTCCATTCAAAAAACTATTCAGAAGTCTTTTCGCAAAAATCATATATATGCATTTTGAATGTGTCTGTAGACTGTTATAAAGTTGCAAATGGACAGATGTCCATTCAAAAGTCTATTCAGAAGTCTATTCGCAAAATCTGGTAAATGCGTCCATAATGATCCAGAAGTCTATTATAGATTTTCGAATAGAGAGCTGTCCATTCAAAAGTCTATTCAGAAGTCTTTTCGCAAAAATCATATATATGCATTATGAATGTGTCTGTAGACTGTTATAAAGTTGCAAATAGACAGATGTCCATTCAAAAGTCTATTCAGAAGTCTTTTCGCAAAAAATCATATAAATGCATTATGAATGTGTCTGTAGACTGTTATAAAGTTGCAAATAGACAGATGTCCATTCAAAAGTCTATTCAGAAGACTATTCACAAAATCTTGTAAATGCGTCAATACTGATCCAGAAGTCTATTATAGATTTTCGAATAGAGAGCTGTCCATTCAAAAAACTATTCAGAAGTCTTTTCGCAAAAATCATATATATGCATTTTGAATGTGTCTGTAGACTGTTATAAAGTTGCAAATATAGATGTCCATTCAAAAGTCTATTCAGAAGTCTATTCGCAAAATCTGGTAAATGCGTCCATAATGATCCAGAAGTCTATTATAGATTTTCGAATAGAGAGCTGTCCATTCAAAAGTCTATTCAGAAGTCTTTTCGCAAAAATCATATATATGCATTATGAATGTGTCTGTAGACTGTTATAAAGTTGCAAATAGACAGATGTCCATTCAAAAGTCTATTCAGAAGTCTTTTCGCAAAAAATCATATGAATGCATTATGAATGTGTCTGTAGACTGTTATAAAGTTGCAAATGGACAGATGTCCATTCAAAAATCCTTTCAGAAGTCTTTTCGCAAAAATCATATATATGCATTATGAATGTGTCTGTAGACTGTTATAAAGTTGCAAATAGACAGATGTCCATTCAAAAGTCTATTCAGAAGTCTTTTCGCGAAAATCATAAATATGCATTATGAATGTGTCTGTAGACTGTTATAAAGTTGCAAATAGACAGATGTCCATTCAAAAGTCTATTCAGAAGTCTATTCGCAAAATCTGGTAAATGCGTCCATAATGATCCAGAAGTCTGTTATAGATTTTCGAATAGAGAGCTGTCCATTCAAAAGTCTTTTCAGAAGTCTTTTCGCAAAAATCATTTTTATGCATTATGAATGTGTCTGTAGACTGTTATAAAGTTGCAAATAGACAGATGTCCATTCAAAAGTCTATTCAGAAGTCTTTTCGCAAAAATCATATATATGCATTTTGAATGTGTCTGTAGACTGTTATAAAGTTGCAAATAGACAGATGTCCATTCAAAAGTCTATTCAGAAGTCTATTCACAAAATCTGGTAAATGCGTCCATAATGATCCAGAAGTCTATTATAGATTTTCGAATAGAGAGCTGTCCATTCAAAAGTCTATTCAGAAGTCTTTTCGCAAAAATCATATATATGCATTATGAATGTGTTTGTAGACTGTTATAAAGTTGCAAATAGACAGATGTCCATTCAAAACTCTTTTCAGAAGTCTATTCACAAAATCTGGTAAATGCGTCCATAATGATCCAGAAGTTTATTATAGATTTTCGAATAGAGAGCTGTCTATTCAAAAGACTTTTCGGAAGTCTATTCGTAACATCATATTAATATATGCTTTAAGAATTTGAATTTGTCTGAGGTCTATTATAAAGTAGCGAATAGACAGATGTCCATTCAAAAGTCTATTCAGAAGTCTATTCACAAAATCTGGTAAATGCGTCAATACTGATCCAGAAGTCTATTATAGATTTTCGAATAGAGAGCTGTCCATTCAAAAAACTATTCAGAAGTCTTTTCGCAAAAATCATATATATGCATTTTGAATGTGTCTGTAGACTGTTATAAAGTTGCAAATATAGATGTCCATTCAAAAGTCTATTCAGAAGTCTATTCGCAAAATCTGGTAAATGCGTCCATAATGATCCAGAAGTCTATTATAGATTTTCGAATAGAGAGCTGTCCATTCAAAAGTCTATTCAGAAGTCTTTTCGCAAAAATCATATATATGCATTATGAATGTGTCTGTAGACTGTTATAAAGTTGCAAATAGACAGATGTCCATTCAAAAGTCTATTCAGAAGTCTTTTCGCAAAAAATCATATGAATGCATTATGAATGTGTCTGTAGACTGTTATAAAGTTGCAAATGGACAGATGTCCATTCAAAAATCCTTTCAGAAGTCTTTTCGCAAAAATCATATATATGCATTATGAATGTGTCTGTAGACTGTTATAAAGTTGCAAATAGACAGATGTCCATTCAAAAGTCTATTCAGAAGTCTTTTCGCGAAAATCATAAATATGCATTATGAATGTGTCTGTAGACTGTTATAAAGTTGCAAATAGACAGATGTCCATTCAAAAGTCTATTCAGAAGTCTATTCGCAAAATCTGGTAAATGCGTCCATAATGATCCAGAAGTCTGTTATAGATTTTCGAATAGAGAGCTGTCCATTCAAAAGTCTTTTCAGAAGTCTTTTCGCAAAAATCATTTTTATGCATTATGAATGTGTCTGTAGACTGTTATAAAGTTGCAAATAGACAGATGTCCATTCAAAAGTCTATTCAGAAGTCTTTTCGCAAAAATCATATATATGCATTTTGAATGTGTCTGTAGACTGTTATAAAGTTGCAAATAGACAGATGTCCATTCAAAAGTCTATTCAGAAGTCTATTCACAAAATCTGGTAAATGCGTCCATAATGATCCAGAAGTCTATTATAGATTTTCGAATAGAGAGCTGTCCATTCAAAAGTCTATTCAGAAGTCTTTTCGCAAAAATCATATATATGCATTATGAATGTGTTTGTAGACTGTTATAAAGTTGCAAATAGACAGATGTCCATTCAAAACTCTTTTCAGAAGTCTATTCACAAAATCTGGTAAATGCGTCCATAATGATCCAGAAGTTTATTATAGATTTTCGAATAGAGAGCTGTCTATTCAAAAGACTTTTCGGAAGTCTATTCGTAACATCATATTAATATATGCTTTAAGAATTTGAATTTGTCTGAGGTCTATTATAAAGTAGCGAATAGACAGATGTCCATTCAAAAGTCTATTCAGAAGTCTATTCACAAAATCTGGTAAATGCGTCAATACTGATCCAGAAGTCTATTATAGATTTTCGAATAGAGAGCTGTCCATTCAAAAAACTATTCAGAAGTCTTTTCGCAAAAATCATATATATGCATTTTGAATGTGTCTGTAGACTGTTATAAAGTTGCAAATATAGATGTCCATTCAAAAGTCTATTCAGAAGTCTATTCGCAAAATCTGGTAAATGCGTCCATAATGATCCAGAAGTCTATTATAGATTTTCGAATAGAGAGCTGTCCATTCAAAAGTCTATTCAGAAGTCTTTTCGCAAAAATCATATATATGCATTATGAATGTGTCTGTAGACTGTTATAAAGTTGCAAATAGACAGATGTCCATTCAAAAGTCTATTCAGAAGTCTTTTCGCAAAAAATCATATGAATGCATTATGAATGTGTCTGTAGACTGTTATAAAGTTGCAAATGGACAGATGTCCATTCAAAAATCCTTTCAGAAGTATTTTCGCAAAAATCATATATATGCATTATGAATGTGTCTGTAGACTGTTATAAAGTTGCAAATAGACAGATGTCCATTCAAAAGTCTATTCAGAAGTCTTTTCGCGAAAATCATAAATATGCATTATGAATGTGTCTGTAGACTGTTATAAAGTTGCAAATAGACAGATGTCCATTCAAAAATCTATTCAGAAGTCTATTCGCATAATCTGGTAAATGCGTCCATAATGATCCAGAAGTCTGTTATAGATTTTCGAATAGAGAGCTGTCCATTCAAAAGTCTTTTCAGAAGTCTTTTCGCAAAAATCATTTTTATGCATTATGAATGTGTCTGTAGACTGTTATAAAGTTGCAAATAGACAGATGTCCATTCAAAAGTCTATTCAGAAGTCTTTTCGCAAAAATCATATATATGCATTTTGAATGTGTCTGTAGACTGTTATAAAGTTGCAAATAGACAGATGTCCATTCAAAAGTCTATTCAGAAGTCTATTCACAAAATCTGGTAAATGCGTCCATAATGATCCAGAAGTCTATTATAGATTTTCGAATAGAGAGCTGTCCATTCAAAAGTCTATTCAGAAGTCTTTTCGCAAAAATCATATATATGCATTATGAATGTGTTTGTAGACTGTTATAAAGTTGCAAATAGACAGATGTCCATTCAAAACTCTTTTCAGAAGTCTATTCACAAAATCTGGTAAATGCGTCCATAATGATCCAGAAGTTTATTATAGATTTTCGAATAGAGAGCTGTCTATTCAAAAGACTTTTCGGAAGTCTATTCGTAACATCATATTAATATATGCTTTAAGAATTTGAATTTGTCTGAGGTCTATTATAAAGTAGCGAATAGACAGATGTTCTTTCAAAAGTCTATTCGGAAGTCTATCCACAAAATCTGGTAAATGCGTTCAGAATGTGTCAGAAGTCTATTTTAGAGTTTCGAATAGAGAACTGTTCATTCAAAGTCTATTCAGAAGTTTATTTGCAAATTATTTTAATGCATTTAGGATGCGTCAGACATTTATTATAGAGTAGTCTATTCGCAAAACTATGTTTATGCATTCAGAATGTGTCAGATGAAATTGTGATAGACCTGCCATGTCTACTGAAGTTTGCGTGGTTTTGCCTGAACTAAGTAAGTTTTTTAACTCTCGTAAACATAAATGAATCTCCCGAATGTTTCCGCAATTTTAGATGAAGATCGAATTTGCCTTTTCATATCGTTGATTTCTTGCAGATTCTGTAAACCAAGTCGAGCCGGTAAAGCCTGGTTCAAACAAGATTACTGGAACCGTAGATTACACAAGTGCAATTGCAAATTCGGTAACCAGTGCTGGTTCTATTCGAGGACGCGCCATTGATTCAGACATGCTAATATTTCGAAGTTTGTAGGCAGAAAAACCTTTGAATTTCATATTAAATCGTAAACAAATTGTTATTATCCACAAGAAAAATAAGCGCTTAAACAAAACTACTAAGTCACCAATTTACATTTAAGTGATAAATTTATAAATTTATTGGAGTTAACGCCGTATCAACACAATTAAGGTCATTTCACGGCGTCTAGCGCACCTAACCTATCTTTCCTGGACCATTGTCTTTAACCAGTACTCACCTACCCTTCCACAAGGCCGGAAACTTCTCCATATTATCTAATCAATGGAGGAAAATCGACATTATTGTCAAATTTTCATTGAAGGGTATGACCTCCCCGGGTGGGATTCGAACCCGCACCCCCTCGGGCACGAGTATCCAAATCCCGGCGCGCTACCAACTGCGCTATCGACCCGGGTTTTAAGTGATAAAGCCTGTTTAAATGATTATTTTTGTTTTATAAGAAACACAATTTTACACCATTTTGTTAATTTTGTTGACGGTGCTACAGCGTGACGTCAATCTTGGTGTTTTCGCACAGGTTCGTGCTTGTAGTATATATAATGTAAATGTATTCGTAACCGAAAGGAAAAAGGTAGACTAAATCAATTAGAAGAATTTATCTCATGCCAGTAGTTGTCTCTGAAAGTCCGTTGGACTTTATTTTAAAACAAAATCAGCTACCGAAAGAAGACTTACTACCAGGAGAAAAATAGAAGTATTGCTTTAAATAGAAAAAAAATTAGACCTGAGTGCTTCAAAGAGCATGTCAATTCACTAACCCAGAAAATTATTCCGACACATTAAAAATGCATATGAATGATTTTGCATATAAAATTTCTGATAAATGATTTGAAAATGTTATTTTAACACTTTACAAAAAGTAACTTTATTAAAAGACTTTTGCTACATACTGAATAAAAGCTACTGTTTGCGAACAGACTTCAGAATTGGCATATGAATGGGTAGCTGTCTAATCGCAATCCTTTAATATACTTCTGACACAATCTACAAGCATTTACTTGATTTTGCAAAAAGACCTCTGAATAGACATATGAATGGACAGCTGTCTATTCGCAACTCTAAAATAAACATGTGACACATTCTAAATGCATAATAAGATTTTGCGAATAGACTTCTGAATAGACATTTGAATGGACAGCTGTCTATTCGCAACTCTATAATGGACTTCTGACACATCCTTAATGCATATAAAAGATTTTGCGAATAGACTTCTGAATAGACATTTGAATGGACAGCTGTCTATTCGCCACTTGATAATAGACTTGTGACACATTCTAAATGCATAAAAAAGATTTTGCGAAAAGACTTCTGAATAGACATTTGAATGAACAGCTGTCTATTCGCAACTCTATAATAAACTTGCGACATATTCTAAATGCATATACATGATTTTGTGAAAAGACTTCTAAATAGACATTTGAATGGACAGCTGTCTATTTGCAACTCAATAATGGACTTATGACACATTCTTTATGCAAATGAAGGATTTTGCGAATAGACTTCTGAATGGACATTTGGATGCACAGCTGTCTATTGGCAACTCAATAATAGACTTGTGACGCATTCTATATGCATATGAATGATTTTGCGAATGAACTTTTGAATATACTTTTTTTCGAAAAGACTTCTGAAAAGACTTCCGAATATACAGCTGTCTATTCACATCCCACGAATGAACCTCGGGGACAATCTGAATGCATAGCTATATTTTCGCAAAAAGACTTTAAAAAAAATGATCCAAATAGACTTATGAATGGACATCTGTCGCTTTGCATTCCGAGAATAGACATCTTGCACATTCAGATTGCATGACCATGTTATTGTGAATAAACTTCTGAATCGACTTTCGAATGGACATTTGTCTATTTAAGTATTCAAAGAAAGACTTTAAATCAGATTGATTGCTTTATGATTTTTTTCGAATAGACTTCTGAAAAGACCTCCGAATAAACAGCTGTCGATTCAAACCCCGCGAATGAATCTCAGGAACAATCTGAATGCATAGCTATATATTCGCAAAAAGACTTTTGAAAAGAGATCCGAATAGACTTTTGAATGGACATCTGTCGCTTTGCATTCCAGGAATAGACATCTTGCACATTTAGATTGCATTACTATGTTTTTGTGAATGAACTTCTGAAAAGACTTTTGAATGGACATTTGTCTCTTTGCGTATTCCACGAAAAGACTTTTAAATCTGTTTGATTGCATTATGATTTTTTGCGAATAGACTTCTGAAAAGACTTTTGAATTGACAGCTGTGTCTTCGCTACTGTATGATAGACTTCTGACTCATTCTAAACGCATTTACCAGATTTTGCGAAAAGACTTCTGAATAGTCTTTTGAATGAACATCTGTCTATTTGCAACTTTATAACAGTCTAAAGACACATTCATAATGCATATATTTGATTTTGCGAAAAGACTTCTGAATAGACTTTTGAATGGACAGCTCTCTATTCGAAAATCTATAATAGACTTCTGGATCATTATGGACGCATTTACCAGAATTTGCGAATAGACTTCTGAATAGACTTTTGAATGGACATCTGTCTATTTGCAACTTTATAACAGTCTACAGACTTATTCATAATGCATATATATATGATTTTTGCGAAAAGACTACTGAATAGACTTTTGAATGGACATCTGTCTATTTGCAACTTTATGACAGTCTACAGACACATTCATAATGCATATATTTGATTTTGCGAATAAACTTCTGAAAAGACTTTTGAATGGACAGCTCTCTTTTGGAAACTCTATAATAGACTTCTAACACATTCTGAACGCATTTACCGATTTTTTCGAATAGACTTCTGAATAGACTTTGAATGGACATCTTTCTATTCGCTACTTTATATCAGAATTCAGCCACATTCTAAATGCATATGCATATGATGTTGCGAATAGACTTCTGAATAGACATTTGAATGGACAGCAGTGTATTCGCTACTGTTTGTAAGTTCTGACTCATTCTGAACGCATTTTTCAAATTTTGCGAATAGACTTCTGAATAGACTTTTGAATGGACTTTTGAATGGACATCTGTCTATTTGTAACTTTATAACAGTCTACAGACACATTCATAATGCATATATTTGGTTTTGCGAAAAGACTTCTGAATAGACTTTTGAATGGACAGCTCTCTATTCGAAAATCTATAATAGACTTCTGGATCATTATGGACGCATTTACCAGATTTTGCGAATAGACTTCTGAATAGACTTTTGAATGGACATCTGTCTATTTGCAACTTATAACAGTCTACAGACACATTCATAATGCATATATATGATTTTTGCGAAAAGACTTCTGAATAGACTTTTGAATGGACATCTGTCTATTTGCAACTTTATAACAGTCTACAGACACATTCATAATGCATATATATGATTTTTGCGAAAAGACTTCTGAATAGACTTTTGAATGGACAGCTTTCTATTCGAAAATCTATAATAGACTTCTGGATCATTATGGACGCATTTACCAGATTTTGTGAATAGACTTCTGAATAGACATTTGAATGGGCA
This sequence comes from Mactra quadrangularis, assembly GCA_025267735.1. Taxonomy (NCBI): domain Eukaryota; kingdom Metazoa; phylum Mollusca; class Bivalvia; order Venerida; family Mactridae; genus Mactra; species Mactra quadrangularis. The sequence goes on along the minus strand of CM046295.1, from coordinate 27,374,397 downwards.
TCTGTCTATTTGCAACTTTATAACAGTCTACAGACACATTCATAATGCATATATATGATTTTTGCGAAAAGACTTTTGAATAGTTTTTTGAATGGACATCTGTCTATTTGCAACTTTATAACAGTCTACAAACACATTCATAATGCATATATATGATTTTTGCGAAAAGACTTCTGAATAGACTTTTGAATGGACAGCTCTCTATTCGAAAATCTATAATAGACTTCTGGATTATTATGGACGCATTTACCAGATTTTGCGAATAGACTTCTGAATAGACTTTTGAATGGACATCTGTCCATTTGCAACTTATAACAGTCTACCGTCACATTCATATTGCATATATATGATTTTTGCGAAAAGACTTCTGAATAGACTTTTGAATGGACATCTGTCTATTTGCAACTTTTAACAGTCTACAGACACATTCATAATGCATATATTTGATTTTGCGAAAAGACTTCTGAATAGACTTTTGAATGGACAGCTCTCTATACGAAAATCTATAATAGACTTCTGGATCATTATGGACGCATTTACCAGATTTTGCGAATAAACTTCTGAAAAGACTTTTGAATGGACAGCTCTCTTTTGGAAACTCTATAATAGACTTCTAACACATTCTGAACGCATTTACCGATTTTTTCGAATAGACTTCTGAATAGACTTTGAATGGACATTTTTCTATTCGCTACTTTATATCAGAATTCAGCCACATTCTAAATGCATATGCATATGATGTTGCGAATAGACTTCTGAATAGACATTTGAATGGACAGCAGTGTATTCGCTACTGTTTGTAAGTTCTGACTCATTCTGAACGCATTTTACAAATTTTGCGAATAGACTTCTGAATAGACTTTTGAATGGACAGCTCTCTATTTGTAAATCTAAAATAGACTTCTGACTCATTCCAATCGCATTCACCAGCTTTTCAAATAGACTTTTGAATAGACATTTGAATGGATATCTGTCAATTCCAAACTTAATAATAGACTTCAGACACAGTCTTAAAGCACATATATGATTTTGTGAATAGATATCCGAATAGACTTTTGAATGGACATTTGTCCCTGGCATTTTGGGAATAGACATCTTGCTCATTCAGATTGCATCACTATGTTTTTGCGAATAAACTTCTGAATAGACTTTTGAATGGACTTTTGTCTCTTTGCGTATTCCACGAGAAGACTTTTAAATCTGTTTGATTGCATTACTGGCTTTTTTCGAAAAGACTTCGGAATAGACTTTTGAATGAACATTTGTCTATTTATGTATTCTATGAAAAGACTTTTAAATGTGTTTGATTGCACTAGTGACTTTTTTCGAATAGACTTCTGAATAGATTTCCGAATAGACAGCTGTCTTTTCGGCATTTTGTGTACAGATTTTTGTACAGATTTTTGAACTTACCTATATCTATGTATACAGTTAATGCGAATAGATTTCTGCATGAATAGACTTCTCAACACATAGCTGTCTATTGAGCGAATAGACTTTTGAATAGAGAATAGACAATAGATAGCTAACTTCACAGACCTGTTTAATGATATAAAGTAAAATATACTAAAACATTTATTTGGAAAAAATAAAAGCAGTTATTAAACTTGACTTACAACCAATTTTGCCAAAACCTCATTCATCACTTGCTTGTGTCGAAATTGTACATTGGTAGCACTCTTCACTTCGCTTCGAACTCAAATATTTCTTAGCACAGTATGCAAAGTCATAATAATTTGATCAATACAAAAACGGATATCATTTCCACTCGAAATCTTTAAATACATCCAAATTGTTCATTTTATAGCATAAAAATGTTCCTTCTCTGTTCCACTAAACCTGTTTGAATCATGCGCCAAAATCTGAGTCATTCAGTTTGTTAACAAGTTTACACTTAAAATACTATCGCTTTAGTGAGAGAAAATGCCGACCAGTCCAGGTTCCATCACATGTTTATAAACTCTAAACAATTTAGAGACTAGCTTCAGAGACTATGATAGAATCAGCAAAAACAGTTTCTTGTAGTAAGATTGAAGTCTGTACTTTGTATAAAAATTATTTTCCATGTAATAAAGTCATGTATCAACCAAGTATTTAAAGCATATGAGTGTGTCTCACTCTCTAAGAGATCACTTAAAGCTAATATGTAAATGCTGTTTCATAAAAACTTGCTGATTGTTGTGCTAAGTCTACAATTGTTAGTATAGAGTTAAAGTTTGTACTGATTGTACATGTACAACCAATTGAACTTGCATCTGCCAACTTGTTAATACATTATAATTATTATAAAATATTCTCATTAAATAAAGCTTTATTACTGGGCAAGAGAAAATGTATAAGTCCTAACTCTCCATGCTTTCTAGTGATCTTTTCCACGGTTTCCAGCCTAGCATGGATAAAATATGTTTTTCATGGAGAAAGTGCCATGCTACCGTGAAAAATAACGATGTTTTGAGTTCTAGATTACATCTGTTACTAGTGCTTAATATAGTTAGTGAAGAGCAGCTATACCAAGTTAGAACTGTATAACATTGAATGTACATCAGAATTCTGTCTGAAAGTTATGACTTTAGAATGTAGCTTATTAATTATATATGTTTGACTAAATGCATTTACTTTCTAAAATCAAGTTGTCATAATTATGCATATTCTGTTAATTCTTGTGTGGAATTGTGTTTTATACATATGAGTGTTTTGTTAGATTATGATACAGGTAACTTTTATATACTTATTCATTTAATATAACCCATTGACTGTGAATTCTTTATATACATGTTCATTAAATCGTAAAGGTCTATATTGGTTTAGTTTTCAATTGACTAAGTTAGTATTTTAGTTGATATATATCGATAAGAATCAAATATGTAAACCTAAATCGTCTAAATAGTTATAAGAAAGCCCTGAATTCTTAGATTTTGAAATAAAAAAATGTCTGTTTTACACATATGATTTTATAAGTAATTTAGAAAACAGAAATTCACCAACAATCACTGAGGCTGACAGAATAAGTCGATTACACGTAAGCACACCACTCACTTCAGCATTTGTAAATATCTTCACACCAACAAGTTACTGACAACATCTCTCATTCAGTGTTATTTTGTATATGGTTCTGCAGTATGGTACAATTGTTTGTCTCGGGAATAAGTTACAGGTCACTCAGAACAAAATGATAAGATTTTTGTTTGAACTGGATGCAAGGACTCACCTTGACTAGAATCATTTTGTTAAACTCAACTGGTTACCCGTATCAAAAACACATTATCTTAGGTCATGTATTTAAGATTCAAAGATAGCACCAGGTTAAATTGTAGATAACTATATCTTGATATGTTGGTATTGTACATAAAATTTGCCATTCGGCAGAAACTATATTATGTTTGCTTAGTATTTTTGCGGTGTGTTTTACTATGTATGTGATCAAATGATATAAAATTGTGTATACATGTGTTGTTAAAATGATATCAATAGTTGTTTTTGTTAAATAAAAAACAGAATTGGTGTGTATTTTTCTAACTTACATGGACACATAAATCATTTTGCTTCAACCTCAATTCACCAATGGGTAACATAAAACGTTTTAGCCGGAGCTACTGAAGTAATGTTGGGTTTTTTAACTTACTGTAATTATTTAAGTAAATTAAAGATAAACGGAATATTATTTAGATTATTGTTTAATTAGAGTTAACGACTTTGGATATACTTCAATTTGATAATCACTTATACATTGTAAATGGTGGTATTCTTTGATGTATGTATTCTTCTAAAGTTTTTTTTCTCATGTATAGTTATTTCTACAATTCAAAACATTGACCACTTATCTGTAAGTTATCATCTGTATTCAATTGGATATATAATACATACATTAAACACATATTGGTATAATTAGTTTTTTAGACATTCTACATATATGTATGTACTACTTTGTATTATTTTCATGTTGGATTTTGGTGATAAAATTGTTGTTTATTTTGCTCCATTAGAATATTTTTATCTGTATAGTCCACGTACTTTGTGTGTGTTAAAATTGAACTTGAGACAAAGGTAAAGTTGATAAGTTCTGTAAAATCAAGGTCAGCATATATTTTAATCATTTTATTGTTGTATACCCCATCATTATATGAATAATTAAACGTGCCGGGGTTTAATACACATAAAACTACAGTTAGAAACCAAAAGTTACCTTGAAATTCATGTTTACATTTTCTGTATTCTATGTTTCCTGATTGGTGAGTGTGATGCATGTCTCTAGCCATAAAGCACACAATGACTAGTGTTCTTAACAACTTACAGAACACATTAGCATATATATGTAGGTTATGAACTAGGATTCAGGGCTCAAACTAATGTTTGTTATCCAGTATGTTTCGTATCCAGTTTTCGCGACCTTCGCATATTGTGATCCTCTGTATCCCTTTTAATATGTTTCCTTTGATGTTCCTAATCCTAGATGTGCATTATTTAATGCCTTACACTTTTGCTAAATGTTAATGTTTAAATCCAGTTATAACGCGAGATTTTATCCATTTTGTTACGAGCAAATTTTGTCTTAAGTCAGCGTTCCTGTTATTTTTACATTGAACTCTGGGAATTTATCCCTACCGCTGTACAGTCTTACGGAGCTTTGTTTCCGAATAAAATATTGTTTAATGGCCACATTAAGGTATTATAGTCATTGATTTAACTGTATTTTGTTGTTAAAATGTAATGTTAAGTTATTTTAGTCATTGGTCATGTACAAATAGATGTCGACTTAGATATTTCATGGTTGGATGAGCCGCCCCAAAAGCGCCCATTTTTTGTCGGAATCAACCAAAAAGCACCAATTTGTTGGGCGGATTTTGGTTGAGATGGGCAATGGGTGGAATCAACCAAAAAGCATCCACTTTTTTGGCGGAATCAACCAAAAAGCACTCTCGTTTGGGCGGTGGGTGGAAATTTAGTATAAAAATCCCAGAAAATTGTTCGTAAAGCTCATTCCATCACGGTGACCTGGTGGTTAGGTTATTGTACAAGTTCAACAATATTTATTTGTAAGATGCTTTTCTGAGCTTCAAGCTTTCTTATAAATTTCACCTTTATAGTATACATGTAGTATTAATAAGTTGTGTATATCTAGTATAATTTTTAACCTTAAATAAAACGTTCGAGTTTAAACTTTATGAACGAGTTGACAATTTGTTCACCCTTGTGTAACTGGTACTTTGACTGTTGTGACGGGAAGGTCGAGTGAACAACCTTCGTTCACGCTACCAAAGGTACTCCAGACCTGCTTTGGAAGAACCACTCAAAAGGCCTCTCAATAGGGCTGTAACGATTCACCGATGCATCGTGAGATCGTAATCGCGACTGTCCGATACGGGTGTATCGAATCGCGTCCTAAAAAATCGCGATTCAGAGGGCCTTTAAGTTTACAAGGAATCAGTCAAAACAAAATATACTATATACATTTGTATCTATAGCATTTAAATTGCAATTGCAATATTTACTAAGTGTTCAATCTAGAGCGCGCCATTGGCCCCTCATGAATTCAAATGGCGCAATATCAATCGTCTATTTGGCCCTTCGGGCGCACTCGTCAAAAATATGGCTATATCGCGAATTTGACAACTTTTCGTATATTCTATGCCATTTGGTTTCGTTACATCCATTTTGCTAAATTAACGGGTACCTCAGTCTTCGAATCTAGCTACCGAGCCGAAGACCGAGTCCGCCTAAAACGCCGACGGTTCGTAAAAAAGATACGGATCGCAAGACCGAATGTCTGGTAGCAATTTCAATAAAAATATTACTAAAAATGGGTAATTGAACAGTAAAATCAATAGTGCTACATATATGACGGCTCGATAAAATTGATTACGTAATCAAACGGTTGCAATTAACAAACACGCGACAAACTTTGGTGATTATTGATTAATGAAGATAACACTTTCTTTTATGTTTGCTGATAAGCTGATAATTGTTATTAATTATTAGCGTGTTGTGTGGCAGTTTAAATAGACATAATTAGTTGATTTTTAAATGAACTAATTCGTTAAATTCCACTAGAAAAAAACAACTTTGTCATTTTTTTACAACAAATAAAGTTATTTGTATTTTATCATTCATAATATGGTATTCCATTTCGAAAAAATAAAATTCCTCCAATCATTATTTCGTTATGTCATACATCTTCGCGACCCACGCTATCGCTTTTTTTTAATTTTATGATTGTCTGATAAAAATATCATAATTTGTCTATGCATTCATACCAAATTTACAATTTACATCGTATCGCGATTAATATCGTAATCGCAAGGCATATATCGCGGCACGATTCGTATCGCGACCTTGGCCACGATACGCAGCCCTACCTCTCAACCCAAGTACAAACAAGTTCACCTCGGAGAAACATTCCTTGACGTATATAGACTTAGGCTGTATAGATCTATACACTGTACGTATAGTCCAACATAATTAACCTGAGCTTGACCTTTATGCAAGAATATATTTAACTCAATATTTACTGTCTTTTTTGTCTTCGTTTGTAAATCGCGCTTTATCGGAAGTTTTCGAAAAAATACACGTACTGAACAATTAATTTTGTTTTCATAAGAATAAATATACTGAACCAAAAAGGAAACTTTCGCCAAGTTTGATTGTAGATATGTTAGTACAGTTTCAATCCTTTTGGCTGAAAGCTTACATTTTTGTAAAATAATGTATTGTGGTTCTTTAAAAATCGTCATTTTGCAGGAAAGGATCAGATTGATTGTTGAATTTTAAATTAAAATGAGGTAGGGGTCATTTCTAAAGTTAACAATCAGTAGCGTGTGTGGCCGCCGTGGGCGATGCTGACTGCCTGACAGCGACGTCGCACAAGTTTGTTAATGTCAGCCTGTGGAATATTATTCCATTCTTCAAGCAATGCAGCTCGAAGGTCGTTGGTGTTGTTTGGAGGGTTCGGACGTCGACGTACACGTCTATCCAGATTATCCCAAAGATGTTCAATATTGGGTTCAAATCCGGACTTTTTGAGTGCCAGTCGTCGATGAAATCAATGTTATGATTTTGTAAATACTGTATCATTGACACGAGCAACAGTTTTACAAGCTACTACATGTATATATGTGTGTACATCTAAGTGGTACCCTTGAACCATTGGCACATACTTTGCGAAAGTTTCTTTTTTGGTTCAGTATACTTTATATCTGTGCCATAATATTGCTGACTTACTTGGTTACCCAAAATCTAATGTGTTCAAAATTAAAAGTGCAATAACGTGCCACTTTTGATAAATTGAATTATAGTCACATCGGTCGTTATAAACACGTGTATAACCGTTTACATGCATACGGAAACTCACGATTTAATGTAAGTGGAGTGTGTAATTAGTATAATTAGGTAGTTTAAGCTCAGGTCAATTCTGTTGGACTTATAATAAAGATTAACATTACTGTCAAAATATTTATTTATTCGTTATTTTCTGTGCAAGTTTCCTTTTATTCTAGCGAACAATTTCAGAATACATATACAGATATGGAATGCACTAATATTACTCTATATGCACTGAGGCTTACATTTTTTATATCTGTGGCTGAATTTACATATACGAACAAACAAACAAGTGGGCTATATAATCAAAACTTGGGCGCCCATTTCGTGTGTATTAAAAACTTATTCATTACACATCTTTGCGGAAGTCAGGAGCTAATCATAAAGAACGCGTGTACATACGCGAACTGAACTTTTATCTAAAGATTGCAAGATTTCGATAAAATGGATGGTATATTTATGCGTTTTTGGATTTTCACGAGAAGTCCGCGGTCAGGTTGTTCTAACTCAGAACACCCTTGCACAAAGTTAATACTCTTTACATAACTTAATATTAAAGAATATTAACTTTCTGCAAGGGTTTTCTGAGTTAGAACAACCTGACCGCGGACTTCTCGTGAAAATCCGAAAACGCAAAGCGTTTGAGGATTTTGAGAAGTCCAAGGCCAGGTTGTTTTAACACAGAAAACCCGTAGCACGAGGTAAAACCCGGGCGACGGGCGACCGCTTTCGTTAACACTTTCTGCCATTTGTTGTCAGATCTTTATGAAACATTTTACAATAATAACATACCATGTGATAAACAGAATTAGAAAATAACCACAACTGTACCTTGCTTTATCATGGATTTTTTTCCCTTTGCAATAGTTGCGTTAATGTTTTTAATATGCCAGATGTCTCTGTCATTTATGGTCAGGTCTTGATGAAAATCTGGCTTTAATGTGGTTTCCATATTACATCTTACGTTAAGAATTACCAATTATTTCATATTTGATTTTATCGCGTATAGACAGAAGATATTTGTGAGGAAAATACAATTTAAAAGCTAAATATCTGACATTTCATTCAAACATATCTCCAATACGGTGTAAATTTACATTTAAAATTACTTTTAATTGTTAAAAATACTTTCTACCTCAAATAATTAATTATATATACCGCGGGTCGAGTCGTCCACATGTTAAGTTGACCCTACCTGCAGGTTCACATGTCCCTACCTGCGGGCCAAGTTGTCCCTACCTGTGAGTTGAATTGTCCCTACCAGCAGGTTAAGTTGTCCCTACCTGTGGGTTAAGTTGTCCCTACTTGCGGGTTCAGTTTCCCTACCTGCGGGTTGAGTTGTCCCTACCAGCGTGTTGCGTTGTCCTTACCTGGGGGTTCAGTTGTCCCTACCAGCGGGTTGCGTTGTCCCTACCAGCGGGTTGAGTTGTCCCTACCTGCGGGTTGAGTTGTCCCTACCTGTGGGTTAAGTTGTCCCTATCTGTAGGATAAGCTGTCCCTACCAACTGGTTGAGTTGTCCCTACCTGCGGGTTGAGTTGTCCCTACCTGCGGGTTAAGTTGTCTCTACCTGTGGGATAAGTTGTCCCTACCAGCTGGTTGAGTTGTCCCTACCAGCGGATTGAGTTGTCCCTACCTGCGGGTTAAGTTGTCCCTACCTGTGGGATAAGTTGTCCCTACCAACTGCTTGAGTTGTCCCTACCAGCGGATTGAGTTGTCTTCAGCTTGAGTTTTCTCCGTTTCAACAAATTTAAATTGAGATAGACTACATTTTAACTTGAACTCCTATCATTTACTGTACGCCATTCCTTACTCTCACTGTGGCAATACCACGTGACTATGACATCACCCATGCTATGGTTGCTAGAAGAAAACAGTAAAAATCAGTCTCGAATGAAAGTGAAAAAGTGCAGTATGTCTTTTATTCTTGTAAGATTGACATGATACCTTTTCGAGGCTAAGCAGAAAAGTGTATACCATCTGAGCACTGTTCATCACCTCTTCCAAGCCAATTATATATTTTTCTTACACCCTGGTGGATTTTTTCTGGTTTTTTTCTTGAAACAGTAGCATTGTTGATGCCATAGTCACGTGGTATTGCAACAGTGATCATATACCCTCCCCTAAAAAAACCGTTTGGGGTATGAAGGGTAGGTCGGTTATTCGGTCGGTCGTTGGTTTTTGTGTCCATTAACATCCTCAGCACTTTTCCATATACCTTATAAATGGAGGGAAAACGACATTATTGTCAAACTTGCAAAAAATGGCATAACCTTCCTGTGTTGGATTCGAACCCGTTCCTCCTTTGGGACGCCATATGCGAGATATCGGCTGGCTACCAAATATCTCCCTACTTCTCCCGTATGAGCCTTGAGCGCCCAATTTAGCGGGTTATCCGGTGTTGGGAAGATGGGTTAGGTGCACCGAATACCATTAAATAACCTAAATTGTGTTGCCACGGCGTTAAACCCTGTATAGATAAGTAAATTAAGCATATAGCATTTTTTTGACGTACATTCACAGTGGAAATTAAACACTGTAATATAATTGTATTTTGTCAAAAATTACTTAAAATATTTAATAAAGGGTGTGTAACTCGGATTGATGTAACATAAAGCAATTTAAACTTAATGAAGTTATCTCTCTTTGATGCATTGAACAAGACTAAGTACATGTTTGTCTGGTTCCCAGTCTTGCTTTGACAGGTACAAGTACGTCAGACAAAGCATGATAATGGCGGAGTCCGATGTAATGAATTAGGTATTAAATAATCATGTTTCCAAATGAATATTTTCACTACACAGGCTTAAATCGAAGAATCATTGTTAAAGAATTACAGTGGATACTTGAAAATAGCATGTTCGATTATCCCGAACGTTTCGTAACGTTCCGTAACGTTATGGTTAGAACAACTCTATCCAAAAGCAACTGTACCTGTTGCAACTAAATCCCTAACTACGGGTTGAGTTGACCAAACTTTGAGGTTAGTTATTCACAAGTAACGTTGTTCCGTACCCGTAACGTTTCCGATAACATTCGTGACTGAACACGCTGCATTTTCAGTTGTTCGGTTACATTCATGCTAACTTAAGTATCCGAAATTCTAACGAGACAAATCCATATTGTGTTCACTTTGAGAGACAGTTTTTGGTTAAGCGTTTGCTAAATATACGAACAATCAGAACAATCGACTTCGAATGATTTACTTTGTACCGAAATACTACTGAAATTTTTAATGTTAGCAAATGATCATGCAAAATTTAGAAAACGGTAACTAAAATTGTGTTACCTGAATAATAAATAAGGGTGTAGCCATGACCGTGCTTTGCCTGATCCGATAACGATGGTGGTAAGGGGCAGGTATTCCAGACTTAAGTACATATATGAAGGTGACGTATAGACAAACTGAATTGAAATTTAATCAACGTATTTTGCACATTTTTAAAAATCTTACAAAAAATATCGTCATTCATTATCCTAATTTTGCAGTTCTAAGTCAGAAGGATAATAAACATAAATGTGATATGGTATCTAAAGTGTATACAATATCCACATCATTAAAAAATATTTGGAATTTACTTGCCAAAAATAATTATTAATGATTCTTGCTTTTGACTTACGATGATTTGTATCGTAAGAATTTTTGTTATTTTTGTTAAAAGGGTGTGATTAAGTTATAGACAATTTACAAAAAAAACAAAGAATGCTAAATATAATGTTGAATACACGAAAGTTCAAAGGTATGATTTTTGGTTTTTTAAAACAGCATAACATTGTTTTATACTGAGCTTAACGTCTTGTCAACACAAATTAGATTATACACAGCGGTCATAGCACCTAACTTAGTTTTTCTAGACCCTTGTCTATAACCAGTACTTGCCTTCCCTTCCACAAGGCCGGAAACTTTTCCATTCACCTTATTGTTTTTACGAAATATTTATTCGTTCTTGTGAAATTATTATTAGAAAAAAACCAATTATACATTTGTATTTAAAAAAAGAACTGATTTTCAATTATCATTTCGTAAAAATGAAATATTTTGTAAAAACGACATGATATAATGTTTGAACGAAACAATTGCGAAAAATAAAAGACATTTCAAAATGTCACTTAAAGGTCTCCGTAATGTTGCTTTTAACATAATAATTATGATAATTACAATGTTAATTTGAGAACACTGGACTACAAACGTTTCTTTACATATGTTTATTTCCATATTTTCACATATTTTAACTGAAAACATATTGCAGAACATTTTGTTAAGTATTTTTATTTAGCACAACGCTGAAGCGTTGCGCTATGTATGAATTCAGTTTTGAAAATGACGCTTCATGCGGAAATTTTCGGCTGTTACTGCCTAATTACTGTCTAACTTTTCTCATTGGGGCCGCCATTGAAGTCAGCAAAGGTTAGACTAAAAAGCGTACGTACTTTATGTGGCAAGACGGCTAGACAAGAAATTTTAAGTTAATGAATTTATTTATCTGACGTGTTTTGTAAACATTTCATTTGTTTTGTTTAGCATTAATAAATGATTTTAAATAGGAATTTCTCCAAGAATTTAATAGCTTCTTTTCTAAACTGTGGTCTAAACTAACACGTATGCTCGACTTTCACGGTCTTCGACGTCTATTTATAGAAAGCATGCTCGTGATCATTTTTGGACGGTCTTAGCCGCTGGCGAAAACGCTGATACCATAAACAAAGAAAGATTATTAGACCATCACTCATTATAATCCTGTTAAATATTTTGTACATTTTTATAGGTGTTTATGTTTTAGTAATCATACCTAATTGCTTTAATTAGCGGTTAATAAGCCATATTTGTTATAAAAATAATGTCTCAATTAAAGAGAATTACAAGCTTAAGCAGTATTTTCATGTTATTAATTTTTACCCTCATTAATTGCTTTGCATCAACATTTTCTTGTTAATTTATGATTTTGATTGAAATGTACATACATGTACATGTATATCACAGTGCACCATTGTATCTGTGTTCTTTACTTCAGGGTGACACACTTGTATTTTAATCAATCATATAATAGTTAAAATATAAGAAACAAAAAATTAGAACAAAGAATTTATAAAGCTACAAATGAAGTTTAATACGTAAGTAAGATCATGTGACAGAATTTACTATTTGACCATAATAACACATTCCAAAGTTATCTAATAATACAAAACATAACCAAATTACACAAAGGAAAAAAATAAGTTACACTTAACAACATTTCTAAGTATACGCCTATATATTTGGACATAACTGGGTTGATACGTAAGCTATTGATGTAACATTTGTTGAAAATGTTTATCAAGTAGTATTCCATTTATTAGCAAAACAAAAAAAAATTGAAATATAACTGACTTCTCATAGGCAGTAACAATATTGGCACCAACACAGTAAAAAAATCACATAAATAACGCGTATGGCCTCCTTCAGCTCGTATAACTGCAAGACACTTTGCTCGCATTGAGATTATGTAGTTTTGAATTATATCCCAGGGTATCATAGCCCATTCTCGTCGTCATGACATCTACTCAGTCTGAGCAGGTCTTAATCACTTCCGGTTTGCTCAAACTTGCTTAAATGTTTCATCACAGCCAATGGGATATGCTTGAAAGTAAGGGCAACTTGAAGAATGGTTTCACTTGGTCACGATTGTGGCAAGTTTCTGCATCGCAGCTGCGCTTAGAATGTCTCAGCGATAAATATGATGCAAGCAAGACATAAGATAGCAATTCCATTAAATTAACCTCTCGTACAGATGAGCCAGCATGTATCATTCCGATACCCGGGCCTCTTTCTTCCAAGCTCATTCGTTTCATATTGCGAAGTTTAAAATGTTTTTTTCGAAGTGTAAACCGTTTAGCTGATAAAAGTTCAAAGCATGACATGCATGTGTATCATGAAAATCAGTAAGCACATGGTGGATATTGGCGTATTTAGTGTCATATAAAAGATGTAATATCCCATAATTGACACACGAAATTTCGTTTAAATATTTATACAACTGTTGAAATTATCTCCAGGGCAAATGTGTATACTTAGAAAAATTGTTAAATGTATAATATGCTAAATAACAATAAGTATAAAGTAGAGGCAAAATACTTAAACTTAGTCTAAAATATGGTACTACACAAATTAGCTAAGTACATGTATAACAAAAACGTAACAAGATAACACTACACTATTATAAACATAAGATATACAAAAAATATGACACTCTATATTAAATAAAAACAAACCTGCAGCTACCTAATTCTTAACGTACTGTAAGTATTAATATACAATATAAATGTATCTAATCTTAGAAAAAACTTTATGACAGATGTATACAATATATTTAAAAAAGAGTTCAAAATTGCTGCTAACTAACTTTATATAAATGAATCCATTTCTTTATCAATAAGTTTAATTTAATTAAACAATTATCTACGTAATATTCCGTTTATCTTTCTTTAATTTACTTAAATAATTACAGTAAGTTAAAAAACCCAACATTACTTCAGTAGCTCCGGCTAAAAGGTTTTATTTTACACATTGTTGTTTTGAGGTTGTTAAAGCAAAACGATTTATGTTTCCATGACTGTTAGAAATCGAAATACACACCAATTCTGTTTTTTTATTTAACAAAAACATCAATTGATACCATTTTAACAACACATGTATACACAATTTTATATCCTTTTATTACACGCATAGTAAAACACCGCAAAAATACTAAGCACACATAATATAGTTTCTACCGAATGGCAAATTTTATGTACAAACAACATATCAAGATTAGTTACAGTTTTATTATATTAACCTGTCACAGCTTAAATAATTACACGGTCATTGAATCTGTTATTTTAACCCTTTTCGAACTTGTAATACCCCCATATTCTAAATCGCCGCAAAGTATTAGTGGATTAGTATGGATTGGTGACTCAATGATTAAAACGAGGTTAACTAAGAACACATGCAGTGACTATTCAAGTTGTGACAGGTTAATGTAACATAACTATATCTACAATTTAACATACATGAAAACAAAACATTACTGTCCACTACATGTACTTGTAAATAATTATAATTTAATGACTTGCAAATAATATAACACAATTTGTTTGGTGATAACATCATATTAAGCAAGTAGAGAAGGTGGAATTGAAACTAAAATTAAACTTTTTTATTTGATTAAATGCCTATTTTTATATAACATATTAAATAGCGCTGTACAAAAAGATAAATGATAAAATTATATAAAAGTAAAACCCCTTCACCATAAATACATAATGTATATACAATAACACAACATATACAAAATTTATTACACATGATGTTATACGGTGTGTTAGTGAATTTTGTGTTTTTTATTGAGTTTTTATAATTAATATTTTTTCGACATACATCATTCTAAGTTCATGCTTCGGCTTAATTTTTTATGTGTTTTAATTTATTTGATATTAAAAGTTGATTGCCAAATTAATTTATAACCACAATGCTAATATATTTATTATCGAAATACTCCCGAAAGTTGGCTGTCTTAAAGAAACATTCCTATCTACTAATGATAAAATATCAATAGGACTAAGCTCTTTACAGTAAAATATGTACAGACACCATGAGAGCATCAGGAGGTTCTAAAATTGCGGTTGCAAATTGTGCCCTCAACGACAAATTCAGTTACAAACTAATTTGCAAGTTTAGCTTTTGAAGTAACTTTGCACATACAATACATATTACAGTATGCCCCTTATATCTTCCTCCAAACTTATCTATTTCTGTTGAAGGCTTAGAAAATTTAACTAAACAACCCCCATAACCATTATTTTTACTTCTCGATTTTAATGCCCATAATCCAGTTGGTAGCACGCATGTCTACTGATCGAGGGGTCATGGGTTCGATTCCCGGGCAAGGCATACTTTCGTAGAGTTTGGTCATGAAATTATTTCTACGGCCATTCTCCCTTCTCCCATTGATTTTTAATTTTGTTGGGCAGTTGTCGGTCACTGACGAAAGTATGTGCTAAGTAGTTGGTTAACAGCTTAATACAAACATTTAGGCTTTCCAGGAGTGAATAGGTTGACTGACCGCCGTTATATGACCTACAAAATATGTTGCTACATTGTTAAACCCAACAAAACGAACAAACAAAACCAATATGGGTAAGTACATCTACAATTAATAATAAAGACAGAATTACAGAAAAATTATTGATAATGTACAACTTTTAAATGACAAGTCGCCAACTTATTTCTGGAAGCTTTTTTTGCATAGACCTTACATTATCACATCCATCATTACACTTACATTCTACTAGGTCAGTGCTAGACGAACAATATGGCAGTGACCATTTTTCATTGTTGTTAACTTCAAACGACTCTGTTCCAGTAAATAACCGCTCTTATTACAAATTTTCTACAGCGAACTGGGAACAAATCCTAGATCTAATATAAAACTAAACATTATCTTAAAATAGTACTAAATCAAGTAAAATACTCTCGTCAAGTTTTGAATGTAAATCATAAAACTATAGAAAAAATATCCTATTTAAGATATATGCATGAATACAACACCTAACAATGAGTAAATGCGCCCTAAGAAAATAGTGCAGTAGAAAAATATGAATACTATTAAACGCAGATAAATGGAAAAAAATAATTCAAACAGATATTCAAAATTATGATATTGAATGTTTCTTCACATTAATCAATTATTATTCACACTGTGAACGGAAAATAGTTATTTTGTATTATTGTGCATTATTATCTGCCACACGTTTGTGAATAATAATTTATTAATGTGAAGATGTTTACATATTTACATATGCTGAAGTAAATGGTGTGCTTACGTGTAATCGACTTATTCTGTCAGTCTTCGTGATTGTTTGGGAATTTCTGTTCGCTAAATTGCTTATAAAAGATAAAGGGTACCTCTTCAGTCTCACATATGGCAATTTTCAGACCCCATCAGAGCGCAGAATCTTTTATAGTAATATAAAGACATATCTATTAGGCACTAATTTCCAAAAGATCTTGGATGGAACATGTAAAACAAAAAAGTTAAGAACGGTTGAATAGATGTACCCTAGGGGCCTACGGACTCTACATGGTAATTCATATCACCACACGAAAAATTAGAAAGATATATATTTCTTGTAAGTAATTAGTTATTTCGTTTGATAAACATGTACTTTAAAATTTGGAAGAAAATTTACGCCCACTCTCTCATTGTCTGCAACATTAACCAAGGTAAAAAGTGCAAATACCCCAAAATACACAGGAAATGTAAAGTTTCAATTTACATATAGATGAGAAAAAAGAAACAAAACTGATTTTTTGTATTTGAAAGTATTTGAAGATGAAGACAACACATTTAGAACAAGTTTGATATGAATAATATGGTTTTGTTGGCCCTAAAATGAAAATTATGTACATTTGTAATTGGTAAACAGGGCTACGGACTCTACACGGTAATTCATATCACAACTAGAAAAAAATATAAAAATGTATATTACTTATAAATGAATTATAAATAAGTTTGATATACATGTATTTATCAATTTGGAAGAGAATCTACACTGACTCTCATTGTCTGCAACATTTACCAAGGTCAAAAGTGCAAATACCCAAAATACGCAGGAATGTTAAGTTTCAATTTACATTTAAGGTGGGTCGGTACCTTACTCGGAGGGAAAAACGAAACAATTACTTTGTTCACCGATTATGATAAAAGTTAGCAGGCAGATACCTTCATGCTTCCTATTTGTTTTTCTGGTAACCTTAGCGACGTTGTCGTTTTTTTCACGACGTCATGGACGTCGCAATGGTTCGCGCTAAAAATAGGCATGCAAGTAATGTGATTAAAGCATTTGTTGTAAAAATAGGCAGAAGCGGATTTTGATTGACTTAGGTTAAATTGATTTTGAACAGATCAGATGCTGAGTGTCACAAGAAATTAATTAAGAACTGGGAAGAAACTACAAAATTGAATTCACAAGAAAAATACATACATAACCCAAAATCACAACGTCAGCGCAACGTAATATTAACGTCGTTGTTTTGAGGGTTATTTTACTTTGAACGCGATATTGTGAAAAACTGCAGAACGTTCGCTTTCCTTTTTTATTTCATTAAAATGACACAAAAAGTGAGTAGTGTTCAAAAATTGCGATATGAATTTGACCACCGTTCTGCTTTAATTTGAAAATAAACGTTATAATTCGGCAATTGGTGAAACCTTTTAGACGTGAAAACCCTAAATTTAATGATTAAATGTACAATCTTTACGACGTGATATTTAGATAATCGGAACAAAATATTTGTAAGCAATAACATTTCAGAAACATTTTGGTATAATTATCTTTGTCCTCGGACATTCAATACTTTAAGTATATGGGTTTAATGCACTTGCATGCCTGTTTTTAGCGCGAATCATTGTGACGTCCGTGACGTCGTGAAAAAAACGACAACGTCGCTAAGGTTACCAGAAAAACAAATAAGAAGCATGAAGGTATCTGCCTGCCAACTTTTATCATAATCGGTGAACATAATATTTGTTTCGTTTTTCCCTCCGAGTAAGGTACCGACCCACCTTAAATGAGAAAAAAGAAACAAAACTGATTTCTTTATATTTCAAAGATGTAGACAACACATTAAGAACAAGTGTAATATGAATAATCATATGTTTCTTGACCCAATGAAGAAAATCATAAAATGGACATCAGGGGCTACGGACTCTCGGTTTGTCTTGATGGTATTTAGTAGATTAAACAAAGTAGTTAAATGTAAATTGACATGTGGAATGATATTCTTTTGATACAGTATTAATTTTCTTACTTTTGAAAAAAGATATAATATATATAGGAAGATACAATTCCTTTACATTACTTGAGTAAACATGAAAAATGTATGTTTCGCAGTAACATAAAATGTCAAAACAAAACAAAGTCCTGAATTTTCAACCTGTTTCTATTTATATTTCAACACAAAATCTATCAAATAAATTATCTCTATAAATATATAAGTTTGGGAATAAAAAATACAAAAGAATAAATTATGTGAACATTAACATGGGGCTACGGACTCTACACCTAACCAGTATCTTATTCTATCACATATTTAAAGAGGTTTGTTTGGTTTTAAGTGTAGTTATCATTTAAAAATTATTAACTTCAACTTACAAACACTACGAATATATATTTAAGTATCTTCTGAAATGCCTAATGTATCAGTTTGACCATTAAAGAAATCTATCAGAAAATTCATGAATTACGTCAAATTTAACATTATTTTCAACAGAACTAAGATTGTCAAGACCTAAAGTATTTAGATGCATAGCTAGTCAGCACAGGTACGAAACTAAGACAATTAGAACAGTTTTATAATTGTCCTGTATGAAAAAAGTAATAAATATAGCAGGGGCTACGGACTCTACAGGGCTACGGACAGCAATTATTTGTCTTTAGATTTTTTTTGTTCTTCTTCTGATTTAATTCCTTTCCTGCATTACCTATATGGCACAACCAAAAACAGAAAACGTAATAAAACAGCAGCTATGTTTCTTTATATAAAGTCAGCACACAGTTTAAACCAGGGGCTACGGACTCTACATAAAATTTACTATGTTCAGTAGTTATTTTCCGAAAAGAAAATGCTATGCTCTAAAGAAAATTCATTTGCATTAAGTAAAAATAATTATAAACTGTAATAGTAAAAAGATGATACAAGTGAAATAAAGCAGTAACATAGTTTTAAAATCTGTCAAAGATGGTAACGTAAAATTCTTACTTTCGTTACAAGGGTACATGTTTACTCTTTCATGAATATTTTCTTAAATATTGATTATATATAACTTTCGTAAAAAATACCGTATACCTGTATGTCAGTCAGAGATAGAAAACACATCAAAGTAACTGTAACAAACAAGAACTTTTCAAAACAACTGATGAAAAAAGAACAAAACCTCAGTGAGACTCAAAAACAGTGTAAAAACAGGGTTTTTAGGGAATGTAATCCTAAATAATTAAAAAAAAAATAGAACATATGTAAAACTATACATCACCAGAAAGCTCTCAAGATAACGTGTTGGAAAAAAATACTCTTCATTTAATTTAAACTTACGTTTTCAGAATATTTCAATGTAACATT
Organism: Mactra quadrangularis; assembly: GCA_025267735.1. Classification (NCBI taxonomy): domain Eukaryota; kingdom Metazoa; phylum Mollusca; class Bivalvia; order Venerida; family Mactridae; genus Mactra; species Mactra quadrangularis. Next base: position 27,354,946 of record CM046295.1, on the reverse strand, counting down.
GGCAAAATCAAAAGGTCCCATTTATCTTGGCTTAGCCGATGTGTAAAACAGACAATTTTTATTTCAAAATCTAAAAATTCAGGCCTTTCTTTTAACTATTTAAACGATTTAGGTTTACATATTTGATTCCTATCAATATATTCATAAACTAAAACACTAACTTTGTCAATTGATAACTAAAAACAATATAGACCTAGACGATTTAATGAACATGTATATACATGTATAAAGAATTCACAGTCAATTGGTTATATTACATGAATTAGTATATAAAAGTTACCTGTGTCATAATTTAACAAAACACTTATATGTATAAAACACAATTCCACACAAGAATAAACAGAAAATGCAAAATTATGACATCTTGATTTCAGAAAATAAATGCATTTTGTCAAACATATATAATTAATAAGCTACATTCTAAAGTCAAAACATTCAGACAGAATTCTGATGTACACTCAATGTTATACAGTTCTAACTTGGCAGAGCTGCTCTTCACTAACTATATTAAGAACTAGTAACAGATGTAATCTAGAACTCAAAACATCTTTATATTTTTCCGCGGTAGCATGGCATTATCTCCATGAAAACATGGAAAAGCATGGATATTTATCCATGCTAGGCTGGAAACCGTAGAAAAGATCACTAGAAAGCATGGAAAGTTAGGACTTAAACATTTTCTTCTGCCCAGGAATAAAGCTTTATTTAATGAGAATATTTTATAATAATTATAAAGTATTAACAAGTTGGCAGATGCAAGTTCAATTGGTTGTACATGTACAATCAGTACAAACTTTAAACCTATACTAACCATTGAAGACTTAGCACAACAATCAGCAAGTTTTGATGAAACAGCACTTACATATTAGCTTTAAGTAATCTTTCAGAGAGTGAGACACATGTTTTTAATACTTAAGTATATTTCACTTTAAGTGTGCTGAGATATAATCCTGGTTCAATCCACTTCTACAACTAAAGTTCTAGTACATGTACATTTCTAAAATACATGTATGAGATAAAAACGTCAAAACATGTTTTTAGATGTTTAAAATGTTTCCTTTAAAATTTGGAATTGCCTTCTTGGAGGATACATGACTTCATTGCATGAAAATGATTTTTATACAAATAACAGACTTCAATCTTACTACAATAAACTGTTTTTGCTGATTCTATCATAGTCTATGAAGCTAGTCTCTAAATTGTTTAAAATTTATAAACATGTGATGGAACCTGCACTGTTCAGCATTTTCTCTCACTAAAGTGATGGTATTTTAAGTGTAAACTTGTAAACAATCTAAATGACTCAGATTTTGGAGCATGATACAATCAGGTTTTGTGGAACGGAGAAGGAACAATTTGAGGTTATTTAATGAACAATTTGGATTTATTTAAAGATTTGGAGTGGAAATGATACCAGTTTTTGTACTGATCAAATTAGTGTGACCTTGAATACTATGCTAGGAAATATTTGCGTTCGAATAAAAGTGAAGAATGCTACATATGTAAAATTTCGACACAAGAAAGTGATGAATGAGGTTTTGGCAAAATTGGTTGTAAGTCAAGTTTTATAACTGCTTTTATATTTTCGAATAAAATGTCTCTTGCGGAAATGTCATTGAAAAATTGTGTTATGTTTTGTGATGTCTAAAATTAATGGTTACCTGAAAGTGTAAAAAAGGTACCAAATAATTCAAATAAACAAACGTTTATGTTTTTGTCTCAAAGTCAGTGATTTATATCCTCTGGATTCAGAAAAGTGGGTAAAATCTTTTTTGATAAGAGCTAATTGCTAGTCTAAAAAAATACTGCTTCTAATTGATTATGAAACGATTTTGATAAAATAAAAACTGTCACGCAAAATTATCTTATCTTTTAGACCATGTGGCAGGAAAAGTCAAAATTAATCACATCAATCATTCTGTATCAAGATACTGTCGTAGAGAAAGGTGAGTTGTTATATACTATTTGATATTTCTTAATAAAAACATACATTGTCTTTATAGGTTTATTTATTACCATTATTTTAATAATAACATCAGTGTATATGTATAATGTATTTATAAATATGAACTAAAATATCCTTAACGGTATGCCGAAAAAGTTTATCCTTGAACTATGGCAAGTCTTACTCTAAAAGTTGTATCAGCCCATGAACTATAGCCATTTGAATTAAGAGAATCTTCTTGGATTAGGATCATTATGCTGTAATTCAAATAAACTGACAGAGAATGAGAGATTCGTCAGTATTGTATGTAATTAATGTTAATTAATAGTTTTAATATATTTCAAACATTTTGTATACAAGTGAAATTAGAAGTTGTAAATTTATATACATGCAGTCTGAAATTACTTGACTTAATCAATTTATTCAGTAGTTGCTATTAAATCTTCAGTGAAAAGTCCAATATGAAATACATACCTAATGGTTGTGTAAAGTTGTGATTCACATTATACTGAAGCAATCAAGACCACATTAGATTATGGACTAAAGTGATATTTAGTTAAATTCAATCAGGAATTCATTTAAGTAGCATCTTATAGTGAAACAATTTTAAAACAGTTATTTTTTCTACCTTGAGTACATTCATTTTCAAGTGATTTGTAACAAATCAAATAGAAATAAATGTTAGTAATTTTACTTACTACATTGTAGTTTTATTAAATTTCAATAAAAAACATGATGTTTTTAATTTAAATACATGATATTATATGATTGCAAGATTTTTGCTTGCATTCAAGATAATAATGTAAAATAATATCTTCAAACATTTATAGTACAGCTAAATGAATGAATTACATTGTATGATTATTTGGTGGTTGCCATCAACAGCTGTATAAGGGAATAATTAATTCTCCTAGTAAGGCAGATACGGGGACTTTTCAGGAACTGCATAGCTAATCTTCTACGGTTTGCATGGAACATATTCCAAGGTTTTCCAGCCTAGTATGGCAAACTTTCCAGGGTTTTCTAGCCTAGCATGGCAATAATTTTATTACCCAGCGTACATCCATTTTCAATGTTTTTCTATGCTTTTCTATGGAAAAGCGTGGAAAATAAGTCCGATACTCCATGCTTCATATTCTATAGAATTCTATGTAAATTCATGGAAAATTTGCCACATAACACGGAACTTTTACAGATGGGTAAATTTTCTGTTTAACTGTTCTTCTTCTACATTACTGCTCCTGTAATACACACAATGGTACAGTTATAATGCCTGTAAGTTTTTATCCATTATACTTTTAGGGCCAAAACATTGTGATCGTATGTTCAATGGATTCACTCGCACATTGATTTCGATTTTTTTACAATACTTTTATTTCCTCGCGCGCTCATACATATTTGGTCAAACAACTATACAAAGCAACTGAATTAAGATTTTTTTCTTCGCTTGCTCGCCATAATTTTTCCCAGATAAATCCGTAGAACACATGATCAACATGTTGTGGCCTTGCTGTAGTATTTTAGAAACTATCAAGTTACAAGAGATTACATATTTACATTATATACATATAAATAAACTAGGCCTGTGTAGTTGATGCACTAGCTAATTTAAGTTCATTCTATGTCTATTTCAAAGCTTAAATTCCCACATTCAAGGCCCATATTACCTTATTTCCCATATTAATTATCACTATTGACCGGAAAAAGCAAAAGTAATGTAAGATAAACATATTTAGACTAGTCAATTTGGTTTTTGACTGCAATAGTGATTTCTTTGTCTACTTGGTGGTCCTTATGTACTATTGGTCAAGCAAACTGGAACCTAAATGATATCATATTATTACACATATCTAGATGTACCTGCTAAGCAGGAACTTTTTGCCCAACTCAAGTAAGATTTAAGCATTTTTGAGGCATAAACCAATTCAAGCATTTTTCACCGCTAAGCATGTTTTAATTACTTTTCAAGATCAGCGTGAACTTAGATTAGTGTGAACCCTATATGTGTTGCTTGTTACAAAATGAGAGGAAAACAAAATGTATATGTCCTCCAGAGGTCAACATAGAACAATCGCTTTATCCAAATGAGTAGCCTTGTTAAATAAGTCTTTGTATACAATTTTTAAAGGACTGCAGCGAATTGACAGAGCCTTGATAAGATAGTCCTACTGTGTCAAACCGGAGGTTGATGTTCTCTTGGAGGACATCCTATCTCAGTTCAACATCAGAAGTATACCTGAAGTTCTTCAAACAAACAGGCCGCAATGGTTTGGTCACATAGAATGTAGCACAGACTGGACCCCCTAAGTTAGAAATATAAACGTTACTGCACATCGGGGTCAAGGCAGACCAAAGCTAAACTGGGACGACCTAATTAAGCACGATCGGCTGGCACTCAAAATGGATTGCACCAACCATCATGGCCGCCGGTGATGGAAAGGAAGACTTCGCACCAGACGAGACAAAGAGATCTCACCCTTTCCGTAGGAAAAATCAACGGCCTGTATAAACTAAACGGGATAATGATGAGTGGTGATGATTATCAATTTTTATACTACAAACCTTTGTGTAAGTGGATTATATGACATTTTTTCTATATATTTATCTGTATCATGTGACAATGGTATATCAGAACCAAGTGTTGTATATATAGGACAATATTGCTCACTCGTTATTTGTTCTCTAACACTATACGTCTTTTCCCTGTAAGTATACACTAATCATACAATCTATATCAAATAAAAAATACTACTTCATAGCTCAGCATCAACTATACAATAATCTTACAATCTATATCAAATAAAAAATACTTCTTCATAGCTCAGCATCAATTATACAATATTCATACAATCTATATCAAATAAAGAATACTTCTTGATAGCTCAGCATCAATTTTTAAAGTTGTTTGCCCAATATGACAACGTTCTATATATTTTACTTGCAGAAACCAATTGTATACTTGCAGTAACAATTTGCTAAAACCTAAATACAGGTGGCAGAGGTAATAGGACAATTGTTGATGAGAGCCTAGATCCTTATGTTAAGACAAATGCACTATTAAGACCATCAATTTTAATGGTCATTATTGTGGGAAGTTTTTAATTTACAATTACAGGTCGGTACATTTGCTATCAATGATTTCAATTCAAAAATAAAATACTGTGTAACTAAGGGTTTGCTTTTCCAATTAATATAAATACCCTCGGAGTCATAGTCATAAGTTTAACTTGATTCCTATGACCCCCTTTAAATACATGTGACATCAAATTCAGTTTTTATCATGATATTATATTTATGTGTACATCGTGACCTTAGTGCAAAACGGTTATGACTCATTCTTTTTTAAAGATGAGTTATGACTGTTTTGCACTAAACATGCAATCAAGTTTTTTATTAAGATATCCATATCATAGAATCTCACATGCAATATAATATAACAAAAAGCAGTTACAAAAGTACAAAACAGACTGAAATATGTACACTAGTTAACCAACATTATCGAAGTAAGAGATAATAGTAAATTGGTAAATCATTTAAATTGGTTGCAATGATGGACGAGTTACTTTTTGATTATAAGTATAGTTTATATTTGGTTTTCAAAGTGTTGTAGTTGTCTTGAATTAATGCAAAATTTAGTTAAATTTCAGTTATATGATCTAGAACGGTCAAGAAAGTGCTAACGTTAGGAATACTTTGTCTTAATTTGCTTTTTAATATGAAGTATTTCATTAGTAAAATGGCAAAGTTGATGGCATTGGTATGGCTTGTTTGTTCTATATCTCCAAGGACAATCATATTGAAGGTAAAATGTATGTGTACATCTTTAGTGGAAAAAATTGTGACATCTGTTCCACATGTATTGTGAATGACAGCATTTCCAGAACAGATACTCAGTATCGTCAATAGCTGTGTTTACACTATTGACTTGTGTAAACAACTAGTAATCAAGAATGGCGACTGGTGGAAAGGAATCTATTACTTTAAAATAGAGAAATTTTATAGTCAGCCTTACAAAAATTATCAATCAGCTCTCCTGAAGAATTGAAACATCTAGTAACTATGAAAGAAGTAATTATCAAAGAAGTAAAAATAACATCAACTGGTAAGTTTCCATACATTTCTTTATGCTATGGGGAATCTGGTAAAGGAGAAGTTAACTATAAAACTTGGAAATATGAAGTTAACTGTATTATCAAAGATAAATCCTATACTGATGAAGGTATTTTATAGGGTATTAGAATGTCTCTCAAAGGAGAAGCTGCAGATATGGCCACTAGACTTGGTGAAAATGCTTCTTTAGATGATATTCTTTCAATACATGCAGCATTTGGTAGAGCAGATTCCGCTCAGAGTGTTCTTATGAAATTTTACAGTTGTTCTCAGGAAACAGGCGAATCTGTAACAAAGTATGCCAGTAGAGTCAAAGAACTCTTTTCACAGTTGGTAGATCTAGGTACTTTCAAACAGTCCCAACAAATTATATTGAAAAGTGCATTTTATGAAGGTATTTTAACTGAATTGCAAGTCGCTACTATGTATAAATATGAGACCATAGATAATTACCATGAATTTAAATCTGAGGTCAAAAAAATAGAGTCTCTTTTTCACATAAGACTTCTATCCCTTGTAAGTCAGCTAGTAAAGATGATAAGAAATTAAAAGATGTTGAGGAAGAAAGAAACAAAGAAATAATTATTTTGATTAAAAATATGAATGATTAGATTGAATCCTTCTGCAAGGAGAAAGAAGATACGGCACCATGTTTCCAACATAATGCAAGTACTTTTCAGACCACTGTCCCAGTTTTTAGAGGTAAAAGATGTCGTTTATTTATTGGAGTTAACGCCGTGTCAACACAATTTTAGGTCATTTTATGGCGTCCATCGCACCTAACCTAGCTTTCCGGGATCATTGTTTATAACCAGTACTCACCTACCCGTCCACACGGCCGGAAACTTCTCCATATTATCTAATAAATGCAGGAAAATCGACATTATTGTCAAATTTTCATGGAAGGGTGTAACCTCCCAGAGTGGGATTCGAACCCGCACCACCTCGGGCACGAGTATCCAAATCCCGGCGCGCTACCAATTGTGCTATCGACCCGGGTTATAAAGAGGTAGAAGACACTTTAGAGGTAATATAAGTAGAGGAGTTCAGAGAGGCAGGGTTAGAAATGATTATCAACCTACAAGACCTACTAGTTCTAATACTTTCAGACCTAACATTGCCAATGTTCGATGCTATAATTGTAGTTAGATTGGGTCACTTTGCTAGAGAATGTCCTTTAAATGCTTTAGTGCTAATATGACGGATCCACATAAAAGCACAGATAATAGTAAACTGATCCAAAATTAGTTAGTGATAGTTCTGAAGTTTCGATTCTTGTCAACGGTAAGTCGATTTTATCTCTTTGTGACTCTGGATCATGTGTGTCAACTTGCTCTAAACAATTTTATTGTAGATATTCTTCTGATTTAAAACTACAACTATTTTCAAATATTTTAAGAATTGAATGTGCTGATGGTAAATATTTGCCATATGAAGGTTTTATTGAAGTTGGTATTCAAGCACCAGGTGTACCAGATACAACAGTTCAACGGTGTCTATAATTGATTGAAGCAATTTTTATCGGTGCTAAACATAGAATGTATTTATGGTTATATAGTTGTTATTATTAATATGTTGCATTATTCAACAAACAGTGTGCTAGTGGCCCCAAATTTTTGACACCCCGACCCCCCTATGAAAACATCTTAGATCCCCTCCTGGTTTAATAGTTCTACGTACGGTTTACTCAGTAGTCATGTTCTCAATGGTCGGTCAAAAAATATAAAATGATACTATTTAAAAGGAAGCAAATCGAGCTCAAATAAATGTTTTAAATTTTAATGTTGTAAATTATCATCAAGGCTACATATAATCATAGACACAGATATATGCAGGCCTATGCTTTCGTCTATTTATAGAAAACACCCACGTTTTACAACCATGCTCATGAATGAACAGTGAGCGTAGTAAGTGTTAAAATTGACAATATGTTAGACCCTTATCGGTTCACTTTAAACTAATCATCATGCAAACAAAACTGAATATGTCAATTTTTGAAATCTTAATTCTTATACAATCCATTAGTGCAGTATTGTCAACAAATATTGCTATCAATGAAAGCTATTTACCCATCGGGAGCCCAAATTTTTACATGAGGACTATGATGACGTCATCATGTAACTTTTATGCTCTGTGCATGATAGTTGTACTAGTTTCTTTGTAAACAGGAAGACTGAGGTTCTGACAGGCAATGGTTTTGCAGTTTGATTATACATGAACTTTCGATATATTTATTATTAATTGAATTATATTGGAATACTCTATGATCACAGTTAACTTGAACAATTATCGAATGTCGACGCTTTTTGTTTATATACGAAGGCTCGTCCTCACCTCCTGGAGACTGGATGTGGATGTGTGTTCCATCGATGCATCCAACGACACATGGAAACTGGTTCACTTTATAAAACCCAAACATTGTTGACTGTCGTTCCGTCTCTATGACAGGAAACTTAATAGCCATGTCCAGAAGGTCATAGACTGCATCAGTCACCTCGGTCATGGTCCTGCTCACGGTCGCCACGTCTACATCAAACGTGTCCCCTATAACCTGTAAAACTGCCCCAGTGGCATAAAAACGGAGAGTCATTTGCACTCTATGTCTCGTCGTCAGTGCAGCGTTCCGTCAGGTCGGTCATCGTAGTCTGTCATCCAACAAAGTGACTAGTCTGTCGATATCAATGTCGGCCATGATGTTGGAGGTAACTACTGTGGTAAACCAACTAAACATCCTACTATACCAGGGTTAAATATACCCTGGTAAATAAGCAAGGTTAACACAGGTGTTTCTTTATACACTCACTTACTACTGTGGTAACTGGAAACTTTCCCTTGGGTATGATTTTACCATGGTAAAATACGTTTATACAATTGGCCGCTGTTGTCATTGATGACGACTCCAGACACCTTTGCTTGCTATATTGAAAGATTTAAATATTAATGCTAAATTATCTGATGAACAACAAGAACAACTCATTGATTTATTGGTAAGTAACATTCATTTTTTCTACAGAGAATCAGATATTGGTAAGTGTAATGCTGGTAAACATAGAATAGACCTTGCAGATGATATCGCTTTCAAAGAAAGATTTCGCAGGATTCCGCCCAATATGATTGATGAAATTCGTAGTCATCTGGAAGATTTGGTTGCTAGTTGTGTTATTCGCAAATCATGTTCACCAGGCCTCACCTGTCGTATTAGTAAAGAAAAAGACTGGTAAATCAGACTATGTGTTGATTATAGGAAATTGATGATGATATATATGATATATTAGATTGTTTCTATGGTTCAAAATGGTTTACCACTTTAGATATGAAATCGGGCTACCATCAAAATGAAATTGAAGAAAATCATAAAGAACGCACAGCTTTTACCCTTGGACCCCTTGGATTATGGGAATTTAACAAATAACTATTTGGTTGTACTAATTCACCAGCTACTTTTCAGAGAATTGCTGAAAAAATTTTAGGTGATTATAACATGAAAATTTGTCTGATATATTTAGATGACCTTATAATTTTTAGTTCTTCTTTTAAAGAACACTTAGAGAGAATAAATTTGGTTTTTATTAGATTAATGGAAGCAAGCATAAAATTATCAGCTAAAAAATGTTCTTTTTTCCAAAATAAAAAGTAAACTTTTTAGGTCATGTTGTAGGTCCAGATGGTGTTGAACCTGATCCTGATAAATGTGCTAAAGTAAATGATTTCCCTATCCCCTCTAATCCTAATCCAGATCAGTTGAGATCCGTTTTATCTTTAGCCAGTTATTATAGAAATTTAAAGACTTTAGTAAAATTGCTTAACCTTTGTCAGATCTTTTACCATCTACTTCACCAAAAAAAGGTAAGTATCAGAAACAGAAAGATTGGCATTGGACAGAACAACATCAACAATTTTATGATAAAATCAAAAGTTTGTAAACATCTCATCCTTGGATATCCTTTATTTGAACAAACATTTTGAGTTCCATACAGATGCTACCGGAACTGGACTAGGTGCGGTTCTTTATCAAGAACAAGAAGGTAAGAAAAAATTTATAGCATATGCTAGTAGAAATTTAAAGCCTCCAGAAAGTAATTATTCTGATTTTAAAAGACATTTTTAGCATTAGAGTGGACCGTCACTAAATAGTTCAGAGATTTTTTGTTAAATAGTACCTTTGGTTGCTGTGACTGATAATAACCCTCTTACATATAATCTTTCTAGTGCTAAGTTAGAAGCTACTGGCCAAAGATGGGTTAGTCTACTAAGTAATTTTGATTTTTTATTGTTTGTAGACCAGGTTCTAACCATACTGATGCTGACGTTTATCGAGATATCCCGAGCCTTGCTGTACAGAACAGGTAAGTATTGACCGTAATACTATTTCAGCTATTTGCAGCAACTCCTGATTATGTTTATCCGAATTTAAAGTTTACCTAGTTGTTCTTTGAACATATAAGATGTCACAGATGAGCCAGGTCAAGTGATGGCTCAGATTGAGTTGAGACAGTTAAGAAAAAGTCGACGTGATGACCCCGTTATAGGTTTGTGGTTAAGATCAGTAACAGATAAGAAATTTCCACACAAAAAGTTATTTGCAGGAAACAAAAGTCATTTAACTATGCCCAGACATTTTAATAAGTTTATTGTAAAACGTGGTCTTTTATTCCGTGAATTTTTTGAAAATAGTGAAACAGTCTAACAGTTAAGTGTACAATCATGATAAAGAAAATATATTCTCCTTGGTCTTCATCATCAAATTGGCCATTGGTCGTGAAAAGACCATAAGTCTAGTTAAAGAAAGTTTCTATTGGTCAGCATATACAACAGATATAGCTAATTGCATTGAAAAGTATGGCCGTTGTTTGAAGAGAAAGTCTGCTACAACTGCCCGTGCCCCTTTAGTTACTATTCAGTCCACATACCCCCTTGAATTGGTTTCCGCTGATTTTTTAAGGTATATGCTTGTTCAGGTGGTTTTAGAAATATACTTGTCATAACAGACCATTTTACTAAATATGCTGTTGCTGTCTCCACAAAGAACCAAACTGCCAAAACCACTGCAGAAACATTAATGAATAACGTTATTGTCCATTATGGAGTACCCACTAAACTACTGTCTGATTAGGGATCTAATTTTGAGTGTGAGATAATTAGAGAACTTTGTACTTTATTAGGAATAAAAAGTAAGAACAACACCATACCATCCCCAATGCAATGTAATTTCAGGAAGAAATAATAGAACTTTGCTAAAAATGAAAGGTAATTTAGATCCAGAACATAAACAAAATTGGAGAAAAATTACCCTCACTTGTTTTCTCTTACAATGCAAAGAAACACGAGTTCACTGGTTATTCCACTTTTCAACTTATGTTTGGTAGAAAACCTAGAATAGCTACTGACACTATGTTTGATCTAAATAATGATTCTTTAATATCTTCAGATTATGTTATGGACATGAAAAATAAAATGGACACGGCTCAGAAAATTGCTAATAGAAACTTAAAGAAGTCAAGAAATCGTCAAAAACAGAATTATGACAAGAAAGCAAAACCAGAATGTCTTAACATAGAAAATAAAGTACTTGTAAGAATTTCAGCCTTCAAAGGTCCTCATAAACTTGCAGACAAATTCTAACAAGATGTGTACACTATACTAAGTCAGCCGAATAGTGATATTCCAGTGTTTGTAGTGGTAGATCAGAACAGTAGACAAAAGACATTACACAGGAATCATTTACTGCCTGTTGGAGAAAAATTAGATGATGATGTTGAACAGGTCTCTCTTTTAAGACCAGTCCCTAGACCTCGACGGTTACCACAGAGTACCCCTGGATTAGATATCAGAAAGGCCCGGGAGATTGTGACAGATGTATATAATAGTGAGTCGAGTGATTCAGATAATGAGATAACAGTTAGAAGAGTATATGGGTCGGCCGACGTTGATAGTACTGTAGAAGAGAGACAGAGGATAGAAGTAGTACGGAGTCCTGAAACTGTCCCGGAAAGTATTGGTGGAGATGATGATGATGGCATTGATGATGATGATACAGTAATGGAGGAGCAAATACTCAACCGTTTTCCTGTTCAACCTAGAAGATCAACACGTTATAGAAGGAAACCTGTTTGGCATGAATCACATCATGTGAATCAGCAGCAAACAGTAGATAAACTCTTATATTTTCAGATACATAATACACGTATGATAAAAGAAATGTTAAAATCTCTACGTAGCTTTGCAAATTTATAGATTTTATATTTCTCTTTTATGTTGAATACAGTTTAGGTAAGAATTATATTTGTCAAGTACTTTTACTGTACTTTAGATAATTTGTAAGTGCTATTACAAATTTGGTATTTTGTATTTCAGAACTATTCTCGTTTTGAGAATGAGCCATGTATTTTTTGTGTTTATTTTGTTATTGTATTTCAGATTATTTGAGTTTCATATGGCTTATTTGGAGATCACATGTATATATATGTATTTGTATATTTATTATATAATTTACTGTATTTCAGTCATATACAATGAAGTTGATGTTATACTTTATCATATTTCAGATGCACCTGCTTTTACTTAACTTCATGCTGACTACCTTTGTTTATTTTATTTTATTTTTATTTTGTTGTACATGTTTAAACTGCCAGGATGAAAAGTTATTGTTAAGTATAGTAGTCAGTAGTTGTCTGCTAATTGTATTATTTTGTAGTTACAGTTTGTAGTCACTTAGGAGACTGAGATTTGAAGTGGGAGGGAATGTAATGGTACGCATATTGCAAATAGTATCCGTATTGTATACTTACAGTTTAGTCAGAGTTGTCGTTCGTTACAGATTTGGCGCTTTTATTCATTCTGCCACGGGAATCAAGAGAGTCAACATAAAAAGCGTGTTCATTTTTTTTGTCAAGCTTGTATTATGCTAGAATTGTGAAACTGTAGTTTTATCATGTCAGTATTCTAAAGTTAGCTATCGGTTCGACTTTGTATTGTTTTTTTTCTGACGGTATTTGTATTGAAAGTCGAGCTGTCAAAATATTCGTCCCCGATTCACTTCGTTCTGAATTTTAACTTAACATATTCCAACAGTTTATAACAACACAGTATGATGGACTTGTAAGAGAAAGAAGATTTATTTAGATGTTTTGTCATTGGAGCTCATCCATATGTACGTAAATGTTTGTTTATTCGAAATATTCTACTGGACATTATTTTGAAACTTATTATAGAGTTAACAGTATTGTGTCTGGTATTTTCGTATTTAATTATTGAAATAGATTCATTTAAGTAGATATTGTATTGTTAAAATATATTTTATTGTAATGAACCGTTAAGTAAATTTGAGCATGATATAGATATAGAGTGAGAGATTGGGTGAGAGTTTAGTATGAATGCTATGTAGTGAGTTCGGTATGTGAGTAGCTTTATAAAAATATTTTTTTTTGTATTTTCACAGGACGATGTTTTAAAGAGGTTAGACAGAATGTTTATGATGTAATAAATATATATTATTTGGATGAATTGATAGCTTAAAAAGTGAATAAAAACTGATAATCTTGTTTTTCGTACTTGGGTTATTTTACCTTACCCCAATGATGTCACAAAAGCAGACTTTAAACTGCGCTTTAACTTAACACTGCTATTAAGACCATCAATTTTGATGGTTGTAATGGTGAGACATTATTCTACAAGACGTACCTGTCTGCTTTTTTAGTATCTAATTCTTCTTTCTGTGCTTTCTGAGATGTATATGCTACTTTAGCACCGAAGTCTTTTTTCTGTGCTTTCTGAGATGTACTTAAATAATACTCTGCAGCTGATCTCACAAATAATGTCAATCTATTGTTATTCTTCGTAGTCAGCTTTAACTCTGTTTTGTAGTATTATCAAAAAAAAAGAAATAGTCTACTTATAGTATCATTATTTAGTCGACTCTTGACATTAACTTCCTCGATCATTGAGTCACAAACCAACTGTTAACATACAGCGCAGATTGTAGCCACAGTATACACTGGATGACCCTAGCAAGTACATATTTACTCCTGGGTGGAGTGAAGCAATTGCAGGTAAATTTCTAGCTGAAGAAAATTTGAGAGCGCCAATGGGATTAAAACCCAGAACCTTTCGTTCTCTTAGCATGCAATCTACCACTAGACTACTGCTCTTACAATCCATCAGTACCAAGTACTTTTTTAGATAAGACTATCAAACAAACAACACATCTAGCTATCAATAATGAATGTTAAACTTGAGATCAGTAGAAGAGTCCAACAAATATAACAAAAATGTGTTAGCAAACATATCAGAAACAGTAACAGTAAAAAATACAGACCTATCACTCAGCTATAAACTAAGAGGGAGATTGCTTTAGACCTAAACCCTTTCTAATAAAATTGATGCAATTAACAATAATGAAAACAAGACCCTAAGGGTTTCCTGCCTTGAAATGAACAGTGACAAAATAATCTCCTATAGGGGTTTTAACCAGGTTTAAGGGTGGACTAACCTCACACTTACCCAAAACGGTTTAAGAAAAAGTGATTACAAATTGTCATGGAAATAAAATTCAACCCACCATAAAAAACAAAGCCAATAACTTTGCCAAGGTAAATAGTAAGTACTCAATGATCTTACGGGGACCAGAAATTAAATCAGCAGGAACACCAAGACAGGACTGAAAGAAACATGTTAAGCCTCAACTATCTATAAAAGAAAAGTAGAGCTATACTTTATACTTACTGAATACATTACGATAATTCTCTCTGGAGCAGGTATGACGTATCACATATAGTATACTTCTATAGATATGACTGAGTATAATAAATGGTGGACACAATTTAGGTCTATAATAAAACTCATGGACTAAACTATATCTATAAAACCTCCATACCAATTCTGATCTGTTCTGCACTATTTTAAATGAATAACTGTAACAAGAAAATTACATTTATTATTAGAATACAGTAAACATGAGTTGTATGATCATTGTACGCCTTACACGGGTTTTTGTGTCTCTGTAAACAAAATGGCTACTAGTTTTGGAATTGCTTTCAAAAATCGTTTACCAAATTATACGATATTATGGCCTGTAAATGCTAACTTAAACATTGTTTAATCACAAAGAAAAAATATGTGCATTACATCAATCTAAATTTGATTGCCATATCCGTACATAGCCAATCGTTTTGTACCTAGCGTTCAGATTATTTTACCAATTCATACAATGCAATAATGATTTTGAAGGTGTGAAAAAATCATTTTGACATTTGAGGCTTAAAAGGTGAAATAAATAAGATCAATCATCACAAATGGACCAATCAATTAAAGTTATTAGTTGTGTCAGACAGTGTGTTGCATTGAACATGCTTTTACACAGGCATTAGGTAGGGGGGGGGGTAATTTGACTTTTTTATGAGACCCTGTTTAAAACATGCCACATGTACTGACATGTAGGGAAAAGCATATCTTTTTAATTTCTGACCCCATTAAGCCCTCCTCTCTGTACATACCCTCTGGATGTTGGCCACGCCCATTTTTCACATTAATTACCAGTTTTTAATACATTTAATTGCAACAAGTTGTATGGTATTGGATTGCAATATGTCAATTTATGGGTATATTAATGTGCTGAGTTCAAATATGAAGTCAAAAACAAAAATTAACAAACCAATATGGCTAAAAATTCAAAACGGCCATATTATTCAAAATAACCATAGTACGAGCATATTCGGGAGTTTATTTATCCTGGACATTTAATGTGTTGAATCATACATGCAATGAGTCTAATTCAATGTGTCTAACTATAGGTTTTTTAAGGTCCTGAATTCAAATATGAGTTCAAAAAACTTTTTTTAGAAACCACTATGGCGTGAAAGTGGCTGCCAAATTAAACCCATTTTGAGCATATAAGGGTAATTTTTTATCCTGAATATTCAATATGTTGAATGATACATGCAATAAGTCCAGAAAAATAGGTTTTTTAAGGGGATGAATTCAAAAAGGAAGTTAATTAAAGAAACCAAAATGGCGAGAAATTCAAAATGGCAGCCAAATTTAACCAGTTTGTTTTAGTATATGTACCCGGCTTGGTTTAGTAGTCTTTTCGTTTCATTGTACTCCGTTTGGTTAATTTTAATTCTTTCCTTCATTTGTTTCCCGCGGTTTGTTAATTTCTGCTATTCTTCCTGAAGGTAAGACGTGTTTTTGAGAGACTTGGAAATTATTTGCCAAACAGTAATTTCTGAATGTATTTTAAGGTTTTAATTTTAGTTCTTTATGATATTCAATTCATTTAATTGCGCTGCGGTTGTTTGTTAAACTTCGCCTTTGAATATCTTTGTGGGTACTTTGTCATATGTTTTCGCGACTACAGCGTTCTTTGGAAACTTGAATTGATAGTTTTTAAAGTAATAATTATTATAACTAATAACCCAATGATAACGTCATGAATATTTTGTAATTAAATGACACCTATTCTTGTTCATATTCAACAACTTCACAATATTATTACTTACAGCAGAATTAACATCACTGAGAGTGAAAACTGGTGTGAATGTGTTGTGTTCAGTCCCATAGATTTGGTAAGATTTATTTATATTATTCATGTACTTTTTATTTATTGCATTTATTATTTTGTATGTTTAATTATGAGTAACAAAGTACTTACCTTTATGCGTCAGCCCAAGGCTCAGGACTATTGAAGGCTGGATAAGCTGGTACTATTGTAACATCAAGATTATTTGTAAATGTATGCTAACACAATATTATTGTCTTTATTACATGGATGAAAGTTTTAAGTATAAATGCTGATTTCCATGTTTTGGCAATTTTACAGGAAAGTTGTCTTATGAGTAATTAGAAGGTTGGTTTTCAATATTTACCATGTTATTATAATTACAGCACATTGCTTGATTTTTTATGTTAATACTATTGTTTCTTTTTTTGTTTCTTTTATGACAAAACTTTTACACCTCGTGAAACATGACATGCTGTATTATATTCAAGTATATTGTATGTCCAAGTTCAGAAGTATTAAAGTTCATTTAACTGAACCTATTGTTTTCTGTCGTCATTCTCTGATGTTGAAAATCATGAACCCACAGACCTAGGGGTTATATTTACTATACAAGAGAAACAACACCTACAGGTCACATATATTCGGGTAATTTATTATTCTGGGCATTCAATGTGTTGAATCATGCTAACATTATGTCAGTTTATAAGTTTGTTAAGGAAATTATATCAAATATAAAGTCAAAACTAATTTAAACAACCCAATATGACCACAAATACAAAATGGCCACCAAAATAACACTTTTTCAATGTATACTGGTAGACAATGGTACATATCTATATATGTTGAGCAATGGTCTGTTATCACTCTTAGTGCAATTATTGTTAGTAAAGATTATTTGTAAAATAATAAAGCACAAAATTATATATTGCAGCATAATAATCTGTTTTGCAAATACTTTTATCTTAATATGCTATAAACTCATATAAAATAAATATTTAATGAGGTATGTCAGTTCAACACAAAAGTCAGACCTGAAATAGCTCAAATAAATTTTCAGATTGGTGGCCTACATTTTCAGAGGCTATAGCAAAGATCCAGTTGAAATAGAGGAATTTTTGGTTCAAACCCACAAGAGTCAAGACCAATTTCCTTGCACAATAAATATGCTTGCAATTGTTCAATTCATGAAGGGGTGAATCATTCGCCAATTGGTGTCTTAAATTTACGTATTTTCCATAGTACAAAAATGTAATGTTAAATTATACATCACCAGGCAACGCGTACAATATAGTCAAATGACCAGTGGAAATAGCTGCACATTTGGTTAAAATATGTAATCTTAAAGGTTTTGTGTTTAAGTTCTATTAGTATTGTTTCTGTAGAAAATGTACCAAATGTTTTCTGCTCATCATCATCTATAGAGAAACCATTCTACACCGTTTTTTATTTTTACATTTATGTCTTCATATATAAATTCTCATTAGTTACAAAGTGGATGAAATGTGACCTAAAAAGTTGTCCTGTCTGTTTTAGGATTCGTGATAGATTCAAAGGTTTAATCAATTAATACATTGCATTTTGCTTGGTTAGGCTTTGATAAGCCCCTCAGAAAGTAATTGCATATTTCAACTATTCTTTTCTTTACTTTTCTTTTACTCGGTTGTCACATAAGCAATCTCATTTTCTAATGATAGAATGTCTTGTATTTGTTTCAACCGCACAGTTGGTCAAATAATCGAACACCATCATCTCAATCATTCGTTTTAAGGGCTAGTTTAAAGAAATGCAAGTAAGTAAACTTAAAAAAATAGAAACAGAGAAAGTAAATGAATTGCATCTAGAAATCTGATAAGCTATAAGGTCATTCTTTACCAAAAAATCATTGCTTTATTATATTTTCCGAATTTGACAACAAAATACAGTCTTGTTAAAAAATGCAATCTATATTGTAGCTTATATGCTAACATGATAGCATACAGCCATCACCCATGGTGATCATTTAATTACTAATATCTATAAATTTCCTGATTTCAAATTGCAATCAAGACATCGTATGTGCCACTGGTGGGATTGGAACGAATGACCTCTCAGACCTTAACCTCTAATCATACCTCTAGAGCTCTACCTTAGCTATATAATGAATAAAATATATTTACACACTTATAATCAAGTGTCATAACTTTGCTCTTCTCTTAAGATTTCATAAACTAGAGTTAATTTATAAATTGCGTAACTTGTTTAAAGTGTGACTTTTATAAATGAAATATGAATTATTTTGGTGGCCAATTTGAATTTTCTGCCATATTTGTTTGCTTAATTTAGTTTTAGAGTTAATATTTGAACTCAGCACAAAAACAAACACATTTAGATTGATATATTGCAGGCATGATTCAACATATACAATGCCCAGTAAATATAATACCCAAATATGTCCAAAATTTGGGTCATTTTGGCAACCATTTTGAATTTTCTATATTACGTTGTTTGATTTAGATTTTGACTCTATATTTGATCTCAGCAGCCTAACAAACCTATACATTGAAAGCCTATGAGAATTGATTGACACAGCTGGATATAAAAATGTTATTTTGTGTAAAATGGGCGTGTCCGACTTTCAAGGGGTATGTACTAGGGCTTGGTTTTGTGGACCCTGTCGCGAGACAAACCGGTTCGCGATACGGCAAAGCAATACACGATATTATAATTTTAAACCCCTGGATCATAATCAAAATTTTGAATACAAAACAATTCATTTTTAGTTTCTATTAAAATTAAAAATGTTCTGTAGGATAGTTTTGATAGATTTTAATATTCGTGTTAAGATCGAGGATACTTTAGGGAAATTAAGGTAAAAATGCACTAGCAAGTTAAAAACAAGCATTAAATAGCAAAGGTTCGCAAATCGATCTGTGTAATTGCTTTGCCCTATCGCGAACCGGTTTGTCTCGCGACAGGGTCCACAAACCCAAGCCCTTGTTAATGGGGTCACACAAATTTTTTGTTGATGATTCTATTATCATATTGATGGCACCATTTTTTAAGCAGGCTCTCACATGGTTATCTTATAAAAATGAAATTAAAAACACCCCTACATAAAGCTGTCTCGAATACGGTTGCATAAGACAAAAAGTCATTAAATTCTGAGGGTTTCTCAGGCAGTTTTTACAGTACACAGTTCTACTGATCAATGCAAAATGGAAGTCATATAATATCGTATCAAGTGATATAGAGCACTAGTATTTAACATATCTCACCTGAACATAGCAATTAGTAAGTTAACAAGTAGAATATGAGTCAATATAAGATATACAGCACCAAGTAATGGAACCAATGCATTATTTTCTGGACATCTATCTCTACCTCCTGCTGGTCGCCATATACTCTCATTTTTTGTACAAGTATCTAGACTCTCACCTGAAATCATATCACAATATCTAGGTAGTCATAAATCTTCACAATGTAAACAGAGCCTAGTTTTTATCAAATTCTTGAAGCAGCCAAAACTTACAAAATAACAAATACTGTACTAAAATGATTTACATTTCTATGTATAAAATGCCAACATGAATCTTTGTCATGTGATCTTCAACAACAATTAATAAGGTACACACACTTTGTTTTTAGACAATTTCTCTAGTCCAGACAAACTATTGAATGAAATCAAGATCCCAAATGATCCTGTGAAATTTGATTATCAGCAACAAAGCACGTTTAAACAGCACTGTATATTTAAACCACAAATAAAAATATCTAACATGATGTGAATCAACACACAGTGGACACTATGTGCAAACTGTTCCCTACTGTCTGTCCGGCATTTCTACTACATATTTATTTGTACACAGTTATCAGTGATTTCATTACAAAAGCTATACTTGACTCCACCTACCTTCTAACTTCTCAAGAAACAATTCACCATACATTTGCCAGTATGGCATATATAATATACTCTTGAGTAGATACCAGCTTGGTGGAGAATTAGGAAATAGATTAGCTTGGTACATTATACCAAAACTTAGCAAGAAAAATAAGAAGATGCCAAGGAAGAGCACTAGATCTATCACCTGAAAATATACATGAAGAAGTAATTATGAAATCAAATCGCTGACAGTGCTGAATGAAATCAAAGGGCTCAAAGTAATGAATGGAATCAAAGCACTGAAAGAACTGTCCAAATCAAAGGATTTAACATATCTTCTTTGGGTTAGAATGAGCTAAAATTTTAGTATGTGTAAGTGATTATGCCACGATTATGTCTAAACACTTATTAAAGAGTATTATATAGTGCTTACTAAATACAAATCATAACGAATATAACAACATTCTGAGCTTAGTAAAGATAACATCATAGACAATATTTACATACCATGTTAGTTATCATAATAACTTTAGGTCCACTATTCTTCTCAGCAAAGAAAACTTGCATGAATCGTAGATAAAAAATGGCCACTGAAATGCTGAAATATATAAACTGTAGCATAATGTAATGTATATTTAAGTAAAATATAATACCAGATGACTGCTTGCTAATTTGATATTTCAATTTGGGATACCTCCCAATTTATATAGTAGAGAGTTATGATTATTGAACACAACACTTCATTGCTACAAGATTATCCACCTAGTAATTTCCAGTCAGTAACTTGAATTCTATTGGACTTACACTTCGGACAAAATACAGGGGCATGTCCCCTTTTCAGGCAACACAATTTTTGTCATTCAAAAGCCTTGTCAGTCAGTTTTCGTCTGGAAACAATTAAACTAATTCATGAGCATTTAGACACACTAACAAACTTTGTAAGGATATAATCAAAACAGTAAAATGACTTACCTGTAGCAGGTACGACAATAAGTAAAGTTAGTATCAGTTAATGTAAACCTCAGTATCACTGATATAGAAAATATCATATACATAGCTAGATCAAATCTATTCCACATTGAACCAAACCATCCGGTTACCTTATCATATAAGGATCTTTTATCATTTGATATAACCTGAAACAAAATAGATATTTTATATACAATATAGAGTAACTAAGTTAGTCGACCCTGAATATAGCAAAACCTTCAGTTATGATGGGTCTGTAGTCAAATAATCTACAAGCAAAGATTGTGTTTCAGCGTTTCTCCCGTCCCATCAATTCTTGTATTGTTTTAACTTTGAACCATTTTAAGTAGAATGCAGCATTTTCTTGGGCTCGTTTCGCTTTCCTTTGTGTTCAACATAATCTAATGGTTATGTAGTTTTTATTATCAATATGTTGCTTTATTCTGCAAACAGTATATACTGTGGTTGTGGTTCAAAAGTTTGGACCCTGGAAAATCCTGGATCCGCCCCTGAATATCATCAAAATACAATATAGCATGGTGTCCTACAAAGATCTATTGTAGGATCTTTGATCATATATACTAAACAAAACGTATAAGTATATTTGTATATTAAGGCTCATATCTAAATTAATGTTTGTCCGATTTAAATCAAATGTTCAACAAATATAGTTTAAAGACTGAAAAAACATTTTATGTTTGTTACATTACATATAACAAAATATGTAACAAATAATAACCAAAACATCACAGTGTCGGAAAAAGTCAAAGCAACAAAATGAAGATCGCGATCTGCTTGACAAAATTCTTGTGGAAAATTATAGTGTCAATAGGGTAAAGTGTGGACAATTATCTCTCTAATAACAAGTGTGACCTCCATGACTGTTGAGAACCGCTTTGCACCGTGTTCACATGGATCTCACATACAAATGGAAGTGAGTCTGACGTATACCTGCTCATACGCGTACAACCATTTCGCATAGCTCAGCTATGGGTAGGGCTGCAACACCACGGCGTACATGGCGGTTCAATTTATCTATACGTGTTCTTTTATGTTTAGCTAGATATTACGGCGGTATGCACATCAGCGTGATGTTGTAAAATATAGTCAAAAACAGATGTACAACATTTCGTTAAAAAACATTGGTTAATAAAAAGGTTATACGCAATTAAAATATGTATACTTATAAGTTGTGTTAAGTGTATAGCCGAAGATAACTACTTTAAAACAAGCATTTATTAAACCTGTCTTATTTCTTCAGTCAGCATTGTGATAGTCCAACCCCAAACAATGTATTCTACCACAGAGAGATGATCTGGGTATAAGTCTGTCAGTACAAAATATGTAAATAATCCCAAAAATATCAGGTACGAGATCTGAAATATATATATATAGAGAGAGAGAGTTTTCATGGGTAAATATACAAAAGAACAATAGAGAGACAGTCATGTTTTATCATTGTTTTTGGGGGGTTTCAGCCCAAACATAAATAGCTTCTGGTCAGTGTTGATGACTTTAAATGGCAACTCGAAAGTGGTGTTTTTTTTAATTTAAATATACTTGAGTGCATAAAATTGTCTTAAAACAAGTGATTAAAAGAGTGCAGAAGAAGTGTTATATCTATACATTTCACAACAAACACAAAGTTAATTCACTGGTTTTGCAAGCACGGTGTTTTTAAAATTGATGCAAATTCACAATATGCAGAGAGTGGACTGTAGGGCCCATATTCACTAATTCACTCAAGCTCAGACTCAAATTCAGTCTTGAACTAAGACTTTGACTTCCCTGAGCAAAAATTCCAGCTGGTATTCACGAACGGTTTCAGAGTCAGCTGAGATTAAAAATTATTGATATAAGCGGCCTCTAACCAAAATAAAAAAAAACAAAATGGCTGCCATTTATCCCAATATAACTAAAGTTTTGGCGAATTTTCTCACAAGAGACCCAAAAATACAGAACAAGTGCTATCTCAGGGGTAGTAATAATTATCACTTGAATGTACTGGACTTTAAACATACCCTTCTAGTTGTTTTCTAAAAATAGAAAATAACAACATTGTCGAAAAATTGAACATCTCAGGATTGCATGGATTATTTATGGAATGCCTTCACAAGGTAAGACTACTTTTATTTTACTATGAATTTATTACAAAATAAATGCAAGAACATTTTTATGCTCTGAAATTCAAATGATTTTAACTGACTAGTAACTTGGTCATGCAACAAGCGTTCTTCAATGACAGATCGTCTGTTGACATTTATATGTTTCAGACAAATATTGCACTTTCGTGTGCTACACCTACTGATTTTTTTATATATAAATGTAATTTGATTCTTAAGATAATAGAAATTAAATATCGTTGTGCTTAAAAAAATAACTATGACAAGTTTACAAGCGTCCCCAAACCAATTTGTACCTAGGCTAAATAAATAATAAATCTAACACTTTTTATCGTGTCTATAAAATTAAATGTAAGATTTTATCAACACCTTTATGACAATGGTCTGCTTTGAAATTTGAACTGTTGTTTCAATTTATTTGAATTTGACCATCCTATTTTCATGTATGCTTGATGATTTTCAGGATGCTGATATCAAGGATGTTAGTCAACTCGTCAAACGTAAGAATCGTCAAACTTAATTTAACGCACAACCATTAGACCAACTCGTCAAACTGATAATATAGAGTGAAAAAATATATATGGAAGGGGTGGGGGATAACGGTCCTATTTTAAGTGTAAAATATATAATTTGTTGATTATTTTGAATAAAATGTATACATAAATTATATTTTTTGTGAGTATTGTTTTTATAAATAATGAATAAAATGTTTAATGAATAAAATGTTTTTTTGTATTAATATTCGCATTATTTAAAAGATTAAGTACTCAAATTAATTTAATTCTTTGTGTGTCTTGAACATATTCTGTTTTTCTTATGTTTGATTATGTTTGTTCTCGTGGTTTATACATATTTTGTTTGATCTTATGTTTTACTATTTTTATTATTGTGCCTTGTACATATTCTGTTTCAAAGATATGATTTTTTTCTAAGTAATTTATTTTAATCTTGATTTTATGTGCTTTTGGAAATGTGTTTTCTATTCATATCAATAAAATATTTCGACTCTTCAGAATAGTATGGTCGTAAGTGCTACTTAGGACTTTATAATATTATGACCCATATACATTTCGAATCAGTATGTAAATACGCATTTGATAATATTTACTTTAATTTATTTGCAATGCAATATGTTGACCAAAATGTAAAATGATAAAAGGTCGTAAGTAAAGCACCCTCTAATTGGTCCATAAAAGAAGGTTGTTTCTGTGAATAGCTACTTATTGATGATGTGTAAATATTTTTGATTCTATACTGACTAAAAGTAAGTCAGTTAAAAGAGCATTTTAATTATGACACATAATAAACATTATAATTGCATTTACAATTTTAACATTTTAAATCACACACGACTTTCTAATGGGAAAACAAATTCACAGCAGTGTTAGTAAAAGGGCGTAAAAGACAGTTACGACCTTTTAGTCGTACAAAACGTGTACCCAAAGGTAAGTTTTAAATGTAGTTGTAAGTTTTCAGCATATTTTGTACATTAACACAATAATTGATACATAATATTAATAAGTTATCATGGAATGTTTAACTGAAAGAGTAAGAACCAACTTCTTGAAAATATGTTAGGTTTTAACAGAAAATAGCCATTTGGAAATAATACACAGTTTTTTCTTGTTTTCTCAAAAACACATTTTTGTAGTTACGACCTATCTATTCTATTGGATCGTTATTGTCTTGCTATAAATAAATAAATATGTAAGTCATTAAACTGTTTGGTTTTTAATACTGTTACATATTTTATTATATATGAAATAGTACCAGATATACCATCTTATGGGATTCGAACCATCACTATGATATTAATCAATAAGCGGCCACTGCTTAACGTCCACATATTCACTAACAAACATATTTTAGCGAGAATAGTGCTTGGTTATTGGAATTAGAACAAATATTTTACTCAGTAACAAGCTGTACATTTTAGGGTATTATATTGTGACCTATCAGCTTTGGTGATGACTAAAGCTAGCATATGTAATCATATCGTCATATTGGATTCAAACTAATACACCTATCCAAATATACTATTTAAACATGAAAATATTTGAGAATTTAATTAATATTACATTTATCTACTACCAAAGTCTTTATAAATGCATATTTTTTATTTTTAACATCAAACTATAATAATTAATATGAAAATTATATATTTCTCACAATGTAGTACTAAATTTACATACTAAATACACTTTATTTTTACAAAGTAATATTCTTTTAATTAAAACACTGAATTAAAATCAAAATATTGTAACTTGTCTGATAAAAGTAACATTTCCTACTCAGTATCGTATTAAATCAATCACATATAATTTATATAACTGTCTCATGTTTTCACACGTTTTTTCACTCTATAGTATCTGTTTAACGAGTTGGTCTAATTGTTGTGCGTTAAATTAAGTTTGACGATACGTACGTTTGACGAGTTGACTGTAAACCGATATTAAAAGCCAAGGAACATAGAGAAAAATACATTCACTATGAAATTCAATTGAATCGGGCTACAACCATGTGCTGATAAAATAAGTAAATGGTAGTTACTATGGCTAACAGTAATTTCAAAACAGTTATGGTAATAAATATATCATAAAAAAATACTTTTATTGTACAAAACTATTGTTATACACCAAGGACCCTATATATAATGTATGTATTACATGTACTTTAAATTAATTCACGTTTTAATTAAAATACAAAATTGAACTTATGATTCTATTTTTGCAAAATCAATTGTCATAAATTATTCTTATTTGTATGACAGGAAATGGAGTGTATATTCATTTCCACAAAGCGTATCATGCATAGTTATGGGCCTGATTTATTCACAATTAACTAGATTTAAATTTTTGAAATAATTTTCCTTATATTTTTGTTTTTTAGAAGATGCTCAGTAAAAAGAGTGTATAGATGCATAATTTGTAATTTCAGTATATGATCATCAGGTATTATTTAAGAAATAATCTCACAATGGCTAGCAAGATAGTGGCAAAGATGATACTTAGAAAATTCCTGTCATCAGTAATGTTTTCTTTTTGTAATTGCCATATTTTAGATATAAAATATAAGGAACAGTGCATATAGTGGTTCAATAAAATGCCTTTTTCTGTTTCCATTTATCTTATACTAACACATACTTCTTATGGAGATCAGCTGAAGGATTTACTAATTTTATGAAAGTGATGGTACCATCAAGAAGGTCTCCTCAGTTAAATGGCTTAAATCTATAGTTTCCAGTTCTATTTGATTGCTGTCTATGCAAGCAAACCTGAAACTTTAGCCTAAAGATCAAGGCTGTTGTCAATTGTTTAATTCATCACCAAGTTTAACCATTCAGGACACTAATATCTCACCAAACAGTTTAAAGTTAAATAATCTTCCCTATACTGTACAACATAAGTCAATATAAGTCCCTATATCTATAGGCACCCTATTTGTCAGTGTCAAATCAATGTTGATATTTATGTAAGTTGTTGTTTGGCAATACATTTGAGAAAAACATAAAAATTCTTGGCTACTGCTTGCAAACCAGTAAATCTAGCATGATTAATTATTTAATTAACTTATTTTTGATAGATGTGTTATCTTTAAACATGAAGAATTGTCTAATAACCAACCATTTTTATATATTCAGTGAATTCCTGAGACCACAATACTTAGACTCCACATTTTAGACTAAAACTCTGTTTTTAGTCCCAGACTCAAGACTAAAAACTTTTGTGAATACCGTTTTTGAGCTTTGAATCAGAGTATGAGTCTAAAGTCTAAAATAGCTCAGTTTTAGACTCAAAAAGCGATAGTGAATTTGGGCCCCGGAGAATTAAATTCTACAGGCTTGACTCTAACTAATGTGTTTTAACAGCAGAGAATCTTTGTATGGAATGTCCCTGAGTGGAACAAAGTTGAAATAAAAATGTGTGTATACAGAACAATAGGATTTAATATGTGCTGCTTTGTTACAACATAATAACTTTGTTCCATGTGAATGCATCTGATACAAACACTATTTTCAGCTGTAACAACCCATAACTTTGATTTTCTAGCAATAAACATTACATCATTAGCATAAGATGAAATTCAACTTGGCGTAAAGATAATAAAGTTGTACATACCGTGTTGACAACAAACACAGATACTGGTGCTGTGTAGAAATAATAGAATGCATTTAATACATCACAACACATTTGTACTCTATCAGCTTTCTTCTTTTTAAGATTGTTGGGTTGTTCATATTCATCACCAGCATCGGAGGGATCATTATGGGACATCTGGAAATATACAGTACAAGGTATACACTTACAATGTAAGTCTATTAATCTTTCAAGCAAGTTATCACGTACCATATATTCTCCATTAAACATCCTGTGACTGCTACATTATTTAGTTGGAGGGGGCTTATTCGAGTCTTAGAAAATTGAAAATCACAACAAAAATATGTAAGTCTATAGTCTTTTTTCCACAAAAAAACCAACTCAAGAATTAATTACGGAAATGGTGTCTATAAGAGGTGGAACATTTAATGGAGAACAAATGAAAACATGCTTCAGACTCTACTTTGTATTCACTTATATACCACAGTATTTTTTCCACTGCATTTGTAGTTCAGTTCAAAGGTGAAAGTATCACACGAATTCACCCGGATACAATATAACTATCATATTATTAGATTAAACTGATATTTTAACAAAAAATATCTTTAAAAAGATATTCGACGCTCTGCTTGGTTCATTTTAAACGGTTTGAAGTATAAATGTTGGTCATCACGGCGTACATGTATAAACAAATGTAGTTTATCCGAAATTGCAATTCAGTCTTAACTGCCACTTTGCTAATTTGTCAATTTGGAAAATCTGTCAGATTCTAAATTTAAAAAAAATCTTTAATAATAATGCCATGAATTTTCGATTAAAATCACTTCTTTTCAGAATGACCAAACGTTTAATGTTACTTTCTGGTGAACATAAAATTGATAGAAATGTTCAATGGCGGCCCACATATGACAAAATGAAAACCCATTCCAAGCGAGCGCTGAGTCATATTCGCAGTTTAGTTATACCACAAGAGGTGTACCACGACGAATGTGTGATCAGTAAGTATAGTGAGTCACTCATTATACACAGAGTAAATAGTCAGCAGCTACTGTACGTGATACGCACCTGTTTATCACAAATAGCCAATGGTGACATGTTTTTTATCCAGTTCTCTTTACAGTTAAAGAATTTCACTGGAAAAACATCAATGGTAGAGGAATTGTATTGGTTGAAATATAGGTCAAAAGTTGGCTTAGACATTTGTCGTACCTGTATGAAGTCATGTACAACAAAATGATTTTAGAACTTACTCAAAGTCAGACAAGTTTAGCATATAGCACTATAGTTTTTTACTTAACCGTTGAAGATTAAATTTAAGTGACTGAATACAAAGGCAACATAGAATTAGCAAGCAAGCATTAAACCTTTAAACTAAACATCTGTTCCATCCTATCTTAAAATGCTGTTTGAATTACACAATTGAGCCGCGGCCGTGGCGTAGTGGTTAGCATGTCTGACTTCAAATCCGGTGACCGCGGGTTCGAACCCAGTCGCGGTAGGCCATACCCTATACATGAGTTGTCGGCCTCTTGGTAGAGTAAGTTAGTACTGGTGATAGTAAAGTGTACAGGAAAGCTATAATTGGAAGAGCTGTCCGTCGTATATATGACCTAAATATGTGTTGAATATAAGGTTAAAAAGAAACAAATACACAATTGTTTAAGACAAGGAACATTTCAACTTACAAAATGACAGTAAAATTATTCATGTTTGGATAGAAAAAACAAACGATATTAAATATCATAAAGATGAAAGTCTGGCTCTCTGTCTGCTTGCCAAAGATTGCAAAACATATCTTTTCCTTGATTCTGAATTAACAATCAACAAACATGTTGGCGAAAATATCACCTGTTTGGTGTTTTTTTAGTAAAACTACTTGAATAATGACAAATACAAATGTGATATTAATATATAAACTTGAATTGTTTCACCCAAGTGACATGTTTAACAATGTTCATAAAAATAGAAGTAATAAAGGATGTTTTTTTAAACTAATTTATGATAATCAAAAGTCAACCTCTGATAACCTGCATGGAAAAAAGTTAGACTTTATACAAATTAAACTTATTCATATGCTAAAGTGATATTCTCAATGCATTTCCTAATCACATTTTTCCAAATCAAACATAGGTAAAAATGTTTTCCACAATCTTTGGTAAATACATTTAAATATTGTCTTTTTGGTAACAGTATTTAATTATAATTCTTTCAATGGTCTTCCCTAGTCAGCATTTTACATTCAATTTATTTCATTCACAGGCATTGTAAGGCATCTGTGGATTAAATAAATAGACAAATTACTCAGAAATCGACAACAAATCAGATTAAAGCTATGACCATAATACTATCACAATATATTAAACCACTAAAATAACAAGGACAGATTAACTATCAATTTTGGGGAGGTCATGAAACCTTTTATATAGACTACCAGCACACTGAACAGTCACAGTTTGTTATCTCAGCTCCATTGACACTGTTGGAAAATAGCAGAGATTACAAAAAGTTAACATAAACTATTTCAAACAATTGAGGATATCCCCACTGATATAATCCTACTCTAGACTATCATTGTACCATTTTAAGTTTTTAACTGATAAAGATAAAAGTAATGAATATAGCATGAAAACAAGGCGTGGATTTTATTTTTTGGTTAAAATATTGAAATTCTCAATATGAAAAAAAAATCAGAAACAAACATAAATATTTAATAGGGCTAAAGGGAGAGAATAGGGATTTTGGGTACAAGGTGAAGAAAATGAAAAGTTGTATAATTGTATAAATATGTGTAGTTGACATAATGAGAACTTGAATGCATTTAAATGACTCGTGTAATTATGTAGGAACTTATGTGATTTTTATATCAACAATGTATTGTTGAATTTCATTCAACTCTCACTGATACACACATTAACTCCACTGTTGTGAATAATCTCTACAGTACTCATTTACTCCGAATGCACAAAGTTAGGTTTAAATTAGTGGAGTTTATGTATGCGTCACATACAGTTGAATAAAGGAAACAATACGAGAATAGGAGAAACGTAGAATAAGGAATGGTATGTATATTACCCTCTTCTTGGGCCAAGAAATAATCCTCCCTAATTTCAAATGTTAAAATATACATGGGTTATAATATCAAGTAAATCAACTTAGTAGCTCTGAAGATATAAAACACGTTGCACCTAAAACTGTTACAATTAAGTGTTATCCTGAGGATGATTTGCATCTGAGTAGGGTAGCCTAACTATCCACCAAACAGTCAAAATTACAGAATATATACCAATCTATTAAAGTCAAACAACATTTATGTAATATGTAACGAAAATAATCATGGATTAAAACATAACAACAAAATTATCTAAATATAATGATATATCAACAATAAAATAGATATTTTATCATGATAGTTTTATATACTTAAAGTATGTCGATATTACCTGGTTTCAAAGTTCAAAATTTTATGACTAGATCTAAGGTTACATCAAATTAGGACATTTTATAGCAAAAACATTGGTAGAAAGTTATGTGTTTTATAAAAAAAAACAGTATTATAATGATAAAATGATAAATGACAATTCTTAGTTTGATAATGGCTAGATGAAAAAGGTCCGAATCCACATTTGCTTAGTATGTTTTACATGATAATGTCTTAGACCTAAGTCTGTAGCACAGTTGCTATGGCATTGAAATATCGTAATAAGAGTTGTTTACTTTACATAATAATTAAAGCTTAACAGAAAAAAATCATTTTATAATTCAAATTTTGTGAAATAAAGTAAGGAACAATTGTTTGATAGCATCAGATCAAGTCTTTACTCGCAAATGAACAATTTTTTTATTTAAAATTGGATAGTATTATTTAACCTGGGTAGACTTGTCTCTGTTGACCATTCCACGAGACCTTTTGATTTATTTGAATAACAATACATAATCCCACAAATATAAGTGTTCTTTTGTTAACACCTTGTCTGTGGGACAAAATGTAACTGTAAACCTTTGTTAAATATGCTGATAGGTAAAGTCATGGAAAGGTTCATTGTGAGAGAAGTTTGAGACCCCAAATGTTATTTTCTGCTAGTTTTGTTTTTAATTGGAGTTGCATGGACATTCTATAAGTAATGTTACGAAAGTAGACTAAAAAATCTTAGGTCACATCGTGTCCCACCTACGCTTTTTCCTACATGATGTCATGTAACTTTCAACAGTGCTTTTTTAATAAGCTTGTATATGCAGATTTCTTTAATAAATAATACCAAATGTTTGAAAATCAGTTCATCAATAATAACAAAGGAACCTGTTGAATGAGATAGATAATTTATTTGGTGGTTTAAAAGGTTACAAGCTAAGTATCTTTACTTTAAATATGTGTGTACGACAATTGTTTGGGATCACTGTTTTAAGCCTGATCACATGACAATATACCCAGACAGTGTGAAGAAACCCTTCCTCATTAAATGCTTACCTTATTTTGAACGTCTTCATTTGGTTTATCGTCATCATTAAAGTTGGATGGTATTTTTTCACCCTGGGTAGACTTGTCTCTAAGTAGAATGGCTTCGACCTATAAAATCAAATGAGTTTTTTCCATAAAACTTATTTCACATAATTGAGACCAGCAGAAAAACCACAAAATAAGTCAAATAAGTTTTCCAATAGTGATCGAATAGTTTGTCTAAGACAGTTGACCATTCCGCGTGCGACCTTTTATTTTATTTGAATAACAATACCTTAACCAACAAATAAAAGTGTTCTTTTGTTAACACCTTGTTTGTGGGACAAAATGTAACTATAAACCTTTGTTAAATATGCTGATAGGTAAAGTGATGGAAGGTTCATTGTGAGAGAAGTTTGAGACCTCAAATGTTATTTTCTGCTAGTTTTTTTATTTTTTTATTGGACTTGCATGAGCATTCTATAAGTAATGTTACGGAAGTAGACTAAAAATTTAAGGTCTCATCGTGTCCGACCCAAGCTTTTTCCTACATGATGTCATGTAACTTTTAACAGGGCTTTTATTAATAAGCTTGTATATGCAGATTTCTTTAATAAATAATAACAAATGTTTGAAAATCAGTTCATTAATAATAACTCAGAAACCTGTTAAATGAGATAGATCATTTATTTTGTGGGTTCAAAGGTAACAAGCTAAGTATATTTACTTTAAATATGTGTGTTCAACACTTGTTTGCGATGACTGTTTTAAGCCTGATCACATGTAATGACAATATACCCAGACAGTGTGAAGTAACCCTTCCCTCATTAAATGCTTACCTTGTTTTGAACGTCTTCATTTGGTTTATCGTCATCATTAAAGTTGGATGGTATTTTCTTACCCTGGGTAGACTTGTCTCTAAGTAGAGTGGCACCGACCTATAAAATCAAATGAGTTTTTCCATAAAACTTATTTCACATAATTGAGACCAGCAGAAAAACCACAAAATAAGTCAAATAAGTTTTCCAATAGTGATCGAATAGTTTGTCTAAGACAGTTGACCATTCCGCGTGCGACCTTTTATTTTATTTGAATAACAATACCTTAACCAACAAATAAAAGTGTTCTTTTGTTAACACCTTGTTTGTGGGACAAAATGTAACTATAAACCTTTGTTAAATATGCTGATAGGTAAAGTGATGGAAGGTTCATTGTGAGAGAAGTTTGAGACCTCAAATGTTATTTTCTGCTAGTTTTTTTATTTTTTTATTGGACTTGCATGAGCATTCTATAAGTAATGTTACGGAAGTAGACTAAAAATTTTAGGTCTCATCGTGTCCGACCCAAGCTTTTTCCTACATGATGTCATGTAACTTTTAACAGTGCTTTTATTAATAAGTTTAAATATGCAGATTTCTTTAATAAATAATAACAAATGTTTGAAAATCAGTTCATTAATAATAACTCAGGAACCTGTTAAATGAGATAGATCATTTATTTTGTGGGTTCAAAGGTTACAAGCTAAGTATATTTACTTTAAATATGTGTGTTCAACACTTGTTTGTGATGACTGTTTTAAGCCTGATCACATGACAATATACCCAGACAGTGTGAAGAAACCCTTCCCTCATTAAATGCTTACCTTGTTTTGAACGTCTTCATTTGGTGAATCATCTTCATCATGTGTTGTAAATCTTATGGTACGTACCATAAATGGAAAAAATACACATAGAAGTATCTGCAAGGAAAATAGTACATGCATTTAAACGCTGAAATTGATCAGAGGGAACTGAATTCAAGCATTGTCAAAATGAAAGCTTCAATTTCATACTGTGAGTAACGCAAATAAAGAGTATTTATAGTTAGAAAAACTTAGGTAGAAAGTCTAAATCCAAATTAACTTGTTGAATTTTTATAAACAATGCACATACTACTTAGAGTAAAGATGAGATAACATTTAAGGTCACGGCATCTTATGAGGCTCATAGGGAAAATTGGGTTTTGCCGAACTGTGTTGCCTTTATGAATAAAGTCATTATTATTAGCAGTAGCACTGTACTAAATAATTAATAATAATCAAAATTCATACAAGAAACAACCAATGAAATATAAAAGGAATTTTCTAACATTGATCATAAGATTGTTGATGATACAACAGACAGATGATCATAGTGCCTTGTTTTGGTGTAGTTGCCAACTAAACAACGTTGGTTATCTAAACTACAAGCATTTACATCAATTTATCTAAAGGTAAACCGTGTTAAAGTAACCCGGGTGTGTAGCACGCTGGTTTTCAAATAAAGGGTCCGACAGTGGGTTCGAATCCCAACGGGATGGTTAAACCCTTCCATAACAATTTGACAATAATGTCAAATTTTCTCCATTTACAATTGTTAAAGGGTAGACAAGTACTGGCAATAGACAAGGATCCAGCAAAGCTAGGTTAGTGCGCTAGAATGCACATAAATACTTTTTGGGCAGCTTGGAACTTAACCATACCCAAATTTTAGTCCCATTAAGATTTTCAATTTTGTTTGATACAGCCATATAGCACTGTTTGTAGATACATCGGTTTTGCCAAAATATATTCAACAAGCCATAACCTCATGTTGTGATCGAAAAGATAAGACAATGCTCATAGACCACGATCATGGTCATAAAGATTTTAATTTTTCATCGGGGGGAGGGGTCTAATCCGTTGTAGACAAACGTTGTATTTATATATGCATTACTGTCCATTGTGTATTAAGTGTAAATTAACAGATAAATATGTCAGTACTTTAGAGGTGACATGTTGTATAAATCCAGGCAAGATCGATGTTATCGATATAAAACTACACCTTTGATAGGATAGGGTTCAATTGTTACTGCAAAGTGTCTATATAGTTTTAAATGTAGCTCAACAGCAATTAGCGACAACAACGGGAAACAAAACTAGATTAACCGAGTACACAGTGTAGTATTTAACAAAGTTTTTTTAAGTTTAACAGCTGGCCTGTTCACAGTTGCTTCTGTCAACATACATATATTTCATACTTTATTCGTTGTAGGCAATCAACCATAGACTAACAGCTAATTTCTATTATCTTGTCAACAACGCGCAATTTGTGCATATCCGATATAAGCGTATGAAATATTCAAATTAGTGGAGATGTGCACGCGGACGACTGAGAAGGACAGCTTAGAGCGTAAAGCGGACTACCGCTAATAGAATTTGGGGAAATCTCAAAACAGTAATTTTCATTTTAAAAATATAAACACTAATTTGAGTAAGATTTATTGCCAAAGCAATTAATCTGTAACATGAATATTATTGCAATCCTTTGATGAACAGTCAGTAAAATAAAGCAGTACATTTTATGTCTACAATGTTATCATTAATTTGAAACGGTAGTAATATGGGATCATCCTTGTCAAGTATATGCGATGTGCGCTCTTTTAAAAAAAATCATACAGCTTTCATCCGACCTTTCAAAACCCACCCAAAACGTTAGTGAAAATGTTTTATTTGGGTATTTTATTATGTTTATCAACACTTCTTTTTTAGTTAAATACTACGCCAAGCTCATTTAACCAGCTTTCATGGACATGTAATAAGTTACCATTACTCGCTTACCCACTTCTTCTCTATGATAAAATTGTTTCAAAAGAGAGCATAAAAAATTGTAATATGCAAAATGTCAATAGACTATTCCTAAATGTTTTCTCCGCACATCCATGGCAGCACCTTCGCTGACAACCACAGACAATATAAAGCTATTGTTAGGTGTTGCGTGTGGATGCCCATTAGGGTTTATCATATCAGCAATCTGATTAAAACCCGATCTAAAATTTTCCGCTCGCATACTCGCTAATTTAG
Organism: Mactra quadrangularis; assembly: GCA_025267735.1. NCBI lineage: Eukaryota > Metazoa > Mollusca > Bivalvia > Venerida > Mactridae > Mactra > Mactra quadrangularis. The sequence goes on along the minus strand of CM046295.1, from coordinate 27,319,051 downwards.
ATCTGGCCTTTTTTCAAACGAAGGTCACGTGCAGGCGACCTTTTCTCATCATAATATTCATGACGAAATTGTTATGATACGTAACTTGTTAACATCGTCTACGTCACGCAATTTGAAATGAGCCGCCCAATCGCAGACTGTGAATAATACCGCTGCTAAATTAGCATGCAAAACGTGTTTTAAAACTATAAATTACGAAATCACAATGTGATTAATAGTGTTTTCGTCTATATGAAAGCTACGCATTGATTGGTCGAAACAAAGTTCATCTCGACGTGACTTTCTACGGAGAAATTAGAGATCCTGTACGACAACGCTCTACAGGATGTCTGTTTACGGAGATTGCCATATCAGTTAAAAGATCGCAATGTTTAGGAAATGGCAAGCTGATCTGATGTGACCTATTAGCAAATATATATACGTTTAGAAGCCGCATAGAAGTGTTTGATCCAAGCTAGTCGTCTGCATGTTTATGAAAAAGTTTTCAAAAGAGTGATCTTGGAATTTTAAGCAATGGGCGCAACTGACTCTTATGTCATTTATTTTTAGTTCTGAATGAATATGCATAAGGAACTGAGTCGTTTTGGTTTTAATTCATACTGTAACTAAATTTTCCTTTACACATATTATAATCATTTAAGTGGTAATCCATATGGAAATAATGCGACTATAAAAAACCAAATTCATTCATATGTATGACCAAACAATTTAAATGAAAAATTGTTTTGAGAAACCCCTTCGGCCCCTTTGATAAGTACGTACTCAGTTATCTTCTTTCCGTCTCCGCCGTTCGCGTGTACATCTCTAATACGACAAAAAGTCAGTCTACGATTCTATACCTATTTAGACGATGTAAACATTACTAGTCTTTGAGCATAATAGCCAGTCTACAGGGTTAGCATGTATACTCCTGTGATATGAGATTATGCAATAGTAGTATATTATGCTTGGTCACGTGACTACAGATCCTCATGTACAAATATTTTATTCATAATATTTTATAATAAGTTCTAAATTATTCAATGGAACTCGAGGATGTAACTGTACAGGTCGGTACAAAACACTGAGAAAGTTATATTTGTTATTAAGTATTGATGGCCAAAGGTTAAATTTATGGAGTAAGTTTACGTAGTTCTTTAATTGACAGTAACCGATAGATGCCAGATGATTTACGGAACTACATTTGCTATAACACAAATGCAGAACTCGATATATTACTTCAAAATTTGTATACAGTTTAACAACTCAATTAAAAAATATGTTAATTGCTTGATACTCTAATGCATACATAAAAGGTATGTGTCTTAACTTACAGTGTTAAATATTCTATTCTGATGTATTTTACTCTGCATCCAGAGTTTTATGGTGATTTGATAATGAAAACGCATGCAATTAGATGTTTTGTCAAATTAAAAATGGCGTACATATGATGGTTGATACTAGAATACACACACATATATGATGCGCAACGTGAGAAAAGGGCCCTTATGGTCAAATTTTTCGAAATTGAGATTTTTACAGAAAGTGAAAGAGTAAGCTTCGTAGTTTCAAAAAATGTATGATTTATTAAAATATCTCAATTAATGACGTTGCTATGGCGATTTGAAATTCGATACTCGGTCCTAGAAAAAAGCGACGTCACGTTTAACGTCGCGTTTTTGTTGGACATTTGGCCACTGAATACCATGGTTAATTAACTGCAAAAGCATTTAGAATACGTTTTATCAAGAAGGTATTTCTTTAATTCAACCTTCCTTACAATTATACTTAAAAAATCTCGACATTAAAATGATTTTCAGTTTAAAATATGCTTAAAGAAAGTCTTCATGTATGAGTCCAAATAACTAATCTATACTTCAGTTTACTAATAACCATATATTTTTGTGGTTTCAACAAATAACTTCAATCTCATAAACATTATCAAGTATGATTATGAAACAAAAATGCATTGATACACACGTTGTTTTATCTATGATGTTTACAACAAAATAGGTGAAGGTCTATTTTTATTTTATCGACGCCAAATTTCCATTGCAATACATGTTACATAGTAACGCTAACTTTGATTTGTCCTTAATATTTTTACCATCTTAAATATGCAGGTATTCATAATGACGGGTTTGTACAATTACAGTCTAAATATTATAATTGACATTTTAAGAATGAGATAAATACATTTACTTTTTTCCACAAGAGGTTGAGATAAATAAAAGTTTATTTCACATTATCATAAAATGTAACATAATTTTCAAGCAATTTTTGAGCTTACTATTACTTAATATTCTTCCTTACATAACATCGTGTCGCATCAGAATTTAAAAGACTGATAACGTGGTAATTAATCCGTATGACAAAAATGAATATAATGTTAACTTATAACTTTCAATGTCAGTTATGTTATGTTTAACACATATTAAGTCCAAATCCAGGTGAAAAATGGATAAAAATATTCAGTTTAACATAAAATGGGAAATTAAAGTAATACGGACCTAGGTAACCTTTTCTTTGAAAGATCTATGAATGCCGACATTAACAACGCTTTTGGAATGCAATATTATCAAAGAAATCTGGAGTATTAAAGTTCGGAGGTGATAGTCGGTAATCCTTTGATATTTTAATTGGCCAAAGGAATGCATGAACAGTTATAGTTGTGGTAGGGTTGACGAAACTGAGTATAGATATGGAAATCCGGCGCTGAATCAAAGGAAGTTTTATGTTATTTCAAGTTACAATTGAAGTTTGACAAAAGATATTGGGATCAACAATGACCTGTGTATAAGTTGCATGCTCTATCATTAACGAGGGTTAATGTCATTTTATGACAAAATCAGATTGCATGGTAACGCTTATGTGTAAAACAGAAAACAACAGGAAGTTTGCTTCTGAGACATAGGCCTATACTCATGTGTGGATTTGGTTTAAACACGAGGTAAGATAAAACATCACTGTAGTTCAAAATGTACACACACACTACACTTAATATAATGATATTGTCACCATTTTGTTTTCAATAAACTTTAGTAATTATTTTTAACGAAATAAAAAAGTATTTACGGTTTCGTATGACGAAAATGATGTGTATTAACGAACTTGCGGTTAATTATAATTGTATTTAACAAAAACGATTTTTATCTTAAACCAATTTGGATTTTGTTACAATGATGTATTGGTAGATGGAAACATTATGTTTCGAATACTTTTATTTCATACGGCGATACGCGCTTAGAAAACATATACAGACAGTCTTATAAGCAACGGGTTCACATTGACTCACAAGTGTTATCTTGCTCGACAATTGTAATGGATTTCTAAGATCTAACTGATAGATGTGGTAATTAGACAGAGCTATAATTTACTAACAATAGATCTATTTTTTTTCGATCAATGATGTCAATCAAGCTTTATTTAGAGCTAGTCAAATATTATTATTTAGAGCTAGCCGATATCTAGCCAGACCAAATTTAGCTTACTCCTCTCATTCCAATTACCGGACGTTTTTTGGGACATTGATAACTTTTTGTTTAAACTTGTATTAACCTAAATTTTTGACATTATATAATTCGGTCCCGCTCAGGACATTTATATACACATGTACCAAGAAAATACATAACAATGTAGGCCCTAATACATTTTTTATTTCAAAATTGGGTCTAAATCTCGTGAGGAAATCGTCCGTAAAATACGGACAAACGACATATTAAACTGGACGTTTGAGTCGGCTGGAATTGGAATCAAATTCCTTCTTAAATAAACACAATACGCTTACAATTACAATTACTTTTACAATTTAGCAAGTCGATGAAGTAACAATATATATCGCATACTGTGCAAAATTTGAGTTATAAACAACCATCACTTACTTCAAAATCTAACATTTTCTCCTCTTGTATATATGAAAATTGTGACAGCTGGGGCTGCTGTTCAAAGTAAACCCACCGACTGGTAAGCACAAATTTGGTTATAAATTCCATATTTCGATTTAAATGACCATTTTAATTATAAACAACAGCAAAAAAGAACAACAGCACATACATGTTTGCATTCGATGCACATGTGACTAAGAAATAACAGATCTAAACTATGTCTAAAAAACCCCAATGACATTTCAGTTCAGAAAGAGACGACTATATTCTAATTTTGCATTATCTTTTTACAAAATTTCCAGATCAAGCTCAGATTTTAAGATGGACTGAATCAAAAATCGGAATATAAAGTTCAAGTCCGCATTTAACATTATAGCGTGTGCTGTATTCAGGGGTGTGCATGTATACCCGTAGTTACGAGTAAACAATTCGATGGCGACGCGTGTAGAGGCTGTAGGATCCATCGTCAATTTAAATCAATGGTTCCGAAATTATGCGTGTAATTCTCCCAAAAAATCTAATTGTAGCTAGTCTATTTAGCAATCCAATTTTAAAGCACAAATAAAACAGACTATTCTAAATGTCAAGTTTCAAGTTAACCTCGTTTTACAAGTGTCAACACCCCAAGGCGGCTCGGCACGCTGACGAAAGTTGGATGTAAAAACAACTCATGATTGTCAACAATCCTTTCTTTTTACGCTATTTGTTATCAATTTCTTGAAACATTGATTATAAGACATTCAAATTTTGTAGAATATATATTTATTCCTTTTAAATAATGCAATATAGCCAGTTAAATCGTCAGTATAAACAATGCAATAGTCACTGACGTGACACATGTACGCTAAAATTGACCTCGATTACGTTTTTGACGTTTACCGCAAACGACGTCAAAGAGCTTAAGGGCCCTTTTCTCGCGTTGCGCATCATATATATAACTTATCTGCATTTCTAAGCGATGATTGATGGGTTGCATATATAACATGTTTAATGACATTGTGATATACAAATTTCTCATGAATGAAGTCTTGAAGGAATTCGTTACGATTTGGTTGTCGACCCTCGCAGTATCTCTCCGCGGTTAAACGTGTCAGGCCTTTCGTGAATAATTTTCAATCTGTCGTATAACTTAAATCGCCAAAAAGTCTAAATGTTGTGTTGACACAGCGTTAAACCCTGTATGACAAATAAAAAAAACACGTTAAAGCTTCTTGACTAACTTACCTTCAAAAATGGCGTATGCAGAGCCATTCTACCTTTCCATATAAGATTAAGTTTGGTCTGACAACAAGTGTGTCGCATAAATTCCATCAATTCATGGGTATAAGCTAATGTAAATAATGTCGTTCTACCATACAACTCCAAAATACGTACTAAACACTGATGTGCCAATTTTTTATCTTTTTTATAACATTCTGATAAAACACATACAGCCATATTTTCATACATTCTGAAATATTGTTTGAAATAATAGTATATACAAATTTATTAAGTTGTGGCTGATCAATTAACTTTTATACCCAGAGAGCTCTGAAAATATTTTCAAAAAGGTGCAAGCATATCATATCAGGAACAGCAACGCCACAAATAACAAAAACTAGAACCTGAAAGGTTTCTGCCTTGGAATCAACTGTGGCAAAATTGCCTAAGAGGTTTAAACCAGGTTGTAGGGTGCACCAATCCTACATTTGCCCAAATAGGTTCAAGAACAAACAATTACAAATTGTCTTGTTGACAAATATCAACCCACCTTTCACACCAAAAACCATTTACTTTGGTATTGTAGCCTTGTTTTTTAAAGTAAACATATATACATACTTGCTATGATCCAACAAATCTTGACTGAGTTCTAATTCCTCATTATCATCAGCTACCGATGATAATCTCTTCAATAAAGCACATGCTGTAAGAGCAGCACCTATAAACAAAAAACAGTTAAAATCAAAACATCAACAATAAATGCAATACTATAAATAAACAGTAGAAGGCCAACAAGTGTAAACTAAATCAATCCAATCAGGATGGGTGAAGTTAAAATTAAGTAATTATGTTGTTTGAAGTTACACAATTTTACAAGCAAAACTCCTAACTAAAAACCTCTAAGTACAAAGGCTATAGATTATGTAAGAGTAATGCAACTTTGTATTTGATATCCAATGTTAACTCTGTAAGCATGTGTAAAGTTTCTAAAAAAATTCATTTGTTACAAATCTATAACAAATATGTTACTTTTGCACCTAAAACATAACCAAGAAGTGTTACGCCAGCAACAATGCATAACTTAGTAGGATAGCCCCATTATTATCTAAATATGTGTGCTAAAACAGACAATTATTCATCAAAGCAAGTTATACAAATGAAACAATCAAGGAACTGTTATTGGTTACTAAAGATTCCTGATTCAACTTAGTAGAGCGCAATCGGCAATGATGGGTACCCACGGATGCTCATGTGCAAGACAAAATAAAAATTCTAGGGCTGTCACAAAACACCGGTATAAGGCAATACACAGCTGTGGCAATACGTATCGTGATACGAACTTAATGTACATGTACCGGTATTTGGCGATTTTTTTTTTCATTTCAAATGAAAATATTTCCCGTCGCAAAAAGTAGCGAAACATCATTTTACATTTTTAGTATTTGTCACATGATATTATTAAAAGTAAAAAAATAAGAAAAAGTTCACGGGAGACAATTTTGAAAAAAATAAATTTGGAGTTATGTACTTTATCACATGAGATGAGGTTGATATTAGGAAACATACATATATTTAAAGTTTGAAGTTAATACATAAAAAAATAAAACAGTTACAGTAAAAACAAACAATTTTAATGAACAATCTAAGTTCAATGGGATGTACTTCTAAAAATATATTTGGTGTCATGAACCTTGTCACATGAGATGTGGTTGATAATAAATAATACATATTTAAAGTTTGAAGTTGATACCTTACGAAATAAAAAAGTTACAGTAAAAATATTTAATCAGAAATATGAACGCGGACGCGTACGCCTACATCGACGCTAGGGCGAGTGGGGGAGTTTTCCATTTACTTCGTGAAGTCGAGTTAAAAACCCCTAATATATCGCGGTGCGTATCGCGGTACAGTGCTAGGGTATTGCAATATATCGTGATAAGCTTCTGGCATATTTTGGCAGCCCTAATAACAATAAATCACCTAATTGATCTTGTCCAACCCTCCATAACATTCTAGCAAGATCTCTTCTATTAAACAATATAGCCCATAAAAATAATTCTCTTTGTGCGTTGTTACCAAAATCATACTCTTTTCTTTTTTTTGGTTCCTTTGAATCTGAAGAATGCTTATATTAATAAATATATAATAAAAATATATGATGTGATATTAAGTGCCTAGTAATCTTTCCTTGACAAGCCTAGATCTCTCATCGTCGGCAATAACAGTACTTTCTTCCGTTACACTTAATACGTACCGTCGGCAATTTGAAATTGGGCTAAAAATCCTGTTTTCATGAATATGCATAAGTCAGGGTATCCAATCTTCTTCCATTGAAATTGCTCGCTGTTTGTTTGTTTGTTTGTTTGTTTGTTTGTTTGGGTTTTACGGCGCACCAACACAAAAAGGTCATATCGCGCCGAAAGCAATCAATGATACTATTAATTCTAACGAAATTAATTATGTAAAGCTCTATATCTTATTATAAACATTTATTTCTTTTAAAAAATTAAGTATCGCATATGATGGTACAGACTCAAAAAGTTCTTTGAGTGAGTTAACTTTAAAATGTTTGTAACGGATGTCTTTAAGGTCCTGACAGTCAAGGAGAACGTGTTTGACATTGAAATGTTCGTCACATGGTATACATTTGAGTGCTTCTCTTCACTTTTGAGAAGGTATGAATGTGTTAATCTGGTATGACCAATTCTACATCGCGAAATCACTATTTGATCTCTGCGATGAGAAAATATGATTGACGAAGATGAATTAAGGGTTGGCTTTATGTCACGTAATTTATTAAAAATTGCGTTGTTCCACAATGTTTGCCATTTTGACTTAATTAACGATTTTATTGAACATTAGAAGTCACTGCCTCGGTAATTTGATATCTACTGGTTGAAAGTTTAAAGATTCTTTAGCTAAAGTATCAACTTTTCCATTTCCTTGTATACCAATATGACTTGGTATCCAGCAGAAGTGTACTGTTTTAGATTTTAAAATTTCATGTAATTTTAATTCGATATTTTGAACAAGAATATTGTCTGAATTACGATTTTTTATGGCCAATAATACAGATAAAGAAACTGAAAAATGATAAAATTGTTATTAATACTATTTGATATGTATGTTAAAGCAAGATCTATTGCTTTGACTTCAGCTGTAAATATGGATGCCTGATCAGGCAGTTGCATTCTTGCAACAAAAGAATTTCCATATGCAGCGCAACCAACTTTGTTACCATCTTTTGAGCCGTCAGTAAATAAATGTGTACAATCTTTATATTTTTCTAAGATGTTAACGAATTCCGATTTGAAGGCCTCTGGGCTGGTAATAGATTTACGTAAGTTTGACAAGTCAATATTAACGTTTGGTTTGTTGTAGGTCCACGGTGGGACATTTTCATCAAAGGTCTGTAAAACGGTAGAAGTGCTAATATTAAGCATTTTCTAAGCCGTTTTTAATGCGCAGGCCAAATGATTTAATTTCGTTTGGTTTGTTGTCAAATTTATCAATGAAATTTGGTTTAAAAACAACTTTTAGCGCTGGGTTACTGTTGTTAGAAGATATTCGAGTTGCGTATTGTAAAGAAAGCTTTTGTCGACGTAATTTTAATGATGGCTCGTTAGGTTCAACATAAAGACTTTCAACAGGTGAAGTTTAAATGCACCAAGGGCGATACGTAAGCCCTGGTTATGTATAGTATCAAGCATTTGCAAGTACGATTTACGTGCTGATCCATATACAATTGACCCATAATCTATTTTTGAACGAACAAGACTTCTGTATAATTTAAGTAATGTTTGGAAATCAGATCCCCAATCATTATGTGTACTTTAAGTACTTTAAGTAGATTTAAAGCTTTGATACATTTGGTTTTTAGCGACTTTAAGTGTGGTATAAAAGAGAGTTTTTTTATCAAATGCAACGCCTAAAATTTAGCTTCATTTACAACAGGGATTTTTGAGCCAGAAATGTAAAGTTCAGGATCGTGATGATGCTTTCTTAATCGACAAAAATGTACACATTGTGTTTTTGACTTTGAAAATTTAAAACCATTTTCTGTTAGGGGGGTTGTTAATTTGACTTTTTATGGGACCCTGTTTAAAAAATGCTACATGTACTGACATGTAAGGAAAAGCATATCTTTTTAATTTCTGACCCCATTAACCCCCCTGTACATACCCTCTGTAGGTTGGCCACGCCCATTTTCACATAAATTACCAGTTTTTTTACATTTAATTGCAATAAGTTGTATGGTATTGGACTGCAATATGTCATTTAATTGGTTTATTAAGGTGCTGAGTTCAAATATGAAGTCAAAAACAAAATAAATCAAACCAATATGGCTGAAAATTCAAAATGGCCGCCAAAATAACCATAGTACAAGCATATTCGGGAATTTATTTATCCTGGACATTTAATATGTTGAATCATGCCTGCAATACGTCTAGCTATAGGTTTCTAAGGTGCTGAATTCAAATATTAAGTAACCACTATGGCGAGAAATTCAAAATGGCTGCCAAATTAAACCCATTTTGATCATATTAGGGTAATTATTTATACTGGACATTCAATATTTTGATTCATACATGCAATATGTCCAGAAATAGTTTTTTAAGGTGATGAATTCAAAAAGGAAGTTAATTTAAGAAACCAAAATGGCGAGAAATTAAAAAAAAATAAAAAAATTAACCTAGTTTGTTTTAGCATATTCGGGTAATTACTTATCCTGGCACTCAATGTGTTGAATCATGCTAACATTATGTCAATTTATAAGTTTGTTAGGATAATTAGTTCAAATATGAAGTCAAAACTAATTTAAACAACCCAATATGACCAAAAATTCAAAATGGCTACCGAAATACATTTTCAATGTATACTGGTTATCAATGGTCAAATCTATATGTTGAGTCATGGTTTGTTATCTCTCTTAATGCAATTGTTTAGATTATTTGTAAAAAAATAAAGCAAATAATCATATATAACATATAATAATCAGTTTTGCAAGAGTTTGTATCTTAATATTTAATGAGGTATGTCAGTTCAACACGATAGTCAGACCTGACATTGCTCAAATAAATTTTCAGATTGGTGACCTACACTTTCAAAGGCTATCGTAAAGATCCATTAATTTACGTATTTTCCATAGTCCAATAGTGTAATGTTAAATTATACATCATCAGGCAACTCATATATATATATATATATAGATATACCAGTAGTCAAATGACCATGGAAAATAGCTGCACATTTGGTTAAAATATGTAATTTTAAAGGTTTTGTGTTTAAGTTCTTGTAGTATTGTTTCTGTAGAAAATGTACCAAATGTTTTCTGCTCATCCTCAGTTATGGAAAACCATTCTATACCTGTTTGTATTTATAAGTTTATGTTGTTATATAAAAATTCTCATTAGTTACAAAGTGTATGAAATATGAGCTACAAAGGTTTCCTGTCTGTTTTAGCATTCATGAGAGATTCAAAGGTTTAATCAATTAACACATTGCATTTTGCTTGATTTGGCTGTGATTGTATAAACCACCGCTCAAATAAGTAATTGCCTATTTCAATTATTGTTTTCTTTACTTTTCTTTTACTCGGTTGTCACTTAAGCAATCTCATTTTCTAATCATAGAATGTCTTGCATTTGTTTCAACCGAGCACAGTTGGCCAAATAATTGAACACCATCATCTTAATCATTAGTTTTTAGGGCTAGTTAAAAGAAATGCAAGTAAGTATAAACAAATTAATAGAGATATAACCAAAATTGCAAATAAGAATTAAAGGGAATGACACAATTGCTATTGTGATATTTGGAAAATTGGAGAATACAATTCTTTGAATATCTGAAAGCAATTGTTGGTCCATTTACTTTTTGTGAAGATTTTGATACATACATAGGCCAAACAGAAAGTAAATGAATTGCATCTAGAAATCTGATAAGCTATAAAGTCATTATTTGCCAAGAAATCATTGCTAAACTATATTTTCAGAACTTAACAACACAACACAGTCTTGTTAAAAAAAAGTTGCAATCTATATTGTAGCTTAGATGCTTGATACATGATAGCATACAGCCATCACCCATGATGATCATTTAGTAACTAATATCTATAAAATTTCCTGGGATTTTTAACTCTACTTTGCAACCAATGTGCCAAGACATTTTCTATGCACATACTCATTAACAGCTTAATAAGTAAAGCAATCAAAGACACATTTTTCAATCAAGACATCATATGTGCCGCTGGTGAGGTTGGAACGAATGACCTCTCATACCTTAACCTCTAATCATACCTCTAGAGCTCTACCTCAGCTATATAATGAATAAAATATATTTGCACACTTATAATCAAGAGTCATAACTTTGGTCTTCTGTTAAGATTTCATTAACTAGAGTTAATTTATAAATTGCGTAACATGTTTAAAGTGTGCCGTTTATAACTGAAATATGATTTATTTTGGGGCCATTTTGAATGTTCTGCCATATTAGTTTGTTAAATTTAGTTTTGGAGTTAATATTTGAACTCAGCACCATAAAACACATTTAGATTGATATATTGCAGGCATGATTCAACATATTCAATGCCCAGTAAATATAATACCCAAATATGTCCAAAATTTGGGTCATTTTGGCAGCCATTTTGAATTTTCTGCCATATTAAGTTGTTTAATTTAGAGTTTGACTTCATATTTGAACTCAGCAGCCTAACAAATCCACATAATGATATATTGAAAGCCTATAAGAATTGATTTATAAGTTGGATATAAAAAATGTTATTTTTGTGTAAAATGGGCGTGTCCCACTTTCAAGGGGTGTGTACAGGGGGGTTAATCGGGTCACACAAAATTTTTTGTTGTTGATTCTATTATCATATTGATGGCACCATATCTTAAGCATTGTCTCACATGGTTATCTTTAAAAAATGAAATTAACAACCCCCTACTATAAGCATGATGTAAACCAGATATCTTTAACACATTAACAAGAATTCTGAAATACATATGTCTACTTCAATACAATGTTTATCTACGAAGAACAATTTCAGTCTTCTTGCATACAATTTGTACTTTTCCACAATCGTAAATAATATTTGGTAATTTTAACATGTTTATTTCTTGTGATAAATATTTCACTGACATTGACTTACATGTACATGAACTTACATTAACAAGGCAAAAATAGGTCAACTGGTGTAAATGCATATATATGACAAACAGGCCAGTAAAGAAAATGGTCATGTTCGGCTGGCCTAAATAATTATAAACTTAGCAATGAAAATTTTGTTGAGAGAAATCATAAAAATAGTTGTTGTGTGTTAATATTGTTTGACTTGTTTTTCATAGTCGACCTATCTTTTAGTGAAATTTTGACCCCCGTATAATTATACTTATATGTATAATATCTAAGTCGCAATTAAGTCCGTATTCGAGGTCAAAGGTCAACTAGTTGCATAACTCTTGAATATTTTGTATACCTATATTTCTAGCAAATTACTAAATATAATGAACAATGTTTAACTCAAAACTGCAGATATATATTTGTACAAAGTGTATTTATAACATTTAAGTCATTTTATTGCATGATTACTTCCATTTGTGGCATTTAAATTGCAAAAACATGTGAAAATTTAAATTAACCCGCAAATCATTGATAAGATTTAATATATGACAGTGTTTATGGTTAACATTTATGTTAGATATATTTGTATATGTGTATGTAATATCTTTCAGAAAAATATACAAGTTTCATGTCACACTGGGAGTCATAATTGGGTCAAAAGGGCACCGAGAGCAAAAATCGTCTTGATTCCAATGTGTAGCTTTTGTAAAACTCCCTTCCAAAATTCGACCTATTTATTAATAATTAATGCATAACGATGTATTTATTATTTAAATCAGTAATATAATGACTGTTTTGTTTCTTTGTTATCTCCCTCTGTTGCATTTTGGTCGCTAAAAACACATGAAAATCAAATAAACCCGCATATCCATACTTAAGATAAAAAATAGTTGTTTTTATTTTTATACACCTATGTGAAAATGTTTGGCCATATGTATTTATTATGTTATAGGTATACATACAATTTTAAGATCACAATTCTTGTAACAATTTGAATAACAATTTGATTGATGTGTCATTAAGTATGAATCATCTGTTAACTCTTCACATGCATGATAGCGATTAATAAAATATAATTATGGTAAAAAATGTGCCTTGTATCTAATTGTATTTGGTAACCAGCACAAGTCTACTAACTTAAGTGTTCACTAAAACAAATATACAGTACTGCTTTAAGTCATCAGAAAGCTTCTAGGTACATTGCAAAATACTCTCCAATACATCGGTTCAAAAGATTCACGCGTTCACTTTCTACCTCAGCTAAAATTATACGTTCAAACTGATATTTCTATTTTTAGACAGAGTCACATAAACATTTAAATCGTATGACTGTCACGTGGTTTTTAAAAATAGATGCAAAAACTTCTCACGCCTGTAATTTCAAAATGTCGAAATGCAAAGATGTTTGACAGTTTTGCATTAGTTCAATCTGATTAAAACCCGACCTAAAATTTTAACGCTTGCATACTCGCTAATTTAGATCTAGCCTTTTCCGAACGAAGGTCACGTTCAGGTGACCTCTTCTCATCATTATATTCATGACGAAATTGTTATGATACGTAACTTGTTTACATCGTCTACGTCACGCAATTTGAAATGAGCCACCTAATCGCAGACTGTGAATCATAAAGCTGTTAAATTTGCATGCAAACCTTGGTTTAAAAATAGGAATTACGAAATCAAAATGTGATTAGTGTTTTCGTCTAGATAAAAGCTACGCATTGATTGGTCCACACAAAGTTCATCTCGACGTGACCTTTGACCAAGTAGAGATCCAGTACGACAATGCGAGTAGAACAGGAACTCTGTTTACGGAGATTGACATTAGTTAGATAATGTGAAATTAACAAAAATGAAAGTAAACATTTATATTTTTAAATGTGTATCTCTGATCTTTTAACTGTAAACATAGAGCAGATAATTGAACTTAAATACAAAGTGTAGCCACGCTAAATATGACGTCATACGAGGTTGCATTCGTCACTAGTATGATCATACCATATAAGGTGTTGTTAACTCGTTCAACCAATGACAATGCATTCTATAAATAGAAGGTGAAGATATCACCTCTATACTAAGACGCACAACCGTCTCAAAATTCGGCGTTGGTACGCGACAGAATATAGTGCAGCGCATGAAGACAAAATCGTTGGATTTTTTCGTTTTTTGACAAAATCGTTGTTGGAATGTAATATAAATGATCACTCATAGCTTCAGGAATATAAATCTGTATATACAAAGTACTTTTAAACCTCTATAGGTATAAGTGCATAGTTAAACCGTGTATTCTACTTTCGATTTCAAATTACTGTGTAGAGAATGACAGATGTAAACATGTTATCCTGAAGGTTTAACTACCGATTAAAAAGTTTTATTAAATGAGGATAATTGGTTGGATAGTCAAATTTTATTGAGTTGACACAAAATTCTTACTCTATTTGTTCAGTATACTTGAAGGGAGAAATTGTTAGAATGTAAACATTGCCACGTGTTTTCAGGTAAACAAACAGTTTACCCATGATGCGCGGCGTATCCGTACAAAGGTCAGTCAGACCGTTTGTGTACAGAATGATGACAATGCGTATAAAGTTTTTCAGCTAAACTGAAATTTGGTAAACTTTCATTGGACGTTCAAAGGTTCATAGTAAAGGTCAACATCATAAATCGACACGTTTTAAGGCAGCAGGTGAATATAATGTATTCACTGAGCTGCGAAGAGAGCGTAAATGCAAAAATACATGTAGCAGATATGTGGTTGGGTCAAAATAGTGGACTGTACTCAACATTGAATAAATATGCACCAAGTGAAGTCAACTTCAAACTTAGACTCAAAACATTTTGTACTTGGAATTTCACTAAATGCAAAATCGCCTTTGTCTATTCTAGAAATATTCTCTTTTTAATTCAGGCTTGTGCAACTGTACTTATCTTTCAATATGCTTATTTATTATATGCTTTTCACTATGTAAATGTTGTAAATATGTGTAGTCTTTTTAAATAAAGTCTGCATTACTATTATTATTATTATTGATGTAAATCATAAATTACAAAATGGATCATATAGTTCACTGTACACAGTACCCTTAGAGCCATGTGATCAAAACCAGCCAGCTGAAGAAGATAACATAATGTCACCAACATTTCAAGGTAACCGATTTCGTCTGAGTTGAAAAAAATTTACCCCATGAACGATCCATAGCAGAAAAACCTAATTAGTTAGTACCACAAGGAAAAACCTCATAAATTTAAATTCTGGATGAAGTGTATCTACTGTAGACATCATAGTTACTTTATGATTGATTGATTGTTTGGGTTTTACGGCGCACCAACACATAAAGGTCATATCGCGCCGAAACAAATAATGACACTATTAATTCAATTGATGAAAGTGATCCTTATCCCTATATTTTATCATATACATTTATCTCTTTCAAAAAGTTAAGTATCACATGTGACGGTATATTATCAAAAAGTTCTCTAAGTGAGCCAACCTTAAAATATTTATCACGGATGTTTTTGAGATCCCGACAATTAATGAGAATGTGTTTGACATTGAAATGCTCGTTACATGCTATACATTCAGGTGCTTCCTCTCCCTTGAGAAGGTATGAATGTGTTAATCTAGTATGACCTATTCTACATCGCGTAATCACAATTTGATCTCGGCGATTAGAAAATTTTATTGATAGAGATGAATCAAGGGTTGGCTTTATTTCATGTAACTTATTAAAAATAGCGTTGTTCCATACTGTTTGCCAATTCGACTTAATTAACGAAGTTATCGAACACTTGAAGTCACTGCTTGGTAATTTTAGATCAACTGGTTGAAGGTTTAAAGATTCTTTAGCAAGGATGTCAACTTTTTCATTTCCATGTATACCAATATGACTTGGTATCCAGCAGAGGTGTACTATTTTAGATTTAAAATATCATGTAATTTTAACTCGATACTTTTAATAAGATTATTGTCTGAACTGCGATTTTTAATCGCTAGTAATACAGATAGAGAATCTGAGAAAATAATAAACTTGTTATTTATACTATTTGATATGTATGTTAAAGCCAGATCAATTGCTTTTATTTCGGCAGTAAATATAGATGCTCTGTCAGGCAGTCGCATTCTTGCAACGAAAGAGTTTCCGTATGCGGCACAACCAACTTTGTTTCCATCTTTGGAACCGTCGGTAAATAAATGAGTAAAATCTTTGTATCTTTCCAAGATGTTTACAAATTCAGATTTAAAAGCTTCAGGACTAGTGAAAGATTTACGAAAAGTTGATAAGTCAGTATTGACGTCTGGAATGTTGTAGGTCCAAGGGGGGATATTTTCATCTAAGTTTTGTATCACAGACAAAGTGTTTATGTTTAGCATTTCTAAGTCGTTTTTAAAGCGTAGGCCAAAAGGTTTGATTTCATTTGGTTTATTTTCAAATTTGCTGGTGTAATCAGGTTTAAAAATAACATTTCGCGCCGGATTTCTTTTGTTAGAAGATATACGAGTTGCGTATTGTAATGAAAATTTTGACGACGTAATTTTAGTGATGGTTCGTTAGCTTCAACATACAGACTTTCTATAGGTGAAGTTTTAAAAGCACCAAGGGCAATACGTAAGCCCTGGTTGTGTATAGTATCTAGCATTTGTAAGTATGATTTGCGAGCTGATCCGTACACTATTGATCCGTAATCGAGTTTTGAGCGAACAAGACTTCTGTATAATTTAAGTAAAGTTTGGGTATCAGATCCCCAATCAGTATGTGAAAGTACTTTCAGTAGATTCAAAGCATTAATACATTTTGTTTTAAGCAACTTTAAGTGTGGTATAAAAAATAGTTTTTATCGAATGTAACGCCTAAAAACTTAGCTTCATTTACTACTGGGATTTTAGAGCCAGAAATGTAAAGTTCGGGATCATTATGATGTTTTCTTAATCGACAAAAATGTACACATTGAGTTTTTGACTTGGAAAATTTAAAACCATTTTCTGTTGCCCATTTTTGAATTTTATCCAAGTTCTGTTGTAATTGACGTTCGATACTTCGAATATTTTTAGATCGATAACAGATTAAAAAATCATCAACATATAATGAGCAATCTGTACCAGGGTTTATAGCCTTAACAATATTATTAATTTTAAGCCCAAAGAGGGTAACTGATAAAATACTGCCTTGCGGCACGCCTTGTTCTTGTTCGTGGCTCTCTGATAACGTTGATCCTACTTTAACTTGAAAATTTCTGTCTGACAAAAAACTAGAAATGAACATTGGTAATCTACCATTTAGACCAGCATCTTTTAAATCTTTGAGAATACCAAATTTCCATGTTGTATCATACGCTTTCTCAAGATCGAAGAAAATTGAAACTACATGTTGTTTATTGACAAAAGCCTCTCTTATGAATGTTTCGAGGCGTACTAAATGATCATTAGTACTTCGCTGTTTTCGAAAACCAGATTGGAAATTAGTTATTATACCGTGAGATTCTAAATACCAGATGAGTCTTTTATTAACCATGCGTTCAAAGGTTTTACAAATGCAACTAGTTAGAGATATTGGTCGGTAGTTAAGGGGGTCAGCATTGTCTTTACCCTGTTTCGGTATTGGTATAATTAAAGCTTCCTTCCAGGAATCTGGAATTTTACCAGATATCCACATATCATTAAAAATATCGAGCAATAAATGTTGAGATATCAATGGGAGATGTTTTAAAAATTGATAATAAATTTCATCAGGGCCAGCAGCTGTATCTTTGGCATGCTTAATAGAATCGGTTAAATCGTCAATTTTAAAGATGGTGTTATACTCTTCTTCGTTGTTAGAATGAAAATTAATATTTTGTTTTTCCAAGTTACTTTAAACAATCAGAAGATCTAGGAATATGAATAATATAGTTTGTAAAATTTGACCCCGATCTGACCTTTCATATTTTCATCAAATAATTATCTACACATATTCCAACGAAAATCAGTATATCACATATTCTACACTTTGGCATAACGTATTCAAAATGAGCAATTTATTTACAGGGATTGTAAAATGCAGTATGTTTTTGTGTTCAATTTCACAAAATAAATGTGATTATTACATTCGAGCTTCGACGATATACTGCGATATCGATTATTAATACTACATTCGTATTGAATGTAATGAATATTCTGACATAAGTTCAGATAAGGATCAAACATTAGGCACTATACAGGTCAAAAAATCATACATGATATATATACATAATAAACTATAATCCAGACCTCAAGTTAATGGTCTTAAACAAATTTTACAAAACAGCGTAAAAAACCACAAACTTCTTGATAACAGGATAACTAACCTAAATGCTTTATGTATAAGTATAGAAACTTATATATTACCTGGTTGTGATAGAGGTGGACTATTATTTTGTTTGGTCTGAATATGATTACCAGATAAACTTTTGAATGTAGGATCCTTTCTTGATACTCTAAACCTTTTATCTGAACAAACAAAACCATACAGGTGTCATTGATTAATCATAACAAAGATATTTGTCAACTTGGTGTAAATTACATTAAGTTCAATAATCAACTTTTTTAGTTTGTGCTTAACTCCTTAGCAACACATTGTATGGGCAATATTAACCAACCTACTCATTGATCCTGGAAATGCTAACTTTCTGGATTTAGCTGATACCCAGTAACAAGAGCAAACATTCATCATTGGCAGACATCTGCCCTACCTGATTTAGAATCAGTTGTAGGAGAGAGAAAGGCCTTATACTTTACTAAATGACTAATCTTAAAGAAAGCATGACCACCCTGAAATAAAACCTACAACCCTTAGATATTGACTTGTGTGCAACAGAATAAGCTAGCCAGACAGTCAATAAATACTTATGAATAGAGGAATAAAATACCAACCTGTGTAAAAATTAAAGTTTTCATCTCTCAGTAAGTGAACCATCAGTTTTCCTATTTTATACAACAATTTAGTATCTGTCCATGTTTGCTGTAATATAGAAATCAACAAATATCATACCTCATTCGATAACGTCCTCTATATTTAATGAGACATAATCCAGGCCATAAATCGCATATTGATCGGCTACCCAGTCCATAATTATTAGTAAAATTTGTACAGACACAATGAGAGCATCAGGAGGCTCAACAATTGCGGTTGCAAACTGTATCCCTCAAACAAGAACAAGGCGTGCCACAAGGCAGTATATTATCTGTTACACTCTTTGGTCTTAAAATTAATAATATTGCTAAGGTCATAAATCCTGGTACAGATTGCTCTTTGTATGTAGATGACTTTTTAATCGGTTAAATCGTCAATTGTAAAAAGGGTGTTATACTCTTCTTCGTTGTTAGAATGAAAATTAATATTTTGTTTTTCCGAGTTAGATTTGACCTTTTTAAATTCTTCAGTGTAGTGTGCTGAAGGAGGATTATGTTCAAAAGTTTCCGCCAGCGTGTTGGCTATATCTTTAGTTGTTTTTACTACGCTCGAATATTTACGTTTGATATGAGCAGTGGGATCTTTTTGTGTTTACCGTTAATTTTACGAACTGCTTTCCAAACTTTTTTAATTGGAGTGTTGGAGTTAATTTTAGAAACATATGACTGCCATGATTTACGTTTAGAAACTTTAAATGTTCTACGAGCTTGTGCTCGTAGGATTCTATAATTGTCTAGATTTGCAGCTGTAGGGCAAACCTGAAATTTTTTAAGTGCTGCTTTTCGTTTCAGATATGATCTTCTGCACTCATCGTTGAACCATGTTTTTTTTTTAATTTTACTTGAATCTTTAATTGAAGTTTTTGGAATACACTCGTCAGCTATCTTTGAAAATGTGGAAGATGGAAAAGAATCAAGCATGATAAAATTGCAATATGTAAGTTCGAAGAATGAATGTCGAACATGAAAGTAGGAATGTGTAAGATAGAATAGCATCAAGCATGATGCAATTTTGTCTGTAATCATCCTCCATATAATGGGCACATGTTACTTCTCCTCACCACAAAGAGGTTCCAAAAAGAGAGGAGGTTTTGTCGATTAAGAAAACATCATCATGATCCCGAACTTTACATTTCTGGCTCAAAAACCCCTGTAGTAAATTAAGCTAAGTGTATATGCGTTCATTTTGATAAACAAACTATCCTTCATCCCAAACTTAAAATCGATAAAAACAAAATGTGTTAAAGCTTTGAATCTACTTGAAGCACTTTCACATACTCATTGGGGATCTGATATCCAAACATCAATTAAATTATACATGTACATAAGTCTTGTAAGTTCAAAAGCAGGTTACGGGTCAATAGTGTACGTACTTGATACGATACATAACCAGGGCTTACGTATTGCCCTTGGTGCATTTAAAACTTCACCAATTGAAATTCTTTTGTTGAAGCTAACGAGCCATCACTAAAATTGCGTCGGCAAAAGCTTTCATTACAATACGCAACTCGTATATCTTCTAACAAAAGAAACCCGGCGCGAAATGTTATTTCTCGAACTAATTACACCAGTAAATTCGAAAATAAACCGAATGAAATCCAACCATTTGGCCTGCGCGTTAAAACACACTTAGAAATGCTCAAAATAAACACTTCGTCTGTGATTCAGAACTTAGATGAAAATATCCCTCCGAGGACCTACAACATTCCAGACGTTAATATTGATTGATCAACTTTTTGGAAATCTTTTACTCGCTCGGAAGCCTTTAAATCTGAATTCGTAAACGTCTTGAAAAAAATACAAGGATTGTAATCATTTATTTACCGACGGCTCCAAAGATTGAAACAAAGTTGGTTGGCACCGCATACGGAAACTCATTTGTTGCAAGAATGCGACTGCCTGACAAGGCGTAGATATTTACTGCTGAAATAAAAGCAATAGATCTAGCTTTAACGTATATATCAAGTAGTATAAATAACAAGTTAATTATTTTCTCAGATTCTCTATCTGTATTACATAAAAAATCGCAGTTCAGGGTATGCTTATTAAAGGTACCGAGTTAAAATTATATGATATTTTAAAATCTAAAATAGTACACCTCTGCTGGATACCAAGTAATATTGTTATACATGGAAATGAAAAAGTAGACATTTTGGCAAAAGAGTCTTTAAACCTTCAACCAGTAGATTTCAAATGACCAAGCAGTGACTTCAAGTGTTCGATAACTTCGTTAATTAAGTAAAAATTACAATGTAAAACAATGTTCATGACATTAAACCAACCCTTGATTCATCTTCATCAATAATATTTTCTAATCGCCGAGATCAAATAGTGATTACGCGATGTAGAATTGGTCATACCAGATTAACACATTCATACCTTCTCAAAAGAGAGGAACCACCTAAGTGTATACCCTGTGCCGATCATTTCCATGTCAAATACGTTCTCCTTATAATGGGATCAATAAGTGTCATTTTTCACGACAATCTTTCACTTTGTGATACAAGCACCAAATTTGGCACAGTTGTTGTTCATAGTGTGTAGTTTACAAAAAGCACAATTTCCAACTCCAAATTCAAGATGGCCGCCATTTTTTCCAGATGGCCTCCGATTATAGGATTTTTTGTCCTGTTCATAGAAAATAGCAGTTTTTATTGTTTTATTAAAGTATATATATCAAAATAATTTCAATATTTTATGACTAATAAACAATTCTGTTAAATTCTTTAAAAAATCCATTTAATGACGGTCAATTCAAAATGGCGGCCATTATAAGACGCTAAATAATTTTATACACTCACGCTTATTCTTGGATGAAATTCATTGCATTAAGTTGATACATAACATTTCTTATTTATAAGAATATATCTCAAAGTAAAACCAGTGCATCTGGTGACATCAGAACAGTGAAACATAGGCATCCAGCACGATTCCGGATCGAAAACATTACATATATGACCGTCTGTGCTGTGATACTCAGCATGTAGATCAGTGTCAGTTTATAGAATGCTTACTACTGTATTGGTACAGGATATCTTTCTTTGTTTTTGTGCCATTAACTTAAACAGGTTTCTGTAAATTATATTAAAGTGTCCCAAATGCTATCATAACAGCCCCTTTTTATACTATATAACTATCGTAAGTCGACGTGGAGGAGCCAATGTTAACAGGGCTTACCACAACGGTGTACAGCTCACACGGAATTCAAATAATACTGAATGAACTATTGGGTTAGATGTAGGATATTCTTTCCATTGGCACACATTTAGTTATGATGACTACTATGAATTAAATTCGGTGGCATTCGTATCAATTAGTACAAATCAGAAGTTAATCCGTTATCTACTTTTTAACATATTCAAAAAGTACTACATATCTCAGTAGCTACATACATATTTTAGTCAGTACCCAACCGATTTCCTTCTTCTGTAAATGTGTGGTCAAGATATTTAAAAGTATATACCGATAGTTGTATCACATATCTCAATGTGCTTTACGGTAAAGCAGTAAAAATATGCACTAAAAAGCAGAAAATGTCTACAAAATCCATCATGTATTTCTATAACCGATTTGAAGGAGTGCTGCTGTCTCTATCAAACACATACAAAGTTCTCCCAAAATTGTTAGTAGCTCAAATGAATATTCTATATTAAATTTAGATTGTTTTTAGGTTTAATCCATCTTTGCTCGACGATGGAGCTGCTATTAATAAATCTTTGTAATGCAATAGTGCAAATTATCAGGAAACTTCCTTCATCAAATGATTGCTATTTGCAAATTTGCTAGATAACGAACAGCATAACGTTCGTAGCCACACAACCAACAAACTCTATACAGGTCAGAAACAAAAGCTGACCAATACTTCAGACGACGGTCATAATACCTGACAATCAACCTATTTCCGATGCAATTATTATTTATGGATTCTTTCTCCTACATTCGCACATTAAGAGCCTTCGGATAATATGCTATTGAAGATTGATTACATAGGTGCTTGCATATAAATCAAAATATAAAAAGACGCTTACGTGTTATTAGTTTTTGATGTTTTCGAGTGACAATTTGATGCAAAAGAGAGCGCCATAGAGTAGCAATTAAAACAAAGTTACCACAAATTGGCAAAAAGTTGTATTGGTAGTGACAACAAGATGGAACTACATTGGGTTCTGATCTGAAAAAAAAATACTAACCATGTGTTTTGTCATGTTGTGACAATATGTGAGATTTCACTATCAAATGCATCCATCAGTTTTACAATAGAATGAATCCTTGTAGTCACGATGGATAAGATTCAATCCACTATATAGTAAAAAGCAACAGGCAAAATATGTTATAATAAAGCATGTGTGACTGATGATGTTGAAATAAACGTGTTTGTATCACTAAAAATGTGCATATTTGATAAATATTGGATTAAGTTTGGTCAGGGGTGGTAAATAAGGAGGTTACAGATACACAAAATGACGGCTATGAAAAATCTAATAGAATGTTGTTCTTTCACGATTTAACTAGTAGTCATTTTATGTCAGTCTTAAAGTCAATATTTACCAGACAGGATCAAGATTTCAAAACACTTCAGATATTTGTCATAATTATGTGCGATAAAAAAGTCAATGTTGCAACGTTAGCTTGACTTGTCTGCCCAAGAGCAGATATCTCTTGCAAATCCACATACAAGGGAGTCTTTCTATCAACATGTCAAAGGTTCTGTCTTCCACGCTGCATGTATTTTGGGTCAATCGATGGTTTGTTTGTTTGGGTTTTACGGCGAACCAACACAAAAAGGTCATATCGCGCCGAAAGCAATCAATGATACTATTGATTCAAACGAAATTAAAAATGTAAAGCCCTATATCTTATTATAAACATTTATTTCTTTCAAAAAGTTAAGTATCGCATATGATGAGACAGATTCAAAAAGTTCTTTAAGTGAATTTGCTTTAAAATGTTTGTCACGAATGTATTTAAGATCCTGACAGTAAAGAAGAACGTGTTTTACATTGAAATGCTCGTCACATGGTATACATTTAGGTGCTTCCTCTCTTTTGAGAAGGTATGAATGTGTTAATCTGGTATGACCAATTCTACATCGCGTAATCACTATTTGATCTCGGCGATTAGAAAATTTAATTGACGAAGATGAATTAAGGGTTGGCTCTATGTCACGTAATTTATTAAAATTGCATTGTTCCACATTGTTTGCCATTTTTATTTAATTAACGTGTTTATTGAACATTTGAAGTCACTGCTTGGTAATTTGATATCTACTGGTTGAAGGTTTAAAGATACTTTGGCCAAAATATCATTTTTTTCATTTCCCTGTATACCAATATGGCTTGGTATCCAGCAGAGGTGTACTGTTTTAGATTTTAAAATTTCATGTAATTTTAATTCGATACTTTTAATAAGAATATTGTCTGAACTACGATTTTTATGGCTAATAATACAGATAGAGAATCTGAAAAAATGATAGAATTGTTATTAATACTTTTGATATGTATATTAAAGCAAGATCTATTGCTTTGATTTCAGCTGTAAATATGGATGCCTGGTCAGGCAGTCGCTTTCTTGCAACAAAAGAATTTCCATATGCAGCACAACCAACTTTGTTACCATCTTTTGAACCGTCAGTAAATAAAAGTGTACAATCTTAATATTTTTTCTAAAATGTTTACGAATTCCCATTTGAAGGCCTCTGGACTGGTAATAGATTTACGAAATTTTGACAAGTCAATATTAACGTTTGGTATGTTGTAGGTCCAAGGAGGAACATTTTCATCAAAGTTCTGTAAAACAGTAGAAGTGTTGATATTAAGCATTTCTAAGTCGTTTTTAACGCGCAGGCCAAATGGTTTAATTTCGTTTGGTTTGATGTAAAATTAATCAATGTAATTATGTTTAAAAACAACTTTTCGCGCCGGGTTTCTATTGTTAGAAGATATTCGAGTTGCGTATTGTAACGAAAGCTTTTGTCGACGTAATTTTAATGATGGCTCGTTAGCTTCAACAAAAAGACTTTCAACAGGTGAAGTTTTAAATGCACCAAGGGCGATACGTAAGGCCTGGTTATGTATTGTATCAAGCATTTGCAAGTACGGTTTACGTGCTGATCCATACACAATTGATCCATAATCTAGTTTTGAACGAACAAGACTTCTGTATAATTTTAGTAATGTTTAGGAATCAGATCCCCAATCAGTATGTGAAAGAACTTTAAGTAGATTTAAAGCTTTAATACATTTTGTTTTTAGAGACTTTAATAGTGGTATAAAAGAGTTTTTATATGCCCGAAAGAATTTCGGACATATTATGTTATACCCCCTGGCGTCCGTCTGCCCGTCCGTCCGTCCGTTAGCAATTTGGTTTCCGGAGCATAACTTAATTTCCATTTGGCCCACAATATATGACCCCTATTGACTTTGGGGTCACAAGGTCATAGGTCAAGGTCACAATTACCTTTATACTGAAAACAGTTTTCGGAGCATAACTGAAGTTCCATTTGGCCCTTAATATTCAAACTTCATAGGATGATTGTCCATATCGGGTAAAAGACCCTTATTTATTTTTGGGTCACAAGGTCATAGGTCTAGGTCACTATTACCATAAAACTGAAAACAGTTTTCGGAGCATAACTTAACTTCCATTCGGTCCACAATATTCAAACTTCATACAATGATTGTCCGTATCGAGTAGAAGACCCCGTTTGATTTTGGGGTCACAAGGTCAAAGGTCAAGGTCACTATTACCTTTAAACTGAAAACAGTTTTCGGAGCATAACTTAAGTTCCATTAGGTCAACAATATTCAAACTTCATACAATGATTGTCCATATCAGGTAGAAGACCCCTATTGATTTAGGGGGCACAAGGTCAAAGGTCAAGGTCACTATTACCTTAAAACTTTTTTTCTCTGCTTTGTTTTCCACAATTATGCATAAAATGATAATTATCTGAAATATTCCTATGTTTAACAAATGCTTCATTTTAACTAAAAAAACAACACTTTCGGGCATATAATGCCCCGCCCAGCGGTGCTCTTGTTATCAAGTGTAACGCCTAAAAACTTAGCTTCATTTACAACAGGGATTTTTGAGCCAGAAATGATCGATAACAGATTAAAAAGTCATCTACATACAATGAGCAATCTGTACCAGGATTTATGACCTTAACAATATTATTAAGTTTTAGACCAAAGAGTGTAACAGATAATATACTGCCTTGTGGCACGCCTTGTTCTTGTTTGTGGCTCTCTGATAATGTTGATCCTTATTTGACTTGGAAATTTCTGTCAGACAGAAAACTAGATATTAACATGGGTAGTCTACCGTTTAGACCGGCATCTTTTAAATCTTTGAGAATACCATATTTCCAAGTTGTATCGTAAGCTTTCTCAAGATCAAAGAAAATTAAAACTACATGTTGTTTATTGACAGAAGCCTCTCTTATGAATGTTTCGAGGCGTATTAATGATCATTTGTACTTCGCTGTTTTCGAAAACCAGATTGGAAATTAGTTATAATACCGTTTGATTCTAAATACCAGATGAGACTCATTAACCATGCGTTCAAAGTTTTTACAAATACAACTAGTTAGAGATATTGGTCGGTAGTTAAGGGGGTCAGTTTTGTCTTTACCCGGTTTCGGTATTGGTATTATTAAAGCTTGCTTCCAGGAATATGGAATTTTACCAGATATCCATTTATCATTAAAAATATCGAGCAATAAATGATGAGATATCAATGGGAGGTGTTTTAAAAATTGATAATATATTTCATCAAGGCCAGCAACTGTATCTTTGGCATGCTTAATAGAATCTGTTAAATCGTCAATTGTAAACAGGGAGTTATACGCTTCTTAGTTATAATTTTGTTTTTCCGAGTAAGATTTGACCTTTTTAAATTCTTCAGTGTAGTGTGCTGAAGAAGAATTATGTTCAAAAGTTTCCGCCAGCTTGTTGGCTATATCTTTAGTTGTTTTTGCTACGCTCGAATCTTTACGTTTGAGATGAGCAGTAGGAACTTTTTTGTGTTTACCGTTAATTTTACGAACTGCTTTCCAAACTTTTTTGATTGGAGTGTTGGAGTTAATTTTTGAAACATATGACTGCCATGATTTACGTTTAGAAAACTTGAATGTTCTACGAGCTTGCGCTCGTAAGATTCTATAATTGTCTTGATTTGCAGATGTAGGGCAAACCTGAATTTTTTAAGTGCTGCTTTTCGTTTCCGATATGATCTTCTGCACTCATCGTTGAACAATGTTTTTTTTTTTAATTTTTACTTGAGTCTTTAATTGAAGTTTTTGGAATACACTCATCAGCTATCGTTTGATAAAACCGGACTTGTTAAATTGTCAGAACACAATTTGTTAAATTGTTCCCAATTCGCTTTAGATAATTTATAATAAAAGCGGTAAGTTTCTGGAACAGAGTCGTTAGAAGTTAACAACGATGGAAATTTAGTGACTGGTCATTTAAAAGGCATAGTTGAACATTATCAATGAACTTTTCTGTAATGCTGCCTTTATTATTCGTAGATGTACTTCCCCATATTGGATTATGCGCATTAAAATCGCCTAGTAGAAAGAACGGCTCTGGGAGTTGTTTAGTTAAATTTTCTAAGTCTTCAACAGTAATAGATAAATTAGGAGGGAGATAGAAATTTGGAAATATAGATCACACTGATATAGGTCTGTGCAAGGTTACTTCAACAACTACGGCTTGCAGATTAGTTCGTAACTGAATTTGTCGTTGAGGGAAACAGTTTGCAACCGCAATTGTTGAGCCTCCTGATGCTCTCATTGTGTCTGTACAAATTTTACTATAAAGAGTATAGTCCTTAATTGATGTTTAATCATTTGTTGACACAAAATTTAACACTAAACATGATCAATTTTGGGCATACCGCGCTACCGTAGTCAAAACGTTATATTTTTCAAGGTCGTCACCCAAAATCAATGAATTTACTGCCATATGTAAAATTAATTAAATGTAGATTATATAGATTCACATTGGAAACTCAAATGCGGGACAGAAATACGGAAGCATTGCAGCGCCTTTTAATATAAACAGAAAACGCATAATTTTAAATTTATTTTCCATGACTTTCCCCTCGTTATTTGGAGTGCAACTTTTTTGTGTGTGGCATTGTATTGATGGTCTTTCGCACAGTATAAAATATTTTCTGTTTCAATTTTTCTGGGTCAAAATTAAAATTGAATGGACTATTACTATAATACCACATTGTTCCCTTTTAACGCGAGCTTGGGCGTTACATTTTCCAAGAGGGG
Source organism: Mactra quadrangularis (assembly GCA_025267735.1). NCBI lineage: Eukaryota > Metazoa > Mollusca > Bivalvia > Venerida > Mactridae > Mactra > Mactra quadrangularis. The sequence goes on along the minus strand of CM046295.1, from coordinate 27,290,655 downwards.
GACGTTTAATAGAGGTAAAAAAATCAGCAATTTTGTTCTTCTATTTAATTTGCTACATACAGTCTCTTTTTGCCCAATAATAGCAGATTATTTTGGGTCCAGAACATTTTCATGCATTTAAACAAATGCCGATGGTTTTAAGTATGGTAGGGTTTCCGTTAATCCTATTAAAATTCCTATGAATCCTTTCCTAAATTCCTTATAACATTTCTGAGATCCCTTTCTTAAATCATATAATAGTTTTATTAAAATGTTTTAAAGTATTTTCCAAATACTTTTTTAAAATTTCTGTATCATTTTAGTATGATCAAGAAGATGCGTCAAATTATAATGAGAGCCTTAAAAGCACCATTGTCAAAAGAAATATTGTTTTTGGACTACAAAGAAAATAGACATTTGTCTATTTCTAACACCTCTAATGAAAAGAGTTTTTGAATAAATGCTGGTATTGCTAAAATATGTTTATGTTTTTATAGCATTTCAAAGTGAGTGTAAATCAAAACCGAAATTAGTATTTGGTTGTAAATACTTGAAACAATAGTTTTGATCACAGTGTGATTAAGATGAAGTCTTATCATAGAAAAAAACCCGGAAGTACATAATTCATAACAGTAGCATATAAATGAATATAGTGTGCTATTACAAAAGTATCCCTCTTTTTTTAGAAATGAATACTTTGTTAAACTTAAAATCAGAAAGCAGAATAGCTCGAACTGTTTAATGTGTCTCTAATGCATGTTTTATTTTGATAACTTTATGTTTGTGAAACAGTTTTCAACTTGAATGAATAAATCTTCATCTAGTGACTTTAAGAAGCTTTTGTCATATCTGTTTACAATATAGCTATAAACATTGTGGAGTCAATCCCGATAGATTAAGTGATTTTATTTGTGATCGTTGACACCAAGTGATTTTTTCTTTCACCCAAAATTTGTTATGATTTTCATCCCACCAGTGCTTTATTTATGAAATTACACTTATCAAAAAAGGAAACACACACAGCTGCAAAGAACCAAAATGGTTATCAAGGTTTATTTGATTTTTTTATACAATAATGCATTTTCAATAGACGTGCAAATGAAGTATTTATATTAAAGACCTCTGTTCTGTCATGACTGCATATTAATTTGTAAAAGAAATTGAGTTTACCCTAACTGACTACGAATGCTACCAAAACATTGTGGCAAACATTCCTGACTTTCTTTGACTTATTAACCTTTAAATGTATACTGAATATAACTAACTTAATTTATATATGTATCTACATATGTTTGCCCTCTTATTGTATGTAAGTATTAAATGATGTGTTTGTTATGTCATATGCAATTGTAAATGTATGTTTATTGTATTTATGTGGATGATGAGTATTGCTAAATCCCTATAATAAAGCATTTGTTCGGTTGTTCTGTTCAAACAACTAAAGGAAAAAATAATCATCATGGTTTCAAACACAACAAATAACATTTTTATTATAAAAGGACCATGCAACTTTAAAGTCATAATCGGACTGAAAACATAACAGTGAGCAGATCTAATTACCAATAGTGTTACGCTTACATTAACCTTTAAAAAGATGAAATAAAGAATATTGTCAAATAAATAACATAGAACATAAAACAATGCGATAAGCTAAACATTAACCAACAAGATCAGTTCACAGACAGCACACTCATTTTATGTGCTTAGTGTTTGATAGTAAAAATGATTTTATAAGCCTTGGCCAAGCATGTTGACTTTAATGCAGTGTAAAATGTTTTCGTGTGGGTTTTTTTAAGTTATTTATTTAGCATGCGATATTTAAGGATGCCTTCTCTAAGTTTAGAAAGGAGTAAATTTCAGTCAAAATATTTCCAAGAATTAAGTAGTTTTGTATTTTGAAATCATTTGCAACCATGTAGATAAGTGTCAAGGTTCAAATGAAATATTCATTCAAAAGTTTTGATAATCTTGCATCTTAAACCTTCACCACAATTACGTAGGATAGCTCCACTTTTCTATAAAGAGTTGAGCTTAAACTAGCCCAAGCTTGCCTAAGAAACATTACTTACCCTAGAATCTATCAAGTTATTTAACATGTGTGCCATAGCATCTGAACTCCTTTGTAATACCTGCAATAGATCAGTTAATAGACATGTTTACACTTAACCAATGTTCTAACTATACCAATGTTATTATTTGCATTTTCTCTGAAACTATAAAAACTAGTGTTTGAAACTCTGAACCACGAAAATTCCATTGAAGTATAGTTTGACTCAAGGTTCAACGAAAAGTTTGTTAGTTTGTTTGGGTTTTACGGCGCACCAACACAAAAAGGTCATATCGCGCCGAAAGCAATCAATGATACTATCAATTCTAACGAAATTAATTATGTAAAGCTCTATATCTTATTATAAACATTTATTTCTGTTTGTTTGGGTTTTACAGCGCACCAACACAAAAAGGTAATATCGCGCCAAAAGCAATCAACGATACTATTATTTCAAACGATATTATTGATGTAAAGCTCTATATTTTATTATAAACATTTATTTCCTTCAAAAAGGTAAGTATCGCATATGATGGTACAGACTCAAAAAGTTCTTAAAGTGAATTTACTTTAAAATGTTTGTCACGGATGTCTTTTACTGTCAAGAGAACGTGTTTGACATTGAAATGCTCGTCACAGGGTATACATTTAGGTGCTACCTGTCTTTTGAGAAGGTATGAATGTGTTAATCTGGTATGACCAATTCTACATCGCGAGATCACTATTTGATCTCGGCGATTAGAAAATATAATAGACGAAGATGATCAATGGTTGGCTTTATGTCATGTAACTTATTAAAAATTGCATTGCCCCACATTGTTTGCCATTTTGACTTAATTAACGTGTTTATTAAACATTTGAAGTCACTGCTTGGTAATTTGATATCTACTGGTTAAAGGTTTAAAGATTCCTTGGCCAAAATATCAAATTTTTCATTTCCTTGTATACCAATATGGCTAAGTATCCAGCAGAGGGGTACTATTTTAGATTTTAAAATTTCATGTAATTTTAGTTCGATACATTTTATAAGAATATTGTTTGAAGTACGATTTTTTATGGCCAATAATACAGATAGAGAATCTGAGAAAATAATAAAATTGTTATTATTACTATTTGATATGTATGTTAAAGCAAGATATATTGCTTTGACTTCAGCTGTAAATATGGATGCCTGGTCAGGCAGTCGCATTCTTGAAACAAAAGAATTTCCATACGCAGCGCAGCCAACTTTGTTACCATCTTTGGAACCGTCAGTAAATAAATGTGTACACTTTTTATATTTTTCTATTATGTTTACGAATTTCGATTTAACATTTATTTCTTTCAAAAAGTTAAGTATCGCATATGGTGGTACAGACTCAAAAAGTTCTTTGAGTGAGTTAACTTTAAAATGTTTGTCACGAATGTATTTAAGATCTCGACAGTCAAGGAGAACGTGTTTTACATTGAAATGCTCGTCACATGGTATACATTTAGGTGCTTCCTCTCTTTTGAGAAGGTATGAATATGTTAATCTAGTATGACCAATTCTACATCGCGAAATCACTATTTGATCTCGGCGATTAGAAAATTTAATTGACGAAGATTAATTAATGGTTGGCTTTATATCACCTAATTTATTAAAAATTGCATTGTTCCACATTGTTTGCCATTTTGATTTAATTAACGTTTTTTTTGAACATTTGAAGTCACTGCTTGGTAATTTGATATCTACTGGTTGAAGGTTTAAAGATTCTTTGGCTAAAATATCAAATTTTTCATTTCCTTGTATACCAATATGGCTTGGTATCCAGCAGAGGTGTACTGTTTTAGATTTTAAAATTTCATGTAATTTTAATTCGATACTTTTAATAAGAATATTGTCTGAATTACGATTTTTATGGCCAATAATACAGATAGAGAATCTGAAAAAATGATAAAATTATTATTAATACTATTTGATATGTATGATAAAACAAGATCTATTGCTTTGACTTCAGCTGTAAATATGGATGCCTGGTCATGCAATCCCATTCTTGCAACAAATGAATTTCCATATGCAGCCCAACCAACTTTGTTACCATCTTTAGAGCCGTCAGTAAATAAATGTGTACACTCTTTATATTTTTCTAAGATGTTTACGAATTCCGATTTGAAAGCCTCTGGGCTGGTAATAGATTTGCGTAAGTTTGACAAACCAATGTTAACGTTTGGTATGTTGTAGGTCCAAGGAGGGACATTTTCATCAGTTCTGTAAAACGGTAGAGGTGTTAATATTAAGAATTTCTAAATCGATTTTAACGCGCAGGCCAAATGGTTTAATTTCGTTTGGTTTGATGTCAAATTTATCAATGTAAATTGGTTGAAAAACAACTTTTCGCGCCGGGTTACTATTGTTAGAAGATATTCGAGATGCGTATTGTAATGAAAGCTTTTGTCGACGTAATTTTAATGATGGCTCGTTAGCTTCAACATAAAGACTTTCAACATGTAAAGTTTTAAAGGTTAAAAGATCCATGGTTGAGATAATAATGATTCATCCCTCAGGTTCCCCAGCCACCTCGGACTCCAACAAGGGGAAGCGCAATGGAGGAGGGTATCCAGCCTCCGCACCATAAGGATACCTGAGAAATATACTTGCATGTTCAGTAAAGTTCCGCTATTAAGACCAGCAAAACTGATGGTCTTATTAGCGAAACGGTCTTATTATAGAGACCCTTTTGTTCACAAATTAAGCATTTGGGTCTTAGTAGTTGTCAAAAATTGCACGATTTGGAAATAATAAGTGGTCTTAATAGAGGAACTTTACTGTAATTGCAAATGATTACAATCAACACAATTAGAAAACCTACTTAGGAAACTTAACAGGACTTCGAGCCGTAGCTCGGGGAGGAGAGCTGTGGACACTCATGTTCTCGTCCTTCATCGACTCGATGTCACTCATAAGCCTCGAATAGATTGGAGGACGGGACAGGGTCCCTCTCCGCTTTCCTAACTCTGTCGGTTAGGACAACCTTATTTTATGGTGATTGCCTTAGAATCACCCGCTCAGGAGACGGAGAAGCCTGTGAGACCCGCCTCTGAGGTACAGATAAGGTACTTGTAGATGTTGTCTGTGAAATTGTTCTTGCTTTAGGCGTATAACGTGAAAGAATTCCAAAGGAGAACATTTACATTAGTTGACCTGCACAGCAGAATCAACCATCTTAACTGGTTTGGATACAGCAGCTGACTCAGAATAAATCTTGGAACTTTCTACAACCTTGCGTGCATCAGGAAAAGATAAACTTTGTGTATATTTAACACGGAGAATTTCTTTTTCTGTTTTCCAGACTGAGCAAGAACGGGAGGTTGCAAAATGATTACCCCCACAGTTTGAACATTTGACATCATAAGAACAGTTTTCGAGCGGACCAACACGAGAAATACTACATTTACGACATATATTCTCTCTAGTGCATTTAGATTCATGATGTCCATATTTAAAGCATTTGTAACACTACATCGGGTTTGGTATGTACATCTCAACGCGAACGTTGAGATACGCAACTCGAAGTGAAGATGGAATAATGGGGTTATCAAAAGTTAAAATGTCTGCCTCAGACATTTACGCAAGGTCAGGACAGCGAATGACTCCTTTGGATGAATTTAGTGTATTATGTATAGTGCAAAAAGATTTAATGTTGAAAAATGATTTTAATTTGAGTAAATTATCTTATTGCTGTTTTCTTTGAACCTCGACCAGGAGTTCTCCACCACGGAGCTTCCTGGTCGATTTCCGTGTTCCAACCAGTGATGAAATGGTATTTTCAATTGCGAATGGGTTAAGTTGTGCTAACGTTTCATCTCCCAGCGTGGGAATGATGATTGACTTAAACTTTCACTTGGAATGTTGTTGATTCGTCAGACTTACGTTTTTTAGAAGAGGTTAAAGGGTCCATGGTTGAGTTGATAATGATTCATCACTCAGGTTCCCCTGCTACCCCGGACTCCAACAAGAGGAAGTGCAATGGAGACGGGTATCAAGCCTCCGCACCACAAGTATACCTGAGAGATATACTTACATACAATTGCAAATGATTACAATCAACACATATTTACAGCCGAAGTCTAAGTAATAGATCTTGCTTTATCATACATAACAAATAGTATTATAAACAACTTTAACATTTTCTCAGATTCTTTATCAGTATGACTGACCAAAAAATCGTAGTTCAGACAATATACTTATTAAAAATAATTGAATTAGGATTACATGAAATACTGATATCTGAAATAGTACATCTCTGCTGGATTCCAAGTCATATTGGTATACATGGAAATGAAAAAGTAGACATTTAAGCTAAAGAATCTTTAAACCTTTCAACCAGTAGATATCAAATTACTCTCCAATACATCGGTTCGATTCACTTGTTCACTTTCTACCTCTGCTAAAATATTACGTTCAAGCTTATATTTCTATTTTTAGACAGAGTCACATAAACCTTTAAATCGTATGAAAGTCACGTGGTTTTTAAAAATAGATGCAAAAACTTCTCACGCCTGTAATTTCAAAATGTCGAAGGCAAAGATGTTTGACAGTTTTGCATCAGTAAGATAATGAAAAATTAACGAAAATGAAAGTAAACATTGATATTTTTAAATGTGAATCTCTGATCTTTTAACTGTAAACATAGAGCAACTTAATGAACTTAAATACAAAGTGTAGCCACGCTAAATATGACGTCATACGAGGTTGCATTCGTCACTAGTATGATCATACCATGTAAGGTGTTGTTTACTCGTTCAACCAATGAAAATGCGTATAAAGTTTTTCAGCTAAATTGAAATTTGGTAAACTTTCATTGGACGTTCAAAGGTTCATAGTAAAGGTCAAAATCATAAATCGACACGTTTTAAGGCAGCGGGTGAATATAATGTATTCACTCAGCTGCGGAGAGAGCGTATTATCAAATTACCAAGCAGTTGTCTTCAAATGTTCTTTAAATGCGTTAAGTAAGTCAAAATCGCAAACAGTGTGGAACAATGCTATTTTTAGTAATTAATATGACATATAACCAACCCTTAATTCATCTTCGTCAATTATATTTGCTAATCGACGAGATCAAATAGAAATTACGCGATATAAAATTGGTCATACCAGATTAACATATTCGTACCTTCTTAAGTGAGAGAGAAAGCACCTAAATGTATACCATGTGAGTTTTTCATTGTAAAACACGTTCTCTTTGACTGTCAGGATCTTAAATACATCCGTGACAAACATTTTAAGGTTAACTCACTTAAAGAACTTTTTGAGTCAGTACCATCATATGCAATACTTAACTTGTTGAAGGAAATAAATATATATAATTAAATATAGGATTTTAAATCATTATTATCGATTGAATTAATAGTATCATCAAATGTTTTCGGCGCGATATGACCTTTTTGTGTTGGTGCGCCGAAAAACCCAAACAAACAATCAATTTTCTAAGTTATAAATAGAGTAGTTGATGTTAACAAAAATTAAAGGTCCATGGTGCACTGCCCCCCCCCCCCATTCAAATAAAAACCTACAAGCAATAAAGCTTTACATTGCATAGTTGGTAAGCAAATCATAGGTTTCACCGCCACAGTATGCTTGCATAGATTCCAAAATGAAACTAGAAATCAATGAATTTGTTCAATGAATGTGTACGATTTCGACGACGTGTTGTCTAGACTAGGTCTAGTTGCCTTTGAATCGAACCATCCACACTAAATCACACTTTTCACACATGTCAGCATATGTACCAAATATCAACGTCACCAATGTTGTTATACTTAACGTGTCAATAATTTTCTGATCCAAAAAAAAATCAGCAAGACATTCATTACCGTTTACATATTGCGTGGTTCTACTTTCGCGTCATCAGTGAAGTTTAAAAAATAGTCATATAAATGTTATTTATCCAAAAGGACAAACACAAATTAAACGTATATAAGATTGTATAAGGATTGAACATACCTGAAGCGTGGCCCTTAATCGAATTTATGTGAAGAAAAAATGATCGCTCAATCTCCATTCATGTGTATTTCAACTAACATTGAAAGCATGTAGACCTACGAACGACAACTCATGATAAGAGTTTTGAAAGTGTATGCTATATATGTCGATCGGCAAAAATGGAATTTTTCTTGAGTATTTAAGTTTCACGCAGATATGATTAGTTAAGGTACAGAATTTGAATTATTTGTGTGTTTTTCTTAATTTAGAAAATCAACTACTTTGCAGCTAGCAGACAAAATTAAAAATATGTAAAACGGTGACGACGTAACGTAGTTTATCCGTGTAAATCACTAGAAAAATCGGCGCATGTGCAGATATGCGCTGACCACCTTAAAATAAGCTGAAATAATTTGAAGATAAAATTAGAAACTTATGTATCAGACTTACAATTCCGTACAAATTCCAGAGTGTGTCAATACTAAGGAATTGCTTCAAGCTGACACCATTTTCTAGAAATAATTGAACAAAATCTACTCTGTCTAGTACAAGAGCTGTAAACATGGCATGGTATAGATCTATGTTCTGAAATGTACAAAAGTATGGATTACTATATGGTCATATTACATAGATGTCATACATATAATAGTAGAGCTGTCATTGATTGGGCTCGAGGCGTATCAACGATATCGATATATCGAGAACTAAATATCGACGATAGACTGATATATATTGATTCCTTCACTGCAGTACTGTGCATACCATTTATGTTGTCATAAACTCATAATACGTATATGTGACACCCTATAACACTATGGCTATTCGATAGGCTGGACGTGTTATTGGACACTATAAGATGACCGTGTCTAAAGTTCATTGCTTGCCGACAAAAACGTATTAACAACGTCCATTTAATTGATTAGAGTTGTCGTATTAATGACACTAATATTATTTTATGAAACAGGTGGACCACATTGTCCGGGACCTGTGACATCATCAAAATCGAGCCCCGGCCGAAGATCATGTGGTCTCTCTTTTGCACGGTCTACAAGCCAGGACCAACCAAAAACGCACAACTGCCCCATGTGACCATCACGTGGGCCCGCACTGCTAAAAGATCCCCCTTATAAGCAATGAACCTAGGCATAGTCAACAGATACTAACTGTGATCTCACTTGGTATACATCGCGATTAGCGATAGAGAAATAGAATAGACTTATTACTCTGCACTCGTAATTTTACTGTTTTCTTTCGACGTTAATAGTTTTCATTTAAGGTTAAGATATTGTTCTTAACAACTTTCGAAGCTGAGAGAGAGGGAGTAGAAATATTTAAATAAGTGCTGGACACTCATTTTCTGTGCTTGAATTACACGTATATTAATTAACTCTTAAATTCTGTGTCTGTTGTTTTTTTTGTTTTGTTTCTGACTTTGATAATTATCTGAGACACTTGTTTTATAGTCAGTGGCAAAGTTCGCCACAGTGTTAACACATATTCAGCAACCGAAAACTTCGAACCTGGAACACAAACACAACGCAACCTTTGAAACCACTATACGATCATAGTGCCACATAGCTGAATTTGGTGCCGTGTGACTGGCGGATTCAAGTACAAGAAGACCCAGCAGGACGAGCTTGAAGACCAAACAAGGATCCAAACCCGTAAGTTCTCATTTTTTTCTTGTAACTCTTGTTGTCTGACATAATGGCGGAGGCAACCTATCTTGACGCTATCTATAAGCGCGTCGAGCAAAATGCAGTACAGATCGAAGCGAATAACGCTAAAATGGACCAATATAGAGAGCAATTGACCAGGCACACTTTCTCGCCGCATATTGCAACGTATACTGGCAATCCAAAGGCATTTAAGAAATGGATCGATGATGTCGAACGAAAAGGTCTAGTTGACGGAGTCAACGACCAAGCCGTTCGCTTAATTGCTTACAGCAGCTGTGAAGGCACGGTTGCTCACTTCATTAAACGATATCTCCAAGAAACCCCTGAAGGCACTTGGTCTGCCATGAAGACCGAGCTGCAGTCCCGATTTGGCGCCGTTAATGACGCCATGAGTAAATCTGATAAATTGAATAAAGCTAAACAAAAGAAAGATGAATCTGTTCAGGTCTTTTGCGAGCGATTGCTCAAACTATCTGCCGAGGCAAATGAGGGCAAGCCCGGTGGTTATCCCGCCATTGAATCCCAAGCCATCGATAGGTTTATCGACGGCGTAAATAATGAAACCATTAGGTATAAATTGATGAAAAGGTACCCATACAGCTCCATGAAGGACGCCCTTGCAATTGCACTTAATGTGCAGACCATTACGCAAAGGTATAAGGACAAAACTGGTCATGAGTATCACAAAGGCATGGGTACGAGTGCTAGCTCGAACCCAGAACCGATGCAGGTCGGTCAAATACGTCCTACTTCCTATAAATGCCAGTTGTGTGATCGAAAAGGACACACAGCTAAGTATTGTCGTAAATCTACGAATACTGGCAAAATTAATGCTATTCAGAGGACCCACCAGCCAACGAATATTGTTTGTTGGAAATGTGGCAAAACAGGTCACGTGAGGGCTAACTGCACCGCTAAAGATGAAGGGCGCAGAAGACCCGTGAATGGTCCCACCTCAGGTCGTTTAAACTAAATGACCGGTCGCTGATGACGAATCAGGCGACCGGTGAATCTATAAATGTTAATGCTAATAAAAATGAAAAATATATTTATGTAAATAATTTTGGTAAGCTAGCCTGTGAAAACGCGCGCGAAATAAATTTGACTTCTAACTTCGCCCCAATGTCCTGTCTTTTATCGCTAGAAAGGCGTAAGTTAAGAGCCTTAGTAGATACGGGCGCCGAGACCACGTTGCTACATAAGCGAATCTATGACACACTATCAAACAAACCTAAAATTAATAAATGTGATCTTAGGCTAAAATCAGTAAACGGCGATGACTTAATAGTGTTAGGTACCGTAAATCTCGTTTTTAAGTTAGGTAATGTAACAATAAAGTATGATTTCATATTAGTAGACGGTATAAATAAAAACGTTATTTTAGGCAGAGACTTTCTGTTTAAATTCGGGGTTAGGTTGTACTGTGATTTAAAAAGAATGAGGATTAAGGACTCGTATATACCACTGGAGGATGATATACGTATACATTCTCTAGTAAGGTTAAAAAAGGAGGTCAACCTTAGGCCCGAGACAAGTTCAATCTGTCTAGGCATGATAAAACTAGACGAGAACTTTCCCCCTGACGATTACGAGGTCATGAGCGTGTCAAGCGGTTTTATTGCGTCTGAGCCGAATTTAGACGTGACTCCTGGTATAGTAAATATCGCACATGACCGGACATTACCTTTATTAGTTGTAAACAATACTGGACGACATATTACACTAAAGCGGGGGTGTATCATTGCGCGAGTCAGCAAATTCAATGACCAGACTAGCTTTAGTGAAAATGATATTAAATATTGCAATAATGTGACTGTTGACCGAGATTTTATCTCGAAAATCGTTTGTCCAGACGAGTGCAGAGAAACCGTCGAACAGATAGTGCGACGAAACCGAGACGTTTTCGCGACTAGCGACTTCGAATTGGGCCACTGTAAGACGGTCGAAATGAAAATCGATACGGGCGACGCCCCCACCCGTGACACAAGACCTTATTTCATGCCTTTGAACAATAGGCCTATCGTAGAAAAGGCGCTCAAAGACATGTTGGCGGCAGGAATAATTGAGCGGAGTAGTGCCAGTTATTCCTCCCCAATAGTTTTGGTCACGAAAAAAGACCAGACCAAGAGATTCTGTGTCGATTACAGAAAACTAAATAAGATTACTAAACCAATAGCTTGGCCTTTGCCTAGAATTGACGAGATTCTAGCGCTTTTGGGAGGTTGCAAGTATTTCACTACTTTAGACTGTCGTAGTGGGTTTTGGCAAATATCCGTTCATCCGGATTCGAGACCCGCCACATCCTTCTCAGCCCTTGGAGGGCTTTATCAATTTAGGAAAACCCCTTATGGATTAGTAAATAGTCCAGCGATTTTCTGTAAACTAATGTCAATTGTTCTAGAGGGCCTAGAACAATTCACGCTTTGTTATGTTGACGACTGCTTAATTATGAGTAAAACCCTAGAAGACCATCTAAAACATATCCAAATTGTTATGGACCGAATGCGTGAGCACGACCTGAAGCTCAAACTTGAAAAGTGTAGCTTCATGAAGCCGGAGACGGCTTACCTAGGTTACATCATAAGTGCTCAAGGTATACGCCCAGACCCTGAAAAGGTCGCAGCAATCAAAAATATACCAACCCCGACCTCTGTAAAGAACGTACGAGCTTTTCTTGGTTCTGCTAACTACTTTAGGCGTGCACTTCCCGGTTTCAGCCAACTGGCTGAGCCGCTCACCGAGCTTACGAAAAAGCATGCCCGGTTTAGATGGACACCTAAGTGTGAGGACAGCTTCAGAGCAGTCAAAGAGTCATTGACTGCAATTCCATACCTTAGTCACCCAGACCTGTCCAAACCTTATATAATTTACACAGACAGCTCATCATACGCTGTAGGAGCTGTGTTGTGCCAAGAATGCGAACCAGAAGATAGCGTGTTACCTAATGTTAAGCACGAAAGACCCATCCATTATTTATCACATAAGTTATCTAGGACTCAGAGAAAATGGTCGACTGTAGAGCGAGAAGCTTTTGCTATTAAGTATGCTCTTGAGAAGTTCGACCCATATGTTCATAATTCACAAGTAACCATACGTACTGATCATGCCCCCTTGAAGTACTTGCTTGAATCTCCCATGCAAAACAAAAAGGTCCAACTATGGGCGCTTGCTGTGTCGGCATATAATGCTAAGATAGAGTACATTAAAGGTACTCTTAACACTTGCGCTGACTTACTTAGCCGTGTGATGCACGAGGATTCCGTGCATGAACATGAGTCGCCTGACATTGACGACGGAGTTGATGTACCAGACAATACGCTCAAGGTCAATGTTATCAATACAAACGCAGTCGACATGCGTAATGTCTTAAACCCTAGGCTTGACCAACCGCCACCTACAGACGTGCCCACGCTAGATTTGCCGGACGTTGACATGGCGGCAGAACAATCGAAGGACGAGAAATTAGGCGCAATTCGCGACTCGTTACTAAATCATGATCAAAACAATGGCAAAAATTTGCAGTCCAAAATTTATGATACGCATTATGTTATCGTTGATAACATACTGTATTTTATATCAGAACCCCAAGGAGACCCCATCTTAAGGCTTTGTATACCTACGCACCTGCAACGAGCAGTAATTGAAAACGTTCACGAGTTAGGTCACTCGGGCGCTGACCGGTTATATGACACGTTGAAAACTAAGTATTTCTGGTCTAACATGTACAAACAAATATTAAAGTACGTAAGCGAGTGCGTAACTTGTCAAATGCGCGCCTCAAATCGTACTAAAACACCAATTGAGGAGACCGACGTCCCCAATTACCCTTTTGCAAAAGTATCAATGGATATTTCGGGACCGTTTAAGGAAACCCTTGCGAATAATAAATACATACTTGCTTTTGTAGATCACCTGACCGGATGGGCAGAGTGTTTCGCATTGCGGAGAAAAACGGCCGAAAATGTTGCACAAATCCTAATTGATGAAATATTTACTAGACACACAGCTATCACGCAGCTTGTGTCAGATAATGGCGCAGAATTTTCAAACGAGATAGTAGACTATGTAAATAAACAATTAAATATCATGCATATTAGGACATCCTTCTATAACCCCCAGGCAAATTCTAAAGTAGAGAGATATTTTAGGACACTAAAAGACATATTATCTAAAGTTAGCACTGATGATACTTGGGACGCAATTCTACCACATGCGGTATGTGCTTATAATGTAGCCCCGAGCCAATCAACAGGTTATAGCCCCTTCTTCCTATTATATGGAAGAGAACCATGCTTGCCTCTTGATACGATATTAAAGCCCAGGCAAAGATATGTAGGAGAAGACCCTATAAAGATAAGTCTTACTCTACAACATAGAGCATTTAAGATAGCAAAGTCAAATATCCTTAGAGCTAAAAGGAAACGTAACGACTTCGCCAATAAAGACGCACCGGAAGTCGATTTCGATGTAGGTCAACCAGTTTTCGTAAAGAATAATGCTAGGACATCTAAGTTGTCTCACAGATACACGCCTTTTTACAGAATAGTTGAAAAAAAATCACCTCTCACGTTTGTGCTACGTAACGTGCTAGACGGTTCGACACTTCACAGTCACGCCAGAAATATGAAACGCGCAAACTTGGATTGGGAGGTTACTAACACCAAAGAGGTGCCTGCCAAGAACGCAAAGACTCGAAGACCCCGCAAAACGACGTACGAGGTACCCCCGAGTACCTCTGAAAGCGAGGCGTCTGATGGCACAGACGACGACTTAGCACGCACCCCAATACATGTTAAAAGGCTAAAACGAGAGAGATCAGACAGCTCGGATAGCGATGCGAGCCAAGTACCGCTCGCCGAAATACAAAGAAAACTATTGCGAAAACGAAGGGCGGACGAACGGACCTATGCGAAAAGTCCGTTGATGAAATTAAGAGAACAAGTCGAGCGGAAACGCCGTAAGATAACGGTAAACCCCGTGCCCGATGCGGTTAGCAACGGTAACGAGGGTACTTCTGACCCAGAACCAATGCAAATTGACCATGTGGGGATCCTAGAGACAGATCCTACCCCACCTGATCTCCCCCTGGCCGACAAAAATGAGCTGAAAGGATTGTTAAAATCTTTTGCCTCATTGACATTAATGGCGTATCGCTAAATAACTGATATCACTATCGTGGTTGACGATGAGTGGTCAGTTGACAAGGTAATAATACAATTATTTATTATTTAGAGCGTAATTAACGCTGACCTCAAGTTACCGGTCATTTCTGTACTTAGGTTGTAATTGATTAGTAGTAGGTGATTAACATGACAAGCGTAATACATATTTATATTCAGTAGGCTAAGACTTTGACTCTTGGATTACAGGTGACAGACAGACGGGACATGCTGACATTACTGACTTTAGTGTACATGTGGATGGCCACAAGCCACACATTTTTAATACGAGATAACGTATTGTTCGAGAAACAGAACACCATAAGCTTGACACAAGATAAGTGGCGGTTAGCACTTACCTTAGACTTGACCCCTTACGACGACTTTGTCACACAAATATCAGATGATTCCAAGAACGTAGAGAGGATAGTGCGCGAGACACTGACAAAGTACCAAGGTTATCGTGACAATCCACACTTTGCGATGACATTTAAAGGCTTAGAGCAAGAAGTGTCTAGACTTACACACTCATATCTGACCTTAAAGTCCAAGTTCTCGAACAGCAAGTTTATGCGACAAAAACGTTCGCTGCTTCCTTTCCTTGGTAAGATTATGTCTTGGGTTACGGGTGTGTCGACGGAAGATGACATAAACGCGGTTCGTCGAAGCGTAACTCATATAGCGTCGACTCAAAAATCAATTTTACACGTTATCGAAGATAATCTATCAATACTTAACGTAACGCGAGCTGCCACTGCCGAAAATCGAGATACCATAAACAGCATAATCACTAGCCTAGAACAGTTTAAGGTAGACCTAAGCAAGTACGAAAAAGAACATCTCGAAATAATTAAATTAACCGAATTTATGCAAACATATATACGTGTAGAACATTTAGTACAAAATTTCCGTGAAATTGTTAGTCGTGGTTACACGCTCTACGAACATCTGAATAACCAATTAAATGCAGCTGCGATGTCTCATATTGGGACCAATCTTGTAGAACCCGTTGAATTAGCAGGAATATTAAAAGATATTGCATCTATGATACCGCCAACGCTGAGGTTACCCTATAGTGAGTCGAATGAACTTTGGTTATACTATAAATACATGCCTTGCACAGGTATATTAATGGATAATAAAATAATCATAATTATTTATATCCCGGTAATTGAAACCTATCAAATGTACGACATTTACCAAATGACTACAATACCGATGATGTTTAATGCTACCAGTAAGCAAACGCGTACAACAATAATGGCGAACTACGACCTTGACGGAGCAGGCTTAGCGATAAACGCTCAACGCACGCGCTTTGCAATTCTCACTGCTAGTGAATTATCTGAATGCCAATTGTCAGGCGTTCCCTACTGCGATTTTAAGTCACCTTTATATTCAATAGCTAACTCGAAGCTATGTCATATACATTTATTTACGCAAAATAAGGAAAAGACCAAGCTTTATTGTACAAAAACGGTCGCGACTAGCGTACCTTTACCTTATGCCAAGAGCCTGATGGCTGGCATATGGCTTGTTGCAAACAGTCAAGAGACGAGGTTCTCCTTGAACTGTCGCCAACAAACGAACCTTAAAATAGAATCTCTGATAGCAAAGGCCCCAACCGATATAGTTAGAGTACCTGCTGGATGTATAGCCTCTAGTGATACAATGACCTTAACTAGCCATTACGTCCATAAGGACAATCACAATTTGGACGACACCTTCCTAGATGATTTTAGAAATAATGTTAAGTTGTCTTACCCTCAGTTATGGTCAGAATTCTCAATGAAACTACCTAATTTTACCCAAATTGAAATTCCAAAACACCTCGAACAGGTCAAAGTCATGCCCATGACGAGATTGATTGACACCTTAGCGGACTTAAGAAATACCAAGTCCGCTGGCTTTACCATTCATAAGGAATATTATGGGGTGATATTGGTTGCCTTGCTAGTAGTTGTAATTATCGGCGTATTTCTATTTCGAAAATTTCGGAAATACTTTGGTTGGCCTTGCCGCAAATGTGTCCGACACAAGGGTGCAAGAAATGAGACTGCTTACACTGTGGTTTACAGTAAAGAGAATGATATGGAAAAGACAGAAGTGGTGAAAAGCGCACCGCCTATGAACCACAATAAAGTGGACCATATAAACCTCTACCCCAGCATATAATGAGACGATGATGTACATACTAGAATTGATCAACGTATATATTGTAGCAATATATCGCCATGTATTATACCAAACAACATAAACTTTCTCATATACAAGTATTTCAGTCATTACACGCTAATCAATGGTCGAACCAACTGCCAACGTC
Source organism: Mactra quadrangularis (assembly GCA_025267735.1). Classification (NCBI taxonomy): domain Eukaryota; kingdom Metazoa; phylum Mollusca; class Bivalvia; order Venerida; family Mactridae; genus Mactra; species Mactra quadrangularis. The sequence goes on along the minus strand of CM046295.1, from coordinate 27,273,521 downwards.
ATGTTATTGCTAATAACAAGCTATGGCCCGACACGAACCGAGTGTGGTTTATGGTATGGTTAACAACATGTGATGGTCCATAAGACGACGCACCAGAACGTTATCTTCAAATGTGTCGTGTACTACGTCAACACCATGGTCTATGGTACATCTACACAGTGGTTCATGGTACAACTGCATCCTGGCTTGGTCAATGGTACAACTACACAGTGGTTGATGGTACAACTACAAAATTGATTAATGGTACAACTTCACATAGTGGTTAATGGTTTAAATTACATAGTGGTTGATGGTATTTCTACACAGTGGAGTATGGTACCAGAAAAGAATAAATTAAATGAAATGCTTGAATTGTATTGTTATTTTGTTCATGCACTCAAAATCATATGACGCTCTCTCTCTCTCTTTTAGATACATCCTTTGAGCTTGTACCGAATTTTCGTACAACATTTGATCGTTGTTACATAGGTAAAAATAATTCCACACGGAATTATTTTCATGAGAAAGGGAGTTATATAACACTATGGCTATTCGATAGGCTGGACGTGTTATTGGACACTATAAGATGACCGTGTCTAAAGTTCATTGCTTGCCGACAAAAACGTATTAACAACGTCCATTTAATTGATTAGAGTTGTCGTATTAATGACACTAATATTATTTTATGAAACAGGTGGACCACATTGTCCGGGACCTGTGACATCATCAAAATCGAGCCCCGGCCGAAGATCATGTGGTCTCTCTTTTGCACGGTCTACAAGCCAGGACCAACCAAAAACGCACAACTGCCCCATGTGACCATCACGTGGGCCCGCACTGCTAAAAGATCCCCCTTATAAGCAATGAACCTAGGCATAGTCAACAGATACTAACTGTGATCTCACTTGGTATACATCGCGATTAGCGATAGAGAAATAGAATAGACTTATTACTCTGCACTCGTAATTTTACTGTTTTCTTTCGACGTTAATAGTTTTCATTTAAGGTTAAGATATTGTTCTTAACAACTTTCGAAGCTGAGAGAGAGGGAGTAGAAATATTTAAATAAGTGCTGGACACTCATTTTCTGTGCTTGAATTACACGTATATTAATTAACTCTTAAATTCTGTGTCTGTTGTTTTTTTTGTTTTGTTTCTGACTTTGATAATTATCTGAGACACTTGTTTTATAGTCAGTGGCAAAGTTCGCCACAGTGTTAACACATATTCAGCAACCGAAAACTTCGAACCTGGAACACAAACACAACGCAACCTTTGAAACCACTATACGATCATAGTGCCACAACCCCATGAAAAAACCAGGCCGATGGCTTAAAAATCACAAATTTAGATATTAACATTTTCTGATTCCAGAACTTTTCAAACATAAGTTGTGAAAATTTCAGATGATTTTGACCAACAGTTAAAAAGTTATAGGGTTCTAAAGAATGCATGATGCGCAAAAATATTTTAGGGCGTTCTGGACAAAACAGCATCAGTTTCATGATTACTACAGATATATTCTACACAAAAAAACAAGAAATCTAAGATGTGAATTTCCTTTTATTCAACAGTTACATAATATCGTAATTTTTTCAAATACACCAAGTTCACAATATTTCCATGGCAACCATAAATAAGTGGTTTATTGGCTCTATTTATGTCAAGTTTGAGTCAATTGTTGTGATATTCAATGTCATTACTGCATAAAACGGGAAAAATGCATTGAAAAGTAGTAAGTACAATTGCACACAATTATTTTATGGGGAAAAAATGATATGATATAAATTGTTAGTGTTAAAAGAAACCACTATTTAAGTATGAAAGATAGTCAGAATAGAGAGGACAAATTGTTGCTGTTTTTGTCATGCTAATAGTTTTAGTTGATCTTAGAACACTTTACTTCAATGCTATGTAAATTTATTCAATTATCAAATTAAAACATGTTCACATATCCATCCATTCTTTTTTCCTTCAGAACGAAACCGTTACCATAGCAACCAAGTAGCCATATTTAGCTGGGTCAAATATTTTTTTTCAAGTAATGCCTCCTCTCTTTTTGGGACCTCTTCGTGGTGAAAAGGAGTAAAATGTGCCCATTATGTAGGTGCTATTTGTGCCTGCATGACGGGCATATGGCCAACACCAAAACTGCCCGTTTGCCGTGGGCAGCGTCCCGTAACCGGGAAAGAAGGATCCTGGTAGTTGAGGGAGACTCAGGGATCTCCAGTCTTTCCAACGCACTACTTTGGCCTCTGATTCAGGGTAGACGGGTGTCCAAGTGGGCCCGACTTGGTTAATCGGCTGGTCATGCCTTGCCCTTGAATAGTTGCACACATGCAAAAGCCATTTTATTTGTGTAAGCACATGTACTCCTTGGTGTGCACATTCCAAAAAATGACCTACTTTTCTTGCATACTCTCAATTTGAAAAACCATTTGTGTACTCTCTGACGATCTGCGTGTGTTTACTGAATATACAGTACCTTCCTTTCGATTTAAACGTTCAAAACACTTATTCAAGAAGGCGGTGGCTCATGGGCCAATTGTATCGAACGCCAACTACAACAAAACTTGGTTAAAATCCAAAAGTGGGCAACAGAAAATGGTTTTTAATTTTCCAAGTCAAAAACACAATGTGTACGTTTTTGTCGATTAAGAAAGTCTTATAATGATCGTAAACTTTACATTTCTGGCTCAAAAATCCCTGTTGTAAATGAAGCCAAATTTTTAGGCGTTACATTTGATAAAAAGCTCTCTTATACCATACTTAAAGTCGCTAAAAACAAAATGTATTAAAGCTTTAAATCTACTTAAAGTACTTTCACATACTGATTGGGGATCTGATTGCCAAACATTACTTAAATTATACAAAAGTCTTGTTCGTTCAAAACAAGATTATGGGTCAATTGTGTATGGATCAGCACGTATATCGTACTTGCAAATGCTTGATACAATACATAACCAGGGCTTACGTATCGCCCTTGGTGCATTTAAAACTTCACCTGTAGAAAGTCTTTATGTTGAAGCTAACGAGTCATCATTAAAATTACGTCGACAAAAGCTTTCATCACAATACGCAACTCGAATATCTTCTAACAATAGCAACCCGACGCGAAAAGTTTTTTTTAAACCAAATTACATTGATAAAATTGAAAATAAATTTGGCCTGCGCGTAAAAAACGACTTAGAAATGCTTAATATCAACACTTCTACCGTTTTACAGAACTTTGATGAAAATGTCCCTCCTTGGACCTGCAACATACCAAACGTTAATAATGACTTGTCAAACTTTCATAAATCTATTACCAGCCCAGAGGCCTTCAAATCGGAATTCGTAAACATTTTAGAAAAATATAAAGATTGTACACATTTATTTACTGACGGCTCTAAAGATGGTAACAAAGTTGGTTGGGCTGCATATGGAAATTCTTTTTTTTACATGAATGCGACTGCCTGACCAGGCATCCATATTTACAACTGAAGTCAAAGCAATAGATCTTGCTTGAACATACATATCAAATAGTATTAATAACAATTTTATCATTTTTTCATATTCTCTATATGTATTATTGGCCATAAAAAATCGTAGTTCAGACAAGATTCTTATTAAAAGTATCGAATTAAAATTACATGAAATTTTAAAATCTAATACAGTACACCTCTGCTGGATACCAAGCCATATTGGCATACAAGGAAATGAAAAAGTTGATATGTTGGCTAAAGAATCTTTAAACCTTCAACCAGTAAATATCAAATTACCAAGCAGCGACTTCAAATGTTCAATGAACACGTTAATTAAATCAAAATGGCAAACATTGTGGAACAATGTAATTTTTATTAAATTACGTGACATAAAGCCAACCCTTAATTCATCTTCGTCAATTATATTTTCTAATCGCCGAGATCAAATAGTGCTTTCGCGATGTAGAATTGGTCATACCAGATTAACACATTCATACCTTCTCAAAAGAGAGGAAGCACCTAAATGTATACCATGTGACGAGGGAAGAGCAAAAATAATGACCCTTGTTTAAATGTGGTATACAAGCCACAGTTTTTTAATTACAATGTTTCTGATAGACCCATAACATGTAATTTATCATTCCTATGATAACTGCCAAGTTTCATGAAATTAGAACAAGAAATAATTTTTCTACATCTAAAAAACACCCCAAAATTGTCAGGAGTGAAACACAAAAACCGTGACATTTAAAAATTCAGTTATCTTAAACAATGTATTAAATACACATTTGCTTAGTTATCTCATGTAGTAAGATCAGTTTGATCAATTAAATGTCTAAGGTCTTGAAATTTCTATATTTTGTCATGTTTTGATGTGTCTGAAACCTTCGTAGAAGTATGCTTTTGATGTGAGTGCTTGGATTAAAATAGTCACTTAAAATGCATGTCTTGTAATAAGTCCTTCTATTTAGCTAATATCTGTATTCTTAGAACAATTGTTGGACTGCTGCTTGTAAGAAATATGTATCTAGAGAAAATACAAGAAGTCCCTGATTAAATAAGCTAATGTTGTGGACCTGACAAAATTTTCTTTGCAATGACCCAAACATGTAAGGAGTGAAACAATCTACATTTAAGGAACATTTTTATATAAATATACATATATTACAACCTTTTGTTTTATTTTTCAGGAGAGCATGTCCAATAGTGATCATAAAATAGAGGAATCTCCATCTCATATATCATGTGTTCATTACACATGATTATAAGTGAAGTCAGGAGTGAAACACAAATTTTGGCATTTTGACATTTGTCTTGTTTTACTTTGTTAAGAGAGCATGTTTCATTATTTATTTATTTTCTCATTATATTTAATGGGTATAGGGAATGCTATTTTAATTTCCAGAGATATTTAAGTAATTTCTGCAATGTTTATTCTGAAATTTACTTGAAAACTTACCGTCTTTAAGTTTATACAGTATATATATCTCAGAAACATACATTAAATCAACATTATGCATATTTTTTAAAGTAAATACATAGTCAAACTAGTGTGATACATATAGTACATGAAATGTTTAATTTATAACATATTAGACAGGCTGAATGTGAACTATTTATCAATTGTGAGGTTAGGCTATGTTTGGTCAGGAGTGAAACACTTTAAGGAGAACCTAAATGTTGCACATTCAGCATGTCTAAAATACAATAAATCTTACATTTTATGTACTAACACACGAGTTTGACTATTTATTTACTTTTTAAAATATGCATAGTGTTGATTTAATGTATGTTTCCGATATATATACCGTATAAACCTAAAGACGGTAAGTTTTCAAGTAAATTTCTGAATAAACATTGCAGAAATTACTTAGATATCACTGGAAATTAAAAAAGCATTACCTGTACCCATAAAATATAATGAGAAAATGAATAAATAATGAAACATAATTGTAAACAAAGTAAATAAGACAAATGTCAAAATGCCAAAATTTGTGTTTCACTCCTGTCTTCACTTATAATCATGTACTGTGAGGGATCGCCCGCCTGAGGGTGATTTCAGTGACCAGGAGTTATTGTACAAGATTGTAAAGTCGGCTGAACATGTAGATGGAAGCAGACTTTAAACCGCCCTTTTAACTTTAACATGTGTAATGAACACATGATACATGAGATGGAGATTCCTCTATTTTATGATCACTATTGGACATGCTCTCCTGAAAAATAAAACAAAAGGTAGTAATATATGCATCCCAGCAGGCAAACCGACGTTGAAACAACGTTGTTTCAACGTTGCACCACAACGTTGTTTTTACGTTGGATTTATTTTAGGATTTGAAAGTTGTGCCAACGTTGAAATATCAACGTTGATTCAACGTTGTGTTCAACGTTGGTCATCAATGTTCATGTTAAAGGTATTTCTGTAATTATAAGCTTTTTTAACGTATAGACTCAAATTGATTAGGACATTTTTATCTTCAGATTTAAACAATTGTATAAATTTATTCATGTTGGGTTGAGTATAATAAAATGTATCAATATATTGTTTTCTAATATCTAGGAAACACGGACAAACTAGAATAAAATGATACTCATCTTCTACATTATTTAAACTACAAAATTTGCAAATTCTTTCTATTCTGTCTATTCTGTTAGCTGTGTATCTGCCAGCATGTATTTGTAATGAATGAGATGAAATTCTTATTTTTGTTAAAAACTTTCTTAAATCATTTGGTATAATATCTAAATACTTTTCATAGCAAAAACTGTCTTTTAACTGGTTGTAAATATTAAGCACTGGACTATTATTTTTAAAGGAGTGCCAATCTTGTAAAAAACAGTCAATAATACGTTGTTTAAACAATGGTAAAAATAATTTCACATCAACAGAATGAGGAAAATCCCAAACATCATTAAAACCATTATTACAAAGTAATTTTTTAATATTCGACACCCAGTTATTTTTACCTCGTAAACAATCATTATATGTTATTTTATAGACTTCGTGCATGATAATATTATCAGTTTGTAATAACTTGAACCAATATTTTACTATTTTAACAAATCTAGATACATATAAAGGATAGCGTGCAAGTTCACCATATAAAGCCATATTACATGAATTTAACCTTACATTAAGTATTTTCTTACAAAATTTAAGATGTATACGTTCAATTTCTAAGGACTTGTTATTTCCCCAAATTTCTGCTGAATAATTCAAAATTGAACCAACAAATGAGTCAAAAAGCTGACTTAATAACTTGGGCTTCAACATGTATCTTTTACAGTTTATAAGCAAAAAGTTCATAGCCTTAGTAGCTTTACCAATCAAAAATTGTTTATTTAATATAAAATTTCCAGTGTAATGGAAAACTGTTCCCAGATAGTTAAAATCATTTACTACTTCTAGTATTTTATCATCAAAAAGGAAAACTTCATTTTGTTTTAGCCCACCTCGTCTTCTAAAAACAACAACTTTAGTTTTGTTAATATTAACATCCAACCCCCATTGTTTACAATAATCATTTAGTAGAGATAAGCTTCTATTAACTTCACATGGCGATTCACCCATAATAACCATATCATCCGCAAATAACAAAATAATCAATATTATATCGTTAATGGATAAGCCACTTTTAAAATCTCGTTGTAAGAAAAGTTCAAGGTCATCAATAAATAACGAAAACTTAATTGGAGAAAGAACCTCTCCCTGTCGTAAGCCGACAGCATATTCGAAAAAGTCGGAATAACTATTACAAAGTTTTACACATGATTTAACTTCATTATACATGTCTTTAATGATACGCAATAGTTTACCCCTAATGCCACATTTATACATTTTCAACCATAGAGCATTTCTATATACGCAATCAAATGCTTTTTTAAAATCAACAAATACACAGTATAAACGTCTATTATTATTAATATAGTTTTGAATAACAGTCAATAAAACAAACATTGCGTCAACAGTAGATTTGCCTTGCCTAAAACCGAATTGCGCATCAGATAAAATCGAGTTTTCTTCGCAAAATGAAATAATTCGTTTATTTAAAATTGAAGTAAATATTTTAGAAAGTGAACTCACCAAACTTATCCCACGATAATTATTCACGTCGTTTTTATCTGATTTTTTTATGAATAGGAACGATAACTCCTGTCGTCCAGGATTCAGGGAAAAAACCACTATCAAGTATACTATTAAAAATGTCGCATATATGACTTGATAAAATATCATTACATTCAATGAAGTACTCATTAAGTAAAAGATCGATACCGGGTGATTTACCTGATTTAAGAGATTTAATTGCCTGTTTAATCTCATCAACAGTAATTGACTTATTAAAAATATCATCTGATAAATCGAGATCATTAAAATCATGGTTCGAAGAAAACTCCTCCGCTTCAACATTAACTGTTTGAAAAATATCGTTTCCAAGTTCAGAAAAGTATTTAAAAAAGGATTCAATCGGTATATCATGACTAACATTATTACTAGACTTAAAATACTTCCAAAAATCTTTTGGTTTTGAAGATCGCAAACGTTCAATTTGCTTAACTTTCATTTGGGTATAATTGCGTTTTTTAACTTTTATAATACGTTTATAAGACTTTTTGTACATACATAATTGTTCTCTGTTTATCGGAGATTTATCATTGTTAAAAACATTTAAAGCATCATTATATTTCTGCTTGGCCAAGCTACATTCTAAATCAAACCAGTCCTTATTTTTAAATCGACTCTTGTCCGTAAACGAAGACTGATTTTTAACATGGATTTCTTTAGAAAACAAGGAATTAGCTGTGTCTTGGATCAAATTCGAAAATTCTAAAATAGTCGAATCGATAGACGTTCGATCGTTTATATTGATATTATCCGTCAAACGATTAAACTCAGGCAATTTTACAATTGGATTTGCGCGAAAAATGCCTCTTTTTTCATTAGACCATTTATGAATACGGACTGCGTCAACGCATGATTGGTTAATCGAATGATAGTCACATTTTAATGTAAACGAGATTGGACAATGGTCACTCCATTCAGTAAAATCGTGGACATAAAAATCTAAAACATGAGAAAAATGACATTCTTTATTGAGTAAATAATCAATTACTGACGCTCCATGTTTTGAAATAAATGTGTAATTACCATCAATATCATTTATGCGTCCATTAACTACTCGCAAACCTGTGTATAAACATAAATCAATGAGCCTTTGTCCAAAACTATTAAAATTTTTGTCCAATGAGGCCCGATACAGGGGTTCATCGGGAACATAATCATCATAGTCTATATCATTGTTAACAATATCATGAATAATAAAATCATTTTTCATTCCTATTCTGGCATTCCAATCGCCAATAAGGAAAACATTGCCAATACTGTCGAACTCGTTATAATCTGATTGAATCGTGTCAAACAGATCAACATCACATGTTATATGCAGGTGAATCTTCACACCATAGATATAATCCACAAAGATAGACATCATTATCAAAGTTAAAGAATGTTTTATTTAATTTTAGCCATATGATTGTGTCGTAATGATTACGCACCACCTCTATACCATCTTTTAGTGATTCCTTATAATATACCGCTACACCACCACTACAACGTTTAGCTCGTTTATGTTGAAATTTACGATCAAATTGTGCGACACATAACTGGTAAGATCGATGTTACTGCTAGCATAATTAATACGAGGGGTTATTGTTTCTCCGATAACGAACAGTAATCGACCAGGGTTTTTTTCAGAATATGAATTTTTTGGATGTGTAATTTTTTATGTTTAATGATTGTATTGAGAGATTTAGAGGCCTTTTGATTGTAATATAAAAGCAAATCCTGATAGCTCGCTGAATACACACCATGTGTGAACTAGGATTATGCTTGTTTATGTACTGCGTGTGATAAATTAAAATTAAATTCAGGCTATTTTTCATAAACTGATATGATTTATACGACGGTTAAAAAACACTTGTGTAGATTTGAAATGTCCCAATAATGATTATGTTCAATCATTACAATTTCATTCATTTCTTGATTTTCTATATTAAATTACTAAACCGGTTTTCAGATATCAAATTGGTGTGCATCGTAAACGTGTTATGTAATCAAACCTCTATTTAAAAAGTTTTACCCACAAATTAATGTTTATTTGTAGAAACTATGATTGGAGGCGTTACCGCCCGTAGGCCTATGAAAATATTAAAAAAGAACACCGACTTACATTTCAATTATTCATTATTGTCTTTCGATTGGGTTGTGATGTCCACATTATTTGATATTTTGAAGGGAATGTTAACGAAGTCCCAATTACGGTACGTACTTACCTTATGCTGAACTTAATTTTATTTTTATTTTTTTTTCTCCTGGATTTTGCAAATAATGTGTAATAAGCATCGTGAAATATGTTGGACATAATAAGTATTTGATAACATTGCTCACAACTCTGCCGTGTTTAGAAAAACTTTAAACGCGAGTTTTAATGTGGAATACATCTATGAGTTAAACGTCTGACCTTGGATGTTACTTAACTAGATTTCATTTTATTGGTTTTAAACCGCTCATAACTTTTTACATGTCATTTTAGAGTCCTGCTTGCAAAATTTTATTTATACCAATTCACACATGTTAGTGCTTGAGATACAATAAACGTACTTGAGCGGCGTAAAAACTTCTCTTGAAAATTCTAGAATAGTCATTGAATTTGTTCTTTTATGGTCTTTACGAATCATGGACCTTTTTGGCTCACGTAAGGGGTTCGTTCTGTTCTAATATGTAGACATTATATCCGCTATAAAATGAGTAACCCATGGATAAAGTCAAGACAAGTTGTTAATATATGTAAATGAGACTTAACTCAAAGGATGAATTTCACAAACTTTAATTGATATATCCCAAAACATTCATATAGCATATAGCTTTTTCATATTCTAGAAAAACCTGTTCGGATACTGTTCGATATCGGAGAAACAATAACCCCTCGTATTAATTATGACTTATACTTCCGTGTACATACGGAACACATACATAATTATTTTTACTGACATTTGTTTGAAACAGTTTTATTGAGACATTAATTAACAAACGAAATCATTCTATTGTACTTACAACGATTGTTTGTCGCATCTTCATAATTGCCTTTCTATTTGATATTGATACTTACATATCAAAATTGTTCAAATGTCATTGGCAATAAGTATTTTAAAACATATAAACACATATTTTTAAAGTAAAACGTGGTTTATTAGCTCAAGACACTACTCCAATGAGTGTCTTTCGATTTTTTTCATGAATATTCGAGTATTCCGATAAATACATTAACCCTAAAAATGTCAAACTCCATGAACAAAAATAAGCGAAAGTGAAATGCTGTGGAATCTATGAAGGATGTTGATTTTCGTTGTTTCATTGCTCGGAGTTCATTGCAAATGTGTCAAAAGGTAAGCAGTTTAAATTTATTCCTCTATTATCAACTTAACATCATTATAACCGTACCAGAAACATGACCCCTATCCTGGACCCTAATTCAGAGTTGAAGGGGTTTTGATGCAATGCTATATCATCAAAGCATAAAGGGATAAGTTCTTTAATTGCTGTTAAAATTTCAAGTTCTACAGAAGTTTCTTGGCTTTGTTTTGTCATGTGGAATTTTACGCACAAAAATATGGACCTAAACCTTAATAGACATCACTGCTTAATTACATGAATTCATTTTAGTCTTTGTTAACATTCTGCATCTTTTAGAAAAACATTTTGGTAAGGGTTCAGAAAAAAACAACCTATTTTTGTACAAAAAAAGGCTATTTTTAAAAAATATACAAAAATATTAGGACCTATACATATTTTTTTATTTAACAGGCATATAAATGTAATACAAACCATAAAAGAAAACAAAAGTGTTCACATTTAGGAAATTATCTCTGTTGGTTTTAAATGAGTATTTCTCTATTTTTTTTGGCCAAAAAGATTAATTCAAACATCAATAACATGAAAGTCGGATCAATTACAAAAGGAACAAATACGGATTCTAAAATTGAAATCATGATAGAAAGTTTCTGGTAGAAATTCAAAGGAAACTGACTAGATTTAATTTTGACCTCCATGTCACACTTTGGAGTCATTATGTTTGCTCCTACCCACGACCATTTCAATGTAAAACACGTTCTTCTTGACTGTCAGGATCTTAAATACATTCGTGACAAACATTTTAAAGTAAACTCACTTAAAGAACTTTTTGAATCTGTACCATCATATGCTATACTTAACTTTTTGAAAGAAAGAAATGTTTATGATAAGATACAGATATGTTCTATAAAAACAGTAGAAGTGTTGATATTAAGCATTTCCAAATCGTTTCCAACGCGCAGGCCAAATGGTTCAATTTCGTTCGGTTTGTTGTCAAATTCATCAATGTAACTCGGTTCAAAAACAACCCCTCGCACCGGGCCATCATTGTTAGAAGATATTCGAGCTGCGTATTGCAATGAAAGCCCCTGTCGACGTAACTTCAACGATGGCTCGTTAGCCTCAACACAAAGACCCTCAACAGGTGAAGCCCAAAAGGCACCAAGGGCAACACGCAAGCCCTGGTTATGCACTGCATCAAGCATTTGCAAGCACGATTCACGTGCTGATCCGTACACAACTTAATCTAGTCCCGAACGAACAAGACCCCTGTATAATTCAAGTAATGTTTGGGAATCAGATTCCCTATCAGTATGTGAAAGCACCCTAAGCGAATCCAAAGCCCTAACACATTCTGCTTTTAGTGACTTTAAGCGTGGTACAAAAGAGAGCCCTTCATCAAATGTAACGCCCAAAACTCCAGCCTCATTTACATCAGGGACCCCCGAGCCAGAAATGCAAAGCTCAGGATCACCATGATGCCCTCCTAAACGACAAAAATGCACGCATTGTTTTTCCGACCCAGAAAATTCAAAACCACCCTCCGCAGCCCACCTTCGAATATCACTAACTAGTTGTATTTGTAAAACCTCTGAACGCATGGTTAATAAAAGGCTCATCTGGTATTTAGAATCAAACGGTATAACTAATTTCCAATCTTGTTTTCGAAAACAGCGAAGTACAAATGATCATTTAGTACGCCTCGAAACTTTCATAAGAGAGGCTTTTGTCAATAAACAGCATGTAGTTTCAATTTTCTTCGATTTTGAGAAAGCTTACGATACAACTTGGAAATATGGTATTCTCAAAGATTTAAAAGATGCCGGTCTAAACGGTAGACTACCTATGTTAATTTCTAGTTTTCTGTCTGACAGAAATTTTCAAGTTAAAGTAGGATCAACATTATCAGAGAGCCACAATATATCGCAATACGCTGTTGCGTATCGCAATATATCGTAATACAAAATTTCGTGCAATACCCATACCTACTAAATATACTAATAAAGTTTCACCGAAGAAATACTTACTCTCCAATATTTTTTGTTCTCATTGGTAAATATTTCATGTCTAGCAATATCACATCTATTCCAAGCTAAGGCGAGTGACAATTGAGCATTAGCATTGGTTTTATTAGCTTTAATTAAAGCATATAATATAGCTCTATCAATATCTTCAGTTTCTTCTTCATCAAGAGTGACTATATTAACCTGAAATAATGAAAAAGCAGTCATGTAATATTATGACAGTTTCATTAGTTTGTTTGATTGGTTTAAAGCCAGCTCAATTAACATAGCTTTCCTGGACCTTTGTCTACAACAAGTTATCACCTACTCTTCTGCAATAATTTCTCCTTATATAGTAGTGAACAATAACAGGACATGTATAACCAGCTTATGCACAAACATAGACACAAGCTTTGATGTGCCAAAATTAAACAATCTATGATTTAGCATGAGTTATTATGAGTTTAGCATACTTAGTTATTTATTGGAGTTAACTCCGTGTTAACACAATTAAGGTCATTTTACGGTGTCCAGCACACCTAACCTAGCTTTCCTGGACCATTGTCTATAACCAGTGCTCACCTACCCTTCAACAAGGCCGGAAACTTCTCCATATTATCTAATCAATGGAGGAAAATCGTTTCATTATACTCTGGTGTGAGTGAAATAATTGTGCAAATTGTGATTTAAGCACCAAAATTAGCATGGTGGTACTTTGAGTCATGCTGATCAGTATTAGACCAGGAGACAATCATTAGGGACCTTGTATCTTGCCTAACTGGGGCCCCAAAAGGGGCGCAAATTAATAGACACGTAGTTTTAAAATTTTCATCTCTATTAAAGTTTAAGATGGTTATAAAAATGTATGTATTTTGATTTTAGACGCCTAAGAAAGTATATTTTTAATCAAAAATAGCTTTTCGCCAGTTTATTTGCAGTTGAGGCCCGGCATCTGCTTTGAAATTGTCGTAAGGCCCTAAATTATGCATAATGTAATAATATTTTTAAATAAATTATCAATATTTTGTTTAAAATTATACAAATACATCGTACTTTCTCAAAAAAAACCTATGATAATTAATTTATGAATATACACCAGAAGCAGCATGAGGTGCCATTGTATGAAACACATGAGGCCCCGAAGGGGATAATGTATTGAACTGGAAATAAATAAATACCAAGTATGCCAATATACTCTTAATTCAATTTAAACTGATCAATAAAACTTACTTCAAAAGATATGTACAATCATAATGACGATTATAAATAATAATACTTATTTCAAAAAGTTGAGGCCCTGACTGGGGTAATTTTATAACGTGAAACTTAAATAATTGTAAAAAATGTTTAACCATGTTTTTTATTAAAACTTATGCTGTCATTACAAGTGTGTTAAATTTTAAGTTCATACAAGATATACGAAAAACAATGTAGTATGGTTGAAAGGCATCCATTTAAGTTTGTTTGGGTTTTACAGCGCACCAACACAAAAAGGTCATATCGCGCCGAAAGCAAACAATGATACTAATAATTCAAACGATATTAATGAATTAATGATGTAAAGCTCTAAATATTGCTATATACATTTATATCCTTCAAAAAGTTAAGTATCGTCAGTTATTAAATGTGTACAATCATTATATGTTTCTAAGATGCTTACGAATTATGATTTGAAGGCTTCTGGGCTAGTTAAAGATTTACGAAAGTTTGATTTTTTTTATTTATTTTCTTTTTATTTAATTTTTTTTGGTTTTACGGCGCACCAACACAAAAAAGTCATATCGCGCCGAAAGCAATCAATGATGCTATTAATTCAAAAGATATAATGCTCTAAATCTTATTATATACATTTATATGTATTTCTTTCAAAAAGTTAATAATCGCATATGATGTTACAAACTCAAAAAGTTCTTTAAGTGAGTTAACTTTAAACTGTTTGTCACGAATGTATTTAAGATCCTGACAGTCAAGGAGAACGTGTTTTACATTGAAATGCTCGTCACATGGTATATATTTAGGTGCTTCCTCTCCTTTGAGAAGGTATGAATGTGTTAATCGGGTATGACCAATTCTACATCGCGTAATCACTATTTGATCTCGGCGATTAGAAAATATTTTTGACGAAGATGAATCAATGGTGGGCTTTATGTCATGTAACTTATTAAATACAGTATTATTCCACATTGTTTGCCATTTTGACTTAATTAACGCATTGATTGAACATTTGAAGTCACTGCTTGGTAAGTTGATATCTATTGGTTGAAGGTTTAAAGATTCTTTAGCTAAACTATAAAGTTTTTCATTTCCTTGTATACCAATATGACTTGGTATCAAGCAGAGGTGAACTATTTTAGATTTTAAAATTTCATGTAATTTTAATTCGATACTTTTAATAAGAATATAGTCTGAAGAACGATTGTTCGGTTTGTTGTCAAATCTATCAATGTAATTTGGATTAAAAACAACTTCTCACGCCGGGTTACTATTGTTAGATGATATTCGAGTTGCGTATTGTAACGAAAGCTTTTGTCGACGTAATTTTAATGATGGTTTTGTTAGCTTCAACATAAAGACTTTCAACAGGTGAAGTTTTAAAGGCACCAAGGGCAATACGTAATTCCTGGTTATGTATTGTATCAAGCATTTGCAAGTACGATTTACGTGCTGATCCGTACACGATAGAACCATAATCTAGTTTTGAACGAACGAGACTTCTGTATAATATAGGTAATGTATGGGTATCAGATACCCAATCAGTATGTGAAAGTACTTTTAGTAGATTTAAAGCTTTAATACATTTTGTTTTCAGCGATTTTAAGCGTGGTATAAAATATTTTATTATCAAATGTAACGCCTAAAAATTTAGCTTCATTTACAACAGGAATTTATGAGCCAGAAATGAAAAGTTCGGGATCATTATGATGTTTTCTTAAACGCCAAAAATGTACACATTGTGTTTTTGATTTTGAAAATTTAAAACCATTTTCTGTTGTCCACTTATGATTTTTATCCAAGTTTTGTTGTAGTTGGCGTTCGATACTTCGAATATTTTTAGATCTATAACAGATTAACAAATCGTCCACATATAATGAGCATTCTGTACCAGGATTTATAACCTTGACAATATTATTAATTTTAAGACCAAAAAGTGTAAGACATAAAATACTGCCTTGGGTCACGCCTTGTTGTTGATTGTGGCTCTCTGATAATGTTGATTCTACTTTAACTTGAAAATTTCTGTCAGACAGAAATCTAGAAATTAACATGCTGTTTACTGACAAAAGCCTCTCTAATGAAAGTGTCGAGGCGTACTAAATGATCATTTGTACTTTACGTTTCAGATGAGCAGTAGGATATTTTTTGTGTTTACCGTTAATTTTACGAACGACTTCCTAAACTTTTTTAATTGGAGTTAATTTTAGAAACATATGACTGCCATGATTTACGTTTAGAAAACTTAAATGTTCTACGAGCTTGTGCTCGTAGGATTCTATAATTGTCTAGACTTGCAGATGTAGGGCAAACCTGAATTTTTTTAAGTGCTGCTTTTCGTTTCCGATATGATCTGCACTCATCGTTGAACCATGTTTTTTTTTAATTTTACTGGAGTCTTAAATTGAAGTTTTTGGAATACACTCATCAGCTGTCTTTGATAGAGTGGACGCAAAAAGATTAGGTACATCCGTAGAGTTGGAAAAAACCGGACTTGTTAAATTATCAGAACACAATTTGTTAAATTGTTCCCAGTTCGCTTTAGAGAATTTGTAATAAGAGCGGTTATTTACTGCTACAGAGTCGTTTGAAGTTAACAACAATGGAAAGTGGTCACTGCCATATTGTTTGTCTAGCACTGACCAAGTACAATCCAAGAATATTTGATAGATGTGATAATGTTAGGTATACACAAGAAAAGCTTCCAGTGGCTAGCTGTAAGTAGGTTGGTGACTTGTCATTTACTAAGTCTTCAACAGAAATAGATAAATTAGGAGGGAAGCACATTGTTATAGGTCTGTTCAAATGTACTTCAACAGCTACGGCTTGCAGATTAGTTCGTAACTAAATTTGTCGTTGAGTGCTGCAATTTGCAACCGCAATTGTTGAGCCTCCTGATGCTTTCATGGTGTCAGTACAAATTTTACTGTTTAGAGTATAGTCCTAAATAGATGTGTTATCATGTGTAGATAGGAATGTTTCTTGAAGACCGATACCTTTTGGGGAGTATTTCGACAAAAGAAGATCGTTGTAATTCGATTTAAGACCACGACAATTCCACTGAAGTATAGTTTGACTCATGGGTCATCGAAAATTAAAAAAAAACTTAATCTGGAAACTTAATATGACTGCGAGCCGAAGCTCGGGGTGGAGATCTGACGCCTATGTCCTCGTCCCTCATCGACTTGATGTCACTCATAAGAGCCTCGAATCGATTGGAGGACGAAACAGGCTCCCTATCAGCTTCCCTAACCCTTTCGGTCAGGACTATCTTCTTTTTGAGTGATTGCCTTTGAACAACCCGCTCAGGAGACGGAAAAGCCTGTGAGACCCGCCTCTGAGGTACAGATGAGGTACTTGTAGGTGTTGATGTCTGTGAACTTGTTCTTGCTTTAGACGTATTACTTGAAAGGATAGGAGACGGTTTTTGCACTGGAATGATTTCCAGAGGAGAACACTTACATAAGTTGACCTGCACTGCAGAATCAACCATCTTAACTGGTTTTGATACAGCAGCTTAATATGAATTAATCTCGGAACTTTCTACAAGCTTGCGTGCATCAGGAAAGGATAAACTTTGTGTAAATTTAACACGAAGAACTTCTTTTCTGTCTTCCAGACTGAGCAAGAACGGGATGTTTCAAAATGATTGACCCCACAGTTTGAACATTTGACATCAAGAGAACAGCTTTCCAACCTGCATCAGGTTGGGTATTAAATCTAAATGCGAACGTTGATATACCCAACTCGGAGTGAAGATGGAAGACAGGGGTTATTAAAAGTCAAAATGTAAGTGTGTGAGTACACGTTTACCGACTCTTAGATGCGTTTCGCATTCGATACAAATTCAGAGCTAAGCGCAGTTACAATGTCGGTTTCTGACATTTCCGCTAGGTCAGGGCAGCGAATGACTCCTTTGGATAAATTAAGTGTATAATGTATAGTGCAGAAGGATTTGAAGCCGTAGAACGATATTAATTTATATACATTATCTGATTGCTGTTTTCTTTGAACCCACTCTCCGTAAACAGATTTCCTGCAGAGCGTTGTCGTACAGGCTCTCTACTTTCTCCGGGGAAGGTCAAGTCGACCAATCAATGCGTAGCTTTCATCTAGACGAAAACACTATTAAACATATTTTGATTTCGTAATTTCTATTTTTAGACCAAGGTTTTCATGCTTATTTAACAGCAGTATTATTCACAGTCTGCGATTGGGCGGCTCATTTCAAATTGCGTGACGTAGACGATGTAAACAAGTTACTTATCATAACAATTTCGTCATGAATATTATGATGAGAAAAGGCCACCTGAACGTGACCTTCGTTTGGAAAAGGCCATATCTTAATTAGCGAGTATGCGAGTGTAAAATTTTAGATCGGGTCTTAATCAGATTGCTTTGAACTTCAATCAGGAGTTCTCAACCACGGAGATTCCTGACCTATTTTGGTGTTCCAATCAATGATGAAATGGTCTTTTCAAACGGGTTGAATGTGATTACTTCTCATCTCCCAGTGCTTCTACAACGAGGAAGCATGGAAAGAATGATTGACTTAAATTTTGACTCGATATGTTGTTGGTCGATTCGTCAGACTTCCTTGCAAAATGATTACCCCCACAGTTTGAACATTTGACATCAAGAGAACAGTTTCCAAGCAGACCATCATGAGAAGTACTACATTTACGGCATACATATTCTCTGTTGTGTATTTACATTCTACCAATCATGTTGTACTACTGTTAAACGTGCTGATAAGCCACGCCTTCTGTATAGTATTTATAACATGTACTCTGTCCATTGAGATAGTATTAAACTACCCACTTTAGCATACAGTATTCTCTTATTGTATGAACCCAAGACGTAATAAACTGGCGACGAGGATTTTAAGAGATATTGTATTTCGGAAGCTTTACCTAATAACATTTTACTTTATTACGTGTAAACTTTGGATATAAAATCATGGCATCATTTATTGTGAATGTGTGTGCATATGACAGTAATGTAGAATCATGGTCATCGTACCAGTAACGCATTGAACAGTTTTTCATTGTGAATGGCATTACTGATGAAAAGGTGGCTGGACTTTCGACCATACATGGTGAAAAAACGTACGGACTCTTGAGAAACCTATGTGCACCTAGGAAACCTTCGAACTTGTCTTATGAGGATTTATGTGGACATTTAACTTCACATTTTTGTCCTAAACCACTAGTGATCGCTGAACGTTTTCGATTTCATCGAAGAAATCAAATGGTGGGAGAAAATGTTCAAGATTTCTTGGCTGCTCTTAGGAAGTTATCGGAACATAGTGAACCCGGGTCAATAGCGCATTTGGTAGCGCGCCGGGATTTGGATACTTGTGCCAGAGTGGGTGCGGGTTCGAATCCCACCCGAGGAGGTAATACCCTTCCATGAAAATTTGACAATAATGTCGATTTTCCTCCATTTATTAGATAATATGGAGAAGTTTTCGGCCTTGTGGAAGGGTAGGTGAGTACTGGTTACCGACAATGGTCCAGGAAAGCTAGGTTAGGTGCGCTGGACGCCTTAAAATGACCTAAATTGTGTTGACACGGCGTTAACTCCAATAAATTAATAAATCGGAACTGTCAGTTCCAAGCAAATCTGGAACATTCCTTACGTGACAGATTTGTTTGTGGTCTTCGTGAAGAGTCCATACACAGGAAGTTGTTATCGACAGTTGATTTGACATTTCAACGGTCAATCCAGATTGCAACAGCAAGTAATGCTGGAGACAGCAAGTAAAGATGCCGCTGAACTTCAATCTTCTGCAGCAGGGGTAGCTGTCAACCGAGTTGAAAACAAAGGGCCATAAGGAAAATCTTGTGGTAACACGACCGCGAGGAAATCATGTTTTCACTGTGGAAGATCAAATCATGTAGCAGATCAGTGCAAATTTAAAGATGCTGTGTGTTTTACCTGCCACACTAAGGGACATATAAAAAGGTATGTTCGAGGATCGTTAAGACAGTGAACAATGATGAAGGGGCAATGATTGTTAAAACAGTCAAAAAGGTTAACAACGAGAAAATTATGGTTTCACCTATAATTGACAGTAAACAGGTAGCTTAGCATTGTCGCTGATGTCTAGCGATGATTTTCGACGTATTTTCGGACACAGGAAGTTGAATCCGGTAGATTCGACCCTGAAAACCTTTTCAGGAGAGATAATCCAACAAGACGGTACAGTCAACGTAGATGTGTGTTACAATGGGCAATCAAAGACGTTGAAACTTTATATTGTGAAAGGTAACGGGCCAGCACATTTTGGCAGAGACTGGCTCAGTCACAAGGCTTGACTGGAATAAGATTGTTTCTGTAAATTATGTGACGGATGACGGTGTAAAGGTTCGTTAGAACAAGGTACTGTCAAGTTATAAATCTGTGTTTGAAGATGGTATTAGTTGTGTTAAAGATGTTAAAGCCAAATTGATCTTGAAGGAAAACGCGTGCCCCAAGTTTCTTAAAGCATGATCTGTGCCAATTTCAATAAGGTCAAAAATCGAAAAGGAGCTAGACAACTTGGAACCACAGGGAATTATTTCCAAGGTTAATTGTAGTGAATGGGCTACGCCCACTGTAGTGAAATTCTACGGCGATGTAAGGATATGTGGAGATTTTAAAGTGTCAGTGAATCCGCAATAAAATACGGATAAATATCCACTTCCCAAGATTGACGATATTTTTGCTTATCTGACAAATGGGCAAAAATACAGTAAGTTGGATCTAAGACAAGCTTACCTACAGATGGAAGTTAAACAGGATAGTAAAGAATTGTTGGCTTTTAACACTCATAGGGGATTATCTAGGTACAATAGACTAGTGTACGGAATTGCTTCTGCCCCTAGTATATGGCAGCGTACCATGGACATGATACTTCAAGGACTGTCTGGAGTGCAATGTATTCTTAATGATATGATAATAGCAGGTTCTAATGGCTGTGAACATTTGAATAATCTAGAATAGGTTTTATGTAGACTCAGATTATGGTTTTAAAGTAAACAAAGACAAATATATGTTCTTAGAATGTAGAATTAAGTTTTGTGGTAATGATATTGATAAAGATGGATTATGGAAATGCACCGATCTCGCAACTGTTACAAAACCATTAAATGCCTTGCTTGAGAAAAATAGCACTTTCCAGTGGACTAAAGAATGTCAAAACGCGTTGGAAAATTCTAAGAAATTATTAACATCTAAACATGTTCTTACTCATTTCAATCCAGAACTTCCTGTTAGACTGGCAACCGATGCCTCGCCGTATGGTATTTCCGGCATATTATCTCATGTTATGCCCGATGGCTCCGAGAAGCCAAATGCGTTTGCATCAAGGTCTTTGTCTAAGACAGAGCGCAATTATGCACAAATACAAAGGGAGGCTACAGCTATTTATTGGGCTGTTAAGAAATTTACATTGGTTACTGACTGTCAGTCTTTGTTGTCAATATTTAGCCCTACTAAAGGTATACCGGCTACGACAACTACTCGTATACAAACTTAAACTTAAACTTTTTCATTTTATTAAACGCCTATTTTTATATTACATATTCAATGGCGTTGTACTAAAAGATAGATTATAAAAAATAAATAAGTAAAAACCCTCCACCATAAATACATAATGTATATACAATGAAACAAAACACAAGTTATCACACATGATGTAATATACTGTGTAAGTGTATTTTTATTGTTTTTTATTGTTTAATTGAGCTTTACTTCTCCTTAAATCCAATGTGAGGTTGATGTGCACTACAAACTTTACAATGACACACTCAAATTGCTGCCTGTGTCTGCATTATGTATGTATGTATGATACTGTTTTAAAAATTATATGATGCGCAACGTGAGAAAAGGGCCCTTATGGTCAAATTTTTCGAAATTGAGATTTTTACAGAAAGTGAAAGAGTAGGCTTCTTAGTTTCCAAAAATGTATAATTTATTAAAATATATCAATTAATAACATTGCGATTTGGAATTCGATATTGAGTCCAAGAAAAAAGCGACGTCATGTTAAACGTCGCGTTTTTGTTGGTCATATGGCAACTGAATAACATAGTAAACTGACTGCAAAAATCATTTGGAATTAGTTTTATCGAGATGTTTTTTTTAATTCAACATTCTTTACGTTTATACTAAACAATATCGAATTTAAATTGATTTTCAGTTTACAATAGGCTTAAAGAAAGTCTTCATGTACGAGTCCTAATACCTAGTCTATACCGACAGTTTTATTACTAATAACCATATATTTATGGCCCTAACAAATAGTTTCACTTTCATTAGCATTATTAAATCTGATTGTGGAAAAATGCATTGATACATACTGCATTGTTTTATCTATGGTACAACAAAACAGTGTAAATGTCTATTTTATCGAGGTTCATAGACGCCAAATTTTCTTTGAAATTGTTGTTAGAGCGTTTAAATTTAGCAAACTGTTATCATTGGCAATTTTGTAGGTAAAAGTTGGAGTTGACACGAAATATGTGTACTACAGTGTATACTGATATAAAGGTTACAGCTAACATAATTTGATATTGAACTCATTTTTACATATGTTATACACGTACATGAATGCGTTTGTACCAATTTGTATAAGAACATATTAATCGTAAAAAACCAGGACACTGCAAAATGTATATGCCGTGAATATTTTTGAAAAGATATAAATATGAGTTACAAAATGTTAAAATAATATTCAACATGTGAACTGCTTTTAATGACAACGACAAATACCTTACTCTCATAGCCTATTTATATGTCAGCAATGTCGTACCTTACACACGCATTGTAACGCTAATATTGATTTTTACTCCATTTTCACCATCTTTAATTTGCAGGTATTCATAATGACGGGTTGGCAAAAATTACAATCTAAATAATATAATTGACATTTTCAGAATAAGATAAATACACTATTTTTCCACAAGAGGTTCAGATTTATAGAAGTTTATTTCACATTAATACACACGTAAAATGTAACAGAATTTTCAAGCAAAGCGATGCTTACTATTAATATTCTTCCTTCAGTAACATCGTATCACAGCAGAATTTAAAATACTGTTATTGAGGTAATTTGACCCTATGTCAAAAATGAGTACAATATTTACTAATAACTTTAAATGTCAATTAAATAGTATTTTACACACAGTAAGTCCAAATCCAGGTGAAAGGTGGATAAAAATATTTAGTTAAACATAAATTGGGAAATTTACGTAATACGGAACTAGCTAACCTTTTCTTTGAAAGATCTATGTATGCCGACATAACAACATGATGGTAGGCATCATTTTCAAAGAAATTTGGAGTATTAAAGTTTGGAGATGATGGTCGGTAATCCTTTGATATTTTAATTGACCCAATGAATGCATGAACAGTAATGGTTGTGGTCAAGTTGAAGAAACTGAGCATAGATCTGGAAATCTGGCTCTGAATCACGGAAGTTTCATGTATATCAAGTTAAATTAAAGTTTGACATACGTTCTATGGATCGACGATGACCTGTGTATAAGTTGTGGGCTCTGTTAATAACCGTAACGAGGGTTAATGCCATTTTATGACAAAATCAGGCTGCATGATAACGCTTCGATACCGCTAATGGGTTAAACAGAAAACAACGGGAATAAAACGCGTTTTATTTCTAAGACCTAGGCCCAGTGCTCATGTGTGGGTCAGGTTTAAACACAAACTAAGATAAAAGATCACTGTAGTACCAAATTGCACTTAATAATTATAATGATATTGCCACCATTTTGTTTTCAATAAACTCTTAGTAATTATTCTTAACGAAATAAAAAGTATTGACAGTTTCGTATGACGAAAATGAGGTGTAGGCCTTCTAACGAACTCGCGGTTAGTTATAATTGTAATTAAGAAAGAACGATCTTTATCTCAAACCAATTTGGATTTTTATTACAATGATGTATAGGTAGATGGAAACATTATATGTTTCTAATACTTTTATTTCAGACGGCGATACGCCCTTAGAAAACTTATTCACAAAGACAGTCTTATTAGCAACAGGTTCACATTGACTGAGACTCAAATGTTATCTTGCTCGGCAATTGTAATAGATTTGGTAATTAGACAGAGGTACAATTGGCTTACAATAGATCTATATTTTTTCGATCATTGATGTTGATGGAGCTTTATTTAGAGCTAGACAAATTATGAAAAGAATAATGAATGCCGATATCTAGCCAGACCAAACCTTTATATGTACATTGTGACAGCTGGGGCCGCTATTCAAAGTAGGCTTACAAATTCCATATTTCAATTTAAATGATCGTTTTAATTATAAACGACAGCAATACATTAGAGCAATAACATATATAATGGTTAATGCATGATTGCATTCGATGCATATTTGTCTAAGAAATAACAGACCTAACTAAAAGTCTAAAAGCCCGAGGACATTTCAGTTTAGAAAGGGACGACTTTTTTCTAATTTTGCAGTTCCTATTCACAAAATTTCCCGATCAAGCTAAGATTATATGATAAAATGAATAAAAAATCAGAATAAAAAGTACAAGTCCGCATTTGATATTATACCGTGTGCTGTATTCACGGGTGTGCATGTGTACCCGTAGTTACGGTAAACAATGTGATGGCGATGCGTGTAGAAGCTGTATCCATCGTCAATTTAAATCAATGGTACCGAAATAATGCGTGTAATTCTACCGAAAAATCTGATTGTAGATCTTGCTTATCTTTTTAGCAATCCAATTTTAAAGCACAAATAATACAGAATATTCAAAATGTCAAGTAACAAGTTAGTCTAGTTTAAAGAGTCAACACTCCACGGCGGCTCGGCACGTTGACGAAAGTTGGATGAAAAAAAAACACTCATGACGGTCAACAATCCTTATTTTTATGCTATTTGATATTGATTTCTTGATGCATTGATAATAAGTCAGTCATATTTTACAGAACATAGATTTTAGAGCCAATTAAATCTTCAGTGCAATAATCACTGACGTGACACGTGTACGCTAAAATTGACCTTGATAACGTTTTTGACGTTTACCACTAACGACGTCAAAGAGCTTAAGGGCCCTTTTCTCGCGTCGCGCATCATATTTCCTCCGAGAGTCTGTTGTAAGACTGGTCACACGAGGAATTCAGCGGTGTTTCTGAATCGTTTATTCAATGTGGACATGAGTGTAAGTTCTAATGCCGTACAGAATAGCAAACGCTAGAACATGCATTCAAAACTCGCATATTGATATAATACCACTAAAATTTGGAATTATATACATTTTGTTAATCAGTCAATGATAAGAAAAATAAGATATCAACATAAATAAATACTAATTTAATGTCGACAAACAGGTGGTGGTTTGTAGGCCAATGGATTACAGATTTACAACCTAAAAAACAAACAAACAACCACGAAGATATCAAAATATGAAATTATTAAAGACATAATAAAGACTTCAAACCATTCTGCTTTTTGAATTTAAGTTTACCAACTATGCACTTCTTTAAAAAGTGGGTACTTTATAAGAGCACACTATATTCATATAAACATATTTAAGCAATATTTGCATTCATTTCAAGAAAGCTTGTTCATTAGATGTGTTTGAAATAGGTTAATGTCTATTTTCTTTGCAGTCAAAAATAGAGTTACTTTTGATAATGAGTCTTTACAATAAAAATATATTAAATGAAGACACCATACCAGTTTTCTATTATCTAATGTATATCTAAGTTGTTTGATAATTTCCGTGAGATTTTTCTCTACATTATCAGCAAACTTCTTTTCACCTAAGTTCATCATCTCTTCATCAAAATCTTCAGGGTATTGACTTTTGTCTTCACTGAAAATATTGTTCTATTTTATTAAACTGACAGTGATGCATACACTCATCCTGCTGATTTAAATAAACATTAAAGTACTTCTGTACTCACTATCGATAAAATAGTTTACTGTATCTGCATATGAAGAATATCGAGAATCTCTATTTTCTAACTTGCTTAAGATAATAACTGTACATAACAGCATATGAGAATTTAAGGGGTTTGTTATAATTATAGTTACAATTTAAGTCCGCATGATTGATTCTTGGCAAGATACTCATAAACTCTAGACTAACTTTGTCAATCAAGCAATAAGATGATACAGACAAAATTAATGCATCTCTTGCATTCCAACAACAGCCACTGGGCTAACATAGATGCTTCAATTTGACACATTAATGGCTGCAGAGAGGTTTTATGGTAATCTGCATAGGTGGATCCAGGATTTCTAGTTAAGGGGGCGGAAAAATCTAGCGAGGCTTAGGGGGAAAACAATGAACAAGCAGACTGTGGGAACAGGGGGCTGTAATAGCCCTTAATAGGTCCCGGGCAAAGCCCTGACCAAGGATTCGCAGCCCCCGGAAGGTACTGAGTTTTGGCCATTCCTAGGGGATTTAGATACATTTCCAGAATCTAAGCACAATAAAAACGTATAATTTTCTAACAGCCCCTGAATCATGTTACAATCTTACAAAAATGAGAAAACAATGTTTTCTTTTTTGTTCATTATGTCATTGTATTAGTGTACTCAGTCTTGTAACTTATTGCACGTGTAACGTACGAAGTTATTTTGACATGTATATACATTTTCCTATAACTATCATATTTTATCATATAATGAACCTTTGCTTGGGCAAAATAGGGGGGGGGGGCGTTCGCCAGCCCGCTACCGCCCCCTCACCCCGTTGAATCAGCCTATGATATGTTCAGTCACAAGAGTTTTGTTAATCAGAGTTTTTAGTTCATCAATAAAAAAGTGTCAATCAGAAACATATAAAGTATTGAATCCAAAATAAACATCTGTAACATTTTTTTTTCTCAGAAAATCACAATCACACTCAGACATTTCTATGATAGAGTGACAAACAATGAAACTGTTAACATAGAATTATTCATTCGACAAAGACTTACTTTTTTGGATCTTCAGTCAAATTATAACCTTTAGCTATAAAATCTGCAGCTCTTCCAGAACCTTTGAATACAAGTACTGGTATATCCTTCTGTATAGATTTATATACAGTTATCATTGTATTAACACCTCCTTCAACCACTAACAACACAACTGGTACTTTTACACCTGAAATATGATATTGTATTGAAATGTAAAAAATTGTACTGGCATTTTGTAGTCGAAGTTTTTTGCATTCACCGATTTTACAGCTATTATCCCTGGTCATAGACTTCTGGTATATCTATTAATTTCCCTGGGGAGTCTTTTTACCCCACTTATTAGTACAGCCGACATTACACCTGGGTGGAGTAAATCAATCGCTGGTAAATTTCTTTCTCAAGGAAATTAGCAGTGCCCCTTGTGGGATTCCAACTCAGGACCTCTCCATCACTAAGCGCGTCCTGTCACTGGACTACTTTTATTCATGATCAAAATTCCTGGGTAAAAGATGTAAAAGATTCCTGACATTCCTATATTGTTTTTTTGGAGCCTAACAGCTTGAACCTCAAAACCAGCCTTGAAAACTTATAACTTTGAGTTATATAATATACTAGAGTTACATAAAACAGTCAAACGTGCTATAACAAGCATTACAAGTAACGGATGCAAAAAATTAAGGAATTGAAGAACAGTCCATGAGCGACAAATTAGAGACCCATCAACAAGACAAATACCTTTAAGTAATCATTGAGATACTTGTTCAAATGTGTTTCCTAAATTTTCAATATTCCCTGTTTATAAATTTGATCAGATTCGTGTTTTAGCCACGTTGTTAAAAGAACGTTACTTCATTAATATGTTTAAACATAAACTAAACGCCATTTGATGACGCCTGGCTAGCTCAGTCGGTAGCGCACAAGTGTACTGATCGAGAGGTCATACGTTCAATTCCCGGGTTGGGCATACTTTTGTGGAGCTTGATCGTGATATTATTTTCTACGGTCATTCTCCCACCTACCACTAATTCTTAATCATGTAGGGCAGTGCCCAGTCACTGACGGAAATATGCGCCTAGTAGTTGGTTAACAGCTAAATCCAGAGATTAAGCCTTTTCCAGGAACAGTGAGTAGCAGGACTGACTGATTTGATATAACCTATACAATGTGTTGCTAGGGTATTTAATAAAAACAAAATACATAGATCTACTTTAAACTTTCCCGAATAATGATAAATTGAGGAAAAAATAATACGACTGTAGATGACAAACCATAACCTGAAAAATTCCTAGGCCCAAAATGGTATCAATACATAAGGTTTTCAACTCTAAGTGGACATGGTACCATATGATTGTAAAAACGACTTAACTAAATCATGTTTTACTTGTTTGGTTTCATTTCAAAACTACAGACATGTGTATAAGTGTACATCAGACTAAGCCATTGATAGAAGTGTATTTATCAATCAATTATTTCTGTGTTAGCATTATAATATACATACGTTGAGATTGATCAACACAATTAACTTCTTTAAGAGCGACAAAACGTTCAAAAGCTGATTTATAGTCAATCTCATCACCAAATTTACCATCCGAGCCATTATCCACTAATATAAAATGTGTGTGGTTATGATCTAAAGGAACGTCGCTTTTTTTTTCTTTCGCCAGTACATCTTCTAAACTGTATGTAGCTGGAAATAATCCACGATCCTGTAATATAGATATATCATAAAATATAGAGACCACTAGATGACTTTTATCAGGGCTTGTATTTAAGTTGTTTACTTGCAAATTACAAGTTTCTGAGTAAATTTTAAAATTTTGAGGAAACTTTTAACACAACTTGCCAATTTTTTGTTAGTTGAAATCGCCACAAACATATTACTGTCTTGCTCAAGTTAGCCTTAAAAGGACCAAAAAAAAATTATAATACTGCCTATCTATTTATTTAACTGTATGGCTACAAGTTACAAGCGTAGCAACAAAATTTCCGAGGTAATTTACTGACCACGGCCAATCTTTCTAGTAAATACAATTAACCTAGGCCTTAAAGTATTTAAGTTATCAAGCAGACAAGAAGTGGCTAACAGAGGTCTACAAGGTCATAATACAACCCAAAGTTAACTCAAAGCATGTAAAAAAGAAGATAATTATGAGATACAAGACAATACATACCACGTCTCCTTCTAAAGCATCTCTATTAGCTATACGACCCCATGTAGCAATACCTAAAGCTACAATTTCACTAGTCGTAGAACTAGAAGTTATACAATGATTTCTCACAGCATCACCAATAATTTTCGTAACACCCGTAGCAGTACCTCCTGTCAAAATCCAGGCCCCTGTAATATACATGTATACATTGTCTTGTACACTCTGCAATATACATGTATACATTGTCTTGTACACTCTGTAATATACATGTATACATTGTCTTGAACACCTTGTATTATACATGTAAACATTGTCTTGTACACTTTGTATTATACATGTATACATTGTGTTGTACTCCCTGTAATATACATATATACATTGTGTTGTACACTTTGTATTATACATGTATACATTGTCTTGTACTCCCTGTAATATACATATATACATTGTGTTGTACACTTTGTAATATACATGTATACATTGTCTTGTATACCCTGTAGTATACATGTATACATTGTCTTGTACACCCTGTAATATACTTGTATACATTGTCTTGTTCATTCTGTAATATACATGTATACATTGTATTGTACACTCTGTAATATACATGTATACATTGTCTTGTACACCCTGTAATATACATGTATACATTGTCTTGTTCATTCTGTAATATACATGTATACATTGTATTGTACACTCTGTAATATACATGTATACATTGTATTGTACACCCTGTAATATACTTGTATACATTGTCTTGTACACCCTGTAATATACATGTATACATTGTATTGTACACTCTGTAATATACTTTTATACATTGTCTTGTACACCCTGTAATATACTTGTATACATTGTATTGTACACCCTGTAATATACTTGTATACATTGTCTTGTACACCCTGTAATATACATGTATACATTGTCTTGTACACACTGTAATATACATGTATATATTGTCTTGTACACCCTGTAATATACATGTATATATTGTCTTGTACACCCTGTAATATACATGTATACATTGTCTTGTACACCCTGTAGTATACATGTATACATTGTCTTGTACACCCTGTTATATACATGTATACATTGTCTTGTACCCCCTGTAATATACATGTATACATTGTCTTGTACACTATGTAATATACATGTATACATTGTCTTGTACACCCTGTTATATATATGTATACTCTGTCTTGTACACCCTGTAATATACATGTATACATTGTCTTTTACTCTCTGTAATATACATGTATACATTGTCTTGTACACCCTGTACTATACATGTATACATTGTCTTGTACACCCTGTAATATACATGTATACATTGTCTTGTATTCTCTGTAGTATACATGTATACATTGTCTTGTACACTCTGTAATATACATGTATACATTGTCTTGTACACAATGTAATATACATGTATACATTGTCTTGTACATCCTGTAATATATTCAATTTCTGTATTCTATGTACTTTTCAAAACGTTTAGTGGTATGATAAATTCACTAAAAACCCCAATTTAAAGCAGATAAACACAACACCTATCACCACGGCATCCGCTGATCAATATCAGCTAAATTAATTCAGCAGTGGGGAGGCTTATCAGTAGTAAGATATATAGCATGATAAGGGTAAAATTATGAGAATTGGAACATGAAATGGAATTCTATGTAACAGAAATTGAAGATGAAGCATTGCTGGGGGTAGATGTGCTTCTATAAGGTCATGGAGTACCAGCGGATATTATCCTCAGCAAAGGACACATTGTTTTAAATCAGCAGGATATTCCTTGATACAAGTAGATCTTGAAAATAAGGTACGCAAGGGTTACTGTGGCGGACAGTTACACTATTCTGGCACATACGGAGGCAGAAATATATGTTTATGTTGAGCGTGAGAACTCGGACAACCTGTCAATAAACATAGATTTTCTAAAAGAGCCCAATGAACATTTCAAGGATGTATATGCACTGCAAATGGCAGCTACATTGGTGGACACCTCCATGCAAGTTGAGGCTTCTGAACCCTCTTCCCACACCGGCTAGGATACTTCAGGAGCGGTAATAGGGCGCGCTGAAGCGGTGCAGTTCACCGAAAGTATAATAAAGCAGGTTGAGTATGACCAGAAGGACCTTCGTAGGACAGATACAAACAGTAACCTGACGTTACCTGATAAGAAGGACATACCGGAACTAGCAGGTCGCCAAACTGATCTATTCCAGCGGTCTTCAGCAAAACTTAGCCAAAATGAGAGAGTCGCTTTGGCTTATTTGCTTTTAATGTATGAAAGTACATTCTCAAAAAATGACTGTGACCTTGGACTGACTACTTTAATGGCACATTCTATAGATACAGGGGATGCGGTTCCAGTAAAGCAGCCACCTAGGCGAGTACCTTTAGCTTTTGCTAATGAGGAGAAAAAGGCAATCGAAGACATGTAAGCTATGGGAGTCATACTTAAGAGTACTTCACCGTGGGCATCACCTATCTTGCTAGTAAGGAAAAATCTGGGGCTGTGTGCCCTTGTATTGATAACAGGAGGGTGAATGAGCTCGTCAAACCAGACGGTTTTCCATTACCCAGGATACAGGACTGTTTGGTTGCGGTGGTAGAATCAAAGTACTGTAGCACCTTTGATTTGACTTCGGGGTACTTTCAAATACCACTGAAGGAATCTGATATCCATAAAAGTACATTTGTATGCAAGTTTAGTCAGTTTGAAATGAACAGAATGCCATTTGGCCTTAATTGCGCGTGTAATACAATCGAAAAGACCATGGAGTTAGCTTTGCAGGGACTACAATGGGCGACCTGTCTTATCTATATAGATGACATAATAGTTTTGGATCTACATTAGAAGAGCATTTGCAAATTGTGGAGCAAGTCTTTGAGAGACTGAATGATGCTGGTCTGAAGCTCAAGCCTTTCAAATGTGAAATGTTGCAAGAAGAGGTTACCTTTTTGGGATTTCTAGTATCGGCTGAAAGCGTGAAGCCCTATCCAGTGAATATCGCAAAAGTAGTGGATTGGCCAGGACCGAGGTGTGCAAAACAAGCTAAGAAGTTTGTGGCGATGGCGTCCTATTATAGGCGCTTTGTAAGAGAGTTTGCCAGAATAGCAAGCCCTTTGAATGAGCTTACAAAAAAGAAAGGCCGTTCAAATGAACGGATGCCTGTGAAGAATCGTTTACTAGACTGAAGGCTGCGTTAGTTGGTCATTTTGTAATGGGATATCCGCTAAACGAGGGTGGAATTTTTATCCTGG
Source organism: Mactra quadrangularis (assembly GCA_025267735.1). Classification (NCBI taxonomy): domain Eukaryota; kingdom Metazoa; phylum Mollusca; class Bivalvia; order Venerida; family Mactridae; genus Mactra; species Mactra quadrangularis. The sequence goes on along the minus strand of CM046295.1, from coordinate 27,241,105 downwards.
ACACTGACGGATCAAATGTTGGAATCGGTGGCGTATTATCACAAGTGCAGGAGGGCACAGAAAGGGTCATTGGATATGCAAGCCGAGCTTTGAATAAGACTGAACGTAATTACTGCATAACTGAAAAGGAGATTTGGCTGTGAGATATTTCATTGAATACTATAGGCAGCATTTGTTAGGGCGACATTTCAAAGTGAGAACAGACCACCAGGCTTTAGTTTGGCCACTTAAATTAAAAAAGCCTAGAGGCACGGTGGATTGAAATCTTATCACACTATGATTTCGAAACAGAATATAGTCCAAGACACAAACAGGGACATTTTGACGCCTTATCGAGGTGCCGTGAATGGGACCGTGAATGCCTACACTTTGATACCCTTGAGCCCCTCAAATGTAAGAAGTGTAAAAAACGGGCACAATACATGGTACTTGATGAACAGGTAGCCACTTAACTTCTACTACCTGAGGAAGCGTAAACGAGGCACAACGAGAAAAGAAAGGTCAAGGACAATCCATCAGCTATCATGGAAACGGCCAGACGTGTGAATGACAGGGCTATGCAACAAAATCCAGGAACATCTGGTACTAACAATAACACCATGAAAGATAGTGATGAACTAATCTGAAACCAAGGACTTTTTCTGGACTGTTTGCGTGAAAAACAAGCACAAGACCCTCATATTAGTAAACTTTTAAAGGCTAAAGTGGATGGTCAGAAGCCGTATAGTCAGGAGATGGTAACAGAGAGCTCAGGAACCAGGCACTATTGGATTATCTGGAATAGTTGTGCACTGAAGGAAGGAGTCATATTCAAGAAGGATCAAACTGGAGAAACATGGCACTTTACTGTACCTTTCGAGATGAGAAGACAAATAATAAGTTCACGACACACTGCTGTCAGGCCATATGGGCAGTAAAAACACCCTGGCTAAACTGAGACAGCATTTCTATTGGTAAGGAATGAAGGAGGATGTATCATTGTATATTAAGCAATACGAGATATGTCAAGAGGCCTTAAAATGACCCCCAGTGCACCTCTAGGTAGTTTAGTCTCCGGGGCCCCTTGGGACGTTTTAGCCACGGATTACATGGGACTATTTCCAGAAACTCCAAGAGGAACAAATATATTTTGGTTTTGACAGATCATTTTTCAAAGTATGTGGAAGTCATGACCGTACCTGACCAAAACTGCAGAGGTTTGCGCAAGTAAAATATTGAACGAGTTTATTTCAAGATGGGGATGCCACCTTAGTATTCACAGTGATCAAAGCGGAAACTATGAAAGTAAAGTATTCAATGAACTGTGTCAGACGCTTGACATCAGGAAGACTCGTACTAGTGCAAGAAATCCTAGAGGAAATGGGCAGACCGAGCGATTCAATCGTACTCTACTAAAGATGATCAGGGCATATCTTTCTGGGGAACAACGGGACTAGGATTTGAACCTTGGATGCTTGGCTGGTGTTTATCGAGTCACCCCCATGCGGCTACAAAGCTTACACCTTACTTACTGACAATGGGCAGGAAGTGAGGCTCCCGGCAGAGATTGTGTTTGGAAGTTTAACCAGCGGTGGGGAATAGATTAGTTCATATGGTCAATACGTGGAGTCATTGCAAGAAAGAATGCAGCATGCCCATCAATTGGCTAGAACACATCTTGGCCAGTCGGCAAAACGGAACAAGCAGGTGTATGATGCCAAAATGGTGCAGTATAATTACCAGGAGGGAGATATTGTATGGTGCCTCTTGGAGACGCGTAAGGTCGGAGTAGCTACTAAGTTAGAGAAATTATACGATGGACCTTTCATCATAACAAAAAAAGCTTCGGAAATAAATTTCGTAATACAGTTGGACTCTGAGGGGAAGGAACGTCTGGTCCATCACAATAAGTTATAGAAGTTTGAGGGAAATTCACCTCCGAAGTGGGTCCTGAGAGCCCGAGCAAAATTACATAAAAAGAAACTGTAGGACAGAGGATCTGCCTATCACCTAATACAGAAATTGACGACATTAACAATATGTTTTCATTTTATTGAATTTATGTTTTTTAAAGAACTTTGGTGGATTTATGCCAAATAAATTGTTGTTGTTATGAATATAGTAGTTTTTTTTTATCGAAGTCTGGAGTGGCTGGAGGTTGTCTTGAATGCAGAAATGAAGAATGATGATGGTGGAATGGACGCGTAGTACTTCCACTTAGGTTGGATGAAGTGGAGCATTACTGCCGTTTGTGTTTCTTTAGATGTTTGGACAGAGAGACTATTGACAAACAAGTGAAAGTGTATTCCAGACATAGGAAAATGGTCAGAGAACAGCAATTAGAGGGAAAGGATGGTGAAATTTTAGTTTCAAATAAAGACCTCATTTAATAGGAGGGGGCTGACTTTATGATCTTGTCCAAAGAAAAGTCAACAGAATTCTTTCTAGGGGAAAATGGGAAAAATAGGTGAAGATTACGCTGACGAGGCGGCATCATTAGACTAAGTATCATGGGCTATTAATGCTGTGAGTGGGCTTCCAGATGTTCTTGATACGTTACCAGAATTGGGGGATTTGAGTGGACCACTGGACTTTTGTAAGGCTTCAGAGGAAACAATAATGGATCAGCTCTTGCCAGACATCACTGGAGACGGATGGAGAACAGAAGGGAGGGAATGAACTGGAGGACAGCTTGAGGGTAAGGTAGACAAGAGGAAAAGGCAGTTTTATGGTTAGACGTGATGAGACATGTAATGGAGATGGGGGAGCAGAGAGAGCGTTTTTGCCAGCGAGAAGTAACGGGTCGTCCAGTTCAACTAGTACGTGTAAAACAATTACAGCGGAGAGATTTGAGGAGATCGGGATGAGGATGGTAGGACAGTTATTGCGTAGAATGGAGGAAACACGAGGGCAATTAGGTGTATGGGGAAGAAGATATGAGATTTAACTAGGGCAGTGGAGGTGATGGCTAGGAGCTTTAAGGGGATTCAGGAGGTGGTTCAGGAGGTGATGGAGGAAAGAGAAGGAGGAAAGTAAGAAGCGGCAAAGGGAAACGTTTAGGGAGGAAAGGAGGATTGCTAGAGAAAGGAAAGGAGAGTGTGGGGACAGTCAGGGATCGAAAGTAGAGGATGAGGAAAAGAAGGAAAAGTTTAGGGAGGCAAGCAGGACTGTAATGATAGGGATGATAGTCGGAGAGGAGAGAATATGGACAGCAAGAGAAGGAAAGTGGAGAAGGAAAAAGTGAGGGGACTTTTAGAGAGGAACGGAGGACTGTGGATGAGAGGGGGGATAATTGGAGAGGAAATGCTGATGGACATTAAAAGAGGGGGAAAAGGGATGGAGAGAACAAAGAAAATTCGTTTGGGATGGCAGAGAGGATGTCGGAACTAGTGAGAGTGAGAGTAATGGATAGGAGATGGAAGCGAAGACTCGATTAGGAATGGACTTTAATTTATCTCATATGTATATCTTGATGTTATTGTTGTTGTACATAATTATTCTTTACATTAGATCTAACCTTTATGTGTAAAAAAAACTTAATTTTGAATATGTTGTGAGTCTTTTTATGGTACAATATTAATTTTATAGATGCAAATATGTCAAGTTTATGAGTGGATGCTCTAAATTTATATCTACTTTCATTAAATACAGGAATTATGCTTACAAAGTAGAAATAGGGAATAGTCATGGGTGCTATTTATTAGTAATTAATAACGTAATGTTTATGTTTTATTTAATTTGGATTCATATATTTCATTCTGTCTTTACACTAGCTTTTCTTTTGAATACTGGAGACGAAACCATAGTCATTGTGCAATTTTTATTGATGAATTAAAATGTTTGGCTTAACTTTATGGTCTTATTATTCTTGGACTCATTCAATATTTACTTCTAAATGTTAATAATGCTATGCAATTGTGTACTTGAAATATTTGTCATTAGTTATGAAAGTGTGTTATATATATATGTGTATGATTTGTGGTCTGTCAGGTATTTGTGCTAAGTTTATTTATGCCTGATGAATTTAACATGTATTGATGTTCTTCAAATTCTTAATGTTATGCTTTGATGTATGTAATTTTGAGACTTAAGGTAGTGTCACACTACTATATTGTTTATTTAAAGGTTACACTGACATATTATTTTATCACTATATGTTCCGTCTGTCTGACAGCCTTAGACAGTATGTGTAACTAAATCACAGCAAATAAGATTACTTATGCTTTTAACTGCCTTTGTGTACATTTGCATGTCGGTTTGAACTTCGACATGCTGAGCCGGGGGTAGTTGTAGTGCCCCGTTGATGACCTAGTTTTATCTTTACTTCGGGTGCGAACTGCTATGAGTACGAATTTATTGGTAATCTTACTGTGAAATTTAATTAATTGTTTAAATTTTTGCAGACCGAATGATCGGTCCATGCAGTTTCTATTTTGTATTTATATGCTTTTAAAATGCAACTTACTTTGTACTTTTGGTTTTAACTCGTAAATCCTTGTTATTTTTTCAGAACATGTGTGTGTAAACCTGAAGGCGGCCATTTTTCTTATGTCATTGTATTGCATTATGGGTCTGACGTCATAGAGGTCAAAAGTAAATATTTTGGTGGTTTTATCGATCCCTACTCGAATAAAACTTAACTTGTAGCTATTCCAATACAGAAAACTTCGTCTAAATGCCCAGGTCATTAACCTAAAACATTGTTTTAACGATTATTTATAAAGAAATTTAAGTATCTTTAAATCATTTTAGTGTTTTAATCTATGTTTTTTCGCGCATTGCTTATGTTGGATACAGATTCCGTCATTTTTTCTTGACGGATTAGTCACTATAGTTTGCCGGATCCGTCACTTTGGTTTTGACGGATTCCCGCACATTTGTCTGCCGGATTGCAGGATTTTGTGCCACCATAAATGTTTCCGTCATACAATTTCTGGGACACCGGATTTTATTTTTAAATTAAGCACATTGTGCATTTACATTAAATTATAGTAGTAAATTGAACTTAGTGGATTTTATTAGATTCTATTGACTTTAAAGGAAACTTATTGTTATTTTTTTATTTTTAAGATAACTTTAAAGGGTAAAAAGTAAAGTAAAGTTATTGCATTTTATAGTCTAAGTTTCATGCTTACGCACGTTGACCGACTTTACAGCTATTACTCCTGGTCATTGAGCTACTGGTATCTATCTATCAATCTCCCTTGGGAGTCTTTTTACTCCGCTTATTAGTGCAGCCGTCAAATTGGCGCAACGGAAATATACCACCCTCGCAGGTACCCATTTACACCTGGGTGAAGTGAAGCAATCGCAGGTAAATTTCTTGCTCAAGGAAATTAGCAGTGCCCCTGGTGGGATTCAAACCCAGTACCTCTCGATCCCTCAGCGCGCGTCCTACCACTGGACCACTGCTCCTGTAGGGTAACTTGAGCATTGAATTTAGACATAATTTTGTGCCTAGAAATTCTTAGGAAACCTTAAAAACTTAATTTCATTGTATCTAATTTGTGTTTTAGAACACTGACAGACCACTTGTATTTATTTTATTCAATTTGCTTGATTTTTATCGCATACATTTACACTGAAAATTCGAAATTTGTTCGTTGAACTTTGTAAGGGTTATTCTATTTCAATAAACTTAACAGTTAAAACTTAACATAATTTTGCTTGTTCTTTTGTTTGTTTATTTATATTACTTAGTGCTTATATTTAGTTACCGGAATCCACGGGTTATTTTGTATTGTGATCACTCTTGTCCGTAGTACTCTGTCCGTCCGTCTGTCTGTTGTGACTCAATATTTAGAGAGAAACTTTGAGAGAAATTCGTCCCGGTATCTCCGGAGCATTACAATACTATCATAATTAAATTGTAAAATAAATGATCCCTTACAACTACAGGAATATCAATTTAAAGATGCGAAGTACTAATTAAAAAACATCAATAAGTACAGAGGCAAACACTGTATACTACTTTCATTTCAAATGCCTGTTTAAAGAATGACATATGTTGAATTGAAGTTAAATCACCACTTTAAAAATTTAATTAATGTGCATAATTGCTTTGACAGTTGAATTTTATTGAGTAGGCACCGAAAGCTTACTCTATTTGTTAATTACAGTGGAATGGGGAATTCTTTAGAATGTAAACATTGCCATGTATTTTCAGGTAAGTAAACATTTTTACCCATGATGCTTAGCGTCACTGTACATTGATCAGTAAGACTGTTTGTGAACGAAATGTTGGCTACCAGTAAAAGCTAGAATCATGTTCAAAGACCTTGAAATTGTCTTTTGATCACCAAGGACACTGCACCACGCTACTTAAGATCTCAAGGTCGATATCAACCTCAAACACAAAGTGTCCAAAGGTTCTTATCACTGAACAATAACCAGTATTTGATTTTTTAGAAACTATTGTTTAGTTGTCAAACTACAAACAAGACAAAATTATTTCATCAGCGGAAAAACTGTGCACATACCTGTTGAAGTTGCAGCATTGATTAGACCCTTTTTGAAGACAGCTTGTAATCCAGGAGTGAGATCAAATCCTTGAGCGCCACCAGTAACTGATATTACAAGTTTTGGTACAGGTATTTTCCAATGATGTGTCATCAATGTCCATACAGTCTCTAAATTTGTCTCTGGTGAGAGTCGTATATACTGAAGTAATACATACATACATACATACATACATACATACATACATTCATTTATCTTTATTTCGCAAAGGCGGCATTGACATAATTATGCTTTTGACCATTTACAATACTCATGGCAAAGACCACACATTCATAACAAATATACATCACAAATACAAAATTCAATATTATAAAAAAGTTAAATCAATATTGTAACAAACAATACGTAGTATATGAAACAGTTTTTATTTGTTCGGCACGTCAGTCCGGAACAAATATATTTATTTTCCCACTTTTAAAATTTGCCGAATCCAGAAGTAGTCCCTCTGTATATAAGTATCAAGCAATTCAAAATGATCGTCTGCTTTGACAGGCGCAATAATTCCTGAAATACACTTGTTATTCGGTCTGTACTTAAGCGTATGTATAAAAGCTTACGAGTTAAGCGTCTCAGTAGAGATTTTTACATCGTATTATGTAATAGAATGGTATCAACTATTCAGCCACGATCCGTCGTTAGAGCCAGTTGTCAGTTGAGTTGTTACATCATCTTATGTAATAGAATGATTCTGTAGGAAAAGTTTAAAGATCGTAGTAAATGACTTTGAACGATGTCTGAATAGCAGACTTTATTCATTTTGCATACAGATGAGGTAGAATAAATGTGCATGAATGATAACTTAAAAGCGGTAATTATAACATTGTTCTAATAATTACCTCCCTTGACTGGTTGTGATTGTGCGAAAACAAATTAAAATTGTGTTCGCCAGACCGGTTAACCTGCTGTATTTATAGGTCGATTGTTTGAAGTGTTTTAAACCGGAACAATGCTGTTCCACCCATCAAACTAATATCACTGAACTGTGTTGTGTACAAACGATGTTGAAGCAGGAAATCTCATTTTACGTTTTAAACCTGAACAAATTCAGTACATTCAGCGGTTTGATTTTAATATTAAGACAACGATTTCTGATGAATATAGCATCTTTTATTTTGACGATATTAACGATGTTCTTTTTAGTCTTAGTTTTAATAAGATAAATAAATTTGTCAACAGTATGCCAGAAATAGTTACTAAATATCTACTGCTACTACAGACTAAAAATGGTAATCAGAATCGACAGTTTTTTGGGTACACCAGACTGTCATATTATACATACTCAAATTTAAAACTGGTTTGGAGTACCACATGTACATGTACCAAGACACCAACAATTAATTTGGCCAATATATTTTTTCATATCATAAGCTTCATTATTCTGCCTTCTGTAAAAAATTATAAGCATGCCTAGAGTATCATAGTGCTGGAGTCCGCAAAACCTATACTTAAACAAAAAGCATGCATTAAGATGTTAACCAGTATTAATTGGTTATTGCAAATCATTGCACTTTTGACAACTTTTAAGTCCCAAACGCTTAATTGGAAAAGACAAATATCCCTAAATTAAAATCATTCCTCAATTAAAACCATTAATTTAATAGTCCTTACACCTAATTGTGTGGAACTTTTCAGTACTTTAAAATGTATACTAACGTGAGATGTGAGAGTTTCTTGTCCAAAACCTTGAAATTCGATAATACCAAATGAGTCGGCTAGACAAGTTTTAGTATGAGTATTAAACTGCCATAAATCATTTGAATCATTATATTCACGTACATCCATTCCCTGCTCTTGATGCCATTCTTTACTTCGACCACACATGCATTCTTCTCTGTAAATATAAAAAATGAGAATAATTGTAATAATAATAACAAAAGTAACTAGAGCTATTATAGAAGTGTTGAATGCCCCCACCTGCCACCATGTCGAAGGGCAAGGACAGTTGACCCCATTAATTCACTCTGTGAAGTATTGACATGGTTGTAACACATGACACACTGTCTAAACAAGGTAAACATTTGTGCCATGTCATTTTAAAATCCATGCAAGAGTGGAGATATCGCCTTTATACAAATCAATTTTAAACAATATTTAATGATGTGTACCCCAACCAAGAAATAAAAATAAAAAAGGTAATTAATGAATGAGTTATAACACACTCTTGACTCTAACAATGAGATTGATGTTACAATTGCAGTGTTTTATTGTTATTATTGTTGCAGCTGTTGTCATTGTGATTGTTATCTGTATCATCAGTATCAACGCCATAAGCATCATTATCATAATTGTGTATCAAGACCCTTTGTCAACCTTCCTATTCAGATACTTTACATAGAAAAGATAAATCTTCTACATGAGTTAGAGTTAGTGGAAGGAGGGAGATAGACAGTAGAAAATATGTTATGGTCAGGATCCACGAAAGTATAACCTCTCACATGAATAAAGACATATATTTTTAATTTGCCTACATCTTTTACGTTTGGGATGTATGGAACATAGAGAACTAAGAATGATAAATTTATCACTTTCAAACAGAATGAATATTATAATTAATTATATAATAGCTCTTAAATTAAAATGAAAGTTCCGTTATATAAGAACTAGTAATACTAAAACAATTCAAATCCAACTTCTGCCACCGTTGAAGTAAAAATGAAAAGTCTGCTTGCTCTATGTATATGTTACATATATATAAAATGTGACTTAAGAGTTCGAATTTCGGGATAGTCTGGTTAAGAAGATCTAATTGTATTAAGTAATAAAATGTGTATATAAATCACTGCATCCATCTTATGATGCGTACATCAAGATAACACCTTTGTATTTAAAGTTAAACAGAACTATGAAATAAGTAAAATAATATGTGGAGACACCTATGATAATATAAGGGGAACTAACTTTGCATCTGTCCCTAAATTTAAGATTGACCTTTTTGTTCTCTATAAAAAGGAGATAACTCTAACAAAATATCCGAATTATTAATATCTGTTCCATCAATCAAATAGTGATTTTTCTAACCCTTATTAAATGAGCAATTATACAAAATACAAGTTATAATATAAGTATAAACCTAAAATATAAATATTCTGACATAGATATAAAGTTAATAAGTGAAAACCCAATTAGCATGTGATTTACAACAGTGACAGTTACCTGGAACAACAGTCTATCCCGAAATAAAGGGTAAAGTCTGAAAAACTGTGAAACTCTGACCATTTAACAAATATATCAAATTAAGTTAGGAATAATAGTAGCTTTTTTAGTCTGTGTGACTCAAGAAGGCAAGTTAAATTATTCAAAACTCTTAATTACTATTATAAAATACAACATAATACAGTATATTTTGAACTCAAATTGTACATAAAACACAGTCCGGAATACGTTTGCGAATCCGGAAAATCTTGCAAACTTCCTTTTTTATTTTTCATCCGATTAATTTCAAATTTTCAATAAATGTAGATCTACATATGGGCATAACACGAGTAATTTTCATCTAGATATTGTTATTAGAAATATGTTTAATTTTAAGTCAAAAGTCAAAATTCCCATAGGAATTGACAAATTCCCATAGGAAAATGGCTCTCCAATGGGATTCCCATTTAGAAAATAGGAATTATCTCCCATTGGAGATTTATGTCGTTTCTAATTTCATTAAAGCTCACGGCAAGGTAAAATACAGATTTGGCATGATACTGACGTTCTTAACAATAATTTGCAAAAAATATTTAAAGAGGTCAATAATAAAAAATCCCAGTTTCAGGATTGGGAGAATTCTCACGTGGGAGAAATCCCATATACAGAAATTGGAGAATTCCCCTTTGGGAGAAATCCCATTTTCCAATGGAAGAACTATTTCAAGCGAACAAAGAGAAATTTGATATTGAGGTTAAGTTTCTAGAGAGAGGGCTTGTTAATCTCATGAACTAGTTTTAATTTAAAATTCAAAATGCTTATCTATTATTTTTTTCATTTCTTATATGAGGTGTTAATTTATAAATTTTCAAAGATAATATGTTTATAAATATATTATAGGAATCTTAGTTTGTTACCCTGTTCCTATGGATACATTTTATTTATGAGCATGATATAATTACGTGAAAACAGGCATATTAAGACAATAAGTTTGATAAATAGAACATACAAAGAAATGAAAAGCTGATGACACTTTTATTCTATTATTTCATATCGGTCATCAACTTAATCTACAAGCCTGAATCCTAGGACTAGCAAACATTGATAAAGGCTAGTGAAAAAATCTTGATTCATACAGTTTGGCTAGCTAATGATTTCGCTAAACTCAGATTCATTTGATGCAATGATATTTCTTAAAAAATGCAAACATCATATTGTTGTATGTATGTGAAGACGGCAGTAACGGCAGTACAGCAGTGCAGCAGTAAAACCTTACTGTTAAAATTCTCGGCAGTAAAGCCTTACTGTTAGAATTTTCGGCAGTACAGCAGTAAAGCTGTACTGTTAGAATTTTTGGCAGTACAGCAGTAAACTTTTACTGTGAGTATTTTCGACAGTACTGGAGACTGTTGTATTATTCTAGCAAATTATTCTTAATTTTGCTTCTTAGAATTCCCATATTATAGGGTTTTGTATTATATTGAACGTACGGATCATCATACAAATCGACTTTGATGTAATAATATTAGCTGAGTGTTAATGCTCATAACTGTTCACAGCTTTATTGCCGACATTACCTTCCTATAATAATGTGTAAAATGATAATGAATTATTGAGAGTGAATGTAAAAAAAACATGAAATCACACATTTTACTGACAAAAAACAAGCAGACATAGGAGGTTTGTGAGTTGCCTGAGAAATAAACTGTTTGAATTCTCTTAGGTCCAAATTAAAAGTACAGATATAGCCAATCTATGATGTCAATACTATTATACATGTATATGAAAGTAAAGAAATAGATTGTTTGTTACCATTGTTTTTAACGTCATATTCAAGACACGTTTAGGTTAAGTAAACGACGGCCAGCTCTTTCTTCTATAGGTTTCCTGGACTCTTTTCTATCAACAGTACTAACTTACCCTACCACGAGACCGAAAACTCATGTATAGGGTATAATCTCGTACCGCGACGGGGCTCGAACCCGTGATCTCCGGATTCGAAGTCAGACATGCTAACCAATACGCCACGGCCGCGGCTAAATGAGAAAAAAATGAAGGAACATATTCAGTGATCCAAGTACAAATATACATGTATATAATTTTATCTTCTTGTTAGGTTGTATCCGTGTTTTTTTTAAGAAATGGCCTACATGATCACAAGTTACTGTTGGTTCTTGTGACACCATGACCACCAATTATGCCACGAAATACCCATTTTCAAAAAGCTTTCATTTGGTATATTATACTGCTACAAGTTCGTGTAAGTATATAACATTGGATGAATTTTATTACGAACATATTTTTCAGTTTTCATTTGAATTCTCTACACGGAAGAGGGATTCAAACGTACAGATGGGACGTATTTCTGATGAAAATATTTGCAACGTATTTGTAACATTATCAATGGTATTTACATGTATATATAAAAATAACGATATATAATGCAAAACACGGCTACATTCAGTGATCGAATTGCTTCAAGAAATACAATATATATATATATATATCGTATATATACAATCAATATCAATTTTTGGATAACTTAATTGCTTTTGATTTTTCAATTGGCATGAACTGTTCTAATGATGGGACGTTTTACTCTGTTTGTCTTTTATTTTTAAAATTTTTCAATATTAAAAAGTGGTAGCTTTTTTATTTTCATTTTGCATTACTTGTGATCAAAAGCTGATGATAAACATTGTCAATGATGAGATCTCTTTAGCTTATTCATAATAAATGTCATACAGACAAATCATAAATATGCAATGATATAAATTTCTTGCTGAATATTGTAATTTCATAACTTTCAACCTGCCAATTTACATGTAGATGTGATCAACCTAATCTGATACATGTTTATAATGTTGACAGAAGATGGTCATTTCAAAACTTGAATGTGAACAACCATGTTTCAAACATGTTTATATTGTTTACCGAACAAAGCTTAAACATGGTTAACATTAGGCCAAAACAATAGCTCATCAGTGTCAAGATTTTAGGTAGATATACTTTAATAAGCTATTGTGATGTGATTATCTTTTTCTTTGCTAGGTCAGCCTCTTTGTAAGGTCTGCCTATAAGTAAGGTCTACTTCCCCGAAAAGGTCTGCTTCTACAAAAAGGTCTGCTTCTACAAAAGGTCTGCCTCCCCGAAAGGTCTGCTTCCCCGAAAAGGTCTGCTTCCACGAAATGGTCTGCTTCCCCCGAAAGGTCTGCCTCCACGAAAAGGTCTGCCTCCACGAAAAGGTTTTCTTCCCCAAAAAAGGTCTGCCTCCACGAAAAGGTCTGCCTCCACGAAAAGGTCTGCTTCCCCGAAAAGGTCTTCCTCCACGAAAAGGTCTGCCTCCCCGAAAAAGGTCTGCTTCTTTACAGGACTTGCTTCCCAAGCATGTCCTGGGTTTTTTCAGAAGACTTACTTCTCAGTAAGCCTTCCTTTTATTTTCTTTGCTTTTTAGGGGACTTGCATCCCAAGCAAGTCCCTGTTTTCTTTTGAGAGACTTGCTTCCCAAGTAAGTCTCTCTGATTTTCTTGAGTGGACTTGCTTCTTTAGCAAGCCCGTGTTTTCTTTATTTTAGCAGATATGCTATTTTCTTTAAGCAGCAAGTCTTTTCTTTATCTCTCGGTAGCAGGTCTCCTCTTTATCTCTCGGAAGCAGGTCTTCGATGGTAACGCTGGACTTCCTAATATTTGACAATTGAGATTAACTCTCCGAACTGACTTTTTTCCACTCCTAATTATTTACAAAAAAACACCTAGTATATCATTCGGAACGACCTCGGCGATCATCTACGAATATACACCTCGGATATCAATCGTAGTAGAAATACAACAAAGTTATGAGGTCAGGCGATTTACCTCATTAGGTTAAGTAGTGCCGATGTAAACAACCAACATGGCGGATCACTTTGCTGAGAGCATTGAGTATGCTCAGAAATGTTTAAAGATCAATTTTGATCTTAGTGAACATCAGTTAAAGGCATTGAAGAGCCTTTATAATTTGAAAGATACTGTTGCTATATTACCAACAGGGTCCGGGAAAAGCGTTATTTTTCAGGTATGTCAAGTCTCAAGTCCTATCTTTGGCAGACGACACTGCTGTTTACATAGTTCTGGCTTCCAAATCTGTATAAGCCGCTTTTTAACGTTTTGATTTTCGTCAGATGCGGCATACCCGTTCTTTGACAGTATAAACACATTGTTGCTGAAGACCTCAAGATACTGTTTACAGTGATAGTTATAAAATAAAAAGCTCTTACTCTTCGATTGTAAAATGACGCATGCACAGTAGGAGTGTACCGATAAAGTGCATTCTACCCCATACTTCCAACGAAAGCATTTTTATACGTGAAAATGTTCCTTGAGAAACCTACAATGTGATGCTGGAAATTAATTCAGATGAAAACGTTTAACGAAATACATGTACAATGTATGTGCATAAATTTACTAAATGGATGCTGTAAAAATGAAAAGACATAATATTTTACAAATTTATTTATTATCAAATCATTAACAGAACATTATAGTACATATTCCAATGAAAGTACTCCAAAATTTATAGCCTAAATGAATGTTTTAAAAAATCTAAGGTAAATGAAAATCATTTTGACTGTACAATTGTCATGGGTTTTCACGACCATGTGTATACTTTACGTTTTTCCAGATAATTACATACATGTTATCTATGTCGAAGATTTTTCATTTGCATTACTTTGTTTTAAAGTATATTGTGGTTATGGATATTGCAGTACCTTCATTGGAATATGTACTACAGTGAACTCGACAGTTTCGGGTCGGTAATCAAATAAAAAGATGCATACATGTCTCGTCAAAACGAAAGTTGTCAAATCTGCGTAAATTGATAAACAAATACTTCCATCTTACCATGATATAATGAATTATTAGTGTTTATTTGTTTGTATTTTTTAACAATTTTGAAATTGCAAGTTGCTAATTCAATAGTTAAGTGGTCGCACTTGCCAATGCGGGTCAGGTGACGATGCTTGTCTCTTTATTCCGGTGAGGATTTTGAAAATTGCGAGTAAATTTTATATAAACTCACCAATTTTTGCTGTTTGTAAACAACAAAGTGTTCCACACGACCAATCAAGTTGTAACGGAACAATCTACTAGAAGGAGAGAGAATGAAAGTGTTGTATTATACCTTTGCTACACTTACATGATAATGCGCTGATTGTAGCGGAGAATACAGTGTCACTGAAAAATTAATTATTATTCTACGTCTTCAACTGTATACTCTGTCTGCCTTATCAGTGTTGTATACTCTGTCTGCCTTATCAGTGTTAAGTAATCTTTGTGAACCCTCTAAATGTTGCTAAGTAATGAGACAGATTGAATGTGTCAATTAATGATATTGACAAGGTAGTATGTAAATGTAATGGGACGTATGTATTCCATATTTTTAGATTCTACCATGGCTTCTTCAGAAGCCTCTGAAATCAAAGAATCCACTTACAGTGATCATTATCTCACCTTTGAATTCACTGATGCAAGATCAGGTTACATCACTTTGTGAGAAGGGTATTTCTGCTTGTTTCTTGAATATAGATGCAACTAAAGTTAGTACTGTTGATCTTGGCAATAGTAAAGAGTAAGTTGATTATATTTTTTTTATTATTTTTTTATTGATGATTACCCAATTTGCACTTTTTAATCATTCATTTTACATGTGAAATGTACTATTTTATCATTTAAATACAATACAATACTATGCAATATACAATACAAAATAATACAATAAACTCTATGAACATTTGACAATCAGTATATAATGTCTAATCTCACATTTGAAACAATAATTTTCTCACACAAATGTCTTTACCTTCTTTGGTACCTTAGAAGTCTGGTCACAAGTAAAATTTTATGCAATGTAATTGACTGTGTCCTAAGTTAACAAGTCAATTTCAATTCTAAAGTTATATGAAATGGTATTAAATGCTTACATCACCCGCTCAAAGTTTGTAGAAGCTACCACTGTGTAAGCATACTGCATTATGTTTTTATCCAATAAATACTGTTTATTTTGAAATGTTTATTGTTAAATATGCATATGTTTTTGATTGTGGAACTACTTTTAGTTGAGACCATCGTAGTGGCTTGAAATCTGTATTATAGAAACACTTACTGGTATATTGAATTTAGTTTGAATTTGGATGTACGAAACTGGCAACAATGAGTTGGGTGGTTCCCAATGATACCCTTGCTTCAAGCAGATAATACTTCTGATCTGTCAGTGTTTAAATTGTTGACAGGTTGAAGGGGGACCAGTAACCAAATTAATTTATACTCTGTAATGTTATGATTTTTCTTAGTACAAAACTGGCAACAATGAGTTGGGTGGTTCCCAATGATACCCTTGCTTAGAGCAGTTAATACTTCTGATCTGTCAGTGTTTAAATTGTTGACAGGTTGAAGGGGGACCAGTAACCAAATTAATTTATACTCTATAATGTTATGATTTTGCGAAGTACAAAACTGGCAACAATGAGTTGGGTGGTTCCCAATGATACCCTTGCTTCAAGCAGATAATACTTCTGATCTGTCAGTGTTTAAATTGTTGACAGGTTGAAGGGGGACCAGTAACCAAAATAAGTTATACTCTATAATGTTATGATTTTGCTTAGTACAAAACTGGCAACAATGAGTTGGGTGGTTCCCAATGATACCCTTGCTTAGAGCAGCTAATACTTCTGATCTGTCAGTGTTTAAATTGTTGACAGGTTGAAGGGGGACCAGTAACCAAAATAAGTTATACTCTATAATGTTATGATTTTGCTTAGTACAAAACTGGCAACAATGAGTTGGGTGGTTCCCAATGATACCCTTGCTTCAAGCAGATAATACTTCTGATCTGTCAGTGTTTAAATTGTTGACAGGTTGAAGGGGGACCAGTAACCAAAATAAGTTATACTCTATAATGTTATGATTTTGCTTAGTACAAAACTGGCAACAATGAGTTGGGTGGTTCCCAATGATACCCTTGCTTAGAGCAGCTAATACTTCTGATCTGTCAGTGTATAAATTGCTGATAGGTTGAAGGGGGACCAGTAACCAAATTAATTTATTGATGGATTTTTGAAACTGGAACATAAGCATTTATTAATCATGATTTATTTTAGAAATTTGTAAAGTTCAAAACTGGCAACAATGAGTTAGGTGGTTTCCAATGACACCCTTGCTTCAAGCAGATAGTACGTCTGATCTGTCAGTGTTTAAATTGTTGACAGGTTGAAGGGGGACCAGTAAACAAATTAATTCATTGATGGATTTTTAAATCTTAAACATAAACACTTATTAATCTTCAAAAAATGGATATACACGAAACAATCATTGTAATTATTTTTTTTCATTGAATTTCCATTTTCTCCAAACTTTTGTTTGGTGCTCTATATGTGGAAAGAAATGAATGAGAACGCATAAAAACAAATGAACTTGAAACATGCCACAGTAATGCAGATTTTGAACTTGTTATAATATGCAAAATAATTAGGTGCAAAAAGATCACAACCCTCTAGAATAAACATCTGTTTTGTGTTGTACTATCATTCAGTCTTACTTATTTTTTTAATAGACTAATTCTCTATTGTCAAAAAATTGGGTGATTGATTTTTAAGTTTTCCAAAAAAAAAAGAATTGCAATTTATTTAGTTGGTTCAGATTTTGAAGATAAGTTGTTAATAATAAATTAACAATTTCAGATGAGCCAATTTACTTTAGTTAGCATGATATTTTTCTAGCTAGAGATAACCATGAAGAACAAATGTGTTCATTTCAATATATTTGAATATTATCAATTATGGATATCAGAATATTAATGTTACATATTTCATTCACTATATTTCCACTTGTCAGTGATAAATGCATGTTCATAATGACTTTATTTAAAACATATTCACAGTATTACATGATAAAATACATACAATGGTAATATGGTAGGTACAATGGTATATAAATCAAATATGATGTGATAACATCTTTCTACAAGATTATCGAAACCAAACATACGCTTATGTATTAAGGTTAATATTTTCATTGATTAATTTAAAAGTAAGAACTAGTTGTAATCACAAAAGAACATATTTTATGTGCAATACCTGCCTTTATGATTTCAATTTAGTGTAATTTACTCCGACTGTAAGATTATCAGTTTCATGACAATTATGAGCAGAACTGTGTGCACAGAAATTTTACAAGATATTTGTAAAGTTATGTCGAATTGGAGTGCATGAAGTGTAAAAAAGCTCTAGTTTGGTTTATAACAGATCGATTGGTGTATCAAAAATTTGGTTTTGTTCATTTTCAGTAATGAATCTGATTCAAGTTTGGAAGATTCACCTATTCACGATTCCCCTATTTTGTCGAATGCAACTATTGAAGATGTCAAACAGGGCAAATACAATATTGTATACATGCACCCTGAAAGTGTTTTTAATCATGAAGTTGGTTTAATGCTTAGAAGTAAATTCAGACATGTAGTGTGTTGCACAGTAGTAGATGAGGTTCATATGATTAGCGAATGGTAAGTTAACAGACCACTTCGAATGAAATAAAGATTCTTATTTTTCTGATATTGTTCATTTCATATAAAAAAGTGTACATTAAAAATAGTTTATACATGTTTTACTTATTAAGTACATGTTAGTTAAACATCTGAAAATGTCTGATACATCAGTTAATTAGAGCACCCTAAACACTTTCTACCTTGTTTGTTATGGGGAGGTCTCAGTTTCAAATCACAACCTTACATGGCCAAATTGTGGTGTTCTATTCACTATTATGAACTTGTATGTTCTAAAACTATATACACTGTTGCAATCAAATGCATACAGTAGTTACAGAGACAAATGGTATTCCAAGAAAGTTGGGCAAGATTACCAAGTGGGTGAACAAATCACCTACTGGGCTTCTTTTGTGATCCACATTAATACTCTTTACTTAATTCTTGTCTTAAATTGTCGTAGTTTTTGACTTTAAAGCAGTAACAACACATTGTATAAGTTCGAGCACTGCTGTCAGCCCGTCTACTTCCTGTCACAGGAAGAGCTACAATCTCTGCATTTTGATCTTACTCAACTTTTAGTCAGTAAACGACTACATGCTTACATTTAGAATCAGTGGTATGAAGGAGAATGGTCAAAGAAATTATTTCTTGACCAAGCTCCATGAAAGTTTGCTCCACCAAGGAATGGAAGTTACGCCCCACAATCATTATATTTGTGCGCTATCAACTGATGTTGTCTGACTGCATCATACTTTGTTTGGAAATTTATGTCATGAGTAAACGCACATATAAACACAAAAGCACCAAAATTTTCAACAATATATCATCTCAGTAGTTTGTACTGCATGATAGTCCTGATTTGGACCTTTTGAGCACCAACACATATTACCCTTAATAAGACATCAAATATATATTTATAAGCTTTAATTTTTACAGGGGTACTGAATTCAGGAAGTCTTTTGACCGTCTTGGGGAGTTGACCTGCTTGTTCCCCAACATTCCACATTTAGCTTTGACAGCAACAGCTACACCAGATGCCATCAACTCATTAATTGAAGCACTACAATTTAGAGAAACAAGTAGAATTATTGCAAATCCTGATAGACCTAATATATTTATTGAAAAAAGGGGAAAATTATCTAATTTAAATAAATATGAGAAATGTGATGTTGTAATGAATAAACTAACTAAAGAGATTACAGATGAGATGTTAACATTTCCTGTAACAATTTTGTATTTCGACAATTTGGAATCTTTAGGGTACTGTTTTCAATACATTTTACATAAGCTTGGTAAGGATGCATATTTTCCTGTGGGCAGTTCAGACCCAGAAGATAGAATTGTGGCCCAATTTCACAAGGATTACACTCCAAAAATGAAAAGTCATATAATCAATGAGCTTCGTAAAGAAAATCCTAAAGTTCGTTTGGTATTGGCAACAGTTGCCTTGGGCATGGGTTTAAATGCGCCATCAATTTCAAGGGTCATGCATATGAGACCACCTACTACCCTAGAGAAATACCTACAGGAAATAGGCAGAGCTGGTAGAAATGGACAAAAGGCTGTTGCTGTGTGCTATTTCAACAACAGTGATATAGCAAGAAATAGGAAAGGTCTCCATGAGTCAATGAGGCGATACGTTCTCAACAATGTTTCTTGTCTGCGTCTGCAATTATTACAGCATTTTGGTTATGACAAGACTTTGTTTATTGGTGATCCCACTAACTGTTGTAGTAATTGCAGATCAGCAGCAGAAAACCAACTTTGTATGCATTGACTTTGATTTGCTATTGATTAGACCTATATTTATTTTTGTACTGTTCTGATTGGGTTTAATGCCGAAGCAACACATTTTATGCAAGAGGTGTTCAACTTATATTTGAACAAATCTGAACTCTAGCATTGAAGCCTATGAACAGTATGTAAGTATGTACAATGTGAATATGTACAATGATGTAACTAATCATAATTGCATAAGCAAACATTTTTCAATTTAACTTAATAAAAACATATTTAGCATTTTAGAAAACCACCCCAAAAATATCATTTCAACAGTTTTACCGCATATTTTCTCCACTAAGGTATTGCATGTTGGATGTGCTGTAAATGTTAGTATTGCTTTTTTGTATCCCAGTAACATGTGTAATATGAAAAGATCGAATCACGCCTTTGGGAAAAATAACTCAATTTTATACTTAGTTTGAAAAAAAATTGTTTCAGAGGCCATGTCATGCATTTATTAATTTTACATAATACATTTTGAAATTAGTTTATTTTACCTATTCTTATTGAAACGTTTATGTACAATTTGTGTAAATTAAAAAATGGAATAATTAATTAATTTTTAAGGGATCAAAGAGGGATCTTTTTATAGGTTAATTCATTGTCATGTTAGATTAATTTGTCCTGTTTCGATCAAACTCTGTAACATACAAAACATTGTATCTAAATCACATAAACTATACACATACACATATCAATTGAATAAGTTAGTTGCAAAAACATTCATGGATGTTGTTATTTGTAATGACTTTGATACAGCACCATGCTGATAGATACTATATTTTTTTCATTAAAAAATATAAAATTTTTTAAAACAATTTCGTTCAGCAAAGTTTGCAAATAAGTAGAAATATACTTGCACTAATTTTGAATGATAATTTACAATATCTCATGGGAAAAGAATAAATAACATTCTTGAGGTGACAACATGACTTGAATTTCACTATGTTAAAAATACTAAAACTTCAGTCACTTTGGTAATTTGTTTTAACAGTATGATATGAGAGTCAATTTTACTATATCCTTTATAAAACTCAAGGTTGTATTTCAACAGAAATTTTTACAAATGCATTCACCCTGACAATACAACAAATGACAGAATGTAGAAGTAATAACTTTTTCAAATTTTCTACCCACTCCTGTCCTACTAGATAAAATGCATGTATTTTAAACATATATATGGCAGAATATTATGTACATTAGAAGTTGTAAATGTATTATTTAATGTATTATTAATACAATGTAATATCTTGTTCTGCAATAGACTATATCCAGAATTCAAATATTTTGGGTTCTCCCCTCAATTTCATTCAAACTTTCAATGTTACAATGAATAAGGATTAAATCCATAGTTTATGCTACTTAGCAATTATGTTTAGAAAACTTTTGAATTGCAGTGGCTGTGCATGGACAGAAAAAACCCCATATATTTGAATTACAGATCAGGTCTATTGTTACATCCACATGTATGTGAAAAAGTTACAATACCATGTGTATGTTTTTTAAAATCATTACTTATTTCTATTCGTTATATCAAATATGTATACTGAAACGTTTACTATCACAGCGTCTACAATTCTCAACTTAGTGATCTGTGAGATGTAACAAATAATCAGAACAATAATATTATACAAATTATAATAAAAATCGTACATCATTCTTTTTGTAATATTTCAGTTCAAGTGGGATGGTGAAAAGCTTTCTCATTCTGTTAAGAATGAATCAAATTGAGAAACTTTTGGCAAATTAAATATTTATTCGGAAATGAGAATTAATAAAAAATCGTCCCATCAATTAATATTTTGACAACTTTCCACTTAATTTGTTTTTCCGAAAAGACAACTTTTTATGGATTACTAACTGGAAGAGTATGCTTTACACAGTATCCCTTAAAGTAATGAAATATTGAATAAGTTGAGAAAATTTGATAGTGATTTTGTGTAAGTCCAACATAGAACACAAATCATTACATGGTATATTCACTGAGACATAAGGAACTGCCTTGTTGATCTTATATGCAATTTAACCTCATAAGTAGTGTAAAGAATACAACAAGTTATAAGGCCTAGCAATTAGGTCCTTGGTAAAAAGTTTCATCATAGTGTAGATATGACAGTGATCCTTAGTAAACTTCCTAACTAGTTTAATTACAACATCAAAGTCACCAACTGCAAATGGTCCAGGAATTTAGAGGTATATCTGCATATAAAGTCCAAGGGATATCCGAATTTTTCTGACATAATACCAATATACTATATACAAACCAATGATAATGTATTGCAAGATCTTTTGCAATATGACCTTTTTATGTATGAATAAGTCATTTTAGAATTACGGTACAAAGTCATCAAGACAATGCACAAACCAACTGTATTTTACAATGTTGAATATCTGAAACAAACCATCATTTTAGTTTACTTTTCTTGTACAATTTGACAAGTAAATATATATGTGTTAAATCTAGGACTCAACAATTTCTTCATGGTCAATATTGTCATCAGTGCTGTCTTCTTCATTATGGTCTAAAGTTACAAGTCCTCGTTTTAATCTCTCAGCAATGCATAATACATGTGCTTGGAAATCATCATATGCAGGCATCAATTCACTGAAAACACTGTTTTTTATATTATGATATCCATTCAATTTACGACCTGGTGTCATTTTGAATGGCCGCACCTGCCTTAACACATTTGAAATAGTTTGTAGATCATTTTCTTCTGACCGTGCTTTGTGTGTTGTTTTGATAGCATTGTGTCCTAGTTCTAAATCTAGTTGTTGAACGATGTTTTCAATAACTTGTCCAGATTTTGAAACAGTTACAATCAAATCCTCCGTCTTATTGGCACCCAAACCTTTGATAGCTTCTTTTAATACTTTGACTTGATTTTCTTTCTGCAAGTCAGCAGCTTTATTTTTTCCACTTTTCCCTTTGGGATTCACAAATGATGCTACTCTTACTTTAAGGGCATATTTTGGTGGCAACATTATCTCTGTTTTAAGAATATAGTCTATACATTCTGTCATATATTTTGACAAATGTGAATGTCTGAAGAAAAATGGGATCATCAACTTGATGATATTGTTAACTCTGAAAATATCTCCCTCACATATTGCATTGTTAAAATTTAGCATGACAAGATAGTACTGGATGAAATTTTTGGTGTAATTTCCAAGCTCATCATCCTTCAATAGATTAATATCAACAGTGCTTGAATCTGGTATTATTACACTAAGTTTCTGTTTCTCAAGATATTTTACTGAACTATTTACATTTATTACATTCCTGTCATGTTGAATTTGTACATTGAAATGGCCATCACAAGATGGTACTGTCACTTGTTGATCATTAACTAAAAGGTTCACATTTTCTTGTTTGTTCACCTGTAAAAAAAAATGAATGTTATGATAAATTAACATAATCTGAAACAACCTGCTTTGTTTGTATTTCTTTGGTGTTAAGGCCGAAACAACAAGATGTATTGTTCGTATGATGGTGGTAATTCAAACCACTCACTGTTCATGGAAATGTTAAATCTCAGGATTTAGATGTTTACCATCTACTAAGCACACATATTTTTATCAGTGACTGACAGCTGTACTACATAATTAAGTATCATTGGCATGAGGGTTAATGACCGCATTAAAATTTTTATAACCAAGTCTCACTTAAGTATGCCCCGCTCGGGATTCAAACCCACAAATAAAAATATCAAGTTGTCTTCAGGATTCTTATGACTTGCTCCTGGCTACACCAATGAATTAACTAGTTTCAATGAGTAGAAGCTGAAACTTCATTATTATCAGCTGAAAGTGAACACAAGTACTCACAAATCAACCAATAATTCATACCAAAAAATAGTGATTCAAATACAGATGAGTAAAACTATGTGACAGAAATGTCAAAAAGTTTTACAGTCAACAACATACATCTAAGAGATAAATCATATAAATACAGACGGTTTGTTCATGCATCTGACATTACATCAGAATTAATTTTTTTATCCAAGTGCAACACAAATCACATAAAGAAGGTTTTATTTGCATTTGTGCTACATCCATGGTCACTTTATGTGACAGCACTCCTTGAATACATGCATTTTGTATAGATTTATACCAAAAAATGCTATCACAGTGAAATAACAGAATATATTGCAATGAAGTTGTTTTTTCATTCATAAAAGTACTTACTTCGTTGTCACTCAGGGGACCAATGATATTGTCAAGAAAAGCGTCCATTATCTCATCAAACACAGCCTTCCTTTTTTGTTTATGACATTTGTTGACGTTTATTTGTGTCATGTGTTTTGTTGGGGAGCTTGTCATACTTTCCATGCCAAAAAATTCCATTACCGCCTCCAGAATGTAAGCTTTACCACAAAGTTGAATGAAATCATGGTGCGGTTGAAATCTACTTTTTACATTACCATTTACACTAGAACGTTGAATTAGAATTCTCAAATTACTTAATGTTCCTTGATCACGACAATTGGATGTCTTCATGAATTTCTTAACTGTTTTCTGCAGATAAATTATGATTAACAACAAGTGAAATAGGAAAGAATGTTTTTGAAATGCACTTTATAAGTCCATATACCAGGTTATCAACAATTGTTTTTTTAGAATTAAAACTACTTGCTTGAAGGAATATAAAATTTACAACTGATTATTTGAAATTTTACTTTTCTAATAATTTGCACATAACAATGGGACATCATTTATCTATGGATGATTTAATAGTTTGAAAATACAATAAATTACAAAATATAATGTATTAATATGTCTTATTTTCATATGCTGTATTTAGTAAATGCTGCTGATATGATTACTTCTATCAATCAATTTCCTTTGTACATTAAGTTTCATGAAACTTTGAATCGAGATCATTTAATCGCACAATACCACTTATATAATATTACGTCAAAAGATCTACATATACATGTATTACCTCTAGGAAATCCATTTGAGTGTGGAACATTTCAATAATGACAGGATATAAATTGTCGAATCTTTCTTTTGTCATATGAGCTCCGAGTCTTAAAGTCTTTGCCCCATCGAGGCGCACTCTAGTAAGTTGGTCCCCACCAATGGGAATACGAAGATTCTCAAAATCATCACCTGTAAACATATCAATAACATTTTCATTAATCAAATATGTAATTAAAAGCAGCTAAGACCAAGACGACAATCTAGGATCATAAGAACAGTACAATAAGCAGTTTACATCATACAAGACCATTTTCTGATTGTGATTTAGTTCACCTAGACACTATATTTCTTTCACAACTGCCATTCCAAAAGAATTCAATTCAAGAATCTTACACGCCAAAATCAATTAAATTCCGGTGACATGAGCTTAATTGAATAAACAATTGAAAAACTGGAGATTCACTACTTTAAGTTTCAAACAGTGAAGAATTATCCTGTTAAATACAAAACAGTGTCAAATACTGATGCATTAAATTACCTCCGCGACATGTATTGCCACAGCTGCATATTACAGTTTATCATAGTTTATGGACACACTATTTCATTCGTACTTAAATCCTAAGTATTTTAATCTTTGATAGGAGAACATCTGGGTCCACAAGTTTTCTTCACTCTAGAAATATTGATACAATGTGAATTTTTACACTTACTTCTTCCTGCTTTTCGATAATGTGATGACAATATTTCTTCATATGAATCCATAATATCCACGCAGTCTGCATGCTTAGTCTCATTTTTCAGTATCAATGGTAGAGAATAACTTTTTGAAGCTCTTGACATGATTTCATTAATTGGATTATATACACCACTTGGCACAACAAGCTCCATCCATTTAAAATGTTCCATATTACTTATGATAACTTTGGCAACTAGTGTTTTCACTTCATCACGGAATACCTTAGTGTCTGGTTTGAACCTATCCATGGAAATCACTTTGCTCTCATCAGACACAGTAGCTACATAATCAGATAGAAATTGGTTGTTCTCTATATCATTATCAGTTAGTCTAAACGGAGACCAATCTGAGGCAAAGAAATGATAATCGTTGGCTCTATTTTCCATCCTCACATCATTTGTTTGCACATATATATCAAGATTGTCACCATTTAGCTTACCATCAACCCCCTTGCTTATTTCAGCAATAATTTGTTGGTCACATTTATAACTCAGTTCATGGATAAGTCTACACTTAGTTGATGCAGATGTTGTAATGTGTAGTTTGTTGAGACGAGAAAGGAACTGAAATCAAAATTAAGGGCAATTCAATAATTTGTGAGTCAATTATGTATGGTATTCAATGGGAGTCACAAATTAAGGGAAAGGAAATCAGTTGTGAATATTAATTTATTAGATCAGCAATATCTCCTAGATGTTATCATTAATATTAATTTTTGTTACACAAATTCATTCATAATTTCTCATCTTGAAATCTGACATTGGATGAATGGATTTCCTATCAAATGAATGTATTGACACAAATCATCAAATAAATTGGTCCTTAACATGAACTGGTATTTTTCATTGCGATTAATTCTGAGTGATTCTTAAATGTCACATGTATAATTCAGTTCATGGAACCACCTAACTAATTGTTACCAGTTTTGTTCTTTGCAAATTCATAGCATGATTGACTGCTTATGTTCAAGTTTTATAGATCCAACAATAAGTTAATTTGGTTACTGGTCCCCCTTCAACCTATCAGCAATTTAAACACTGACAGATCAGAAGTATTAGCTGCTCTAAGCAAGGGTATCATTGGGAACCACCCAACTCATTGTTGCCAGTTTTGTACTAAGCAAAATCATAACATTATAGAGTATAAATTAATTTGGTTACTGGTCCCCCTTCAACCTTTCAACAATTTAAACACTGACAGATCAGAAGTATTAGCTGCTCTAAGCAAGGGTATCATTGGGAACCACCCAACTCATTGTTGCCAGTTTTGTACTTAGCAAAATCATAACATTATAGAGCATAAATTAATTTGGTTACTGGTCCCCCTACAACCTGTCAACAATTTAAACACTGACAGATCAGAAGTATTAGCTGCTTGAAGCAAGGGTATCATTGGGAACCACCCAACTCATTGTTGCCAGTTTTGTACTAAGAAAAATCATAACATTATAGAGTATAAATTAATTTGTTTACTGGTCCCCCTTCAACCTGTCAACAATTTAAACACTGACAGATCAGCAGTATTATCTGCTTGAAGCAAGGGTATCATTGGGAACCACCCAACTCATTGTTGCCAGTTTTGTTCTTATCAAATGCAAAAGGCGTATATCCTTTTATCCAAAAAAAAAAAACGTGATGTAAAGCATTTATGAAATTGAATAAAACAATCATAAGACTTACCTGATTGTCAACATGACATTTAACAGACAGTAGAGTCAACAATTTCTGTATGAGTGACACTTTTCTATTTTGACTGTTCAGTATCATTGAGTATATCATAACAACAGTTGCTTTCTTATTGCCTGAATTACCAACTAATGCCATCAGTATGTCGTGAAGAGATGGAATGTTTACTGACAATTCATAATATGCTTCATTAAATATTGAAGATTCTGTCAATAAGTCAAGGTTTTTGGACGAAAGAATGCTTGCATTAGAAAATGCAAGCTTCTTCACAGCGTGACTTGCAGTGGCAATTATTTGCTCAATACCATGTTGAACTTCTCGAGACTTGCACAAATTGGTCACCACTGGTGTTGTTTCTGAAATTCAATGAATCATGCACCTCAGAAACTGATATTGGCTACTTATTTTACCTCAGGAGGAGGGAGGGTCATGATTTATAAAAATTAGTTTAAGTTGCTAAGATTATATCTTAGCATAAATCCACAACAGGAGCCTAACTGATTTCTTTCTTTAGAAATATAATATCAAAAGAAACTATGTATCATTTGTCCTCGACCACTTAAGTTACGGCTTGACATTAATTCATATAATCAATCAGACAGTATAAGTCTTCAATCAAACTCTAACACTTCAGATATTTACAATGGTAAATTAAACAAATTAAACAAGAGCTGTCAGAATATACGGCATGCTTGACTACGTAAATGTTAATCCCGTGAGATGTGACTGAATATAAGTAACATACTGCAATGTACATATCTTAACATTCAATTATGGTACCTTAATAAATCTAAAGTTAAAAAAAAAATTTTGACATTTCTTTTTGAGTTCATGGGAGACAATGGTGAAAAAAAAATTCATGACTAAGGGAAAATATGTTTTATACGCTCACTAAGTGAAAAATATATTGACCTTACACCGATCGATACTTAAAAAAATGACATTTGAAGTAAAAGCAGATATTTAAAAGAAATAAGTTCAAGGGGGGATTATTCTGATCTTCAAAAGTTTCGGAAGAAACAAATCTGGTCTCATGAGATTAAGTTGACAATAAGGAATATAAATTCTAAGATTTATGTCTTCAATTTAATAATTGTAACAGTTGCAGTAAAAATAAATATATTCCAAGGTAAAACCCTAAGTTCAATTGCAAAAAATTCAGAAAATAATATGGAGTTATTACCCTCTGTCATATTAGGGTCATTTAATAATAACGAACATATATTGATGCCAATACCTGGCATAGACAATGCAGCTTCCTTTAAAAAAAAGAAATTCAGTATCACAATATTATGTGAGTGCTCTAATGCGCATCATAATCCGATAAAAATTTCCCAGTTTAAGATTGTACTAAGGACCATACTACGGTCAAGTCATCTATCATATGAGATGTAATAAAATGTGCAGGTCACTTACCCCTTTAACAAAATTAAAAAAATGATGTCGACAGATCTAGACTAACAAAGGAACAATCTTCTTGAATTGAGAAACTGTAATGCAAACAATACAACATATAACATCTTAACAAAATTCATTCCATAAAATGGCATGCAAAGAAACGACAAAGCAAATATCAGTTCATTATTCACAATGATAAATCAATGCATGAAGTTTAAGACTTCAATAATCCGTAGTTACTAAAGTAATACACGATTTGTGGGTAACAAAAAAGATACTCAAGGTCACTCTTTAAATCTTTATCATTCTTTATATGCATAAGAATACTAAGTGTTAGATTTTTTTCCTTGTTAAAAGAATGACCTATACACTTTCATTTAATTGAGAGTATATCAATATTGGATTCATTATACAGTCCTAAGAGAAGATAAATACAGAATTGTGTACAGCAAAATGAAACTTAAAGGTTTTCATTATGTACGGTGGTCAGTCCTAGAGTGCATTTGACTTTCAATAACACAAATAATGTAGTATTATAAACATAAAGACAATAAGGTTATGTTTCTGATTTTCTACATACATTTCATTTCCATTAATAGAATGTTCATTTAAACAAAATATTATCACTACATGATTTGTAATTTCCTATTTAAATGCAACCCTTCAATTCATAATGCTATTGAGAATTACGAATAAAAATAGAAACAATTGAGAATATTGCAAAGCAACTGGAAACAATTGTGAATAATGAATAGCAAATAAAACAATGGGGAATATGAAACATAGCAATAGAAACAAGTAAGGTATTGGAAAACCAAATGAAACATACATACAAATGTATCAATAACTTGACAATTGAAAATAAAATATTTTTTTTCTATCATGAAAGAAACACTTCATGGATATATTTGTCATCAAAATTGTAATTTCATATTGAAAATGAAGTAAACTTTAATAATTATCATTCCCATGTTTTAATACAACTAAAAATTGAGCATTTAATAGCCAACAATAGAAAATTATGTACCTCCATCTTACATATCACGTCTCATATATACCACATTAAAGATTTCCAATAAATAAAATATAACAAACAATCAACACAGTAACATGGCGACACAATATACCTGGATAAGAATGTTCACCAAACAAAGATTTCTTTGGCTTAATTTTATGTGTTCTTGAAGACTGGCCTATTAAATTACATGATAAATAAAGAAGATAGAAATTAAACGTGACATGATCAGCAGTGAATGTCAATATCACGTCATAATGAGGGTACTTTCAGGAATATGCAAATGGCTGATCAACTTCAAACTTTCTTGAAAAAAAGCTATACTTACATGATTTCACAGTAAAGTTCAATTACCAGCCTAGATATTGTTAGCAATTTCAAAGGTAATTAAAATGATAATAAGGTTCAAAGTAAAAATGCCATGTTTGTTTACTCTGTAATTAATATCATCAAATAAGAAATAACCAGCCATACACAGAACCGCTGTATTTAACTTTCACTTACTGTTTGATTATGATTTAAACAATGACTCGTTACAACATCATTGTGTGATGAATCTCAATGTTGTTGTGACATTTGGCACAAATAAAACATTCATTCTGAACCGTATTGATTTATCATGCACAAGTGGCTTTTGTGAGTGTAAGGAATTTTAATTATCTAAATTCAGAGATAATGCAGGATGGCATTTTTTAGGATAAGAAGTATCCTTCTATTATCAGCAATCAGTACAAACATTGAAAACTGATAATACCATCAAAAAGACAATCAATACATACAAGTGGCCATGTAATATATTATCATATCGCATCAAAACTGCAGCCATAATACAGTGGTAGTATGCATAATTACTTACACTGAGATCCAATGATTAAGCACATCCATGAAACTTTGTATTCTATGCTGATATACGTTCATAGAGAATGGGTAAGGGCGAAAAATTCAAGAGACAAGTGCCCAGAAAATCCCTTTTATGTGAATTTGACTTCCATGAATAACCTGTATATATATTGATAAGTGGGATTATTTCTAACAATTTATATAATTACCTGCTTTATATGCATGGTCTTGATATACTAGATGAGAGTCACTTCCTGTATTCTCGTTTGTCATACCACCTACATTATAGTAAATATATATGAGTATATGACATGAATCTATGACTCAAAAGCACCTCACTTGAATTTAATTCAGAGAACTCATAGTAATTGATGAGAAGTAAATACAAAGAGTAAATATCAATAATTGCAAGCAAATGATAACATCGCACCACAGAAGCTGAAATTAAAAAGTAATTCTCATATACATGTAAATTAAACTTAAGTTTTTTTATGTAGTTGTCAAGAGCAAATAAAATGCACAACTTACTATGCTATAAAAAAAGACATACAAACCTCGTCAACGGAGTAGCTACAATCCTCACTCATTCTTTCATGTCACAACAATTCAACCATGTGCTCCGCGGAATTTTCTATGTAGAAAGTGGGATGCCAGCAGTTAAAGAAAAAATCCTAATTCAGTTTTTTAACATGATGGTTTGACAACATTTACATGCCAAGCCAGGAAAAAAATAGGTTTTTTTGTAAAACCTGTCCAAAGAAAGGTGTGAGCTACTCTATAGAACATAATTTCATCAACAACTTCTTGTGTCCTCTATATCTCAAAAAAATTGAATGTTTCCAAAACATTTACTTAAAGATACTTATTCATATCAAACTTTTACTTTCTATCAAAATGATGGTAAGAGAAAGATAAATTTAACCATTACCAGAAATGTTTGACAATTTTATCTTTTCAACACTAGCCAGTAGTTCTTCTGCCACTGTGATTCTTTTCCTCTTTGGAGTGTTGGTTTTGTCTGGCGTCATCATTCTTTTCTTCTTTAACTTTAATTCTGCAGCTCTGAATGATTTACAGATAATAATGCTTCATAATAAAAAGTTCATTAGTGTGTATGATCTGTGTTCTTGATAATAATCAGATCCCTTTGGGGATGTGATTGATTCAAACAGATTCTGAGTCCTCTAAACAATTGTTACTATTTTAAGAACAGTGACTGGGAAAGAGATTGCTGACTGAAAACCGGGGATCTTTTTTTAAGATATAGTATCGTACCAAGGGCACAACATGTCTGGGATTGAATCCCATAAACACATCAGTACCAACTTAATCCAATTCTGACATAACATGTGTATACTTACCACTGACATTGCTGATTGAACACAAAATATGCTACTGATACTTCAGATTACAATTGTTGACATAATATGAAAGTAATGACAATGGAGTCCATTAAATGAGCATAATTTCGGTCAACTGTCAGTACCACCGAATAAACAAATTTATCTCGGCTTGCATTGCTTGCTTTTGCTTGGTTTGCTCACCTTTTGTTTGGCACAGATCTAATGGTTATGCAGTAGTTACAGTATTAACATGTTTTTTTAATAGCAATAATAGTAATAATAATGACTTCATTATAAAGACAAGACAGTTAGATAATCTGCAAAGGGAGTATAATGAGATTGAGATTCTAATGATTTTACCAATGCCATCTTAAAGCAAACCTGGATCAGCCCATGCACTGATTATCAAACTTTAATATGGGATTATGGGGGATTAGTAACTCAATCTTTTCATAGCAAATATTAATCATTTTAACATATTTCATTTCTTCATTATCATACATAAGTAAAATTATCATTGACTAATTCAGAGGTCTGATTAAAACTTATCTAAGTTACATTTACAAATCAAAACAATAAATCTTACCTATGAAACTCATCAAACTCTGTCAATTTCTTCAAACACTTCCTACACAATCTTCCCACAAGTAAACACAGTTCGTCAAAGTACTTCTCCAACATCTCTTTGACATTTTCTTTTTTAGTTGACGAAATGTTAATAATGTTATGGTCAATGTTAGAACACACACTACATTCTAAAGAATTACAAAAAGATTGAATGTCCCCTACATCACCCATATTGGAACTAGTCTGGATAACCTGCCAAAACAAAACAATATTCGGTTTTTGTCAAACACTTTGTATCAAAATAATGTATCTTAGGGACAATTGCAGTTTACCGGTACGTAAAATAATCCGCGAATTTGTAGTGTTTATTAGTAACTAAGCCTGGCATATCATTAAAGCTAACAATCAATGAAAATGCAGGATTTCATGTTATATCAGGGGCTACCGCCCCCGAACCCCCGTTTTTTATGTTTTAAACGAGAAAAAAGAAACGGAAGTGCATCTGCTCTGACTGGTTAGGCATGCGCAAAAGTGGTAAACAAACTCGTACCGGTAAACTGCAATCTAGCCGTATCTTATACTAATGGTAAAAATTATACCTTCAATGTTCAAGCAGTTATAATCAATACATTAACTTGGTCACTGGTCCCCCTTCAACCTATCAGCAATTGAAACACTGACAGATCAGAAGTATTATCTGCTTCAAGCAAGGGTATCATTGGGAACCACCCAACTCATTGTTGCCAGATTTGTACTTAACAAAATCGTAACATTATAGAATGTAAATTAATTTGGTTACTGACCACCCTTCAATCTATCAGCAAAGGCAACAATCTAAAAAAATGACAGATCAAAGATTTCATCTGATCTTAGTGATTCAAGGTTAGGAACTCAGGATAATCAGACAAATCAGTACTAAACATAAAGAAATAATACATGCAAACTGTTTAGTCAAATCAGAAATAGTTATTTGATCAAAGAAAAAAATCGACAAAAGAACATAATAAACAACGCTGACGCTGTCATACATCCGAATATCCCATTAAGCTTGAATTATCCGAATTCATGTTCAGTTTGAACCCAGATCATTATGCAATACCTGCCAGTTCGTCAAAATTCACAAAAATATTCATAGTCAACGATTATCATAATTCAATACTGATGCTCAATTCATTGTATAAATAACATTACCTCTCTGTAAGGCTTCAACTACCCACCATCTTCCATCAATTTCGGCGTGTGCAAGCGTTCTATTGAGTAAACGTCGGGAACGAGGCTAAGTTTTATGTTGGAACTACTTTCGCTCCTTGTGATATCCGAGGTGTATTTGCGTGGAAAATCGCCGAGGTCGTTCCGAATATATTTCACAAAGCGCGAACCGGTAAGAAAACACCATTATGACGTCACGTCATAGCAACGTCAAAACAAAATATTTAAAAAATGGCGGGCTATTGTGTTTCTTTTCACACATAAAATGGTTATTTTGACAATCAGGGTCACTTATATCATATTATATCTTTTCAATAATTATTTTTGACTGCCATTTTATATCCATATAGTGATATTAAAGATGATTACAATGTTGACAGAACATAGCTGTAATATGGTCATTTCATAACTTGAACATGGTCATCCATGTTTTGGAGCTGGGGGCCAATTTACAAACGTGATTGACCATGTTTCAAACATGTCAATAATGTTGTCAGAACAAAGCTAGAATATGGTTTATATATTGCCAAAACGATACCTAATCACATATATCATGGTCAAAACATTGTCATTGCAGTATTGGTTTATGGCTGCCATTTCATATCTATTTAATGGTATTAAATTGTTGCTTACCACCTCTGTGCCACGGGCCGATTTTGGGCCGATTTTTTCGGTATCAGAGTTAATGTTTAGCAAGAAACTAACCCTAGGATTTGCATCAATCCCATGGATACTCAAGATATCTGAATGTTTTTTTTACATAAAATTACGTCATTTCCGGTCAGTGTATATGACGTTGGAAAACGTGCGACGTCAATAATTTTCGCGCAATTTATTAAATTAGCGACGCACCGCAAACGTTAATTATTGCTGACTCTTGGAAGTGAAAATCTTTATTAGCGGATTAGAAAGGAAATTATTTTATGTTTGTTTTGCAATCAAATATGACGAAAATAAAATTATCGACTATTTTTATATATTTATTATTATTTCAAATTATTATTCAAAAAGTTGTTATGAAAACGTGTTATAAAGGTACATTAGTCGTGCCTTATTCTTCATACAAATAAAAATGTTTAAATATACCATGCAAAAGTCTTGTATGTTTTAACATTTTAATACAAATGCTTTTCAGCATTACGCTTAATTTCATAAAGATTAATTTGTTAATAGTCCAAATGATTGCTGTTTTAGTTTGATTTATGAATCATGTTCGCTAAATAAAAGACAACCGCTTATATTAGTTTTGGGCTAATTGGATTTTCTCGTGCAATTGTGACGTCATATAATGACGTCATTGTTTCTTAACGCACGAGAAAAGCAATGGCTTTCCCATGGTTTCGTCTGTTTCCGCCCGAAGAACAGGAAAATTTAGAGTTTTTAGGAGACCCTGGGCCGCGACACCTTAATGGAGAAGAAGAGGAACCAGTTGACTTTTTTATGCTGTTTTTTCCCCAGTTACTTCTGCGTGAGGTAGTACGGCAAACAAACAAGTAAGTATTATAACATCACAATCCTAAGTACTATACATTATCGTTTTCTTTATTTTAAATTTGTTTTATTTATCATGCTAACCCGGGTCGATAGCGCAGTTGGTAGCGCGCCGGGATTTGGATACTTGTGCCCGAGGGGGTGCGGGTTCGAATCCCACCCGGGGAGGTTATACCCTTCCATGAAAATTTGACAATAATGTCGATTTTCCTCCATTGATTAGATAATATGGAGAAGTTTCCGGCGTTGTGGAAGGGTAGGTGAGTACTGGTTATAGACAATGGTCCAGGAAAACTAGGTTAGGTGCGCTGGACGACGTAAAATGACCTAAATTGTGTTGACACGGCGTTAACTCCAATAAATAAATAAATATTTATCATGCTGAATAATTTTGTTGCAAGTAGTAGCGCTATAAAGTGTTTGAATTTGTAAGAGGTTCATAACCTCTTAATTAACTGATATTATTTTTTATGTAGAGATAGATCCAATTCATCTCTGCTTGGACATGCAGAGCAACGAAGCTGTGAAACTACGTAATATGCGGCTAGTTATTACTGAAAAAATATTATCCACCATTCCCGCCACAATAAGTGGTTTGCGACGAGAATCGCGGAAATGAAAGAATTTATTGCCATAATAATAAACATGGGCCTCATCACGAAACGGAGTATTGCCAGTTACTGGTCGACGAGACCGTGCAACGCTTCACCGTGGTTTGGCACGGTGATGTCAAGGAACAGGTTCCAGCTCATTCTGCGATACCTACACGTTGAAGACGTCGACAGAATTCCTCCTCGAAACAGTCCCCACTATAAGTAAGATGTTCAAATATTCATCGTTCAGTAAGATATTTTAAGATTCTCACGTATATATAATGTGTATGGGATCTGTACATGTATTAATGTTAGCGAAAAGGAGCCTTATTTCAAACGTGACAGCATATGGTGTATTTGTTTTTTATTTTATAAAAATATTTTATATTGAGACTTCTTTCTAAACGACCTGTAAAATTTGTTGTTTTTTTATACCAGGCCGGATTCGAGATACAGGGGTATCCTACAATTTGTAAACAGAATGTTCATGCGTTATTACGTCCCTAAACAGAATGTCGCTGTGGACGAGTCGTTGGTTGCAACACGAGGTCGCACAGCTATGCTCCAGTACATCCCGACGAAGTCAGCAAAGTTTCGTGTGAAGTTCTGGGTCCACGCAGAGAGTGCTTCAGGTTTGCATTGTTTTGTGTATTGATATAATAACAATTGTTGAATAATTTCTCATTATTTTTGTTACTTTTAATCTAAAACATGAAGTATACTTTTCTTGTATTACTGAATTAATTATATCACACACAATAAAAATAATAGTCATAATAACAATATCAATAATAATATGAGAATCTAAAATGATGATGATATTACGTTATAATCTTTTATTTATAGTTATTCTATCCGGTATTAAAATGTTCCAGGCTACATTATGCGGATGACAACATATCTTGGGAGAGTGTTCGAGCCCCCAACCGGGGGTTTACAAGGCACTGACGTTGTGATCAAGCTACTCCGGGAGTGTCGGCTGCTTCAAAAAGGCTACCATGTGACCGTGGATAGCTTTTTTTGTAGTCTTGACCTGGCTAGACGTCTTCTATCGTTTTCAATGTACCTAACAGGTAATATATGATATAGTTTTTAACATTTAAATCTAAGTCTTTAAACATTGATTATTCCACAAATTTCTGTTTATCATTTTTCACTATCCGTGCTGTTATAGTATAATATAAGGTAAGACCTCATACCTTACTATTAATATTTTATAGTCTTGAACAGTTTTTTATATGTAGTATTATTTTTTACTCAAGGAACAATGCGAAGCAATCGTCAGTTGCCTGACCTAATCAAGAACGCCAATCCAAACCCTGGTCATCAGACGTACGCCCGACAAGGCAGGATAATGTTGGTCGCGCACAAAGATGCCGGTCGACGGAAGCCCGTGCGTGTACTGTCGACGGCCGTTAATGCTAGAGATGACAACGGTCGGCCTGCGGCAGTTGAGCATTACAACAAGACCATGGGCGCTGTGGACTACGGAGACATGCTGATGAGTTTTTATAACGCAGAAAGAAAGACTATAAAGGTAAAAACTATTACCCAGTTTGTAGTGGAGTTAAAATTAATTTATGAATATTAAGACATTTATAAGTGTATATAACCATGTTCAGTGCATTTACTTGCTTCGTTGTTTAGAAAAGAATAGAATAGTCATATTCATATTCCATTAGAATAAGTAAAACAGCTTAAAATCAAATTCATGAACTACTTATAGAAACAATATACATATTAAGCTGTTTTCCTTGAAATATATAATTGTTCTTATTTCTTTTGATGTTTAGGTGTGGAAGAAAATGGTAGTTAATTTGATTTTCCGAATCACACTGAATTCATACGTTTTGTATCAACAAACTGTCCAACGACCGGTAAGTAGAGAACGATTTATGGAGATGCTGGTGGAGGCGCTGGCGGAAGAAACAGTGGCCGCCAAGCGACGAGGAACACACACCCCATACGGACGACAGCCGCGGACGAATGGACGTAGGCGACTTGTACCATTGAGGGGTAATGATATAATCATTGCATCATATTTCGTACTGTTTAATAGCTTATTAAAGATTTCTTTATTTCATAACGATTATTTTACGTTTAATACAATTGTAAAAATTCAAAACACCTTTCAACGAGGTTCACCTATTTATCTGTTTCTATTGAAGGTCGAACTCAGCAACGGGACTGCTGCGTGTGCAGCCGAAGAAGTGAGCGACGACGGCGATCAAGCCTAGTGTGTTCGGTGTGTGAGCGAGGGGTACATCGGCTTGGTTTTAACGGCCACGTGTGCTTGGAAGAATGACATTTAAATTCATGGATTTTTTTTGTTTTATTTTTGGTGTATTTTATCCTTGTACAGTAAACTAAATATATGATAAATTTCTCAGATAAGATTATGATGTCGTGTGATTGTTCTTATTATTATTGTTTCAAGATATCCAGTTTCCGTTTTACTTTTTTTTAAACGGTTTATAAATAGTTTATTGCAACAATGTGTTAAAAGTTATTTGCAATAATGCATTAATTGTTTATTGCAACATTACGGTATAAAAGATAATTCCAAGAATCCGTCAATAGCGGTCAGTGAATAAGTATACAAGACCGGTGCCTGAGTCGATAAATCGTCCTGTCAGTCGTTAGGAAATCGTTTAAACAGCAACCTTTTAATAAAATATTCACACTGGTAGCGTTGGGCGTTGTGATTCCCATTCATCACTACAAAACCCAGCTTACCGGAAGGTCAATATCAATCCACAATCAACTGTTTGAATAAATTTGCTCCATGACCTGTAGCCTGATCACTAACCGCGAGCGTTCCGTAACGTGCCGTAACGTTAGGGTCGGAACAACTTAACCCAAAGACAACTCAACTCGAGACTATTCAATCCCCAACTAACGGGTTGAGTTGTCACAACTTTAAGTTGAGTTATCCACGGGTTGAGCTGTCTTCAGGTTGAGTTTTCCCGTATCCGTAACGTTAGCTAACAGTAGTTACTGAACACGCTGATGGTAATTGTTAATGGGATATCAATCAAACGGCTTATCCCCGATTTTCAATGCTCAATCTTGGCATATTTACTGACTTGTTTCCAAGATGACAAGTGCTACAATGCCATGCGGTCTCTAGAGTTCTCAGCAAACTTTAAATGTTTGTGTAGACACTAACGTGCTGCACAGTATTCATGAAACTCAGTAAAAAGTATTTACCGATGCTGTGCACCCAAGCGTGACCGCACGAGAAATTTTAACGCGCCATCATGTGTGAACATACCGAGAGACTTAATGATGGCAAATATACCCATGTATTATATAAAATAAAAAATATGTAATGAAAACTACTGTTTGCGTTATAAGTTTTGCATAGTATATATAAAATAGCCAGACAGTAGATTAAAAGTTTTGGAATATAGTATAAAACGGTCCTTTCGGGCCTTTAAAATTTATCTCGGGTTATATAAAATTCATCTGAATCGACCCAAGGGCTGTAGTTGAAACATATAAACGCGCAGATTGTTAATAGTTTATTCCAAATAATAATGGTAAAAGCAGTAATATAAACAAAAAACGTATTTAATCAAAATAATGACAGTAACATAAAAAGTATGGCCATATTTACTGCACGAATAACTGTATTTAATACCTCAAACGTCGTTAATTCATTTCGTTTTCCGCGACCATTTCTGTAACGCTAAAACGGCCGTGGCACTGAACGACGTCATTTAAAAATCTGCTACGGCAGCGAAATGGTTAAACATGGTCATTTCATATCTTTTGTTGACCATAGTCAAACATGTTTTGGCAATGGGGGCCAATTTACAAACGTGATCGACGATGTTTCTAACATGTTTTAACAAAGCCGGGATATGTTTTGAACATGTTTGAAACATGGTTAGACTCAATCATTTCCGCAGGGCATATACTTCACGTCTGTTCCACTAAATGTATATAAAAACAAATTACAATACCTAACATAGTAATTACATAATGTTTACATGTATAAAAGTGGTAATATTACTACTACCCTTTATTTTATGTTTTATTTTATTGAACTTAGTATTATCTTAAATCAATGACTAGTACAGATTATACCATTAATATTCTTAACTTTTATGTAAGAACAATGTGCTTCTATTGTTACATACAAAGATACTATTGATAAGTATTAAATATTTTAGTTATTTACATTTTTAAGGTGACATTTTAACTATTTTACAAAGTCAAATTCAATTTTATTTTAATAGTTTGAATTAGAATATACCATAATGAAATATAAATATATTTATACATATCAGTATATATTTTGATTAAATCATAGTGATAGTTTCTTCAGATAGAAATTATACATTCCTGTAAGTTACATAAATAGTGTTGCTAACATTAGACTATTGCTTAATATTAACTACGATCTTATCATTAACAGTCATATCATACAGTCTTTATCATAAAGCTGATCTTATCTCAGATATAATGACTATAAATAGACACTTGATCCTGTGATATCAGCTGGTTACCATAGCAATAGTTATGACAGATTTTACGTTCAATGGTTAATTGATTTTGATAAGTATAAGTGATTTTACAATTCTGTACATTTTTATATACAGGAATAATGATTTAGACCAAACTTTTTTTGAAAAAAAAACACTAAATAAAAACAAGTTTAAAATCATATGATGTAAGAAGTTGTCATAAGAATTTCAAGAGAAAAACAAATACAATGCATAAATAAAGCAATGCAATTTATCATCTACATCTACTGAAATATTGGCCATTATTGAGCAATAACTAAATACCGATAAAATTAGAAACAATATATTTTTGAAAAATATAATTTTCATTTCTAGGTATTATGAGACATTAGTTGAAAGCTGTTTAATTAGTACAAAATCCTATAAATATATGAAGTCATTTTCTTCATTTAATTACATGTATAGGAAAATGTATACATTTTTGTATATTTTTTCTTGTTATAAATGTGCCTTTATAAAATTCTTTCTGACAAAGCAAGGATCCTTGGGCAAAACAATATCTCTTATCATTTTTTTTCAATGGTGATAAGATATAGCTTATGTCTTAAATTATGAAGTATATTAATATAGTCACTTTCAAAGTATAAATGATGCTTACTCAAGTTAAATACTGTGTATTCTTATCTACCAGTTGGCAATAAGGTCCAAAAAAATAAATCGTACATGGAGAAAAGGGGACTTTTTACCACTGATATAACATGTTAGATTGGTTAGTTTAGAGAGATACAACAAATACAACAAATAAATTGCAATTGTTAGGACAATATATACATATTATTATTAATGAGTTAAGACCTAAATAGTATACTGGGCAAATATTTGTATGTGGGTAATTTATAATTATAGAATAATTAGGTGAATTTTGGAAATTTAAAAAGAGGTAAGAAATATACGGAAAAAACCCTGGCTCAGTATTTGTAATAATAGTAATAATAGTTTTGAAATATGTTATATTGAATACATAAAATAAATTTTGTAAATCAAACTATAATTGAATGAAACCAACCTACTCCAAAACATGAATCAGATATATATTGGTTGGGCTATACAATAAATTGATCTGCAAAATGTGCAATTTTCTTGCACAGATTTTTTTTTATTCTTCCCTCAGATACTGTAACTATAGACTTTAGCCAATTATTCCATTCAAAACTGCTCCCCGACTTAGCGCTAAATACACAACAACTTCGCCCGAATTAGCCTCAATGTTTATGTACAGTGAAG
The DNA here is from genome assembly GCA_025267735.1 of Mactra quadrangularis. Lineage (NCBI taxonomy): Eukaryota > Metazoa > Mollusca > Bivalvia > Venerida > Mactridae > Mactra > Mactra quadrangularis. The sequence goes on along the minus strand of CM046295.1, from coordinate 27,199,617 downwards.
TAAAACGGCGATTTCTCGAAAAGTATACAGTTTCAATGGCTGCAAATTGGTATTATAGTAGAAAAAGGACAGCTCTACAAGACAAACACAAAAGTTACATATGTCTTTGCATAAATGTAGGTAAAAATGACCTTAAACTTCAAAAACGGGTTTTGGGGTGGTTCCTCTGTCTTTAACTCGCGTTTTCTTTCTTAATTTTTCATTTTTGGAAAATACAAGGTAATGTGCTGAATCGCCAAACCCGACAGATAGGTGCCACTATTATAACATAAAAGTAAATACATAAAGAATAACTAACGAAAATCTTACACTGATTATGATTAAAAATGTATCGTATTTGATATCGCCCGAATAAGCCTCGTGCGCCCGATTTAGCGGGTTACCTGGTGTGAAGTCGCTTTAAATTGAAATTATGTGAAAAATGATTTTAAGCACTTAAGTGTTTGCGTACTTGTCAAGCTGACTAAAAGATGCTTTTGTTTCCATAAAATTTGTTTGCATTGTATAGTAGAAAAGGGGCGGAGCAATATTTTACCACAGGTGACAGACTCAATTTGTTCTTATTATAGTATGAATTTTCCTTGTAATTGTATAAATTTTCCTTATTATAGTAAAAATTTTCCTTATTATAGTATTATACATGTATATACATGTATATACTATAATAAGGAAAATTTGAGTCTGTCACCTGTGTATTTTACTAAAGCACGTTGATTAATTTATGGTAAATTTAATGATTGCGGTATGAAGAAACTATCACTGTTAACATAAACATTATAAATGAAAATTTGGGCTCTATATGGGTTCGAACCCTTTTAAAAACGTCTATAGTAAGTATATCTATTATATGTTATTTTTATGTCACACCACTCCTTTGAGCCTTAAGATGAAATTGTATGATGTTGCTCATTCGTTTGGTATTAGCATAATATACGTCTGTATACCCGGTCACACTTCACCGTTAGTGTTCTAAAATTGTTAGAACCTAATTCCACTTTTAGCATATTAACAGTTCTATGTTTTTTTTACAAATTTAAAGTCGTATTTAATGAAATCTTTAAACGTGAATCTTTTCAAGACAAAAAAAATATACATCATTTATCACCCTTCAAAATAATCAACGTTATTTAGCAATATATATGTACATTTTTATTTTTTAAGTGTAGCGTAATGTCCGCTTGCAAATTTAGTGATGTGTAACCTGGCTTAACGTCTGCAGCTTTAATGTCCGCTACTTACTGTCCGCCGGCTTGATTTCAGTATACCTTGAATAAAATGTCCGTCGTTTGAAATATGATGAATAAGACGAAAGTTACTTTCTCTTGGTTGAAAGCTCCGATAGGTAAATGTAGCACGATTTTTCGTGCTAAACCACTGAAGCGGTTTGACCATGCAGCCTTGGCACTTGGAAAGTTAAACACCTGCAAGTCGTTGGTCCACAAAAGCTTGTAACAAGACAATATACATTTTTGTTCGTTGTTAATTACGTTAATTAAGTGAGAACCTATCGGAGGTGATGGTTATCAAGGCAATTACCTTTACTTGTTACGGAAGACTTTTGATGCGCAATACTCGAAAGGGTTTAACACTTATCTTATGTCCGAAAAGATGCGCCTAAATACAAAAGGCAAGCTATTTCGAATAGAATTCATAATTTTATAAGGAAGAAAAAAATAACATGCCCGCAAATATAGAAACTTAGAAATGTAAGGTTCAAAAGACATTTTACACGTGAAAAGATTTACTAGGACACGAGAAAACATAATCCATTCGAACAAATAAAAAACTGGCGAGCACTTCAAGTGTGTCGAAAGGATTTGCGGAAATGTGTCAGTATAAACGCTGATGTTTCCTGTGTTGATAAAACGATTTTATATGGTTTTGAAAAAAATGCTTTTTTTTATGTAACTTTTAACAGAAATAGGCTGTGCAATGTTTGTATTAAAACACCAATAAAATGTCGGCAGTAGAAATCGAAAGGATTTTGTCACGTGACTTTTGCCCATTGCTACCAAAAACTACCCATCACAATATCACGGCGTGACGCCGTGAAATAATTCTTTATAGAGATTTGTATGTTTCTTTCCATAACTGATTTTTAGGTAAATGCTGATGGCTTGCTGGGAGCTGTAAGGATATCTCAATTTTGCAGAACACCGACACTGTGTTATCGCGTAAATGGAATAGGTCTGAAACCCGTTACTTAATAGAACCATATTAGAAGCTAAAACAACGACAATAATTATATAATTAATACAATTATATGATTAATTTTGCGTACACACTAGAGTGTTTGATGATTTTTTTGCGGAAAAAGAGAAAAAAATGCGGTTAAAATTCTGTTTTCATAAACGTATTCTGCCAACTATACAATCATAGCCGAGTGGTTACGACGTTGGACTGGATATTATCGGACCATCACCCCTGCATTTATTCGAATCCCATCGAAAACCTCTTTGTTTCTTTGAGTTAAAAAACTTTATCTAGTTAGTTCAGAACTGGGGAAACGGGAAGCGGACTCGAGTATGATTAATCTAATTTGTTTGAGGTCGATTAACAAACGCACACCTTGCTATAAAACTAAGTGCAACTCGACTTATTTGAAAACCTTATAATGTAGTTAGATAACTCAGCTTTAACACATGTACAACTTTTCAGGGTAATACAACAAAGCTAATGCATTTAATCTGATTTTATTAATTTAAAACTGGCAACAATTTAATATGCGGTACTTATACGCATGTATGTGTGTTGCTATGAGACTATGATTTTAATAGAAATACGTGTATAATAAACACAATTTGGATATGCAATTGTTGATTTGTATGAATGGCAAGTTAAATAGTTTTGTAATGAACAAATATCAGAAAATGAAGATAGGTACAGCAAATGTCTAAGAATCAACCCTTGCATATTACTCCTCCGGTTTAACTCGTCAGGCATTTTGTCGAACGTTTTCGTTTTGTGATTTATTCGTAAGATCTGACTTTGGATTTTTCAGCTTGCTTTTTCAAGACAATCATAGAAAAAAGACCAGTCGCACATAAATAACACTATTTTTTTCAATAATGTCTACATTTGCATATATTTGATAATTACACTATTAATCGATCGATTCAAATTTTATACAAAATAATCAATGTTCCAGCACAAACTTCTCATGATTACGTCGTATTTTTTCGGTGCAATGAAAAAGTTTATCCTAGCTGGAATGCGTCTTACTTAACATCGTACTCTCAATTTCGACCTACGAAAATCGTACGTCGGCCTTACGATTTTGCTGGTGTCTTACTAAACATCGCCGATTTTTTGAAAACGTACGATTTTCGTCAAATCGTCGATTTTCTCACGACCACTACATTCCAGTCGTACATGTTTACGATAAAATGTTAGAGCTCGGTTACGACAGAAAAGAACGTGCGTTTTGTTAAAGAAAGACACCTTTGGCTGATTCAACACATGAATTAGCCATAATTCGGTACAGGCTTGATCAATACAGAGTCCACAACATACTCAATATACTCTGATTACTCAAGATTTGGCTAAGGGAAATCCACCGCTATAGTCTAGATTGCGTTACGAAGGTAAATAGTGTTATTTTTATGTGTTGTGTTTGTAAAATAGCAGGTCTTCTGGTATAGCAGGCACATACTAAGGTAGACAACTATTATCTTGTGCGATACGGACAACTTGTCAACAACCAACGTTGTGTCGTCTGTCATAATGTGTCAATCTTTTATAATAATTCATTATAATAAAAATGCGATTATCAGAGCATTTTCCACCTCTAATTAACTGAGCTTAGCAATCAGCAGGTATTAATACTTGCATTTAATATGACGCAATAGGTATTAAATGATGGAATAAAACATCACATGTTACCAAGCAAAAGTAGCCATATTTTCGGATGGTTGTGGTGACGGACATGTACACTTCCACTGATATTACTAACTAAGTACACTCGATAATATTTCCACATGATCGATTTCAAACTTTGGAATAAAATATTCTAAATTTAAGTATACATCCATTAATTTATTTTCAAAAATAGGGTGCTTTCTTTGCTGTGGATTATGGTTGTAAAATGATATAGACCTGTATTGTCATTAATGCTCCAAGACCTCTGTACCAAATCAAAGACACTGTATATACATGTTTTACAGGGTCCTTTATCAAATTCAGCTCTTTTCTTTAATATCTTATTTAACTTTATACAGCATATTATTATTGATATGTGATAAGCATAGGCAGATCTAGTGGGGGGGGGGGGGGGGTCTGGACCCCCTAAAACAAATTTCCAAAATGTACATGTCCATTAGTGTATTTCTTGACTGTAAGTCATTTTTAAGTAGCATGAAGCAATTTTCTTGGTGCGTAACATAGATTCAATGGTAATGTAGTTATAAAAAATAAACAATCTAATTACTCAAATACTAAAGCCGCCCAGCTAGCTTAGTTGGTAGCACTCAAGTCTACTGATCGAGGGGTCGAGGGTTCGATTCCCGAGCGGGGCATACTTTCGTGGAGTTTGGTCATAAAATTATTTATACAGCCATTCTCCCTCCTACCAATGATTTTTAATTATGTAGGGCAGCTGTCAGTCAATGACAAAAGTATGCGCTTAGTAGCTGGTTAACTACTAAATCCATAGATTAAGCCTTTCCAGGAGGAGTGAGTAGGTTGACTGACCGTTGTTTCATGACCTATAAAATGTGTTGCTACGGCGTTAAACCCAACAAAACAAACAAACTCAAATACTATTTCTCTTTTCAGGATGTCCTGCACATATGTCAGAATAATATTGGACTTTTTCAAGTAGTTTCAAACTGTGTGGACCAAATGTGAAGTTCAACTTATGACATTCTAATATTCTGTCTCTGATAAGCTCCTGCTGTAATTACTCTCCGAATGTAGAAAAAATCTTCATAAATTGAAATATTACATTGGACATTATACATTAAAGTACTGGGTATTCAATACACCAAATACTCTTCTTAGCTGCATCATGATGATAATTAACAATTTAATAAATGTGCAGCATTTATATAACCAACACATCAAATTACTTTTAAATGAGAAAGACATTCTAACTGGAAGAACTAAAATTATTCATAGCAAATATGTATCTACATACCGGTAGGTATGAAAGAATGTCTATTGACAGTGAGAGTGCTGAGTGATATCAACTTCTTGATAGACAGCTTGTTGACTGTGGAATATATGACTGTTCGATACATGTACATGTTAGACATGAGATGTACATGTATTTTACCATGATAATGGTGTGTGTCAAGTATTGACTAAAATACAATTATATTGCACATTGTAAGTTCCATCAAGTCAGTGATATTGAATATGTTTGAAACCCAACAAGGGTATGAAGGAGGTATATTTTAAAAAGATGGCTCATACTGATTTCTTGAAGTTTTTCATAATATTTTCTTAATGTGTAGGTTTAATACCCAATTTAAAAACAAAATTCAAAAATATACTCATTAAATGTTTTTTTTATGTTTAAATAAATGCATAATTAACTGATGCACTTTATAAAACCTAAATAATTGGCTGCCAGATATGTATATGGGTACATGATTATTATAAAAGTAGTGGAGGTTTGAAATATCATTTTATATCATCAAAATGACAATATGTACACATCATTGTGCTATTGTATTAATTTTTGAAATTATAATGTTGTCATTTTTAAACTTAACAAAATGAGCTTTACAAGTTTGGTTTCCATTATTACCTTAAAGTAGTATTATCATTATTAATTGTTATTTTAAAAGACTGCGCAAGTTCCCATAGGTTGAAGTGGGTCAACAATGTGGTCACATATAATAACTTTATTTAATGAGGCAACTCGGTTGGGCAAGCCCAGTCTTCCCTGAGAGCCTCCACAATATTTACAATGATGATGACAGTATGATATAATAATGAAATTGATAGAAATGAGCAATAATGAAATTGAAAGAAATTAGCAAATATTATATAACATATTAAAACAGGTACATATGCAAGAAAACAAATAAGAACAAAAAAGACAAAGAACAAAAAATAATAATCACATGCTTTAAGTATTCCCACCAGAGTAGAACCAAGTTAGGTATGCTTTTTTAAAAGAATGGAGGCTATTTGATTGGCGTACATGGAGAAGTATATTGTTCCAGATTTTTGGTCCAGAATATGCTAGAGATTTTCTGCAGAATTCTAATCTGGGTTTAGGAATGTTTACAAAGTTATTTGAATAAGATCTTAAAGTTGTATTAGTTGTTGTTTGAAAGATATTGGACATATAATCAGGAAAAATATTATTTACAGATTTGTATACAAAAAATGCCTTTTTGAATTTGAATGGAATGCAATCATGAATTTGCATTCATTTAAGGTCTGCGAATAAAGCCTCAGTAGGAGCATCATAACTTTGGTCAAGGATGATTCTTGCAGCTTTATTTTGGAATTTGTACAGTTTATTCAGTAATTCAGCACTACAGTTACCCCGGATTGAACAGCAGTAGTCCAAATGGGGTAAAATATACGCATTGAAAACCTTTTTCTCTTGTCTATTGAGAGATACTGTATTATTCTCAGTAAAATATATAGTAAGGAGTTGCATTTTTTATTACCATCTCAACTTGTTTATTCCAATTCAATTTATGTTCAACATAGACTCCTAATAATTTTTCATTATCTGTAAAGTCAATTTGTTGATCTCCAAGAATAAGGTTAAAGTCATCATTTCACTTGAGCTGAGATTTCTATGAATGTTGTTTGATGGTGAAATAATCATTACTTTAGTTTTTGAGGATTTTGTATCATTGGATTTCGTTGGCACCATTCATGAATGGTATTGAGACTATTTTGCAGATCTTGGCAAATTGAGTTTAGGGATTTCCATACAGCTGTTATGGTTGTGTCATCTGCAAACATATCAGCTGTGGAATTACTTAAGTGCAAGGGCAGGTCATTGATGTACAGAATGAATAGAATAGGTCCAAGAACTGACCCTTGTGGCACTCCAGAGGTTATTTCAAGAGCTGACGAGAGTTTGCCATGGATATATACTTGTTGATACCTATCTGATAAGTATGACTTAAACCAATGAATAGTTTCTAGTGAAATGTTATACTCTTTCATTTTTTGAATAATTAGAGAGTGGTTGATCAAATCAAAAGCTTTAAGATCAAGGACATGGGGCTTTGAGTGAATAACATACCCATATAAGACTTGTATGGAGCAAAAATAATATTGGGTTTATTTGACAAAACAATTGAGAATCTCTCAAATAAGAAAATTTTAATAGCTATCCAGTATTTAATAAAACATTTAAAACATGCTTACCAGTACAATTTACATGTATGTGGCATTTATTTGACTTTTCTTCACAAATGGCACATTTTTCAATTCTTACACTCATTAATTTAAAAGTTTTGAAACTAAGATGAATTGTGCAACATAGTTTTACTTCATCTAGAATATATAAGATCTATCATCATGATTATGTTTATTTGTGTTTACTCTGTGATACTTAAAGCTACAGTTACTTGTATTTTAGACCAAATATATCTTGTATTTGTTGTGGCATGTTGTTTTATTAACTTAATATGATGTAATGAATGAAAGATACCAAGTTTAGAAACCTTTTATTATGTTTTTTTCACATACTAATTCTACTGCTTTTGACATTATTGAAAGTGTACCTAGACAGAGATAAATTGTGTGACACTGTGACAGTTATCCGTATATTGTTGTACATTTAAAGATTAAAAGTACGTGGGGTTTTGAGTAAATAACAAATCCACAGAAATTCAGCAGTTGAACATATTTAGTAGTAATGTAATCATTTTCATTCCTTTAAAATATTATTTCACATTAAAATGAAATTAGTATCATTTGGGGTTATAACTTAAGTTCAAGTACCAAGCAAACAAAGTACTGAGTGTATTGAAATGTTAATAAATTGCTTGTTACATCTACTGCATTATTGAAGAAGTTGTCTTTATGTGATTTGTATTTTTACTGTATTTTTAATATGTTAAAACTTATTATTGATATAATAAATAAACTGCATAAAATTATTGAAAAATTGAACTATTGGCAGCCAAACACTATATATGGTGTGTTAAAGCCCCAACATTTCGATGAAATAATCTCTTATGTGATTTATATCTTCAATTAATATATAACTTAATGTCACACGGTAAGAAAAATTTGCAGCAAGACCAGGACTAGAATCAAGGACCCCTCGCTTACAAGGCAAGTACTTTCTCGACTGACTTATCCAGCCGCTTAGATATCCTTATTTGCATAAGCATTAATGTGAACAGGTAGGTACCGTGACATTAAGAAAAATATAAGAGCCAGTATAGGGGTGTACCAACGATCCGTCCCTAATACTATTCTCCCCCGAAATGATCCGTCCCCAGTCATATACTCCCTTAGACAATCGGTCCCCAAATTCGGGAATCCCCAAAGGACAAATGTGACTGGGGACAGACTGCCGACATTCAAGTAAAGGTGAGGTGCCTTAGATCTCTAGTTTACCATAATCTTGAATTTCTGACACCATGACCACCATTATTTAAATAACTTTTGATATTTTTGGATGCGACTAATTGTTATATTGATATGACTAGCATACTGGCTATGCAGATACACATACCACTAACACATATCATTTTCATTTTATTATTTTTTTTAAAAATATGTTACCTTCATGGATATTGGATGTATAAACTGAGGCTTCCAGTCGTTTTGCCCTGTACTGATTAGTCTGACGATTTAGACAGCCATAATATATAAAATACAATGATTGGCACGCATTTTAATCAATGCCAAGCTTATGCATAATGTAAACGATAGCTGATTGTTCTCCATTCTTTGCTTTGGTGACGTTCAACGGTTGTCAGAAATGTCGACATATTCCCGAGTGTTTCCTGTATAAATCCCATATTCCTTGCAGTATTCAGTTTGTACAGGTCGATAGACATTTTACATAATTGTTCACACCGTAATTACATAATTTCAATGCTACACAATAAGAGAATGCCGCGAAATTGTTAGCTATCATCCTGTCTCGAATGTAAACAGTTCATTTTCACTTTATTTTGAAGAGTATCCGGAACCATGCGATACGATTTTGTGTGCATGCGTCAAAATCGCAGAGACTAAAAAAAGTACGATTTTACTGGAAGAGTACGATGGCGTTAGTAAGACGGTCATAAGATAAATCGTACGTAAGTCGTACATCTGAATTTATCATCTGTTTTTAGTAAGACGCCCCCTGAATACTAACTACAACAAAATTACTAGGCTCAAGGTAAGTTATCCCCCGGATAGATAGTCTTAGACTAGCTAAAAGAAAATTAAACTTGAATCATGCAATTGAGATATAAACTTGAGGCTAGTGAGTTCCGGACTAAGGCTTAAACTAGACTTAATAAAACTTGAATTATGCAATCGACCCAAAGAGACTAGATATTATCGGGACTTATATATACTATGTGCAATGATTAAAATGAGCTTACCTCATTGTTTCATTGCATGAACTGATATATCACCAATATTCATAATGTTTAATGTTGACATTGTTGTAAATGACAAAACACAAACATGTAAAGGCAGATCACAAATATAAAGGACCATACCTATGCACACTCAATGCTCTGTGCCTGTCCAATATAATGTTCAAATTGAAAGTATGTTGATCCTCCTGTCAAATTCATGTTGTAACTTATACAGTCTGAGTCATAGACAAAGTTTAAGTTATTGAGTTTTAATGTAAAACATCCTTGCGTTTTTGACAAGAGAATGCATCCAGAATAGAATATATTGTTGATAATCATTCCTTTATAGTTTGTTAAATTAATTATATCACAGTAATATTTCCATAAAGCTTCTTTATTTCGTTAAATCCATTTGATAGTATTTATTTGGCATGAAACAACAATCGGAAATATTACTTCCAGAATCAACGTTACTAAAACAATTACTAATGTGTTTAAATAATCCTTGTCGTCAAGATGCAAATTTTGTAAAATGATTTTTATAATGTTTCAATAAAAACATACTCAAATTAACGTCGATTAAAGACACAGATGGAGCTAGTAAAAGGGCGAACATTGGGTTGAAACAGTGTATGCCCCCTAATTTGCCCATGCAGTTTTCTATCATGGAATATGATTTTTTAAATAGAAATATATACATAAATGCTAAAAAATTAGTGCTATACGTTACAAGACATAACATACAAAGACATGATCAGCATGTTTGCAAAAAGAAGTCAACGGATGCTGCTGCTCAAACCACTATATACTTAACAAAACTAATAAGTAATACTTATCAGGGGCGTAGCTAGAGCTTTTAAATGTACGCAGAATTCTAGGGTCAAAGGCATGCCCTCTCGAAATTTTTTTCAGTCGATCATCTCAGGAGCGCCAAGCAATTATCAAAAAAATCTACATAATTCATTCCGGACACAAATATATAGGAAGACAACATTCATACCAAGTATCATTCATTTCCAACCGGCGTTTGAAGAATAATGTAGACTGGAGTCAAGACAAACAACGAATTTAAACCGTAAACTCGACCCCTAAATGGATAGTCCCACTGAAACATGTCTTAATAAAAAGTTAGTAAAACAACGAGCAGTTTTTTTTCACACACCCCTACCCCCCTTCAGGCTTAAGTTTTTATTGCATTTTATGCGTTTGAATTTTATGATTTTCTGGACCAATGTGTACGCAGCTGTGTACTCTGCGTACTGGTAGCTACGAGCCTAAGTATACATATTTCAATTGTGTATAACTTTTTAACCAGTATTTTTAACGAAATATTGTACATCTGCTATTGGCTATATTTCAATTATTACTGCGTAGTCATTTTTTGAAAGTCACCTAACCAGCGCGTTGGACCATAAATCGATGCAATTCATTAAATGCTCGAGGAAATCGTGACTAGCTTTAATCAAAATTGCACATAGTCGCTGTGGACAGTATAACGATCCACACATCCAAAAAATACAAAATGGGCAGGCTAACGATAGAACAGTGAGGAATAGTTAATGGGTTGTTAAAATGGATGGCGCCAGCCCGCACCGCAAGAGCGACAACAGAATAACTACATGACAACAACATCACACTGATGTGCATACCGCCGAAATGTGTAGCTAAACATAGAATAACACGCATGGAATAAATTGAACCGCCGTGTACGTCGTGGTGTTGCAGCCCAACCCACTTACTGAGCCATGCGGAAGGATTGTGCGCTAGTGGGCTTGAATATGTCAGATTTTTTTCCATCAGTATGAAAGATCCATTAGAACGCAATGCTAAACGGTTCCTAACAGCCATGGATGCCACACATGTTATAAGAGAGAGAATCGTTGTCAAATTTATCCGAATTCCACTATCATTTACTACATTCACTTAGTCACGCATATCGCAATCCTCATTTTGTTACTTTGACATTTTAACACCCTGTGATGTTTTTGTTATAACTTGTTACATCTTTCGTTTTATGTAATGAAGTAAACATAATAATAATGATCCGTCTTTAAACTATATGTGCTAAAAATTTGACTAAAATTGGACTGGCACTTACTTAGATATAAATATACATGTCTACTTATGAGTTTTGTTAAGTGTATATCAGACTATTATACTAGTATACAATATTTAGTTAGAGCCCCATTACTAAATAGAACGCCGATAATTTGAAGAATTACGCTTTTTCTTAAAACTCATGCAAACATTAAATAAATATATAAAACTCATTCAAGGCACAAAAAACTCAAGTATTTTCTCCAGAATAGTAATACTATTTTAAAATTAGCGATAAAACCTAAAGTAATGACTCTACGGAAAAATCACGGAACTCAACGAACGAGATCGGAACATTCCGTCGTGACTAAAAAAACAACTTCAAATCGAAAGAAAACAAATTTTCTGCTTTGATAAATACACTTTTGTACCGTGAATTTCGTGCGTAAGCCAATAAAAACTCACGAAGCAAATAGTTTTAACATGAACATCGTCATTCGCGTACCAGATTTGAATGGCAGTATCTACGTCATGTATGGTGAAAGGATAACTCAGTATGCAAAATAAGTCGATAAACAATTGGAAATCTTCTTGTTTCGCGTAAACGGGTCAAAAGTTATGCAAACGTCACCAACGTCTATCTCTCTGCTCGTATCATTGCGGTCGTGGTGTTGGGAGAATGTATAGTTCAGTGAGGATTCGCGTTTTAACTAACGTAACGCCCTCAGATTTATCATGATTCAAAACGAGTTTCTGTCACAACTCGTTGTTTGCAAAGGTAATCTCGTGGACATACACATATACCAGCTTTTATGCTCGGTGAGTGTCTCTATATTTTGGCAACGTCATTACTGTGTCTATCAGCATAGTAATGACAGACCTTACGTTGCGCATGTCACCAAGGACTTCTTACTTGATGCAAACATTAATGTTTCCTTATATTATTCTGAATCACGAAAATTATGTACATAGTAGAAATGAGGCGTTTCTTTTTAGCATCAGTTTAGATGTTTGCGTACTCAAAATTTGCACGCACTGATTTCTCGAGTAAACCACTGGAAAAACGATTTGACATATCTAATACTTTACAATTTTGTGTAAGTTTTATTAAACACATTTTAAGCAACTTGATTGGCTGAGAGGGTATCTTCGTGGTCTAATTTGCATGTTATAAAAGTACCCCACAATGATAAGAATTGATATTTTGAATAACTTGACCCCTAAACGGGAACCCGCTAGAGAGAGTTATTATAATTAAAAGGCAGTTATACTCTATTGTCTTTTTGACAGTTTTACTTGTTTGTAAATTGATGATAAAGATTTTGTCTTCGTTTAGTGGCTTTAATGATTACAACTTATAGAGGAGACCAGGTCTATTTGGTACACGACGGAGGTCATAATAAAATATGTTTCTGTTTTTTTTTCAATATTCCCGCTTTCACTAACTTCCATTTATATTTTTCCTACAGTAGAATAGAGCGCTCTTACATGTTTTGTATACCCCCTGAAAGGATAGTTGGAATTCTAGATTTGTGCCTGAATCCCTAAGAAACGACCAAAAAACTCAGAGGGCTGCCCCCATGGACAGGGCTTTGCCTTATTGCTATCTGGACGCAAGACAGTATGTTTATCCTCCAACTAGAAATCATTGATCCACCTTTGTAAGACAAATGCATTCTTTTTGGATGTTTAATGAACTTCACTTCACACCGTAAAATAAAATTATTGATAATCAAATATGCTTAATCTGAGCATGAAACATGAAATATTTGCATGCTTATATAATACTATATTGATATGATTGCAGTGATTTAGAAACACACTACCTTTAAAAATTAAATATTGTGTTTTGTTTTTGTGGAGAGTTGTTTTTTAGGGTGGGTTTAGCTCTAACTCCCCGCAGTGGTTATCTCCCTTTATCAAATCAATAACAACACGTGACGTAACCGCTGTGAGAAGTTTGGGTGAAGCGCTTTGCAACACATTGTATAATTAGCAACACAGTGGTCAGTCAACCTATATACTCACATTTCTTAGAAACTTTGTAATAAGCTGTTAACTAGTAACAAGCCACATACTTCCGTCAGTGACTAACAATTGCCTCACATGATTAAGAATCAGTTGTAGTAGATGGAATGACTGTTGAATCCATTTCATGACCAAACTCCACGAAAGTATGTCTCATTCGGAAATCGCATGGGGTGTCTTAGCACTGATGTAAAAATGTTAAAGTCTGATTCACAAAACTTGCTCTACAGACAATTGCCTTACATGAAACCAGAACAAACATGTTCTTACCAAGAAAGCATCATCTACATTTGGAAACGAAAAGTATTATTTTGTCGAATTCTGAATGTAACCAACGCAGCTATTAAGTAATGATGTATATAATCAACTATCTAAAACAAGTTTGTTTGTTATAACTTGATGTTATGAAGTCATTCTGGTTCATAAAAATAGGCCATAGATCTGTTTTTAACAATGCAGAGAAATCTAAGCATAAATTACAGTCAAAAAGTTAATAAACCGCAATATCTAGTCATTAGATTACAGTACTTAGATATTCCTTAAAAATTATGTAAAATCTAATGTATATAGAAATCCCTTTTTCTAAATGGAAGAATTCTCCCATGGGAGAAAATTCCCATATATAATATGGGAGAATTCTCCCATGGGAATGAGCTTACTAAAATAGTGTTTAAATGCTATATAAGTGGAAAAGTATGCAATTTTTCTTTGGAATAATGTTATGTACTAATAGATATATCTAATTCTGTCTAAAAATGTTTGTTTAGATGAATTTGCAAAAAAAAAAGAATTTTCTCCCATCGTGTATTCCCATTTTCTCCCAGGAAATTCTCATGAGAGAGCCATTTTCCCATGGGAATTTACCAATTCCCATTGGATTTTGATTTTTGACATAGAATTAAACTTATTTCTAGTAAGATATCTCAGGGAAAGTTTGCGGGGGTAATGTCCATGCGTAGATTTACATTTAACACAGTCCGGAATACGTTTGCGAATCCGGAAATCTTGCAAACTTACTTTTTTTATTTTTCATCCGATTAATTTCAAATTTTCAATAAATGTAGATCTACACATGGGCATAACACCAGTAAACTTTCATCCAGATATCTTTACTAGAAATATGTTTAATTTCAAGTCAAAAGTCAAAATTCCCATGGGAATCAGCAAATTCCCATGGGAGAATGGCTCTCCCATGGGAATCCCATTTAGAATGTGGGAATTTTCTCCCATGGGAGAATTCTCCCATTTCTAATTCCATTAATAAATGTCACAACAAGGTAAAAATACAGATTTGGCATCATACTGATGTTTTTAACAAGAATGTGAAAAAAAATATTTAAAAAGTCCAAAAATAAAAAATTCCCATATTTTAGAATGGGAGAATTCTCCCGTGGGAGAAATCCCATATTTCAGAATGGGAGAATTCTCCCGTGGGAGAAATCCCATATCGCATATGGGAGAATTCTCCCGTGGGAGAAATCCCATTTTCAAAATGGAAGAATTTTCCCGTGGGAGAAATCCAATTTTTTCAATGGTAGAATATTCACAATGAAAAACTATTGCAAAGATATAAGGGAAATTTGATATTGGGCTGAAGTTTCAAAAGACAGCTTGTATTTTTTTTTAATGATTTTAAAGTCTAAAATAGTAAATGCTTACAGTTGATTCTTTTTCATTTCTTAAATGAAGTTTTCATTTAAAAAATACAATACTTATTATGAGTTTTTGGTTGTAAATATAATACATAAATGTAAATATGTTAACCTGCTTCTATGAATACATTTTGTAGATGAGCACAATGCAATAACTTGAATACAGACTTCCCTAGATTTTAAGTTTCATAAAAAATAAGGAGTAGATACACTATTATTTTATCACTTATACCACTCATCAACTTAACCCACTAGCCTGACTTCAGGACTAGCATACATTGATACAGGCTTGTAAAATCTACTTGATAAATACAATTGGGCTAGCTGATAATTTTGCCTTGACCTTCATAACATTAAAAATACACCTAGTGTTCGAAAAAAATTTAAGTTGGCAGTCATCAACTTAACCAACAAGCCTGACCCCAGGACTAGCATACATAGATACTGGCTGGTAAAGTCTACTTGATTCATACAATAGGGCTAGCTAATAATTTTGCCTTAAACTTTATAACATTAATAATGGACCGAGTGCTCGAGAAAATTAAAGATGGGAGTCATCAACTTAACCAACTAGTCTGACCCCAGGACTAGCATACATAATGTAGATACATGCTTGTAAAATCTACTTGATAAATACAATTGGGCTAGCTGATAATTTTGCCTTGAACTTCATAACATTTATTTAAGACCTAGTGCTTGAGAAAATTAAAAATGGCAGTCATTAACTTAACTCAATAGCCTGACCTAGGACTAGCATACATAATGTAGATACAGGCTTGGGAAATCTACTTGATTCATACAATCAGGCTAACTAATAATTTGCCTTGAACTTCTTAACATTAATATTATGGACCAAGAGCTCGAGCAAATTAATGATGGCAGTTATCAACTTAACCAACTAGCCTGAAACCAGAACTAGCATAGATACAGGCTTGCATAATCTACTTGTTTCATTCAATATGGCTAGCTAATAATTTTCCTTGAACTTCATAACATTATAAATGAACCAAGTGCACAAGAAAATTAAAGATGGCAGTCATCAACTTAAACAACTAGTCTGACCCCAGGACTAACTAAGCATACACAGGTACAGGCTTGTAAATCTAAATGATTCATACATTCAGGCTAGCTGATAATTTTGCCTTGAACTTCAAAACATTAATTTAAAACCTAGTGCTCAAGAAAAAATTAAAAATAGCAGTCATTAATTAAACCCTCTAGCCTGACCCCAGGACTAGCGTACATAGGTACAGGCTTGTAAAATCCACATGATTCATAAAATCAGACTAGCTGATAATTTTGCCTTGAACTTCATAAAATTAATAATGGACCGAGTGCATAAGGAAATTTAAGATGGCAGTCATCAACTTAACCCACTAGCCTGACCCCATGACTACTATAGATAAAGGCTTGTGAAATCTACTTGATTCAAACAATCAAGCTAGCTAATAATTTTGCCTTGGACTTCATAACATTGATAATGGACCTAGAGCTCGAGAAAATTTAAGATGGCAGTCATCAACTAAACCCACTAGCCTGACCATAGGCGAGCAAACATTGATACAGGCTTGAAAAATCTACTTGATTCATACAATTTGGCTAACTAATAATTTTGCCTTGAACTTCATAACATTGTTAATGGACCTTGTGCTCGAGAAAATTTAAGATGGCAGTCATCAACTTGACCCACTAGCCTGACCCCAGGACTAGCATGCATTGATACTTGCTTGTGAAATCTACTTTATTCATACAATTTAGCTAGCTGATAATTTTGCCTTGAATTTCATAACATTAATAATTGAGCTAGTGCTCCAGAAAATTTAAGATAGCAGTCATCAACTTAACCCACTAGCCTGACCCCAGGACTAGCATGCTTAGATACATGCTTGTGAAATCTACTTGATTCATACAATTTGGCTAGCTGATAATTTTGCCTTGAACCTCATAACATTAACAATAAACCTAGTGCTCGAGAAAATTTAAGATGGCAGTCATCAACTTAACCCACTAGCCTGACCCCAGGACTAGCATGCATTGATACATGTTTGTGAAATCTATTTAATTCATACAATTTGGCTAGCTGATAATTTTGCCTTGAATTTTATAACAATAATAATTGAGCTAGTGCTCGAGAAAAATTAAGTTGGCAGTCATCAACTTAACCTACTAGCCTGACCCCAGGACTAGCATGCATTTATACAGGCTTGCAAAATCTACTTTATTCATACAATTTGGCTACCTGATAATTTTGCCTTGAACTTCATAACATTAATAATAAACCTAGTGCTCGAGAAAATTGAAGATGGCAGTCATTAACTTAACCCACTAGCCTGACCCCAGGACTAGCATACAATTTGTTACATGCTTGTGAAATCTACATTATTCATACAATTTGGCTGGCTGATAATTTTGACTTGAATTTCATAACATTCATAATTGAGCTAGTGCTCGAGAAAATTTAAGATGGCAGTCATCAACTTAACCCACTAGCCTTACCCCAGGACTAGCATGCATTGATACATGCTTGTGAAATCTATTTAATTCATACAATTTGGTTAGCTGATAATTTTGCCTTGAATTTTATAACATTAACAATAAACCTAGTGCTCAAGAAATTTTAAGATGGCAGTCATCAACTTAACCCACTAGCCTGAACCCATGACTAGCCTACATTGATACAGGTTTGTAAAATCTACTTGATTCATACAAT
This sequence comes from Mactra quadrangularis, assembly GCA_025267735.1. Classification (NCBI taxonomy): domain Eukaryota; kingdom Metazoa; phylum Mollusca; class Bivalvia; order Venerida; family Mactridae; genus Mactra; species Mactra quadrangularis. Next base: position 27,181,684 of record CM046295.1, on the reverse strand, counting down.
TTGGCTAACTAATAATTTTGCCTTGAACTTCATAACATTGTTAATGGACCTTGTGCTCGAGAAAATTTAAGATGGCAGTCATCAACTTAACCCACTAGCCTGACCCCACGGCTAGTATACATTGATACAGGCTTGTGAAATCTACTTGATTTATACAATTGGGCTTAAGCTAATGATTTTGCCTTGTATTAACAAGTAAATCTGTGAGCTAATGCTCACTAGTGATACCCCCGCCAAAATCTAAAAATATGCGACAAACAGGAAGTAGATGAGCAAGAAGCATGAAATCGCTTTACACCATATGGGACTATGGGATGAAGCAATATGCAAAATATTAGGCTGCTGCATGATATAGTTGCTGAGAAAACTGCGACGGAAATTTCGTAACGGACGGACGGATGGACGGACAAGGGTAAAACAGTATACCCCCCTCTTCTTCGAAGCGGGGGTATAATTAACAGTAATGATTGATTGTACCAACTAGCCAGACCCCAGGACTAGCATACATTGATACAGGCATAATTGAAAACCAAACACATATTTCATGTTAGGTAATTTTCTTCATTATACCTCCCTACAAGATTTTTCTTCAAACTAACCAACTAGCTTAGTCCTCCATGCAAGAATAAGCTGTTACAGGCAAGTGAAAATTAATTATCTTATATAGTTGGACCAGTTCATAAGTTTGTCATTTACATGTAGCATGATAATTCGGGCTAGTGCATGATTAAATTTAAGACAATGATTGTGAATATTTGACAGAATTTAAGTTGAGGTAATCAAATAGTCAATTGAATGAATCATACAATGTAATTATAAAAGATACCCCTTATGCACCTGCCACTTGTATTACATCCACCCATCCTAATCCCAGGAAATAGCAGGGACTATGATTTTGATTATGCAAATCCCTCATAAAACCCCTGCCCTGCAGAACATTCGAGAATTCCTCCGGCTTGTAAATTCGAAATGACTGGTTATAGTCCATTAACTGTTTGCAGAGTAATGCAGCATATTGATAATAAAAACTACTCAATATACATGCACAGTGCACCACATACCAATATAATGATAACTATAAAACGTGTAATCTATAAACAGTTTATAAATACGATTTATAGTTTTATACAAATTTATGATAGAACAAAGTGCTTCTATTGTTTCATACATATTTTGTTGACAGACCAATGAAGACAACATTTACACTTTTCGGGTGACATTATAACTAAAGTTCACAGAACAAAATTGAATTTGAATATACCATGAAGAAATATATATATATATATACATATCAGTTATATGTACATTTTAATTATCTTAGTTTCATCAGAAAAAAATAAACATTATATCATAATATAATATAATATTCCACTAAGTTTGTGAGAGCAAGTGCAGTTTTTCATAATCACATATTGGCTAACACTAAGGTTCATCAAACTATATGTAAAATAAATATTGTAGCTAACATAAGACTAGTACTGCTTTATCTTTAAAGAAGATCTACCCTCTGTTCTGTTCTGACAATTTTATTATGCAGTCTGTATATATATTTAACAATTAGTCTTAATGCTTATCTCATCTAAGATCTGTGGCTATATATAGACTGTAGATCCTGGGATATCAGCTGGTTGCCATAGTAATAATTTTGACAACTTCCACTTTCATTGGTTAATTGATAAGATTTAAATATTAGTAATTAACAGTTCTGCTAAATTTGATATACAGCATTTAAGATTTAGACCAAACTTATTTTGAAAAAACATGATACATGTAATTCTATAATTATATGTATATAAACGATGTATGTAGTTGTAACAAGAATTTCAATAGAGAGACATTATACATGAAAGAAATTCAATTAATTTTCTACTTCTACTGAAATTATAATAGTCATCTATGAGTAATTATTGAATATCAATGAAAATAAGAAAATAAATGAATATATTTTTTAGAATATTTCTAATATTTAATATGCTTTTCAGGCACTATTCTTTCAGACTAAGAATAGTCTTACTATACAAACTGATGTGTGCTTACTATATGTATAGCTTTTGAGGACACATACACAGTATAATTTAATTTTTTGAATAAAATTTGAATAAATATTTTTCTTTCAATTAAGTACAAAATCTCCAAGCTCTAAAAACTATTTTGTTTCTGTTTTAAGGTTTGCATGAGATCAATGCAACACTGTCTTTTCTGTTTAATCAATGCTAATTATACATCTTAATAAGGTGACATTATTACTATACATGTCTTTCACCACACATATGCAAATTTATCAAGATCAAATTAGAATTTACCAAGATGAAAATAAGTATACATGTAGTTATGCATGTTATGCAATGGATCTTAGTATTGTCAGAAAAATATAAATAATTGCATATAAAATATTTAGCTGACTATGTGTGAGCAAGTTCAGTTTTTCACTATCACACTCAGGCTAAGATATATCTTTTCTAAGTTATATAAATATTTGTAGCTAACATTAGGATAGTATTGTCTATCTTAAATGAGATCTTATCTCTGACAGTAATATACAGTCTGTATCTCTATTTAACAATTTATCTCAAAGCTTATCTCATTCTATAATCTAATGACTATATATAGACAGTTGATCCTGGATATAAGCTGGTTGCCATAGTGATAATTTTGACCATATACACTTAAATGGATAATCTTTAAATCCTTGAGTGATTTTACAATTTTGTACATTTATACAGCATTAAATGGTTGTGACCAAACTTTTTTTTAAAAGGCAAAACTAGAGGTATATTCATAACTTAGTGTAGATAAAATGATGTAAGTTGCTGCAATAATAATTTTTAAAGATAAACTGAGAAAATGCATAAAACAAATCAATTCTATACATCTACTCAAAAAATTTTTGAGCTATTACTTTATATCAATGAAAATAAGATTTAAAGAAACAAATTATTTTTTAAAAAGTACATAATATTTTGATCATCTCCAGATATCATGAGATACTAGTTTACTGTTATGTAATTTTTACAAAATGCTAAAAATATGTTAAGACATATTCTGAATATTAATCGTTACAACTGTGTATTGAAAAAAAATATATGTATACAAGACATTCCTTATTATACTGGTATTTCTTTCTTTCAGACTTTTAATAATACAAAATATAAATGTGCCTATATCATATACTTTCTGACATAACATTATCTCTTATCAGATCTTATCTATGATGGTCATGTATAGTCTGTATCTTAATACATGTAATGCAATTATATAGTCAGTATCAAAATATGGATGATGCTTAAAATATAGTGTATTAATTATTATCAGATACCTAGGTCTCTGATTTTTATTTATTATTTGGCACTGGTCCAAGATATAAAATCATATAATGAAGAGTAGGGGACTTTTCACCACTGACATATCATAAGTGAATTTCAGATTTTTTCTTGGTTTGATTATGTTGTAAGGACAATATTTAAGCCTTGTATTGTTTTAAGGTTCTTAATGTATGCAGTTAATGGTTTTAAAAGTAGACTGTAAGTCAAAATTTGGGTTTATAATTTCGCACATTACTTTTTAAGTGAAGTCTTTAACATGATGATAATAATTATAATAATTACTGATTAAAATTATTGAACAATCTAAATATTATGAATTATTACATTTATACATTAATTTATTTAAATATCAAAATTTAACATTTTACCCCAGCATAATGATAATATATTGTAAGAAGAACTCTATAAATTACAAAAACTACATTGCATAAGATAAGTGACAAAAAGTATATAGTTACAAGATAATAAATACTATAAATAGTGTCTGTACTTTATAAATTCTATTTTTAGTCAGAGATCCAAAGTGAGTATTTATAATTTGACAGTGGTATATTCACAGGTTGTGATTGGACAGTTCTTTTCAAATTGCATAACATGGACCATGTAAACAAGTTACTGTATAGTGCATACAAAAAACAAAACACTGTTTATAATAACAATACAATGAACTAACCCACGACGAGGGATGCCCATGATGACTTTAAAATAAACAATTGTGATATGTTTTACAGTGTCTTAGTAGTTAAAGTAATGGAAAACGTTCTACCATAGCAAGCATGATTTACCAAGTGGTGGTGGTTTATCAACCATGCTAATTTTGTTAAAATGAATTATACAAATTGTATTTTCATTACTGCCTACCCCTGAAATGAATTGTCTCATTTCTAATGTTTACCAAAACATGTTTTTTTTTTTTTTGTACGCACTATACAGTATGAATTATAGCCCGATTTTATCCAGTGAGCCGTGACTGCACTTTTGTATTTATAGATTTTTGGAACATTCCAACAAAAAGGTAACACAGTTTATTTAACAAATCAACTGATTACTGTCTCATCATGATATGATGCGTACAACTATGCATGAATTTAATAATAAACTAAAAAATATGGAGGCGGTGAAGTTCGAACCACTGCCGTAAAATTATTGCATCGGGCATAATTATGTTTCCGATTAGTAACCCACTGCGCTATTTTGAACAATGAATACTATTCTACTATATCATGCATATATACTTGAGATATTATAGTTTGTATTGATTTTTAGTGTAGTATTCACTGGTTATACCTATCGTCATGGTTATGATTAGACTCGTCCAACCTGTCACAGCTCACCGAATAAAAACGGACTATAGTATGTATGTTAAAAGCAAAGCAGGGGCGGTTCCAGGATTTTTTTCTAAGGAGGGTGGGTCCGAACTTTTTCTAGGGGGGGGGGGGCAAACTTTCGAACCACAACCACATTATAAAATTTCTGATGAATAATGCAACATAATAATAATCAAAACTACATAACCGTTAAACCTATGTTAAACACCAAGAAAAATTAATTCATGCTACTTAAAAATGACTTAAAGTAAAGAAATACACTTATGAACAGGTACATTTTGGAAATTCTAGGGGGGAGGGGCAGACCCCCTGCTAGATCCGCCTATGCAAAGGTCAGCTGAATGTTACCGTGATATGAAGTAGCCAGGTTTGAAATAAGTGAGCATGTAAGCAGATAATTTTAGATGGGGTTTTTATCATAGTGGTCATCGTCAGATGTCCAATAATAATCTGAACACAAACCCCCTGATCAACATTATTGTTGTGCCTCTTTTGTGTAATCAAAACATGATGGAAAATTGAAATGAGCTTACCTCATGGATTTATCATATGGCATTTATTGATATGACACTACTAACTTTCATTATGTTGTCATTGACAAAGCACAGAATACAAACATGTAAATGCAGATCGCTAATATAAAGGACCATACCTATGCATGCTCAATCCTCTGTGCTTGTCCCATATACAGTAAAGTTCAATCCAAAAGTATGTTCATCATGTTCATGATTGTTGATGAGTTTCAATGTAAATCATCCTCACTTTTTAGACAAAAGAACACATCCAGAATAGAATATATTGTTGATTATGTTTCCTTTATAGTTTGTTAAATGAATTATATCACATTAATATTTTCACAAAGCTTCTTTTTTTGTTAGATCCATTTGATTGTATTTATTTGACGAAATTTGACATGAAAAACAACATCCCAGAGTTTTACTTCCGGAATTAAAGTTACTAAAACAATTACTAATTTGTTCCTATAATCGTTGTCGTCAAGATGCAAACATGTAAAATGAATTTCTATTATAATGTTTCAATTATAAAATAAACCCTGAAATAAACATCAATAAAAACACAAGTGGATACAGGGGGACCAGACGCGGTGTATGCAAAGTTTTTTTTCAATCGATCATGAAATATGATTTTTAGGGGAGACTCCATGCATGGGGTGGGTCAACTGATGCACGGGGCAGGTTGATACAGACCATTAGTTCAATCCCCCTGCCCCGCTCTGCTAGATCCGCCTATGAATATTAAATTGACAGTATGATTTAGAAAAACTCTGCCTTTTATTTTTAAAAATATTAGTTTTTTTGGTGGAGCGTTGGTTTTTTTTGGGGGGAGGGGTTGCGCCGTAGCAACACATTGTATAAGTCGCAACTTGTCGGTCAGTCAACCCATATACTCATCTTCCTGGAAAGTTTGGATTTAACTGTTAACCAGTTACTTGGCACATACTTATGTCAGTGACTGACAACTGCCCCACATGATTAAGAATCAGCGAAGGAGAATAGTGGTAGAAATCATTTCATGAACAAACTCTGCGAAAATATGCCCCGTTCGGGAATCAGATGTAATGTTTAATACACTGCTGAAAAAGTGTTTAGTCACTGATTCAACTAACCATTTTTCCAGTCAATTTTCTAACACAAAAGCAATACTAACATGCTCTTACTAAAAAAGCGTCAACTATAAATGAAAAAGAAAAGGCATCAATTTGTCGATTTCTAAATATATCAAACACAGCTTTTGAGTAATGTTGGGTATTTTCAACTATCTAAAACAATTTTTTTGCTATAATTTGATTTATAAAATCATTCTAGTTTATAAAAAAGGCTGTAGAACTGTTTTCAACTATGCAGAGTAATTTACTCATAAAATACAGTCAAATAGTAAATAAACGGCAATATTTAGTCATTAAATAACAGTTCCCTTAGATATTCTTTATAAAATATGCAAAATCTAATATAATTAGGAAATCCCATTTTCAGAATGGGAGAATTCTCCCATGGGAGAAATCCCATCTAGAAAATGGGAGAATTCTCCCATGGGAGAAATCCCATATACAGAAATGGGAGAATTTTCCCATGGGAGAATTCTCCCATTTATAATATGGGAGAATTCTTAAATGGTGTTTAAATGCTTTATAAGTGACAAACTATGCATTTTTTCTTTGGAATAATGTTATGTACTAATAGATCTATCCAATTCTACCTCTAAATGTTTGTTTGGATGAATTTGAAAAAATGGGAATTTTCTCCCATATTAGTAAATGGGAGAAAATTCCCATTTTTCTCCCATAAATATCCCATGGGAGAGCCATTCTCCCATGGGAATTTGCCAATTCCCATGGGAATTTTGACTTTTGACTTAAAATTAAACATATTTCTAGTAAAGATATCTGGATGAAACTTTACTGGTGTTATGCCCATATGTAGATCTACATTTATCGAAAATTTGAAATTAATCGGATGAAAACTAAAAAAAGTAAGTTTGCAAGATTTCCGGATTCGCAAACGTATTCTGGACTGTGTTATGTATAAATGAACTACACATGAAACTGGTTAACACTTAGACTTTTCTTTAGAATATCAGCTTAACACATTAAATTGTCTAAAGAATATCAGCTTGACACATTAAATTGTCTAAAGAATTTCAGGTTGTTACATAAAATTGTCTAAAGAATTTCAGGTCGCTACATAAAATTGTCTTGAGAATATCAGATTGATGCAGAGATATACAACTGTTTCAGCATTGCTATTCTTCAACCTGAAAAGATAAAATAAAAGTTTTTGGACTGAAAAATCAAAATAACTTTGTTGTAAGATGGCTATGCAAATTACACATTTCAAAGATTTTACTACTATCATTGCCAAGTTGAAGTTATGATTTAGTAAGGATATTGTATATTTTCTGATGATAAAAATCAGCTGAAGATTGGCAGTCCTGCACTTACATAGTTCTCAGCACCATTGGCAATGTTGCTATTTTTGTGTCAAACAAAATTCTGTTATTAACATATTCAAACATACACAAAAACACATTAGATTACATTTTTCAATAAGTGTTTGCAAATGAATTTTTAAAACAAAAATGTTTGAGATATTTTCTTAAACTGCAGTATTTGATATAATAATAATGTAATCATATAAAGTCTATTTTTTATAACTAATTGTACCTTTTTCCAATGGCTAAAATTGCCAGTACATGTAAGTTGTCAGTTTGCCACCCTTAGTGTGATATGGACCATCTCGGTCAAAAGCTTCATGAAATTCTATCCCTGGAATAAGATACAAAATCACAGATCTAGCTAACTAAGACTTTGTAACAAATTAATCAGACACTATACTTTATCTCACCAAATTACATTTATTTCATATCTAATTCATTGATTACTTCATAAAATATCAGTAGTGTGAATCAAATGGGTAAAATATAAATTACACCATGCACTGCAAACAATTAAAATATGATTGCAGTGGCAATGACTTGTTCTTATTTCAATATTTGTCTGTAGCAAGTATCTAATGTATTGAGCAGAGTTTTACCATGGACATGGTATTGTGTAAATTATAAACCTTGGCCATTGATATTTGAGTACAGCATAGAGCTAGCTTCGCTAAGAACTATTTTCTTGTTAGTTTATATACATATTCATGGTAGCAGACAACAATTTTGTCAGTTACTCTAAACACAGTTACCGGCCATTGATTTCCGGTTGACTGCATATCAACTTACGGTTAACAATAAAGCAGTAAAAGCACATTTTAAAATGAAATAATCAATAACAAGTTTTTCAAATGCATAAAATACAGAATCTACTTACGAACAGCACCATTTGAAGTAATACTTATGGTAAAAAACTTCCATAATAACGTAATTAACTGAAGTTTTGCACACCATGATTGTGCATCTGTTCTGCTAAAAAGGGGAAATCACTCCCGCGATTAGATACCTGTTATTCGTACCCGATTTAAATCGAACCAATATCAACTCGTGTCGAAAGTTTAAGTTTTTCTCCTCATTAGTCATATGTTAAAAGGATACTGTATACAGATATTTAATAAACAGTACAGATAGTTAAGGTGCAATCATATCAAAATATTATATGGCGAATGACGTCAAAAGACTGTTTAACGCGCATTGGAGAAAAAAGGCTATAAATAGACCAAATATTTTCGGTTTTTTTTTAATTTTTCGATGTGGCGGCATTCGTCGCCAGCGATTAAATTTTAGTATGTTATTAGTAATAACTATTACTATCATCTGTCAAAATATGAAAACTGGCGAAGATTGCCGCCAATGCGAATTTTGGCAAAAACGAGTGAAATTTTGTCAAAAAATGCCGTTTTTGACGAAAATAGGCAATATTAACGACCGTTTTTATACACAATGAGACACATTTGACCATAGATGATGGCCAATCTTTGTTTAGCAACTCTTTCTCTTTATTGTGATTGCAAAAATGGATTGTATTTCCATGTTTTAATATTTGCCATTTTTACCCTTGAAACGGGGCCGATTTTGGCCTTAGTGAACCTTGTCCTTTGTTTTCAAATGATAAAGTCTCTAACAATTGAACTATATAACATTTACAACAATATGTAATGAAGCAGTCGGCGATTCTTTTTATAGTTGAAAATTATCTGGTCCGCTACAGTTAATCATAGTTGAAATATGCAAACGTATTTCTTAAAAAAATAATTTCGATATTAGTATTTATATATTTACATTTGAATAAATATTAAATGTTATTTCCCAAAACTCTATCAATCTTATTTTTTCAAATAAATTATTGGCAAATCTCTACTATATCTACTATACACACATTATAATACGCATATTTGTTATACCGTATCCGTATACTAAACTGGTCCGCTGGTCCGTAGTCCGTTGGTCCGGAAAATATACCCTACTCATTTTCATGTGAGTCGAAAGGATATGCGTTTTTTCTTGTGTTGCACTGTTGATAGAAATATTGTTTATATTGTTTTCCCTAAAAATGCTTTTTCTATGTAATTTTAACGGAAATGGGCTGTACTATGACTGCATTAAAAAACAACAAAATTTCGGCAGTAGAAATCGAAAGGATTTATGTCACGTGACTTTTGCCCATTGCTATCAAAATCTACCTATCACAATATCACGGCGTTTAGACGCCGTGAAATAAACACCGCAGGCAGTTAGCACGATGATACTCTCATTTTTGTTTAACGCAACGCTGAAGCGAATTTTAAACCAAGTCTCTACTAAAATAGAATAATAATGACATCATTGAAATTAAAGTTTCAAATGATATTATACTAGTCAGGTATGTTTATTCATACGAAATACAATCTTTTAAAATCACTCAGTCGAGACAAATTTAATGTGCAAATATATTCCTACTTTTCTATACAAACACTTCAAACTGGTATCATCTTTCATGTAAACACCGTGAGAGGATGCAATGAATGAAAGAAGATAATTTATTTTAAGGACAAAAAGTATAGACTATTATTAAATATTAAATCGACTGCATTACGAAAACAGTTTATTAACCTATGAATAAGTTACGTAAATGTAAGATAAAAATCAAGATTGAGATTTATCTAAAATATAATGCATTTTTTTGCAGTTTTGTTGCAGCTAAAAAAATATCATCCATTATGGTATTGGATTTTCTTCCCTTCAGCACAGGGAAAATAAAGATTATGATAGCTTTCGTCTGGAAACGAATATTATGTAATAAGAAAATAAGTTTTTTATGTTAAAGCCATTATACGAGGATATATTCATTAACAGCAGACATTAAAACTGTCTTACAACTTTGAAGTTATCACATTATAATGTGCATTATTATGGTGGCATAATTCTGCCAACATATAACCACGTAACTAACACGAAGTGGTAAACTTGTTACGGTTACTAACTTTTCCACTTTTGTTATTTTTGTTAAGTGGTTAACTAGTTACTGTAACTAGTTAATATCTTAATGTACTTGTTAGTTATCTTATTATCTGTTGGTGGAAATATGCCATCATACATAAGAAACTCAATAAACTTATCAAATAATTTTGCTTTCTAAATTTAAACGAAGTGTCTACTTCTTTAAAATGTTTTTTTTATTAGAGCGTCCTTTATTATTTTTGTTTACATTGACGATGTATAGCCCAAACTTTATAAGGTGTCAATTTCGTAATTCAAAGAAAGCTTTTCTCAATCCCAATAAGACTTCATAAACATATTGTGATCAACTATTGGTTTGAACATTTACATCCAATTTCTAATTTCAGTTCAATCTACTTTCACTTTGGAATGCAATACTAACATCAACATATTTAAGTAATAAAAGTACTTATAGTACTAGTATAATAGTTATTTCTTTAAATGTGTGTAAAATAGATTCATGTCTATTTTCTTTGAAATCATGGACTTATGATAATGGGGCTTTATAATGTTATGCAGTTCACATTTGATATCAAATTGTTTTAGTAACTCGCACATGTAATTGTACTTTTAATAAAAGACTCGTCCTTTTTGGGGATACTTTTTCAACGATATTGAGGTACAATTTCAAAATATTTTTTTATGAAAACAAATAAAAGTTTTATTATTATTTATCGCTATATCGCTAGAAAATTAGGAACGTTTTAGTTCTATGACAACATAACATAATTTCAATGACAGTTTTTTTTAAACATCTTTTTGAAAACCCCAACAAATATAGAAAACTTTGTACTTTTCATTTAATATCCAACAATCTGTAAATACAAATTCAAGCCAGTTTCTGAAATATAAATATTTATTTCACATATTTATACATGCACGCGTAGCTAGGGCTTTTCTCTTTCGAATGACAGCAACATATTTTGCATACGCCAAATAAAGAGGTCATAGGCCGATTTCTAACATCACGATCAAAACAGATTTTGTTAAGTAGATACTAAAGTCTTAGGTTATAATGTAGATACTATCATCCAATTTAACTTGGTTAGAAAGTACCATAAATGGTTATATACCTTATATGTGTTTACACTGATTTTGATTCGGGGTCGCGCCGGTCGCCCGATGCTATGACGGTAAACTTATAAAATTAACATATAAGTCACTGAGCTATTGCCGTATTTTTATATTACAATTGCTTAATGTGATAATTAATACTACTAGTCATTCTAAGAAGATGGTTTGCACTTAGAATTGTGAAAACGATTAACCGAAAACCATGTTTGCAAAGTTCACACGATTCGAACGTTGACTATTTCTCGTTAGAAGTTCGGATACTTTATTCAGTATAAGTGTACACTAACGACTTAAATAATCCACTGTAATTCTTAAACTAAGTTTCTTTTATTTAAGCCTATATAGTATCGTGGTATTTCGTGGCCCAATTTATTATCCGCATTGAGGTGTTACACATCACATTTGTAAGATTCAGCATCTGACATGATAAAGTATCTAAAACCATTTTATTGTAATTATTTTCCATAACATAGCTTTTATGCTATTTTTGTAGTCGCATTTATAATTGTAATAATGACCAAAAATAAAGCAAAAGTAAAATACATTTCAAAGTAAACAGTAATTAACTTGTATAGTCAGTTTATTTCTCAACCGTCAAAGTTTGAATAATTTCACGGTGACTGGATGCATAGTTTTTGTACAGGCGGCCTAATTGTTATTAAATATATTTTGACTAAAAGAAGTATTTCAAAATCTGCGATTCGGTAGCTTTAATGTTTAAGGACATCGGCTAACAATTGAACTAGCTTTAGAATAAATTTCAATACGCCACTCAAAAAGTTTGCTCACCGAAAATATGTTTGTATAACATTTCAGAATAATTATGATTTATTTACATACACATGTACAGAATAACCTCTGCATAGCGACCCTCTACAGAACAGATCATCTGCACAACAACAGCTTTTGATATTTCTCTTAATGTGTAATTTTTATTAAATTTAACCTCTGCAGAGCCACAACCTCTGAACAGCAACACACTTTAGTCCCTTCCACTGGGTGTTGTTCTAGAGAGGTTGTACTGTACATGTGTAATACTGTATGAACGTTTTTTATGAAAAGGAAGGGGTATAGTCGTGTCTGGTTTCAAGCAAGGCTATTCAAACCTCACCAAGCATTCAATTTAAACTCGACAGTATACAATACAACTGTACTATGAGTACGTAATTTGAATAACATAAAGTAAATACTGTCTATATATTAGACCATGCACTTTAATGGGTATAAGTCCGTATATTTTAAATATCCAATTGACAAATTTATTAATATTGTATTTGCATCATGTCTTGCAGACTTGAAAATAGTGACATGAATAGTAAAAAAGAACATAATTATGTGATTTAAAAAAATATTTCCGTTTCCTACATTTTTATCGTAAACAATTGTCGAACGATTACGGAGATTGACAAAATAAGTCGATTAATGATTAAAACAGAACATTTTATTCATTTCGTCACACTTTAAATAGTAAATTTTAACCTTTGTAGAGCAACACACTCGGAGCAACTATCAATGTCACGGATCTTTTCGTGCATAAGTGTTGAGAAAAAGTATGCCAGTATTATTGCTAAATTCTGCGTTGGAGATAATATCAATTTTCAGTTTGCAAAGAATATGATGATCATCTATCTAATATCAAGGTTATGTACCTGATGCATGTAGGTTGCTCCATAAGTATGACTGATCCAGTTGTATTGACCTCTATTTGTCTTCTGGGTCATTTCAATCGAGAAACACCTGAAAACCCCTTTTACATAAAAAGTATTGTTACCAGGAAGCATGTCCAGATTGCAATCTGTCTGTAGCCTAGGTGGAAATGTGTACTTGTTAGGATCATGCACTGTATGATGCGACTACAATCTGTGCCGTTTATTAACAGTCAGTGTGTGACTAGATGATCGGGGAAGTTAATTTCAGGAGTCGCCCGACTAGTGAAACTTAAAGTAGACTTAAAAAACCTTGCTTTAACTTTAACTTATATATATATTTAATGAAGTTCAAAGTTTGTGTTTAATCATTAATTTAGCGTTTTATAACGTAAAGTACTTTCTATAATAACTGTAATATGTGAAATCGAACACTCGTAAAGGTCAATTCACTTCATTTAATAAGATATCATTTTAAAAACTTTTAGTTTATGTATCAATGGAACCGGAAAGTTAGTTAACTCACTATCATCAAAAACAAACAGTTTTTATTAGTAAAGAAACAGGTTAAAAAATTTGCTCAATATCAATCATGTTTTGTCATTCGAATATGACATGGTCCCACTAAAGGGATGTAATTCATACAGTGCTTATTAAATTTTGAATTATAGTTGTCTCCCATTAAATGGAAAAATGTAAATTAAGTTTGATATATTAATTTTCCTAAGAAATAAGAAAGGTGGAGATCTATCAGTTATCTTTCTATGATAAAATCTGAAGCAATCCAATTGCTTATTAGATTATATCAAGTGAAATCCTCGGATTTTATCATTGAAGTCCTATATAATGATAATGAAATATTCCATCTAATATCTTTATTGTTATTCAGATATAGGCAGGATCGATGAAATTTATATAGCTATTTACTCAAAAAATACTTAACTTAAATTTCAAACAAAATTAAATGATTTTCAAAAGTTCTTTAAGATTAATTTTGGCAAATTGACATTGAAAAGAACGGGTAAATTCCGAGTAATCCAACTAATACGACCTACCTATTTGAAGAGTGTGCAAGGGAAAATAACTTACTAAGGTGCCAAATTGCCGATGCATGGTTTTTAGATGTTAAATCATTTATTAGTGCACCATTCTAAAAATATATTACGTCCACAAATTGGTCAACAACTAGATCATTTATGAATTATAATTTTGTGTTTCTCTGTGGCATCTTTGCTTTAAAATGACATTGGTGACGAGTCCAGTTATTTAAGTAAATGTCCTTTCTTTGATAACTACATGTATAGATAATTATATGTAAAATATGATTTTATCGTAGACCGACTATACTAAAATTTAAAGAATTTTATCAAATTATTCTTTGAATGTCAAACGGTCAACATGTAAAAAAATAATTTTTGATAATTTTAGAATTAAATGATCATTCTACATTTTGATGAAAGCATATTGACTTTCATAGTTTCTTAACAAACTAGGTTTTAAGTGTGAATGCGTGAGGGAGATGTGTGTATGTACATTTTTGTATTTTTGTCTGTTTTTTTCGTGTGTGTGATCTTTGTAATAATTTGTACTATCTTGTATTATTTTGTTCTCATCTATATATATATATGTATCTTGGTGTGAGAAAAAAAGCGTCTGTTCCGTTGTGTTAAATGAAAATGTTAAATAATCATTGCAGTCAATTTTCAATTGCACGTGCGTAAGACAAAACGAGTTTCCCAATAAGTTCTTTAAATCATTATTTTAGGACCAAAATTAAAAAATACTCATGATTTCCCTTTTTCGATCGACAACCGAAAAACCCGCCCACTCAAAAGATTTTTATTGCCGAAATCTGGATTGTTGTTTTCAATCTAATCTTGATGTAGGACTGTTTACAACGACTTTTTTCGAACCCGGTCCGGCTGTTCGACTTATAAACACAGCTGGATTACTCCCCGAGTCATGGAAGCGCTTGCATTACAATTAATAATTTTCAAGCAGTGATTTATTTTACCGTGCGTCCTGCGTTAGAGACGCAAACTTTTAACCGCGTTATAGCGTCAATTGATAAATGATTTTGTGTTGGCAGTATATTCATACATTGAAGGATAGGTGATAATTAGCACCTAGTAGTTACTGTTTTAGAAAACTTTGTCTAAATTTACATTTTTTTATATTTATAAATATCAATAAGATATCGTAATATTAACGGGCATATAATTTTACACTCTTTTTTTATATATATACCGTATTTGTATAGCGCTCTTTTCATATTGAATATATGTTCAAAAGCGCTTCACAATCATATGCATAATTAGGTTAAACGAGCTCAAATAAAAACGATAATGATTATGATATAAAAACATAAACTGAAAAATAATAATAAACTAAAATTTGTGATCAATAAAGTGCTCATAGTAGTTGAAAAACAACAACAACAACAAAACAAGTGAATTTTCAATTTTAAAAATAGTGAAAGAGAGGTAATGGATTGTTGGTAGAACGGCAGCTACGCAGCCGATGAGGAATCAGGCCAAATGCCCCGAAAATCCATGATTGCAAGGTGCAAAGTCTTCTCCGAGGCTCCCACCCAAACATCCATCAGCATCAGTGCGGCGCGTCCCCCAACCATACATTGTATAGTGATAAAGTAAAAGTGATAATAGTTTTTTGTCCGAGTAAGAACAAAGCACTAACAATTAGGTCATTAAAATCAATTTAATGTGAGTCGGCTCCATGACCCTTTGATCTTATTGTTAATGCATAACAACTTCTTTGATAATGACCGCCGACCTAAATTATATCAAAGCGCCAAAGGCACTGGAGTTGTTCGACATAGAAGCCATGTTGTGCTTCGGTCACTTAATGTGCTAATAATGTGAGAAAATATGTGGAAAAAATTTGTTTCTTGAAATTGCGATTCAAACCGAAAGTAAAGACTCAGTGGAAAATCACGGAACTGGACGAACAAGGTCGGAATATCCCGTCGTGGCAAAAACAACCTTCAAAAATTTCAATTCGAAAGTAAAGTGCGTACAAAAAAACAAAACGTGTTTTGGTAAACATTAGAAATGAGACAATTCATTTCAGGGGTAGGCAGTAATGAAAATAAAATTTGTGTAATTCATTTTAACAAAATTAGAATGGTTGATAAACCACCACCACTTGGTAAATCATGCTTATTATGGTAGAACGCTTTTCATTACACCAACTTCTAAGACAATGTAAAACATATTACAATTGTTTATCTTAATGTCATCATGGGCATCCCTCGTCGTGGGTTAGTTCATTGTATTATTATTATAAACAGTGCTTTGATGCTTTCTGCTTTGATAAATACACGTTTTGTATAGTCAAATTCGTGCTTTAATTAAGGTTCACGAAACTCATGTAAATAGTTTAGTAAAATTATACATGAACATATACTGACGAGAAAAAGAAACGCATCAGTTAAGTCTTTAAATATACAGAAACGTTTGCTGATAGGCCACGTTCAGATAGATCGGGTGAAACGTGGGTAAGACAATTTATGTGTTTAAACATCAACGTCATTCGCGTAATAGATTTTCACGGCAGTATATACGTCACTTGTAGTGAAAGGGTAACCGTGTACGCAAAATTTGTCGACAAACAATGAGGAAAACTACTTGTTTGACGTAAACCGTACTGCTGACTAGTCCTAAAGCTAAGCCACGTCAATGACGTCTATCTCTACCCTCGTATCATCGCGGTAAAGGTGTAGAGAGTTCAGTGATGAGTCGTGTTTCGACTTATGTAACACTCTCAGACATATAAGAGTCTTTAAACGAGTTTCAGTCACAACTCGGTGTTTGCTGAGGTTATCTCAAGGACACATCACATTGACCAGCTATTATGCTATGTGAGTGTCGCTATATTCTGGCAACGTCAATACTTTTTATATGGGCAGATAAACGACAGACCTTGCGTTGCACACGTCACCAAGGACATCTTACAGGCTAACACAATTAATGTTTTTTCTTTTGTTATCTTGAAAATTGTGTACCTAGTTGAAATGAGATGTTTCTTTCTAGCATCAGTTTAGATATTTGCGAACTCAAAACTTGCACGCACTGGTTTCCCGAGTAAATCACAGGAAAACGATATGATATATCTAACACTTAACTTAGTCGTGTAAGTTTTATCAAACAGTTTTTAAGCAATTTGATTGGCTGAGAGAGTATCTCCGTAGTCTAATTTGCATGTTATTAAAGTACCCCACTTTTATAAGAAACTAATATTTTAAAGGACCTGACCCCGACAAGAGAACCCGCTTGAGAGAGTTATTATAATACCAAGGCGATTATATTCTATAGTCTTTTAGATAGTATTACTTGTTTTTAGATTGACGATAAAGATTTTGTTTTCGTTTAGTGGCTTTAATTGTATATACAACTAATATGTAACAGAACAAACTGATTACATTCAATAGTGTCACTAAGTTAAATCTTTAGTTCAGTTATCTAGACTTGTCATAGGAGAGTAACTAGGAAAACTGTCCGCAGCAACATGGCTAAACAATGTTGCAATTGGACGTAATGCACCAAATACTATTGGACCTCTATAAATGAGTTTTAACACACACGGCTGCAATGAAAAACTAATTTTACTTTCATATGATAATTTTGAGGATTGAAGTGATAGCATAGCTAAATTCAAACTTTTTATCCTCAGACAATTTCAAGGCAAAGAAAAAAGGTACGAGTTTAAACCTCTTTTGCAATCTTAACACTTTGATACACAGTTCTGATAAAACACTAAATCTAAAAGAAATCTACATAAACTAATGTTGATATATTGCGCCCTTCTAGATTCATAGCCTTAAATACACTACTTGTTTAAATTACTTATGTATAAGAGAAAATATTTCTGCATTCATTAAGTTTGTCTTGATTGAGGAAAATATTCAAATTCAGGACCTATTCGAACTACAACATAAAAACTTTTTAAATGTCTGTATTTACAATTTCATGCATTAATACATTTCAATAGTTAATTAAATCTTTCTTAACTTCATTGATCCATTGTGTTGTAGTTAGCAAACGTGAAATATGATACTCCTTGTAAACGTTTGTAAAAAAAGAACCGGGCTGTACTCGTACATATTTTGTATAATACATGTACTATACTTGTATCGGTTGAGGAAATTTAAACGATTGCTACCGTTTACAATCAAAGCGCTGAAGGCACTGACTTTGCCCGGGTTTAAAAAGTAATATAAGTTTTACGGCTCCAACAACGTTACACAAAGTACAGTTCAGTGATATTAGTATGATAGGCACAGGTCGTCCACGTAAACATTGCGTATATAACACAGTCAGTTTAATTACTCACCAATATTTATGGATGGATTTTTTATAACTTCATGGTTAAGTTCGTTTTTACTTTTATTACAAAAATACCATTATAAAAAATATAATTTGAATTTACACTATTTAATTATGAGTAAATATGTTTTCAGTTTTTGTAAAGTTCAGGTACTTTACGCATCATTTTGGGAAAATATCTCCGCATGTATGAAATGCAAATTTTTGAATGAAAAAGAGAAAAATCTTTGCTAAGCTGCATATCTGTCAGTCAATTAGTAGTGTAAAAAGAACATCTTGGAATGGCCCTGTCGCGTTAATGTAAAAAAGTCCTATTCATGCCCATATCGCAACCAGTAAGAGATTAATAAATCCAACGACATTTTGTAAGCATATGATACATTCATTCCATTCATTCTGTACAACCCTATACTTAAATATATAAATCTGTCTTTTCTATTGGCGCGCGCTCTGACCTTTCTGTGTTGGTGCGCCGTCAAACCAAAACCAAAGATAGAACTGCTTTATTCCTTTTCTCACCTTTTCCCATTGGAACATTTAACAAAACAAACAAGCGTAGTGTACTTTTCGTGTCATTTTTAACTCAACAACTCAACAATAAATATTTCACAATCATGAAACCTACAAAATTAATGTGCCGTTGTTGCGCTAAGGTATCCTCCAAGTGGCTCGCAAGATCTCCGTACGATTTTCCACGGCACTCTTTTCGGGTAAATTGTACACATTTATTTACTGACGGCTCAAAAGATGGCTACAAAGTTGGTTGCGCTGCATATGGAAATTATTTTGTTGCAAGAATGCGACTGCTCGACAAGGCATCCATATTTACAGCCGAAGTCAAAGCAATAGATCTTGTTATAACATACATATGAAGTAGTATTAATAACAATTTTATCATTTTCTCAGATTCTCTATCTCACGTGATACTATTACGGTCAGCTGTACTTTTAAAAGGCGTCCAGACTCGTCGCCTTAGGTAGATAAATTGGGTTATTGTATGCGCTACGGATAATTAAATATACATTTAATACAATGATATTTATCTAAATAGTTTTCATGACTACATTGTCATAAGTGCATAATGCCTGGCACATACAAAAATGGGCAACAATAATAAAGTTTTTTCACACATTAAAATGTGGAGAATAGTCCGTTTACAAACAATAGCTTCATATATAATTAATGTCGAATAAACATTACAAATAAATATTGCATTTACCAAAAACACATACGGCATAATAAAGTTCCTACAGTTTTCTCAACGCATTGCTCGTGAAACCATTTTGTTTTGCAATTTTTTTTCACCCTGTATTAAATTGTCGACTATATCTGGTAATCTGCATAAACAAAACAACTTTAAAATCATTTTTAGTGCACTTTTTGGCTTTTTCTGCATTTTTGAAACTTTGGGGAAAGATACTAAAGCATTATCAACAAGACATTGCAATAAATGGTCACACCCCTTATCTAGTTACGTCTAAAATGACACACCTTTACAAACAAACTTGTGATCTTAATCTCACGCGAGGTAAAGTTTCTATACGGAAGTTTTTGTTCTGGTTAAAACAACCATATCTACAGGATTGAGAACAATGGAGTCACGAACGCAAAATTTTCATCACGCAAACTAGCTTTTGTTCACTGCTTGAAAGTTATTTTTCTCTTAAGTTATATTTTTTTCGTCATGTCCGAAATCGTCCGATCGCAATCTATTTTTGGAAAAATGAAAGAACATTTATTAGTTTAATTATTACTGAAAAAGTGACGCATTACTTATGAACAAAAAAGTACCCTAATAATTAATCTTAGAGACAGACCATTGTATATGATATATGAATAAGAAACCTTTAAAATGTTTGTAAATATTCTGAATTGATAAACGTAAGCGTTAAACCAGGGACTATGAACCGGGAGTCACGTGACGCGTTCTAGACTACATTCTAACACATCATACTCACAATACGAAGGCGTATACCCATCGTGTGGCCCTCGCATGTCCTGCGTGTGACAACTTTGTAAAAATCTGCGTCTTTGAGGTGACTTCGTGAGTAGATCGGATGCCATCGCCTGAAATTCAGAAAGAAACGTATGTGGATCGGATGCGATCGCGTGACCTTCTGAAAAAATCGTTATTGCTTCGAGTGCTGATTGATTGTCGGACAATTTCGGGGCCATCTTCGTGCTAAATTTGAAATTCCATATTCGTATGTCCATCTAATGTCAATTTCGGAACAGTATGACGCCAGCTTAATTGATAGTTTAAAAGATTTAAAATTTAAATAAGTAGGATATAGAGGTGTATGAATGCCCACATATGGTTCAATAGAAATACAATGTGCACGTGTTCACTTGCACTGGACAGAGTTGTGTTCAAATGCACTCCTATTATTTACTAAACATCCGATTTCTTTATTCTTATTTTTTTAGAATGGCATTGCCATAGCTTTTAACAGATAAATTATTTATGAGTATTCATTCATGAATAAAAAAGTTAAGGGTAGGTCCATTTGCTCCAACAAGAAATAATTATGCGCAAAAATTATCAAAGAATACACCTAAGTTTGAACGTTAGTAAAAATCAAATGAATGAATGAATGATTATAGTTTTATAGGGTTCGTCCGCTCTAAATAGATGCATTATGTGCAGAACCCGGGGTGTGACCTTTCATCCCTTAAATAATGTTTTTAGTCCTAAATTAGAAGTCAAATTTTGAAAATGACCCAATATAATACATATTGGGTTTTAGTGACTACCTTGCCAAAGATGCTATAATTTGGTGTTCCAAAGATTGATAAACTCCTATTTTGCTAATTCAGCACCTAAAGTTGGAGATTTTCCTTGTAATATTGTTTAAGTTACTCTAGGCTTTGTTAACTTGATGAATTGTTTCATATGCCTGAGTATGTTTGAATGCTGTTTTGTGGATTGCGTATTTTGTGTGCTCGTGTTTGCTGTTTCAATCTAATTTTAGCTATTGACCTATTGACCTATTTTGTTTATACTAGATTTAGTGGTGTGTTGCTTGTTTTGTGATTGTGGCCCTTAAACCAAATAAGGCTTTTGTTGTTTGCAATCATGCCTGTCAAAGCAGCGCCACCAGAGAGAATCAGAGAAAGACAGCCCCAAAGACCTCGGATACCAGGTTCTGACAGACCGTCCAAAGAGTAGGAGGCCCTCCCCCTCTTGGTTTCGATTGGCTGTTGTTTTAATTTGTTAGCCATTTGAATGCTGGTGAATTTTGAAATGGTAACATCGGATTATCTTATATTGTCGCCAAATATGTTCTAATAATGTCTTGGTGAAGCCAAGAGAGGACACCCGCCCCTATCCCGGGAATTCTACTCATCTACACTACAAGTATTTTATTATGAAAATTAAACCAACATAGTACATACTATACAGTAACATAAGAATAATACATGTCAATGATTTACATTTCTATGTTTGTTTGCGATATTGTAATATATTATGCTATAAAGGAAATGTAAAGAGAGCATAGACATTTCAAATATGATTACAACTATCTAAAAAAACTATAAAACATGGTTTATATAAGTAGTATACATTTGAAAATATATCATTTTCTAGCTCATTTAATACAGGAGTACATGACATAATAAAGCTTGAAAACAACAACACATCATATACTATGGAAATGATAAACTAATTTTGGTTAGTAGTTTTTTGTGGGATTATTAAGTCTCGTTGTTAGTGTTTATTTTATTTTTGTTACAAATAACTATGTTTAGACCGTCACCTTTATTATAAAAATTTGCGTATAATATTGTATAAAGATTATTTTTAAGTGATAACATATAAAAATGACAAAAGTATATATAATGTAGAAGTCCCTATATATATATATATACGTATGAATATTGCAGTGTGATAATAAATCAGCGGGCACATGTTAGAACATAAAATCACATTGGTTATAACACTATAGTAACATTGATGATAATAAAGAGCACTAAATCACTTGTTAAAGAAGCACGTTAAATAAGGCACTATGTTATTCACTGATATATACCCATTTAGAAACTGTTACACTGTATTTATTATCTCCCCTCGGTGTTAGAGTGTTTGTTTTTACGCACATAGAGTGTCTGTAAAATATGTTACCGAGATGGTACTGTTGGTATATAAGGCACTCATTCTATCACTATATAATTGTTTATTTCTTAAATGGCACTACTGAAAGTGTTCTTAATATATACTAGGACGAAAAAGAAACGCCGGGTACATAAACTATGCAACACATGTCCGGCCGTGTTTCGCAAAACAAGACGGGTCGTCGTTAAAAGGGGGTATTTTTTCACATAATCAGCATCGGAAATCGATTGAAACTTCAACAGCTGGTTCCATACAGATGACATTTCATACAAAAATAAATATAATAATCCAATAATACAATTTATCCCTTAAAACAATCATGATAGGTTACCCGGCGTTTCTTTTTCGTCCTAGTATATTATCACTATTGTCACACAATTTATCACATTAGAGTGTTGACACTATGGTTTGTGTCTCTATTTGGGTGTATACACTTTTAATCTGGTGAACTGTTTGACTGTAAGTCTGAAAAGAAGACATGATATTAGTATTGGATTAGACTAATTAGGTAAGTGAATAATACCTAGTAGACATAAACAGTTACATATGATAAAACAGTATTCTATAATCTATGGATTTTCCTATTGATTTCTGTATTTAATTTCTATACAAGAGTGCTGAATTACTTTATGATTAAGAGGTTTTTTCCAATTGTAGTACTGACATGGTGCCTGGATTACTTCTATTCCCTGGTTATTAACCTAACTTTAAGGTTAGATTTATATAAGGATATTTAGTAAATTGCGATATTACTTATGTTTATCTATTATTGCGTTGCTTTTCATATATAGTCGAAAGATGATTATGGTCGAAATGAAGGTATAATGAGATACAAATCTTTAGAAACATAAATATATATTGTTTAAATGTTTTACCATGTCAGTGTATAAAGTCTATTGATCCTGTCTTTCTTGAAAATCACGAACGGTAACTCTGTATATCAAAAAAATCAGGGCGTGTTGGTTTACCATGTCACCGTTTCCGTTGTTATGGATGTTTTTAAGCTTTTTATTGGATTTTATCCTAATAAGGATGAGTTTTATGTATTATTTGGTGGATTTAGTTTGTATTTACTATATTTTCTTGATATTGCATGGGTTTTTGTGAAAATATTGTTTGGTTTTTTAAATATAACCATTTCATCACATTGTCACCAGTTTTCGCGACTTTGCATCAAACTGAGATTTTGGGTTAAAGGACTCACTCCTGTCAAATTGTGTACTCTTTGTTTCTATATAAAATGATCAGGTTTCAAGGTCTCTGCTCACTTTCCCAAATAGATTGGGATAATATGAACTTAGGTGCTACCTATGGCGCGGAAAACACATTTATGTGTTACTTAAAAATAAAAAAAATAAGATTGTGACTTTGGCAAAATAAAATTAAAGATATTCGGCGCTGTGAAGGATTTATTTTGTTTGAGGGCCTATTATTTAGATAAGCTAGGGGAGATAAGTGCGTAATTTATTGCATTCAGAAAAATCTGACAACATGTCATTCTTTTACGTCAGAATCATATATTTAAATTCTGAAAGAAATGTATAGTACATATTTATTTATCTTATGAATAGATATGAAGGTAAAAAAGCCTCGATAAAACATTCATTTTTTAAGATAGAAATGTTTTCCTCTATAAACAATGCCCGGTAACGTTACGGAAACGTGCCGGTTTTATCATGAATGTCTCTTAGCGACGTCAAGTCATATTTTGAACTGTTATCATGGAAAAAACATCGTAAAAAAGCTCATTTGAAAATATTTTGTAAGCGGTCATGAGGAAGCTGCAAATATTTTTATCCAATGAAAAGCCGCCAGTAGCTTCACTCATTGATCCGTATCGTTGAACGCTTGTAGTGCAATTTTCTTTAGAGCGTCTTTAATCTTGATTCACAGATGTTTGATAAAGCGTCTGATAAAATTGATGAAAATGGCGGCGCCCATGGTCTGGAGATGTTTTTCAAACTCATAGGTATATCAATTTTTCATTGATTTTATCAGTTTTTTCAATTTTAAAGAATTAACGTATGTCATACACGTTATCTAAAAGCGCTCAAAACCCGCTCAGGTTTTCCGCGTATAATGATTGGTATCCTGTGAATCCTCCACACTAGACCTGCAAAATAAGACCAATAAAGATAGGTCATGAACGATTGGATTTTTCTCTATTTCACATTGTGCACATGTATAGTTGGGAATTCCCATTCTCAAAGGTCAAATTGGCCACGGTACACTAAATTCTAGATCTTCCACCGCAAGAAGTAGTTCTAAAAAGAAAACACAAAATGGTCAGAATATTGTCCTACAGAGATAGAAAAACTAATTAAATTTATGTGAAAAATATATCATTTTGACACATACAAACAGAGTCACAGTCACCCAAATACAGTCAAACTAAATTCTCAGAACTACTTTCGCAGTATACAACGACCCGGAAGCACTTTCTCACAAGAGCGACACCTAAATGCACACCTGATCATATTCATTTCACTTTTTTCAGTTATTTCCTATTTTGTAACCATGTTTGAATACAAAAATGACAAAATTGGGAATGTAAGGTCAAACTGAAAAAAATTGAAGCGGTTTAAAAAAGTGTCCGGTCTTGGTAAAAAGCAGTGGCAATGGCCCGGAAATAATAGCCTCTGGGAGGTTGTACAGAAAATACCACAATTTCTTTATTTTTAAAGATTTTATCATGCAATAACTTCTATGAGTTCCGCGTTGTATTTGCCTTTTCTTCTAATAATCACATCATTTGAAAATAAATGAAGAAATATGGTGTGTTTCTAATCCCCCCACAAAAAAAAACACATTTTTAAAAAATTTTGGCCTTAAAAATGACTCTCTTCACTATCAAAATGGCAAGCATATATGAATAATGCCCATAATCATATAGGAAATTTCAAATACCAGTATATTACAACAATATTTTCACCCCTTAACATTTATTTACAAGATAAGATTGTATAAAGGATAAAAGATTAAAGTTGGGTGATCTCCCTTTATACATGTTGTGGTTTACGACGAAGAATAAAAAATATTGCCAAAATCAAAATTTAAAGGATTTAATGCAAGTCAAAATGGATATAAAGTGAAAAGTATACATTTATGTACAAGATTTGTGATTTTGGAGTATAAAAATGGATTATTTAATGTGATATTTGGAATTTTCATAAGATCAATAGAGAACAAAGAGATTCCAAATTTCGCTCCAAAACTGTATGTATATACATTGATCTATATAAACACAGAGATTACCTGTAACGTGGTTAAATAGTAAGATAGTAACATAAACTTTGAACTAAATATCTTGACAATATTGTGAACAAGCTATAGTAAATATTTAGTGTTATATAATGAGAAACTTAAACTGAAATCCATGAACTAGTATATAATTGTATTATCAACTTGTGATAAATCTTACTTCATTATGGGTATCAGTATTGAACAATGGAGAGCTAAAATCGGCTCTTACAGTCAACCATCGAAACATAAAGTGATAGCAATACAAGCGCTAACAGTTGGTGGTATTAAAACAAAACTATCATTATGTATAAGGATTATTATATTTATGTTACTGGTCGCACAGTGTGTGGAAGCTAACCCTGGTCCACCAAAGGGCCGAGGTAGTCGTAGTCGATCAACGTACGAAATTGATCCAAGTCAACCAAGTGGCAGAGTGAGAAGCAGTAACTCAACAGATATACCATCTAACAGCCAGTCGTACACCCATCCAACACGACAAACACGTAATCATAATCAAGTAACACTGTCATCATGGATAAATTCACAGGGCGAGTTGATAGATGATACCAGTGATGTTGCATATCAATATAACAGTGACTCTGATCCAGATATGGGTCAAATAAATACTGCTGCTATTTTATTGGAGATACGGAACGATGTTAAATCCTTGAACAGTAAAATTGACGGATTGTCTCAATCTGTAGATAAGCTAAAAGCAGACAATTCCAAGCTCAAAGAGCAAAACGCAAAATTGGAGGAAAAGGTATCATCATTAACTGATAAATTACAAAGTGTTGAATCATCATTGTCCGAGCAAACCAAAAAACAAGAAAAACTTGAAACTTTTAGTCGCAAGACAAATCTTAAATTCTACGGAATTGATGATGACAAAACAGAGACCCAAGACGTAACTATGAGGAAAGTATGTGAATCTATGACGTCTACGTTAGGTATCGATACATCAGATATACCTATCGAACGAGCACATAGGATACCATCTCGGTCAGGAAGTCGACCGATCTTGATACAATTTTCTCATATTAAACATAGAGACATGGTACTAAAATCATTTCGTCATAAGAGGAAGCAAGGGGAGCTACCGATAAGGGTTAGTGAAGACTTGCCCGAACGGATTTCACGAGCTCGTACGGGCCTCTATCAATTAATGAAAGATTCAATAGCACTGGGCAAAACTGCGTTCTTTAAGCACGACCAGCTAGTTGTAGACGGCGAATATTTCGTCTTTGATACAGTTACAAAGAAACCAGTTTTGCTTCGTAAATAGGATTCAGGCCAAAGCCCAAAATACAAAGAAACTGTCATTGATTTTAATTTATGTTCACTTAATATTCAGGGATTGTATAAACATTTAAATAATGCTATGTTCAAGGATTTTTGCCAACAGTATAATATAATTGCGTTCTATTAAACATGGCAAACAAGGCGTGATGAATTTGAGAACTGTTTACCAGGGTATGTGAACTATGATTGCATGCGATTAATAAACAATAAACGAGGCTCTGGTGGGGTAACTGTTTTTATAAAAGAATCACTCCACAATACTAACTATATTACGAGACTATACAGTGAATGGAGTGAATGTGTGATATTACATTTTGACCACAAACTAACGGGACTACAGAATGATCTTATAATGCTTTTTGCATACGTTTCACCTGAGAGATCCGTTATTTATGAAAACATAGATATAAACGGTATTGAGATTTTGAACGAGAAATTAACTAGGGTATTATCTCATTATCCCGAGGCTTATTTTCTAGTGGCAGGTGACCTAAATGCGAGAATTAAAAATTTCAATGATTATATTCCATTTGATGATATTGATTTTATATTTCAAAGCGACACCCAATACCCAAGTGATCCGTTCAATATTCCAAGGAACTCCAAAGACCATGTTTCGAATAACTTCGGCTCATCACTGGTTGAACTCTGTTGTGAGCATAGTATTCATATATTTAACGGAAGGTTATTTGGTGATATTGATGGTAATTATACTTGTACGGCAAATGGTGGAAAAAGTGTGGTGGACTATATTATTGGATCTACGGTATTATTTGATTACGTAACTGACTTTTATATCAGTGAGGAAGATTTCTCTGACCACTACCCAGTGTGTTGTAAGCTATCATTTACTATGAAAGATGATAACACTAGTCATATACTAGAGAAAGAGGAACTTAACCCATATTGTACATTTAAGTGGAATGATTTATATAAGCATACGTTCAGTGAATCTTTCTCATTGTTGTACCAACCATTCTGTGCAAATTTAACTGAATC
Organism: Mactra quadrangularis; assembly: GCA_025267735.1. Taxonomy (NCBI): domain Eukaryota; kingdom Metazoa; phylum Mollusca; class Bivalvia; order Venerida; family Mactridae; genus Mactra; species Mactra quadrangularis. The sequence goes on along the minus strand of CM046295.1, from coordinate 27,153,379 downwards.
AAATGTTGTTGATAAATTGACAGACTTTAATTACATATATATGCAAGCTGGTGCTCGAATGAAACGAAATTCCTGCTCGAGCCATACTAAGTCATCTGATCAACCAGACTGGTGGGATGACGAGTGTTCTTCCATGAAACACAGTAAATATAAGGCTCTAAGAAAATTTAGATCTTCTAACCAAAATATAGACTTTGAACAATATATGTCATTGAAAAAACAATTCAAAGCATTGTGTTCAACCAAAAAGCTTGCACTTGAAAAACAAAGACGCACTGAGCTAGTAAATTGTGACCATAAATCGTTCTGGAAAAAACTCAAGTCTTTACAAACGCTGAGCCAAGTAAACACTCAGTAGACAATTCTATAAGTGGAAGTGAGTGGTTCTCATATTTCCAGGATCTATTCAATCGCGACATAGACGCTTTAAAACAATCAGGTACCTTTGATAACATGACAAGGGAGACAAATCCGGATGACTTAAATTTACCAATATCAATGGAGGAAATTAGATCTAGTGTGATGGCTTTACATGATAACAAAGCGCCTGGTCCTGATGGCTTATGCATTGAGATGTACAAATGCACTATTGATATTATATTACCCTACTTACATTTATTATTTAATACAGTGTATGATCGTGGAACATTTCCACCAGAATGGAGTGAAAGTATCATCGTACCTGTTCATAAAAAATCAACTAGGTCCGATCCCAATAATTTTAGGGCTTTATCCCTTATCAATTCGATAAGTAAAATATTCACACATATACTTACAAGACGATTGACAGCGTGGTGTGAATCCAATAATCTTATAGATGAGTCCCAGGCTGGGTTTCGAGCACAATACTCAACTACGGACAATATATTTACCTTGCAAGGTGTATTACAGAAATACTTAAGTAAACGCAAAGGACGGTGTTATGTTTTTTATATTGATTTTTTGAAAGCCTTTGATGGTTGTATGCATAGTAAACTATGGTCATGCCTTACCCGAAATGGTATTAGGGGTAAATTTCTAGACATTTATGTATCTATGTACAGTCAGTTAAAATCTTGTGTCAAGGTAAATGGTGGTTTAACTAAATTCTTTCAATGTAACATCGGTACTCGACAAGGTTGTGTTAGCTCTCCCATAATATTTTCATTGTTCATCAACGACTTAGTGACTCATTTAAAACAACATTGTGGGTCTGGGATATTCATCAGTAATGATATTGACGAATTATATGCTTTAATGTTCGCTGATGACGTATCAGGTGTGGCTGACACTGTATCAAAACTCCAGAGACAAATCAATTGCATAGATGAATTCTGTTCAGAAACTGGCATGAACTTAAACCTAAATAAATCAAAAATAATGGTGTTTAGAAATGGTGGTGTCATTAGGTCGTGTGAACAATGGAAATTTCGTGGTCAATATATAGAAGTTGTTCCACTGTATAGATATCTCGGAGCTTATTTTACATCAACATTATCTTGGTGCAAAACGAAAGAGACATTAGCTAAACAAGCATCAAAAGCTGTATGTAATATACTTAAATATCAGAGACAATTTGGTTACTTTTATGCGAAAGAAGCTTTGAAATTATTTGACACTATTGTTGTTCCTATACTATGTTATAGCTCGGAGATATGGGGATATCAATATTCAGAACAGATTGAAAAAGTACAGTATAAATTTTGTAAACGTATCTGTTGTCTAGGCCGAAGTGTACCAAACTTTACCGCTCTCAGTGAATGCGGACGCTTACCTCTGATTATTGTTTACATGACAAGATGTATAAAATACTGGGCAAAACTAACAAATATGCCTAATAATAGGTACCCTTAACAGACATATATCATGCTACGCTCGCTAGACAATGTTGGGAGAATAACCTGGGCAACCCATGTAAAGAACGTATTGTTTAAGTTTGGGTTTGGATACGCCTGGCTTGCCAATGAAGTAGGTAATGTTGTTAGGTTTACGACAATGTTTAAGTCAAGACTTAAAGACTGTTCATGGCAAAATTTAAGGGAGAGAATTGAAACTTCTCATAAAACTATCTATTATAGAGAATTCAAAACTATGTTAAATGTTGAGCGGTATCTTTCTATAGACTTACCGTACATATACAAAAAAGCATTGTCTAACTTTCGATGCTCTGGACATTGTCTTAACATTGAAAAAGGAAGACATCAAAATATTGATGCAACATATAGATTTTGTACGTACTGTCTCAGAAATAATGTCTATGTGGTTGAAGACGAATTGCACATGGTACTTGTGTGCCCTTTATACAAAGATTTGAGAGTAGAATTATTTCCATCGTCTTGGTTGTCTAAACTTATATGCCCACAAACATTCTATTACATAATGTCTGACAGTAATGAAAACAACATTTACCGTCTTGCTAAATTTCTCTATAGAGCTTTCTTACTGAGACAGACTCAGTAAATATTGTTTATAATGTATTAGATATAAAATGTTGATAACGTTTATTATTAATATACATTCATAATTACATTACGACACTATTAATGACAAAGATTGTACAATATTCTGTATATAATTGTAAATACTTTATAGAATTGCATTGTATGCACTATCACCCTACATGTATGTTTAATGTTTAATTTTGTATTAATTATAAATCACCCATGTAATGTATTGACAATGATTTGTATTTTGGGCCGGTGGCCTTGTAAAACAAAATAAACTATTGTATTGTATTGTATTGTATTGTATTAACCTGCCCTAATGAAGCACTGTAGCCTACCTAATCCCTTATCTATTTATTCTGCATCTTTTCTTATAAGTAAATACAAACACAAATAAAATATTGCTAAAATGTAGTCTAAATACCCTTCCATTGTATTTTGGTTGCTTTAAAAGGCAGTTAAAACATAGAGTTTTGTAATTTTAAGGGTATTTGAGGAAAATAGGTATTGCGACTCGGGCGAGAAAGACAAAATGGTGCAAAAAGGTCAGTTAAGAAGGCACGCATTAGGTGGACATTTCAAAACGGGTGATAAATAGTCACAAAATGCCAAGCTCACGTGTGAGGATGTTGTAACACATATACCTAGCACCTAATTCTGATATCTAGCTGACCCCAGTGTTGAGGCGCGACTTGATGTGACCAACGCAGAACCTGAAATGTAATCAAAAATGTTAAAACACTGGAAACAGAGTGAGAAAATTAGTGAACTCTGATGCAAATGATCACATCTGACAAGAATTTTTTTTTCTAGGTGCATAACTGTCAAGTTTTACTCTTCAATGAGCAACCAAAAAGTTTTGGGTCAATTATGACCAGCGAATGCTCAGGATGCAGCTATGTGTCCGAGCTGCTAAAAACTTTCGACACAGTAAAACATGGTACAGGAACTCCTCTCAGTATGCCGCTGGCTTCTGCTATGCAATACATTGCAATTTGTGTAGAAAAGGCTTACAAGCTGTTGACTTCAATACATATTCCACCACCAGCAAATACATACCTGGACAACTGGGCGACTAAGTCCCTAAAATTACAACAGATCTGAATCAGGCTGATATGGCCGCAAAGCAACAACTTGTTGTTTAGCGTAACATGAATACTGGTGCAGCTGATTCCGAACAGCTCTTAAGATGGATGCGGCAATGCTAGTTTATCGAATTCCTCTTACAAACCTGGGCAGACAACATCCCAGGCATAGCGAGTAGCTATTGAGAACAACACAAGTTATCAATATACATTGTATATGTAACTGAGCTGGGAATTGAGAATAAAATCTGCTGGACATGGGCTTACTTAAGGAATAAAGGATATGATGAACAGTGCCCCGGTCACACTGGCTGCGCTGCAAACATACCGTATATACTGCCACAGTCATAGCGACAAATGGCATATGACATCCCCTAACAGCTGCCGATGGAAGACATCCTTGTGTAATCAATGACGACTGAGGGGGACACCAAAGCGCATCATGGAATCCAGGACGTTTACAATGAACTGGGAAAAGCATGAAAGTTTACAAAGCAGGCAGAGTTGCATCATCTTGGCACTATACAGCTAAGAAAAACTTTCTCTGCTGACTGAAGAGCAAAAATATTTCCACGGTGCCGAACAGGCAGACAATTGGCTGTTACAACACTGGCTTATGATACACTTTAAGAGCAAAGCGGCTCACAGAATTAGTGCGATAACCAGCCGACAGGGGATCTCAAGGGTCACCGTATATGAACTCAACATATTCTTGGTTACTTACACAACCGGTTCAAAATTTACCCTCTCTGCAAAGTGAAGTTGTGGTGTATGACACTATTATTAGCCTGTTTTTCAGAAATTCCATACAGAAAAGTGGTCAATATTTACTAATTTTTAAAATATAAATTAAAATTCAACTTTACACACTGAAATTGGTCTTGAAATTTCAAAACAATAGTTATATGATATAATTCTGGGCAAAACTTATCTTTTAATTTTCAGACAACAGTCTCTGTCATGAAACGCTTAAGTCTGATCTAAGGGAGACAACCGTGACAAGAAAATTGAACTGTCAAATTTTAAAATTTTAATTACTAAAAAGATACTCTCACCATAAAACACAGATCAGTATGATATGGTCCCAGCATTATAGAAAGTCTGTGTGAGAAGTTTCATGGATGAACTGCAAGTTGTTTTTGAAAAACAGAAATTTGTGAAATCCCCATATAATATGGACTCACTCCTGTCAATTTTTGTACTCTTTGTTTCTATATAAAATGGTCAGGTTTCAGGGTCTCTAATGACTTTCCCAAATAGATTGGGATATAATGATTGGTATCCTGTGAATCCTCCACACTAGACCTGCAAAATAAGTCCAATAAAGATAGGTCATGAACGATTGGATTTTTCACTATTTCACATTGTGCACATGTAGAGTTGGGAATTCCCATTCTCAATGGTCAAATTGGCTGCGGTACACTAAATTCTAGATCTTCCACTGCAAGAAGTAGTTCTAAAAAGAAAACACAAAATGGTCAGAATATTGTCCTACAGAGATAGAAAAACTAATTAAGGTGAAAAAAAATATCATTTTGACACATACAAACAGAGTCACAGCCACCCAAATACAGTCAAACTAAATTCTCGGAACTACTTTCGCAGTGTACAACGACCCGGAAGCACTTTCTCACAAGAGCGACACCTTAATTAACCTGAATTTTGGGCTGGATTAGTTTTATTTATTGGGATTGTCTTCATTAATGTCTATTGTGGGTTGGATTGGATCTGTGGAGTAAGAAGATTTGAGGATTTTACCAATGGATGAGGAATTATTTTGGATTTGGAGATGGTAGGAACTTTGCTGTGTGAGGATTATTCAGAGTGTATTTCGTAACCTAATTTGGCCGCACCTTGAATTTAATTGGTGCGGCTCTGTTAGTTTATGGGTTTAACTCTATTCATCAACAGTAACCGGCTTGGCTATGGTAAGGTTCTGGTGGACAGCAAGAATATGGATTAGGTCATTGGAGACAGCCATACTTAATCTCATGTGGTAACTTTCCTTATGTATTTTGCTTTTTAGTTTAGTTTTTGTTTTATTGTTTTAATTTGCACTCTTTTTAGGAGTATAAATTTATGGATTTGTCCCTAATATTGATGGACTCTTATATTTGGATTGGTTTACAGAAAAAAGGGAGAGAACCTTTTTTATATAGGCAGTCATTAATTTTTAATAAGAGAAATACTGATATGGAGACTGACCCCACCGGCTATCAGCTCCGATATCATGTATTATTTGACTGTTTAGTATGTTGGTGACCTGAGGACTTACCCAACTAGCTGACCGAAGCCCTCAGGTCGGTGATATTTTGTTGTTTTTATGGTTTTATGGGTTGGGGGGCTGGCCCAACCTGCTACCAGCCCTTTTACCTAATTAGTTTAACATTGTTTTGTTGTATATGTTAAGTTATATATATTTTTTAATAGTTTATTTAGAACTGGCTGGTCCCCCAAAGTTCATGAGGCTACCTAGTCAGATCTGTAATGGGGGTTCTTTTGATATATTTCCTATTAAGGAATTCTATTTCAGCTAACTTGTAAGTAAACAATTAGTATTTTATAGATTTTGTTTTCATTGTTTCCATTTGTTTTCATTATCTGGGAATTCTGGGAATAGTAGTGTCTCTTTGGTGATTGAAACTATTTTTAGTTCAAATGTTGACCTGTTAATTTTAAGCTCGACTTTACGTAGTAATGTAGAGCTCTCCTACTCGCGTTGGTGTCCGCGTCCACATTTCTGATTAAAGTTTTTGTGCACAGATTAAAGTTTTTGTGCAGTAAAATACTTTCTTCTAGTATATCTTTGTTATTTCTTAAGATATTAACTTCAAACTTTAAATATATTTTCCTTATTATCAACCACATCTCATGTGACAAGGTTCATAACTCCTTATACATTTTTTTCCAGAGTTATCCCCCCTTGAACTTATATTTTTCTTTAAAAAATATTTGTTTTTACTGCAACTGTTTTTTTCTTTAGGTATTGACTTCAAACTTTAAATATATGTTCCTTATTATCAACCACATCTCATGTGACAAGAATCATAACTCCAAATACATTTTTTTTCTGTTAAGGTTATATTTTCAAATAGTACATCCTTGCTGGATACCAAGTCATATTGGCATGGAGGGAAATGAAAAAGCAGACATTTTAGCTAAAGAATCTTAAAACCTTCAACCATTAGATACCAAATTACCAAGCTGTGACTTCAAAAGTTCAATCAATTCGTTAATTAAGTCAAAATGGCAAACAATGTGAAATAATGCTATATTTAATAAGTTACATGACATTAGTTCACCAAATTTTATGTGAGAGTAGCCCATGTGTTAAGGATGTTCCCTATTAGTTTTGGGGCCCCAGGGTCAAAGGTCACAGGGGCATCATATGGAAAAACCTTGTCCGGACAATTACTGAACAACCAATGTACCTAGGTTAACCAAATTTTATATGAGAGTAGCCAATGTGTCAAGGATTTATGTGTTGATAGCTTTTTGGTAGAGGATGTTCCCTTTTGATTTTGTGACCCCAGGGTCAAAAGTCAAAGTCACTGGGAATTAATATTAGAACATTTTGCAGACAAAAACTCAATAATGACTGTAGATAGGTTCACCAAATTCTATGGTAAGGGTAGCCTAAATGTCTAGCATATGCCTCTTTGGTTTTGAGGCCCCTGGGTCAAAGGTCAAGGTTGCAAGGAAATCATGAGGAAAAACTTTTTTCCAACAATCAACTTTATCTAAGATCACCAAATTTTATGTATGGATACTCTTTGGGTCAAGGGTGTGATTGTTTGGTTCTGAAGCCTCAGGGTCAAGGTCACTGGAAGTTTATATGGGAAAACTTTTTGCTGGTGATAACTCAACCATGTCTGTGCCAAAGTTCTCAAAATCTTTGCTTTAGATAGCAATCCAGTTAAGGATGTGACCTATTCTGAGATCCCGGGGTCATTGGTCAAGGTCACAGGAACTTCATAGCACGTGGGCGTGTAATGCCCCGCCCAGCGGAGCTCTTGTTTATTTATGGTTTTAGTCAGTTCAGTATTTATATTAGGTTGAGATAAGCCTATTAGAGTTTTATAGCAGGGAGGGGAGTTGTCCTCACTATTTAATTCATATTCATCAATTACTTTTTCTATTGTTACAGGGTATGGTGGCTTCATTATTTTTCTTTTAGTTAATCTATGTTTAATGCCAGTGTTATGGCTTAATTTTTCTCTGATAGGTTGATTATCTCCTAGTTTAATGGTTCTAGCCCAATATTTTAACATAACCATTTCTCTATTTAGATTGAAGGGAATTTCTTTACATTCTATAAGAAGAGGTAGGATTCTTGTATGGGGTGGGCAGCCTGAAATGATTCTTAGAGCCTTATTTTCTATTTTTTGAAGTTTCTGTTGCTGAGTTAAATACTGCGCTACCATATTTAATTTTAGATTGTATTAAGGCTTTGTAGATGGTTCTTAGAGCCTTCTTGTCACATCCCCAGTTGTGGATCTTAATACATTTCATTAGATTTAGGTCTTTTTTTCATCTTTTAATTACATTTTCAATATGATCTTTCCATGTTAATTTATCATCAAAAGTAAGTCCTAGCAAAACAAAATGTGTACATAAAGTTAATACAGTTATATGATTGCAGGGATCCCAGCAGAGTGCAAGTACCGAGTAATTACCCCGGTTGTTTTAGACTTAGCCGGGGTAATTGGATCTTTAGGATTGGAGATCCTATTTCAATGATTAGGTTTACAAGCCAATTTTTGACATTTTGATGTGGAAAACAAAAATTTTGGTGAAATAAACTTTAATTTGATGTAATTTTATAAAATTGATTTTCAAGACTAAGATTCCAGTAATTTTTGTTTTTGGAGTTGAATATAATTAAAACAAAGTGTGGAAAGTCTAAAATATAGAGTATTTTAATTCTGAACTATGAAATTCTTATGATTTTCATATTGTTTAATGTCATTTGGTTTAAGTTACTCTAGTTGCATTAGTGTTACAATGTTTAATGACATATTTATAGGTCTCAAATCCAAAAATAGTTATATTTATTATAGATTTAAGGTTTTTAGCCTTATATCTTAGGTTTTTATAGAGAGAAGTGGACAAAAATGTGTCCTTTTTGTCAAAAATTTAATACTTTTCAGTATTTAGTATATGTTAGGTAGTAATTCTATATAGAATAGCTAAAATAAATTAAAACTAGTGTAATATTCAACAATTTGAGCTGTTTTGAAAAATAAATTGGGGTTTGTCTAACCCGGAATATTACTTAGATTGATGTTTTTTAAGGAGTTAGGCCCTGTTTTGTTAAATAAATTTTTGTTTCAGGTCTATGTACATGACTATTTGATAAAATTCACTTGATTTTTAATCAAAGCTAGTAGATATAAGTTTGGTAAAGAGGATTAAATTACAACTTAGCTAAATTTTGAAGCTTTATTGTGTAAAAATAAGCCATTTAAGTAGTATTTTCTGCATTTTGGGGTTATTTATGCAGATTTCATTGAAAATTTTGTGGTTCTTGCTCTTATATTTGGTGTTATAAATGAGATAGTCTGAGAAAGGGGCTCTAGATCTTATCAGTCATTTGACAATCAACTATGTAAGTCTCCAGAGCCCTATAGACTGAACTTCTGACTGCCTTGCTTGGGTCCAATAGGTTCTGGATGTCAAAGGGGATACCCAGATTTTGCAAGGCAGTCCTGAGTGTAGCCTGGAAAGAGCTATGAATGCTGCAGGTTAGCAGGAAATGATCAGAAGTGAAGTCAACCCCACACTGGGGACAAACTGGATCAAGGTCTTTAATATATTTACCATATGATCCAGGTAGTAAGTTTGACCCCACCACTGACCTCAGTTAGATTCTGACCTTCCTTGGCTGCTTTATCAGCAATTTCATTGCCATACACATCTACATGGGCTGGGCACCACATTAAGGTTATATCAAGACCAGAATTTGTGATAAGTTGATATTTTGAATAAATTGAAGCCAACATATCTGGACTGGAATGACTTTTTTCCATTTTTGATAGATATGAGAGAGGATAGTGAATCTGATTGAATTTTAGTGGTTTATTTTCCAAAAACCAGCCCATGAAGGAGTCTATGGCAACCGTTTCAGCTGTATAGATAGAACAGTTGTTAATGATTCTATCTATTGATTTTGTTTGTGAAGATGGAACATAGAATGCACTGGCTACTTTTAGTTTCTTTAGTTTTTTGGGTCTGAGCCCTTGCCCAGAATTAAACAGCCTGCCCAGATCTTCTGAAAATGAGTGGCATAACTCCTGCCAGTAAATGCTGAGGGGTGGTTGGTAAGGCTCTTAGAGCAATTTTTAAGGCTTTATTCTGTATAATGTTTAATTTTTGGACTTGGGAAGGACTAGCTACAGAATAAATTTCAGCTCCATATTCAATTTGTGATCTTATGAGAGATTTGTACTTCAGTTAGAGGCTGTACAGACCCATAGTCTGTATGTTTTAGAATTTTCTTTAGGTTAAGGTCTGAGGTACACTTTTTGATGATATAATTAAAATATTACCTTTAGCCAAATGTATCTTTAATAACTAGACTTCAATTTTGGTGTTCCCATCTTGATCCTTGAGTTTGTCTATAGGGATGTACTGATATTGATATAGAAAGCCAAACCTCCACATGTAATGTCATTTTTGGTAATGTTTTTCAAAGAGAACCCAGGAATGTTTTTGATGGTCCTATCCTTAAAATTTGTTTCCTGGATACATAGAATATCTACATGTGGATTCCTATCTAAAATGTTCTTAAACTCTGAAATTTTGGCTGCAGTAAGGCCTGCAGCATTTAATGAGATTATATTTAATTCTGTTTCCATGTTTCCCCCCTATGTGCCAATGAACTTCATTAACTTTATCCCGTTTTGGGCATACTGTTGTCTTCTAGGAGACTGCGAGGGAGTTTTTGATAGTCCCCTACCCAGTTTTAGTTTACCTGGGGTTTTCTCCACCTTCCTAAATCTAGGCCCTTGAGGTGCTCTAATGGGTTTTTTGAGACACCTTGGTCTTCAGGGACACAGCAGTACTTTTTGGTTTTGGTGGTTCTTTATTGTTGTTTTTTGCTGGTGTGATGCAGTTTGTTTGTGCGGAATCAATAAATGTTTTCAGGTTGTTGCGCATTGGTCGCGCCTTGTCCAAAATGATACTTTCTATTAGTGTTGCCAATTCCTGCTTGCTAATTTTTGTGGTTCTAGAGTTGTAATTTCGAATTTGCTGCTGGTGTTAGTGCTTTTATTGGTGATGTTTGCTATATATTTTGCTTTGTGCCCTGGAAAACTCTTTATTGGTGTAACCTTCTTGTTAGCCACTCCAGATATTGTAAGCTCCTCATAAAATTTGCCACAATAGCTTGAGTGGATAGAGACCACTGATTCCTCACCATAGTGTTGAAGGCACTACAGCACCCCCTCAGCTAAACTCAGTGATTCTGGTCAGCGACATGGTAGCTCCCCCAACTGGTGGTTTCTCAGGGGTCACCAGAGGCGGAGATGAGGTTGGAGCCTCAAAGCATGTTTTGTTTATTGGGCTGAGGTTTGAATCTGGGCTTAAAATTTTGAACCCACAGATGTTTAGGTCAGTGGATCCTCCATTTCCTTTTAGGGGAGGTGGGGGTAGTGATGCACTCTGATTTTTTGGTCCTTTCACTTGAGATGCTTTTGTTGTTTCCAGCCAGATTCATATTGTATGCACGTTTGGCCCCACCTTGACGGGACAGTCTGAGTTTCTTGTACTCATCTTCCACTACGGTCCCCTGCAGTTCGGGCATTTATATGCCCTTCTTTAACAGGTTTCCGGCCTGTGGTCTTTGGAGCACCTCGAACAGGTTTGCATCTTTGTACATGTTTTGGCTCTGTGGCCGAACCCCTGGCATTTGAAACATCTCATTGGGGTATGGATAATTTTTTCTGTTAGAAATTTCACTTTTGATTCCCCAATTGATACGTAGAGAGGAAGTGCTCCCCCCTGTAGCACCTGTCTTATTTTTATCCTCTCTAGTTTAATTAGCTCCACCCCGTTAGAACGTTCAAAAAATATAGTGGGACGGGGCTCTTCAAGATCCAAATCGTTTGTTTGTTTGTTTGGGTTTTATGGCGCACCAACACAAAAAGGTCATATCGCACCGAAAGCAATCAATGATACTATTAATTCTAACGAAATTAATGATGTAAAGCTCTAATCTTATTATAAACATTTATTTCTTTCAAAAAGTTAAGTATCGCATATGATGATACATATTCAAAAAGTTCTTTAATTGAGTTTACTTTAAAATGTTTGTCACGAATGTATTTAAGATCCTGACAGTCAATGAGAACGTGTTTTGCATTGAAATGCGCGTCACATGGTATACATTTAGGTGCTTCCTCTCTTTGAGAAGGTATGAATGTGTTAATCTGGTATGACCAATTCTACATAGCGTAATCACTATTTGATCTCGGCGATTAGAAAATATTGTTGACGAAGATGAATTAAGGGTTTGCTTTATGTCATGTAACTTATTAAATACAGCATGATTCCACATTGTTTGCCATTTTGACTTAATTAAAGAATTTATCGAACATTTGAAGTCGCTGCTTGGTAATTTGATATCTACTGGTTGAAGGTTTAAGATTCTTTAGCTAAAATGTCTACGTTTTCATTTCCATGTATACCAATATGACTTGGTATCCAGCAGAGGTGTACTATTTTAGATTTCAGTATTTCATGTAATCTTAATTCAATATTTTTAAAAAGTATATTGTCTGAACTACGATTTCTTATGGCAAGTAATACAGATAGAGAATCTGAGAAAATAATAAAATTGTTATTAATACTATTTGATATGTATGATAAAGCAAGATCTAATGCTTTGACTTCGGCTGTAAATATGGATGCTTGGTCAAGCAATCGCATTCTTGCAACGAAAGAATTTCCATATGCAGTGCCACCAAAGTTGTTACCATCTTTTTAGCCGTCGGTAAATAAATGTGTACAATCTTTAAATTTTTCTAAGATGTTTACAAATTCCGATGTGAAGGCTTCTGGGCTGGTTAAAGATTTACGATAGTTTGATAGGTCTATATTCACGTCTGGTATGTTGTAGGTCCAAGGAGGGACATTTTCATCAAAGTTTTGTAAAACGGTAGAAGTGTTGATATTAAGCATTTCTAAATCGTTTTTAACGCGCAGGCCAAATGGTTTAATTTCGTTCGGTTTGTTGTCAAATTTATCAATGTAATTTGGTTTAAAAACAACTTTTCGCGCCGGGTTATTATTGTGAGAAGATATTCGAGTTGCGTATTGTAATGAAAGTTTTTGTCGACGTAATTTTGGTGCGCCGTAAAACCCAAACAAACAAACAATCTTTGCAACAGATGGCCTTATTTACTAAAGGAGGGGGAGGGGTAGGAAAGAAATGAATAAAATGGTATAACAACTGGAGTGTTTAGAGTATATAGTATTTACTTTTGCATAGTCAACCAGCTCCAGAGTTACTCCCTGACCTTAATTTAACACAATATATACACAATCGTAGTGAATATATAATTAATAAATTAAATAATAGACGAGGGGTGTGTTTGTACTGAAACAAGGAGTACTGTATGTCTAACACTGTATGTCAAACAAGGAGTACAGACTGTCTCGATAGATTAATAAATAACTAAGTACAGTATGCCTAACACTGTATGTCAAAATAATTAACTTCAGTATATTGTCCATTTTTTCTCAACCGTCAAAGTTTGAATAATTTCACGGTTAATGATTACGCACTATCTCAATATCACGAGTGTTAGAAAAAGAGCACGAAGTCGCTGTAAAATTATTCATGTTTTGACAGTTTAGAAAAAACGAACTATATATAAGTTGAACAAACAATGAACCATAAAACAGTTGACTAACTGGGGGGGGGGGGGGTTGTCAACAAATGTAAAGTAGTTTAAAATACCGGTAAGAGTAAATCAATAATATAATGTCGTAAAATTTAAATAAGAGTGGACCTTCACAAGATAAAAATGTATTGGTAAAGTGAGTGATAAACTCTATGGCATGTCGTTTGCACAATAATTACTTAAACTATAGGATTAACTGTTAAACCCCTAGTTTAACAGACTTAAACGTAGGGTTTAACTGTTAATCCTATAGTTTAAGACTTTAAACTATGGGTTTAACAGAATATTGTGCACAATGTTACTTAAAGTATATGTTTATCAGCATAAACCCTATGTTTAAGTGTTAATCCTATAGTTTAACAGATTTTCACATTAAACACTTTAAACTATGGTATTAAGAGACTTTAATACATAGTTTTAAGCGAAAATCTGTTAACTATATAGTTAAGCCTTAAACTATGGGTTTAACTGTTAATCCTATAGTTTAACAGATATCCAATCATTTCTCGAGTTTGTCATCACGTGAGAAGTTGTTGCTTTATCTGAAGTTGCTATTTGTATAACATAATACAAGCATGCAGACGATGCAATATATATTTTTACTTTGTTATCTAAGTGACTGTTGACTTTGAATAGTCCTAAGTAATTTATAAATAAAAAAATAATTCTGTCTAATCAACTACGGTGAACAAGGCTAATATCATTACTAAGTAAAAAATCAAAATAGCTGTTTATCTCCAGTATTTAACCTTTTACCTCATGTTTATCAGTTTTTCATACAAGTCAGGTATGGAAAGTTTAAATGGTTGTAACTGTTTTGACGTACATATATGTTTTTAAACAGACATTTACTATTATAAATTTTGATTTAATCAATTTCAATGAATTTTAAAGTTAAATAAATATTTCAGAGAATGAAACTTGCTTTCTAATGATGTGAATTATATACTATTTTAACAATTGATTCAAAAGGTATGAAAGTTGAAACATCAAATTATTCTTGTTAAACTAAAAATACATCTAAAAGCATAGATTGATATCAAATACAACCTATTTTTTAATATTTATTTTATTTTTATCTGTGTACAGCATGCATATAAAACATGTATATTTTACAATATAAAACATGTACAATGTTTCTCTAAATAGAGTTTTCGAAGACTTTACACACATTAAATAACTAAATGGATAAAATAGATATATCATTTACATTGATAAAAATGTTTAATATCAATATCTTTCTAATGCGCGTTTGATTATCATTGTTAATTAGTGTTAATTGTGTCACTACATGTAGCAGTATGACATCGCACAATAAATGATAAGATCATTTAACAAACATGTTTATTGCTGCAGCTGTGAAAACAATAGATCATAAAACATAAGGGAGTCAGTTAAAAATGAATGACACTTATTATGTATCTGTTCAATGTAATTGTTGTACATAGCTAGACTTTGATAAATATATATAAAAATATATATTATCACTGATTAATAAATTTTAATCCCTAACATAAAAATATTTCGTTTGATTTGCAATTTTTAAAAATACATTCATAAACTTAAAACCTTAACATTTTGAAACATAAATGGAACTTCTATATTATTTCTCTAAGAAATAATTTTAAAAATCTATTCAAGCGAATCCACGAAACATTGTCAAGGTCCACATGAAACTAGCAAGCGCGATTTCATTGGCTGAATGACTTAATACTATAGTTTCTATTGTTTCTCTATTAAACATGGGGTTTAAAGTGTTAAACATATACAATTGATACATATAGTGATATGTGTGACGAAATAACCAACTGCAATAATGATTTTGATAGACGCATGCAAGAAATAGAAAATAATATAGAATCAATGAAAATAAGACATGATGAACTGGATGATAAAATAGAAAATACCAATGAGAAAGTAATTGATACACAATGGAAAAGTATGAGAGAAAATCTGCTGTTTGGAGGTATCCCAGAGAATGATGATTATGCTGAGAGGGAGAATTGTGAAGAAAAAGTAAAACTCTTTGTAAAAGAAACACTTGATATAGAAGAAGAAATAAGTTTTGACAGAGTACACAGACTAGGTCGACTTAGAAATGATAGTAATAGGCCTCGCCCAATAGTTGCTAAGTTTACTCACTATAAAGATAAGGAACTAGTGAAAGGAAAGTCATTTGAAAAATTGAAAAATTCTCATTTCTGGGTAAGAGACCAATACCCCAGAGAAATCCAATAGAGGAGAAAGGCTTTGTATAGTATAGCTGATGAAGCACGAAGGAACTCTGACAATAAAGTTAATTTTGTTAGAGACCGCTTATATATCAATGGAAAACTGTACAGATCAAATCAAGCTGTTGAAAATGCTGATGAACATAGACATGCTAATAAACATAGAAGCAAACCAACATTAAATACTGAAGGATACACTGAACGTAACTGGTCTCGTACATTCTACAAGACAAAGGATACTGGAGATAAGAGAATGCTGAATAAGTCATCAAATAACATGACTTTGAGAAATAGATTTGCTTCATTACAGAACAACGACTACAAAGAAACACCTACAAGAAATACATATGCTGGTAAGAAGAAAGCAACATCACCCCTAGAGCTCGAACAATCCACAAAAAAGCAACACATTATAAGTAGTGACTCTGAGTGTGAATCCGAGATTGACATTATTCCAACGGAAACTAGTGCTATGAACGCCACACAACAAAGTATGATACTAGCCCCATCTCCAATAATTACTCTGCCTACGCCCGCGCAGGCAAACACTAACACTTGTGTTGACATTGAATTGGACTTTGACCTCTCTCATTCACAACCTATAGACGTAGGTAATACTAACGCTTAACGGTGTGTAAGAGACTATGATCATAATTGTTTGAAGTTATGTACTCTAAATGTTTGTGGACTCAAACGAAGAGTTATTTATCCTGACTTTGTTTCTTTTGTTAAATCGTATGACATTGTTGGCGTTGTTGAAACAAAACTTTATGAACATGATATTATATGCATTGATGGTTATAAGTTTGTAAATTTTCCTAGGAAACAAAAATACAGCCGAAAATCCGGCGGTATTGGTGTTTTCATTAAGCTGGATCTGTTAGACAATTATGAACAGTCAAACAGACTATGCACTTTGGCTTAAATTTAAAAATTTGAATAACCAGCAAGATTTTGTATTAGGCATTGTTTATGTACCTCCATTACATTCTAGATTTTACAGTAACGACGAATTTGATTTTTTTGAAAACGAAGTTGCCTCTTATTGTAATATCTATGAGCATTTATATTTGACCGGAGACTTTAACGCGCAAACCTCCAATCTCACGGAATATACCGAAAATGATGATTTTTTACAAACTTACTTCGATTTAGATGAAGTAACTGTTAGATTTTTAGATCAAAAGTCAACTATGGAAAGCCTGAATATTCCTCTAAAACGTAATTCGCAAGATATAAAGAAAAATAACATAGGTTATAAATTAATAGACATGATTAAAAAAAATGAACATGGTAATTGCCAATGGCCGTACCCATAAAGATAAAATAGGTAAAATGACGTTCAGAGATATATCGGTTTTAGATTATTTAATATGTACATTACCTGCATACAAATTTATCTCAGATTTTGATATCATTGATTTAAATAATTTGTTCTCTGATGGCCATTGCTTAATAGAATACAAGCTGACCTTTAAACCACTAAGCACACCACAAATAAGAACTAACACCATACCAACACGAAATACAAGGCCTAAATGGAAAAATGATAAAAGAAATGACTTTCAGAGCAATATAAATGACTCAGAAATAGACAATATTATGCAACAATTAGACAATAACACTATAGACCAACATCAAATGAACGCTATAAATAATTCATTATGCAATATATATCTACAGAGCGCTGAAAGCAGTTTTAACTCTCAAAATACTTATCATTTTTCAACAAACATGAACCACAAACCATGGTATGGAATAGAGTGCAAAAGAGCAAAGAAAGCCTACAACAAAGCTAAAACCAAATATAAAAAATACCCCTCTGAAAATAATAAAAATGAATATAAAAATAATTGTAAAAAATATAAAAATACAATGAATAAATACATCAATAAACATAACAAAGCAAATGTAAATGCACTCCGCAGAATGCATTGCAAACATCCAAAGGATTACTGGAATGCAATAAATAGAATAAGTGAGACTACAAACAAAACTCAAAAACAACCATCTCTAGACTCACTATTTGAATATTTTAAACAAGTCAACAATAATGAGACTCACGATCAGAATGATAACAATATAAACGCTGATATTGACATTTCCAACAATGATGAACTACTTAACTCTCAAATTACATTGGCTGAAATTAAAAAATGTGTTAGATCATTAAAAAACAATAAAGCAAGCGGTATTGACAATATCTTAAATGAATACATAAAACATTCGGAAGAAAAACTACTGCCATTGTACTTTAAATTATTCAATAAAGTCCTGGAAACAGGCATTATTCCATCTAAATGGTCAGAAGGAATCATTATTCCATTATATAAGCATAAAGGAAATCCAGTTGAACCGCAACATTGGATACAAATCACGCTTCTTAGCTGTGTAGGTAAACTTTTTACGTCTATTCTTAACAACAGACTCACCAAATTTCTTGAAGAAAACAATTTATTATCAGAAAATCAGGCCGGCTTTAGAAGAAACTACTCTACCACTGATCATGTATTTACACTTAACTCACTAATTGAAATTCTCAAGTATTACAAGAAAAAAATATTTTGTGCTTTTATAGACTTTTCACAAGCTTTTGACTCTGTATGGAGAATAGGATTATGGTCTAAAATCAAGAGTCTAATTATCAAAGGCAAATATTTTCGAGTTATAACAAACCTTTATGCAAATATAAAATCATGTGTCTCCATAAACGCAACAAAATCAGACTTTTTCACGTGTATCTGCGGTGTTCGCCAAGGCGAAAATTTATCCCCCTTGCTATTCAGTCTATTCCTTAATGATTTACAACTCACATTAGAATCACAGGGTAACCATGGAATAAAATTACATGAGTTAGACCAAAATATTATCATATTATTAAAGATCCTTATTTTACTTTACGCTGATGACACGGTATTATTTAGTGATAACCCTGTTGACTTACAACACTGTCTCAACGATTTCACCTCTTATTGTAATACCTGGAAACTAAATATTAACATAAATAAAACTAAAGTTGTAATTTTTGGATCTAGAAATGACTCTATTTATAATTTTACCATTAACGGATCTCCAATTGAAATAGTTAAGATTTATAAATACCTTGGTGTTCTTTTCTCCAAAAATGGTAGTTTCCTTACTGCTCGTAAACATCTGGTAACACAAGCTAAGAAAGCTATGAGTTTATTGTATAAACGTATATTTAATCTACACTTACCTATGGATCTAATATTAAAACTATTTGATCACACTACTGTCCCAATTCTTTTATATTCTTCAGAAATTTGGGGTTACGAGAACTGTGATATAATTGAACAAGTACATACTGAATTTCTCAGCAAGATAACACATTTAAGAAAATCAACCCCACATTATATGCTTTATGCTGAACTTGGTCGTTTTCCTCTAAAAATTTTAATACAAACCAGAATGATAAACTTTTGGAACAAACTAATCACGGGAAACAAAAATAAACTATCTTACCAAGTATATAATTTTATGCTTAACTTACCTAACTTTAAGTCAAAATGGATAAATTCAATCGAAACGATACTCACTAATATTGGACGACCTGATATATGGCGTAATCAACAAACTTGCAATTTAATAAATATTAAAACAATAGTAAAACAGACTCTCATTGACCAAAATTATCAACATTGGCACTCCCTCTTGCAACTTTCAACCAAAGGATTAAATTACTCTATCTATAAACAAACAATAGAGCTTGAAAATTATCTGAAGTACTTAAATAAAAACGAATGGTAACCTATTTTAAAATTTCGAACCGGTAACCATTTTTTACCATGTGAAAAAGGAAGATGGATGAATGTGCCGAGCAATGAGCGATTGTGTACTTTTTGTTCTTTAAACGACATTGGTGACGAGTTTCACTATTTACTTAAATGTCCGTTCTTTGAATTTTATAGAAAATTATATTTAAAACCATATTTTTTATCGTAGACCAAATATTCTAAAATTCAATGAACTTTTATCAAATGGCTCTTTAAATATTCATCGATCAACCTGTAAATTTATAAAAATAATTTTTGATCATGTAAAAAATTAATTTTCTTTTTATTTTATTGAAAATATAAATTCTTTCATAGTCTTTAAGTGTATAAGGTTGTAAGTGTGAATGAGTAAGCTAGGTGTATGTATGTATAATTTGGAAAGCGAGGTGTATGTATGTATAATTTGGAAAACTTAAAACTATAGGATTAAGAGTCTTAAACCCTATGTTTAAGTCTGTTAAACTATGGGTTTAACAGTTAAACCTATAGTTTAAGTAATTATTGTGCAAACGGCATTCCATATAAACTCTGTATAAACAATTAAAGTTTAAATCACAGAAAAAAATTAAATTTAAACCTAGCATATATACTGTCAAATATTTAGTAAAAATAGAACGTGGGCAGAAAATAAACTGAAGTTTTCACACAAGTAAATCTCAACTGTATATACACGCCAAGTCTTCGCTCCAATACACACGCCAGGTAAAATCTAATAAGACCATACGCCAAAAACTAACAGCAGACGACTTTTAAAGACACAACGTAAAAATCTTGGACATCAAAAGAAAATTGTAGTATAATGGTTACATCATAATAGAGGTGAAAATTTCAAGTATGTAAGGGATATACCACGAGAGGTGTCCAATATGTTAGATATTGGATAGCTGAGGCGCGTTAGCGCCGAAGCGTATCCAATGTCTGACATATTGGGCACCTCGAGGGGTATATCTTACTTAAATCACAGCTTACCTACAGATTATTATTATTGTGATACAAAATGAATTTTAGTTTACATGCACGTATCACAAATAACTATTAAAGAGTTATACATTTCAACTTCAACAAAAAGTAATACAATTATAGAATTTAAATAGATATAGAAAAAATTTAATTGTTTCCCAAATGGTACCCCTTTTGTTAGACAAATTAATGAATCGTTTGTTCACGAGATTTTCGTGCATATCCATTCACATGTAAACTAATGTGTATTTATGACAGTGGTTGTTCATCTCGTTTCTGTTCTTCATTTAGTCAGGTATATTATACACGTGTGACAAAACCTAATTAATCATTGGAATTACAGTGTTTTTTTCATGGATATACTATTTATCATTCGGAAATCTTTCATTTGGATATAAATACATTACAACGGTTGCAATGCATAGAAAATATGGATTATCAACTGATTCCAGTCATGTCCAAGAAGCGATATCAGCCACAGCCTGACACAAGGCTGATTTCTAATAAACTTGATGAGAACCTAACATTGCAGAAACAAGTCATAAGTAAGTTTATATATAAATGAAAATATATTATGTAAATAATAGCCACTTTGAGACCTGAACCTGAGCCCTGTGTGCACCAAATAAATATTGCATCTTTCGTAAGCAACATGACTGCCCTTCTGTTCACATATTAATCTATGTTCGATTCAAGGCTCAAACCTATGGTTATTTGATCATGGAGAGAGAGACAGTTGCGCAAGACCTAATTCAGAACTCAAATTTGTACGTTTTCCGTCCGTGCGCAAGCGGTGCAAACAATTTCATAGTATTGGTAAAAAGCATGAATCACCTAAAATATCCTAAAGTTCTTAGTACATATATTTATAATGTGAAAGTTAGTTTGCATCGTTGACAACTTGCGACTTGTCAATGTCATTTTGGCATCGCTGAGTGCTAAAGCAATGTCTACCATGTTTTTGTTGTCCAGTGCAAGAATAATGTAGTGTTCTGCTATGATATTGTCTATGCTTTTGCTCAATTAAGCACTAACTGAACGCCGAAGTTACAGCATGCCAAGCACACTGTCCACTTTATTCAAAATATTTTTTCTGAGCTGATGACGAATAATATGTTCCATTCTGCAACTATTTCTCAAAAAAAGCTTTATTTTGTTTTATCACACGTTGTTATATTGAAGGACAAAACTTAATTTGTTGAACTGAGGACAAGAAACGGCTAACAGTGTTAGACAGAGAATTTGTTAAATGTGCTTAAAATCTAGTTTGTGTCTTAGTATAATGCCAAACTTATATATTTCTTTTTTAATTTTCAGAGCGACACCGCAACGTTGACATATTGTGAACAGGAATTACACCATTAATACTAATGTCTTCATTTCGAAGGGAAGTGAGTGCAGAATTCCAAATTTTGATTTTATTTGCAAACGTTTGTTTAATAAATGAAAAAATACTCCCCTCGTTCGTCTGCTTTTTTTCTTGAAGTACATAGAAAAGGTAATCGTTCACTATTAAGGTTACACGTTCATTATCTGGTGTGTTTGGACAATATCTAGCGTGTTGTCCAATATTAGACTTACACGTTAGATATTGTCCAAACACGCCAGATAATGGACGAGTAATCTTAATATTGGACGGTTACCTGTACATTATTGAATATAAGGTACTGTGAAAACAATGGAATGACGTCACAGCTGTGGTTTAATACATGTTTCATTACTTTTTCGTGTTTGCTAGCAAGTGAAATTAACTGAGGCCCGTGCATAGTTATTGATAATGTTACTAGTGTTGTTTTTGTGGATATCTCTGACAAAATTGAGAAAGTAAATTGTTTTTGCGGCGGCTGGTTCCAAACTGTTTGTTATTCAGACAATATTTCCACCATTTTTTAAAACAATGAATAAAATATTAACATTTAATTGAGCAGACGACAGTTTACAATGTAGCTGGTCAACGAATATTTTTCTATTCACAATGCCATCTACATTTGTAAATGGATTTCAACAATAATTTCGCAGAAGTTTTGTCACCAAGTGCCTTAGTGAACCAAATCTTTTTTATCGCCGACATATGAATCACATATGGCTTTTCAAAGAGAATGAGAGCTTATAACTGTCACTTTGGTGTCGGTACCCGATGTCTCGCCGTTTGTGTCGGCAGACTTTGATCATTCCAGTTGTATCAAGATTTTAACTTAAACTCAAACAGCAAAAGATGTAGTCAATTAGAGACATGCAAGTTTTTGCTGTTCGATACAAAGATACATTTGTATAAACGCTACATTTGAACTAGGTTCATGCACTCACTGCAGGTCCTCAATTATTATATCTATTCTACGTGACACAGTGAAATTCTACCGTTATATCTAGCCACGAAAAAGCATGCAATACATGTGTCGAAATTTATGATAAGTTGTGTCTTTAAATACCACACCGTATAACTATAAGAGATCCTATGATGCGTTAATACGATGTAAAAACCAATAATTTAAACACTGATCACTGTATTATTCTTTCTTCTATTTTTATGTGTATTCTTTATTCAGATGATTAAACTATCATTTACACACCGCTTCCTTTGTTTAACATGGGTTAATATATTTCGGAATCACCTAGTAAAACAAAAGATTTGAAGAGAGTGAGTTGTTCTTTTTCACGTGAGCGAGTTGATATTTAGATATCAACCCGGCCACGTGAAAAAGAAAAACCTGCCCCCGTGATATTTTAAGTCGTGTATTCAATGGAGCGCAGTCTTCGTGTTAATTTAGAATTTAAGATAAACACGAGCTGCTTAATTTTGAAAGATTGTCTTTACTAACAAAACTTATTGTATTTTCATGAAACGTTAATTACAAAACTTAAATATCTTCGGATATACATGTATGTACAGAACTTAAGATTTATTCGAAAGAAATGAAAATGAATATGTTGTATTTATTCATGTAATGATTTAAGAGCGACGTTAACCATCTACAATATACTTTCAATTCTGGCTCATTGACTTACAATATTACTTCCAAATTACATGTTTCTTTGTAAATATGATCAAGAATAAGTAAATATGTAAGGTAACTGTCCATACATATTTCCAATGTAAGGCGTAAAATTGCCTAAGTTACCGAAAATGAGAAGATGGCATTGAACATAACATCTTGAATAAAAATTAAACAATACAATGAATAAAAACACTTATTCATGCATTTATTGTTAATTAACAAATATTATTTACCGTCGCGGATGCTAAAATATGTAATCAAATCATGCTAGTTATCTGTTGATTAACAGTTTAAAATCCTCTACATGCTCGTGAGAGAAAAAAGATGCACTCGAAACAATTCGTTTGTAAAAATGTAGTCCACGCCCAATTTATGTACATGTGTAACTAATCACTTGAATCGTTGTGTAAGTCGGATATTAACCTCGTGCTATGGTTTTCTGTGTTAAAACAACCTGGCCTGGACTTCTCAAAATCCTCAAACGCTTCGCGTTTTCGGATTTTCACGAGAAGTCCGCGGCCAGGTTGTTCTAACTCAGAAAACCCTCGCACTCAGTTAATATCCTTTACATACAACTTCATTATCGTAAACTCAGTCCGTACATATATACATTAAATTAGACAAACGTTGATTTACTAACTCAATTCTTCAATATACAGATTGTACAGAAAGAACGTTTTTTATTGGAGTTAACGCCGTGTCAACACAAGTTTATGTCATTTTACGGCATCCATCGCACCTAACCTAGCTTTCCTGGACCATTGTCTATAACCAGTACTCACATACCTTCCACTAGGCCGGAAACTTCTCCATATTATCTAATCAATGGAGGAAAATCGACCCTATTGTCAAATTTCCATGGAAGGGTATAACCTCCCCGTGTACAGAAAGAATGTACGCCAGGCTATGAGAAGAGCCAAAGTCGGAATGGATGCACACTGTACGTCAGCATTTATTGTGATATAATTACAACCTAAACTAAATAATACAATCAGATTGGCCAAAAGTGAACACGTGTTTTCATTTCTGTATAAACGCAGTTGCCTACAAAAAATTATTAATATTCATGACTTTAAATTACGCCATGCCGGTACTAATTTCGTGAATGAAAAATATATTTTAGCGCTGTCACATGCAAAACAAAAGCTATGCATGTCAATAAAAGAAGAAACCCATCAACAAAATGAAAAATGGTTCGATAGTAACATACTGGAAATAAAATAAGAAATTAATGTTAACTTAAATTAACATTTCAGTTTCACTTTTATCTTTACTATAAATAGTTTACCTCGACCTTGATAAACGCACGGGAATAGCAGAAAACTTTCAACTTGTTAACACGTTTTTGTACGAGCTATAAAATCGATGTTTTCATTTGTAGTGCTTTTTTTATACAAATTTAAATACATTTACTTATATTTCTTTGCTTTATTGACTCTGTAATGACATTAAAACCTGGAAAAATTGCATCGAAACGAAGAACAAAATGGCCGACGGCCAGTCTGAAAGACCTGTTAACGAACTAGATTATTCCGCACTACAATGCATTCGGCTCTTACGCACTAAAATATAGGTATTGATATCAACGCAATTAATAATGGTTCACTCGACGCACGGTCAATTTCGCACAGAAAGGTTGTAATTATAAAGATTTAATTTATAGAAACTGACTTACAAATAAGCTATCACCAAAATGACATTTATTTTTCGATGAAAGTCAGTTTCTATGAATTAATTCTTTAAATGTAAATACTTTGGACGTTCAAAATGCTCACTCATTACAAGTGAAATAAGTAAGCATCTAATTCTTTTTTGCTTAGCATTTGATACTAAAAGGCACAAAAAGTAGTCAAGATTTAAAAACAAAAAACTCTTTGATTATCACAGATTACAAACATTTTTCTGTTAGGATGCCGACAGCCAAATTATTTAGATGTTTTTCGGTTTTCCCGTCACTAAATCTTTCCGACAATGATCGAACTGTCCTATTTGAAATATTTGTAATTGCATTGAATTATATGTGTTAAGAAAACTATAGTCAGCCCCTCTATTAAACAAACAATGAAATTTAAATAAATCTATGTAATTGTGTTACCGAAATTCGGAAAGTTATTATGAACCCTTATCTGGGTATATTTTTAGTATAACCTAAAGTATGTGTTTGAACGTGATTTCGTTACTGAACAAAACGCATTTCATGTTTTCTATAACGTTCTATTATCTCTTACATTCATTGCATTTATGTTTGCATCTCTATTAAATGTTCATGTACTTTGTATGATATTCTCAAGTATAACTATCCGCTTAGGAGGAAATAAAGAAACATATTTAAACTATTGCTGTGAAAAAGATATTCAAGTCCTAAATTATCTGATGTATGTTGGAGACTGTGAACCCAAGTTTTATTATCATTAGTTCATCTATGTTACAATGATCTTTGTAAGTTTGTTAAGTTCACGAATTATGGTTATTATCATGTGTTTGTATGTGACGTTATATTCCCTGGAAACGTGATAACGTATTTAAAAAAAAAAACATTTTATAATAAGTCTTATTTTTATAATACAGTCACCTGAGTAAAGAAGTTAAAAAAATCTTAAAGAATTTCTTAAGGAAAAATCTTAAGATAATCATACACTTGTAAATTACTTTAAAATGTCAGAGATAACAATATGGGGAAATATTTTCATTATGACTAATATTTCATATTCAAGGCAAAAAAACCCACATTTTCTACTGAAAAACAATTATTTAAATAGTTAATCCATTTTATTTTTTACTACAATTGTCAATACCTCAGAGTTGATCTTTTTCTATTCATTATTTATTTGTTAAGACGAACTGTAACCCTATACGATTATAATAGAAAATTGTCAAACCGAATTGTAAACCTATATTACCGTGAATCTTATCAAAAGAAAAAATCAAGACCAATACAAAGAATGCACTGATTTTTAAAAACTGTACTAGCTTTTTATGCTGTTAACAATATTGATAAGATATTGTTTGAATAGATCTGTAGCTGATATATCATTGAGTGTAATTGTTTTTGAAGGTATTTGAAGATATTTAATATTTCATATAAGGAGACCACATTGATCATATTTTATGGTAATGTCAGACATTGTGTATAAAGTAATTTCTAAAATTAGATTATTATAATTTTAATTAATCAGATGTAAAATATTTAAAGGGTGTATACCTATCACTGGTATATTAAGTTACATACATTTCAAAAGTAAAATTATAAATCAATCATGCACACAACCCAAGCACAAATTACTTTTGTAAAACTAAATAGTAAGAACAAATAGTTACCATTATATTCATATCTATGGTTTACAAAAAAATGCTATGATATCTGAATCGGAATTAGAAGATATAACGGGCACGCAATAAATTAAAGGTTCTGTTTTGCTTTGTAATCAACTTATTGTGTCAAACACCGTGATCGTTTCAAGATATTGTAAATCGATGGTCAATCAAATTAATTTCAGCGGAAATTTATAACATTTTCAAATACGAGATCGTTGCGGTCAGGTTTTTACGTTCGACGGGACAAAAATTGGTGGTTTTTGGTCGTTGAAGACAGGTTGTCGCTACGGACAGTGTCATTTTAGAGTAATTTTGATCGGGAGGACCTTAAAGTGGTCTTTGTCGGCAGGTGGTCGCTATGGTCAGGTGGTCGTTAGCACAGGTTTCACTGTATTATTTTATTATATATTCATTACCATAACTGGTATGAAATTACTGTTGGACTTAGTAACTACCAGCTTCTTTACTTGATCAGCTCATGGTCTGTAGCTCAATTCAACTGAATTTTATTGTGAATGTATTTTTCTCCATGTTCATTGGCTTATGATATCAGCATCCTGAAATCAACAAAAATATATATAAAAAAACTAGGATGGTAAAATTTAAATAAATTAAAGAAAAAACAACCAAATTTCAAAGCAGATCATTGTCATAAAGGTGTTGATAAAATCTTACATTTAATTTTAAAGTCATGATAAAAAGTGTTAGATTTATTATTACTTTACCCTAGGTTAAGTAAGTTACCTTGTTAAGTCGGACAACTCCCCACACTCCAGTGTAACAACAATTCTCAACAATCTTAATTGGAGATCACTAGAACATCGCCGTTTTGACACCAGACTGTGCATGTTCTACAGAATACATCATAATATAGTAGCTATAGATTTTCCTTCATATATCCAAAGACCTATTAGACCCACTAGATATTCTCATCCTCTTAGTTACAGGTTAGTTTACACATCGTCAGACTACCTGAAACATTCCTTCATTCCTCATACTATTCAATTTTGGAACAATCTTCCATACAGCATAGTTACATTGCCTACAAACTTTGGACCAGTTACGTGCAGGAGTTTCAAACATCATATACGAAAGCCTAATTCATTTTTTTAATTTACCAGAGTATTTTACTCCTTTTCAATTTCTCACTCTATTCGTTTCTGCATAGATTTTACAAGTACAGTTAACTCATTTTTTTCTTACTTTAATAACTGTAGGTGTATTTGCGACGTCATGATCATGGATCATTATTAAGTTTAGCGCTGCAAAGCGGCGGTAAACGTATTATTAAGTTTAGCTCTGCGAAGCGGCGGTTATCTTACTACGACCATCTCGACAGTCGTTTCAGGTTTAGCCAACCGAAGTCAAAGACAAAGTAGTGCTGTTGAACTCTATTTTACCACAGCCACGCAGTTTTCTTTCTAAGTATGTACAAATTGTTTCTTTTCTATGAAAACAACAGACATAATTGCATCATATGGATCACAAAATCATTCAAAATAAGCTGTCCTCAATTTTTGCTTTTATAATGGTCACCTTTCACAAGGCGAGCGCTAATATGCTAATAATGTCAATTTTCCTCCATTGATAATTTATTAGGAGAAGTTTTTGGCCTTGTGGAAGGGTAGGTGAGTGTTGCTTATACACACGTGTCTGAAATAGTTAGGCTAAGTGAGCTGGACTCCATGAAATTATCTAAAATATTGTGTTGACATGGTGTGAATCCCAGAATATATAATCACTATACTCTTATATTTTATTCAACTGTCAGTGGTGCTTACATGTATTGCAGATTAATGCTGATTTAAATACTTGTTATAATACTTAAGACAGTTTCCATGATCGAAAAAAACAATAAAAACCTGTATTTATGTAGGACAACAGGGATAATGTATGCACATTTAACAATTCTCTGTACACAGAGCCTTTACCTGACTTGGTGATCAATGTGGGTCAAAATTCGAAATATATAATGTAAAGGTTTATTGGAAAAAATCAATTCTGTTGTAGAAAAATTTAAAAACATGACTTTTAGTGAATCAACAAACTGGGTTTACTTTTCTTAAGATTTTTTTCCAATTAACCTTATCATATGAGTTACTTAAAGTAATTACTACAAAGCAGCATGTACTCCACATAATGTTAACAAAAATGGGTTTTATCTAAAATTATTCTAATCATAACTTCTCATATCTGTGTATGTGCCTTTATTGCTACTTTATCATTGCCATTACATATATCATGTGTCACAGACATGACCCCTGCTGATTAAAAACCTTACTGTATTTCTGCTCTCACTTTGATAATCAAGTATTTAAGTCATAGAGTTAATGTAAGCATTAGTATCATCATCATCATGTAATTAACGTGGCAGTGTTAACTGTTACAATGACTTTAAAGAGGATAATTGCTGCAGGGGTTTGAAAACACTAACATCGTTGAATGAAAGACTGAATTTGGATACATAATAATTTATTAAAAGAGAATCACAACATACACATCCACTAAAACTTATAGATAGTTCATATTCAGAACTCAAGTTTGTTGGGTTTTTTCCAGCCGAATTAGGTTTGTATGGGATTCATCAATGCAGAACCAAGTTATTTAACATATCATTGCTGAGGGGCAGTCATAACAAATTAAATCCTATAGTTCTGAGAAAACAATTGTTTAGCGTACATTTAGCTGTCTAAGCTGGCTTTCGGAATACCAAAATCTATTTATAAAATCTCATTCTATTGTACAAATGCAAAACTCCCCTAATATCGGTTAATATAGCAAAATAAAAGCCGAGAACTAAAAAGAGTGGTTCTCCGAGTTCGTCAGATGTTGGGAATTAAAACAAAACAATATTTGGTGTTTTCATAAGCGTTATAAATGAAGTAATGTACCGGCAAGGCCAATCTATTCGAACATTGGATATTTAATTGATAAATTAAATAATTGTGTGTCAGGTTATAGTAAATATTTTTTTCACATACCACAAGACCTTCATGACTGGGTTTTATGTGAAATGAACGGTAGATAAATGCCATTGTTAAGAGTAGTTTGTCTTCGTATGCTGGAACGCCTGGGAACAATGTCTTTATTAATCAGTATACATAAGCATTCAAATTATCTCCGTTTGATAAAACTAATAGTTTTTGTGAATTTTCTAGTATTTTGGACATGTTTTTTTGTCATAAGTTTTTAATTATTAGAAATAATATAGTGTAAATTCTTTCTGACAATCTATTTTAAATTTAGATTATAAGCATTATAATGATTTTATAGATTTTTATGCTTAATAATGCGTACGTACATTTGTTTAAGATCCGACTAAATTAGTATGATATTAAGTTTTGTATTTTCACTACTGCTGTAAGTACGTAAAACGCTCAGAAATTTAGTAATAAAGATATATATCAACGATATTGATTAATTTGGGACATATCAACGGCAAACCGGGAATGCAATGTGAACTGCGATAAATAATTGCACGTGATGCAGGTATTTTGTTAATTCACTTTGACACATCATGCTTGTATCCTTGAAATCTGTGGCGCTCTAAAAAGGGTTGATATTATATCAGACTAGAATAGAACATGCTTGGTATCACGTAAAGCAGACTTTTTATTCGGGTTTAACACCGAGTCAAGACGATTTTTTTTTATCATTTAACGACGTCCAGTGCACCTAAACTAGCTTTCCTGGATCCTTGTCTATTACCAGTGCTCACCTACCCTTCCACAAGGCTGTGGTTACCATACCTTTAATTGTGCAAGCGAGGCATATTGTAATCGTCCGCGAATTATTTCTAATGACGATAACAACTTTGAAACTGCACGATAA
This sequence comes from Mactra quadrangularis, assembly GCA_025267735.1. Taxonomy (NCBI): domain Eukaryota; kingdom Metazoa; phylum Mollusca; class Bivalvia; order Venerida; family Mactridae; genus Mactra; species Mactra quadrangularis. The sequence continues at coordinate 27,122,839 of CM046295.1, read as the reverse complement.
TATTATGTTCTTATGTGTTTTCCCTACAAAACAATGAGCCTACAATAACAAGTATAAAACATGTCATGTTTAAGTGATTGAGTTATATTTCTTATATTTACCGTTACGATTTACGTCTGCACGATTAATTTCGAACTCGACGCACATAAAATATAAAAGTAACGGTGTCAAGAAAAAAGTGTGAATCCTTTAATACTTTAATTTTTATTATCATTTAAGCCTAGGTCCTACTGTATGCCTCGGCGCGTTCAGGTTATCTAAGTCGGTGGACCAGTATGAAATCTAGTGGCCAAACCTGAAGTCACCCACCGTATTTCAACCTTAGATACAGGTCATATCGGTTAACTATGGTTTCAATTGATCGTCTTAAGATAAAAAGACGGACCATGCCGCTAGAGCTACGGTAGAATCACGGATCATCCCGGAATAAGTCGGCATAGGTTTCGCTCTTCTGTGAATCTCGTTTGTATTTAAATTTAAACAACACAGAGGCCACGCCTTGGTAATTCCGATTAAATACAGTGTTGATACGCGTCAATACAGTTTAAGTCCCAGATTTCCCTTGTGTTAAACCTTGACCTACCGACGATGAGCACCGTGACAATATGAACTTGCGATTTTTAGACATCAGGTTCTTTTTAATTATTTCGCTGTTTATATATCATTTCAAAAATTCGAATTCAACTGTATTTATATAGAGAAGTTTTCAATCGAGACCGTGCCGACCGTCTTTTGTTCAATTCCTGAAAAAAACTGTTTTCATGTGAACATAGAACACAATGTTTTCATTATTATAAATCCCAAAAGAAATCTAAAAATAATAAAACAAGTTTAACTTCAAGAACTAACTTTACCCCAGTATAAAATGAAAACAAAATCCGTAATTTTTTATCATAACAATTTTTACAGAAGCATCCAACAAAATTGACCAACCGGCATGGATATTTTGTAAAAGTCACCTAATGTTACCTTTACATACACTAAGTTTCCTTAACATATTGCCTACTGGAGTCAAATTTAAGAATTTGTAAAAATTTACAACTCACTTATTTAATGAAGCATGCTATACCGTGCGTAATATCTTGATAGCATCCTGATTAAAGCCCATTTGTTTTAATTTTTATATTTTATAAGTGCAGTCGGTGTTATTTTATTTTTTTGTCTTTCTTTCAAATCTATTGCTTTGAACATTTAAAACAAACATGAACTTAATTAACATTATCATTCATTGCTACAGTATAACCTCTGATAACGGCACCTCTAACGAGCGGCAACCTCCGATGAGCGGCATATTAGAATTCCCCCCGTCGATTTTGCACTATGAATTACCTCTAATGAACGACACCTCCGCAGAGCGGTAAACGGCTGTTGTGATAAAGTCCCATAGTTCATTCTTTACCTCTGAACAGCGACACAAAGTCTAGCAAGGTTAATATCAATAATCGATAATTATCTATGACCGGAAGATTTAAACAATGAGCGATACCCTTAATCGTATAATACTACCCTAAAGTGACATGTTTTAAATCATTTGACTAACAGGGGTTAACAAATATGTGACATATGGTTTCTATGACACCAACGAACGGATCTAAGATGAGGACCAGCTAGTTGACGATAGTAAATTGAACTTATTTGTTATTGTACGTATTATAAAAAGCTTCGATGGAATGAATTTTAATTTGAGTTAATTTGAGGTTTAAGAGCCGAATCCGATTTTATCTCCCGAAAAGACGACTATAATTTATACTAAATATTATTCGTCATTTGACAGATATAAAAAACAATTTTGACGGTGCCAGAAACGAGTTCTCTAGTTTATTGCTTTCTTTTGCGTAAAACCGTCATGCTAGGAATTTTTAAAGGTTAGGCCTATAATAATAATTCATTTTAAGAACTATGAATCACATTACAACGTTTTACTTTTTTCGATTAGCGCCCGCTTATAACTGAATTTACATTATGGAACGGATAACGGCCAGTTTTTCGCACCGAAAACGGCAGATTTTAGTGATCGGTAGAAAAAGTCTACCGCTGCAGAGCGACACCTCTGTAGAGCGACACTTTTTTCAAACTCCGTCGAAAGTTGCTCTGCAGATGTTACACTGTATTAGCATTGTGGTGGCAAAATTGTAACAGTACTTTAATTACTATCATTAAAAACCATTCAGTAATATCCCTGTCTATTGTACTGTAATAGTTAATTAATAAACTTTTCAAAACTTCATTGTTTTCATAATGATCGTGTTATTTGGCTTCAGGTGATGCTTGCTGCATCAGCTCATAGGACATCATCTGAAGCCAATATAAAAACTTTTAATTATAAACATTATAATACAAATCGTAATTCATTCCTTTACCAGTTAGTTGTGGATTCTTGTTTAGTAAACTACGAGTTTCTGCGACCGATCCACGATACCTTACTGGCTGTTCTATTGATTTACGATTTCAAAGTTCCTCATAAGTATCTGCGAGCTTTCTATATAACATAAATAATATATTAACTGAACAAAATTATAAACACTGACTGGTGAGTTTTAATATCTTTGCAAAGGAGTGTAAGTCATATACCCGACTTGCCCGACTTGTACAGTTACGTCAGCGGACATGTTAATATTTACAACCCACTTGCCATGGGAAAGTAAATATTTTTACTGTAGGTATACTAGCATATAAATACATATAAATAAGTTATTTATAAATAGTTATGTTTATATCTTAAATAAGGTCTCAATACTTCATGTTTGAGTAATAAACATTTGGACACGTGAATCTTAAATAAGGACAACTCAATTTTTAGATTTTGAAAAACTTGAAATTTCACAACACTTGATCCAAAAATAAGTACAATGTATTATCATATTCAATTATAGAAATATTTCAAAAAAAGTGTAAGCTACATAGATCTTATGTGTAAAATTGATTATGAAACGCGTAGTTTGCTAAATCTATGAAGCACGTTGATTTCTTTTCTTGCCTGGCAATGGTACCAACAATCACAGTACAAACAAACTACTCATTTTTAGTATGCAAGTATGAAAACGTTCAGAATGCTCTTCACTTTGAAACCCGAAGCTTTAAATATGGCGAGGCTGTCATAGAAAATGAAGGGCAAAAAGTGGACAAACTTGCTATCAAAATTCAAAAACATCACACAATGTCATGAAATACTAGCAAATGTATAAAATACATTCAAAAAGATTTACATTGGCTGTATAAATCTGTAAATATATAAAAATGTTATTTAATATATCAGTATATCATAAGGTATTAATCAAAAAGTAATTGTGGAGTTAGGAAAGTTGTTATGTACATCATTTATTTTAGCAATTAAGGACAACTGTGATTTTCTGTCGCCAATTGGTGACAACACTACATACGCGTAAATTACAAGTTACAATAATCAGAATAAATATGAGAAATAGCACATTTTGGTGCGCGAGATATTTAATATCACAAAGTAAGCTACGGATAAAATGAGTATAACTTCGAAATGCACCAATTTTATGTTTATTAAGTATTAACATGACGCATACAGACAAAAACATTATATCATAAGCCTTTGGGAAGTTGTATTGAGCCCCAAAGAATCGTATAATTACGTGTTAGGACAATGATGGAAAGGCTGCGTAAAATATTGACTAAACTTTGCAAAGATATGAAGGATTCCGTCTCTTTATTATAACACTGAACACGGGGTTCATAGTAAATTGGTTTAACTGAGTGACTAGCCACCGGGCTAGCTCAGTTGGTAGCACATACATCTACTGATCGATGATCGTAGATTCGATTCCCATGCAGATCATAATTACCTGAAGATTGGTCATGAAATTATTACTGAGACCATCCCCTCTTCCACCGATATTAAATCACTGTTAATCACTGATGGAAGTATGTGCCTAGTAGTTGGTTAACAGCTAAATCCCTAAGCCTTTCCAGAAACGTTGAGTAGTTTGACTTACCGATGTGTTATGACGAATACATTTTGCTGCTCTGTCGTGAAACCCAATACAAATAAACAGAGTGTATTAAACATACTTACGGCTATGTTATTATCAAATTCTTCATCAACATTGACTTTCCGTAATAGCTGTAACCAGTTTTATAACTTCCATTATTTCCATCCAATCGTAAGTAAGTGGTTCGGCTGTTTTATAAGATAATGATATACGCACACAAACAGATTCAGAATTAGCTGTTTCTTTTGTTCTGACCTGATGTTAGTTCATATTTTGTTTTAATTTTCCTGGCAACCGTTGCCGTGACCAACATCGGTGCAAGTATATAGACTGCCAGCATTTTGATACTGTATCCAATTTTGTTTCGCTTTTATTTCTCATAGAAAATCGCTTGCTTGATATATTTTGCTGTATTGACATTATGTCAGTTTTTTCAGTTTATGTTCATTTAAACTTATTTAGTAAACGTTTTTATGATTGCGATACGAAACGCAAAAAAGAAATGTACTTATATTTACATCTAAAAAGTAACACATAATAGATAGTGCCCCGCACGAATCATTAGATAAAATTATTAAACTACGTCAGTTTCTTTTGATGTTTGAAGACCCCTCCTGGAAATACATATTACGACTCTTGGATTTAATAACAGATCCGCTATCTATCAACCCATTTTGGAGCGCTATGGTTTTGAAATGAATTTACAGGTCTTTATTTCTAGTGTGCGTTTTTTCAAACACCCTGTAATTTATTCATCACATAATGCTTTGTTTAAATTTGTATGGTATAATAGCCTGGCACACGGTAAACAATATGTATTTTGTATAAAATTGCGCTTTGATTTTCAATGAATAATAAATGTTCAGCGACAATCAAATCATTCCCGGTTAATTGTTATATAAGAGTATAAATATATAAAAAGAAACTAAGTCCCAAATAGCCAAGCTTTTAGTTATTCAAGCTACACCAAATAACCTTTATATCTAGGTGTGTCTCCAACCATATCATATGTTCGAATTTATGGTAACTTAGCGCTTTTGAACATACATGTATATTCAATATGAAAGAGCGCCATACAATTTCGGTATATAATTATAAAAAATAATAGTAACTTTAATGAAATGCTAATTTGTGCAATCGTACAATTTGTTTGGCATTGACGCACGAAATTCTGCTATGCTGCCTGCTTTTATTTATAACCGGCAGCCTCTAAGTTAATAGGTTTTCATGTTTACTCTGCAATGTATAATTTCCAACATTCATCGTTGGAGTATAAAAATATCAAGAAATAAACAAAACATATATACTCAACGATTTTTCTAACCTGACAGTTTTACTTATTTTACTACTTATTTACGTTAAGTGGTACATTATTTTTAAAAACAAAGAACACCATCAAATTACTGTAAGCTACACAAAAATTGTGTGTGAAATTGTTGGTAAAACATGTAGTTTGCTGGGTTCATGAAGCACATGATTTCAAGTTTTCGCCTGACAATTGCCTCTACGGCCAGAATACATACAAAACTACTCATATCAGCTCTTAAGTACAGATGCGTTCGGAATAAACTTCACTTCAAAACCCTAAGCCATAGTTATGGCGAGATAGATAAAGTAAATCTACGTGTGGTTTATTTAAACTACGCAAATCTTTTCGAAGGCACTGCATTTATCAGGAAACTGTGATTAATAAGTTGACATTAAAATATTTGTGCGTAAAATGAGGTAAAACTTCTGTATGAACTATTATATCTTGTACATTCCTTCACAGAACGAACGTTTTCATAAAATTTGATATTTACTTCTCCTACCACCTACCTCCGTATCAAGTAGGACATTAGGCACCCACTTGCGAATGTTTGTGGTTAAAACTAAGTTAAATCTTTAGTTCTGATATCTAGACTTGTCATAGGATCGTAACTAGGAAAACTGTCCGCAGCAACATGGCTAAAGAATGTTGCAATTAGACGTAATGCACCAAATACTATTGGACCTCTATAAAATGAGTTTTAACACACACGGCTGCAATAAAAAACTAATAATACGTTCATATAATAATTTTAAGGATTGAAGAGATAGCATAGCTAATTTCAAACATGAAATATGATAGTCCTTCTAAACGTTTGTAAAGAAAAAGCAGGGCTGTACATATTTTGTATAATACATGTAATATACTTGTATCGGTTGAGGAACTTTAAACGACTGTTACCGTTTACAATCAAAGCGCTGAAGGCACTGAATTTATTTGGTTTTAAAAAGTAAAATGATATTTCCGGCTCCAACAACGTTTGTACACAAAGAACAGTTCAGTGATATTAGTTTGATAGGTACAGGTCGTCCACGTATACATTGCGTATATAACACAGCCAGTTTCATTATTCACCAATATCTAGGGATGGGTTATTTTTACAACTTTATGGTTAAGTTCGTTTTCACTTATATTACAAAAATACCATTACAAAAAATATAATTTGAATTTTACACTATTTTAAATAAATGTTAAATGTCGAAGTGGTGCGTTTAAATCAGAAAAAAAACTATTCATGTATCAGCTTACTCAACTATTTAGTGGGCAAGTCCATTGTATAAAGTACAAAACACGCATGACCTAGAATTCGACCTGTAGAATAGTATTGTTCCGGTTCAAAACACCTCAAACAATCGACCTATAAATACAACAGATTAACCGGACAGGCGAACACAATTGTGATTTGTGGTCGCACAATCACAACAGGTCAAGGGGGTCATTCTTAGAACAATGCAATAATTACCGCTTTAAAGTTATCATTAATGCATATTTATTCTGTTGCTTCTGTATGCAAAATAAATAAAGTCCACTATTCAGACATCATTCAAAGTCATCAACTACGATCTTTAAACTTTTCCTATAGAACCATTATGTGTACATATGTAACATCTCTACTGACAACTGGCACAAACCAATCTCCGTAAACAGATATCCTGTAGAGCGTTGTCGTGCAGGATCTCTACTTTCTCCGTGGAAGGTCACGTCGAGATGAACTTTGTTTCGACCAATCAATGCGTAGCTTTCATCTAGACAAAAACACTATTATTCACATTTTGATTTCGTAATTTCTATTTTTAAACCAAGTTTTGCATGCTAATTTAACAGCGGTATTATTCACAGTCTGCGATTGGGCGGCTCATTTCAAATTGCGTGACGTAGACGATGTAAACAAGTTACGTATCATAACAATTTCTTCATAAATATTATGATGAGAAAAGGTCGCCTGAACGTGACCTTCGTTTGAAAAAGGCCAGATCTAAATTAGCGAGTATACGAGCGGAAAATTTTAGATCAGGTTTTAATCAGATTGGACACAAACGAGAGGTATTGACTGAATAGTTGATACCATTTTTTTACATAATACGACGCAAAATCTCTACTGAGACGCTTAACTCATAAGTATTCATACGCTTCAGTACAGACCGATTAACAAGTGTATTCCAGGAATTATTGCGCCTGTCATAGCAGACGATCATTTTGAATTGCTTGTTACTTATATACTGAGGGCCTACTTCTGGATTCGGTAAATTTTCAAAGTGGAAAGGAGTCTGAAATACGGTAAATAAATTTGTTTCCGGACTGACGTCCCGAACGGTCGGGGTCAATATGTACGCACTATACCATGACAGTCTTTACAGAAATAACCATTTAGTTATACCTTGTACGTACGATAATGTTGACTTTCAGTTTCATTTTCGCATACAACCAGTTTACATTACTTGTAATATATAACCTTTAAGTATTAAATGTATAAGTTAAGTAATAAAGAAATGTTGGTCACTTAAATATAACTATTGTATAATCATGACGGCTTGTTATTCGGACAAGTAGACAAGTAAAGATTTCAGCCCAACTTGTCTGCTGGCAAGTGAAAAAATCCTAAATTCCACACCCCTGCTTAAAGTGTTTTTATTTCAATTAACATCTTCACCAGAAAAGCTGTTTCTATACATGTATTCAATTGAATATCAAACATTTATCAACAAGTCAAATGTGTTGTTTCACTGATTACTGTTGTTAACTAAATATTAAAACTTACACTCTTTCAGATGGAAGATGTCCATACTGTAACCACATCAAACGGTGGAGAAACTGATGTCAGTAATGGTGTTTTCGGAGATGAAACTGCTGCATTCTTGAGGTGATTAGCATCAACTTAAATTGCTGTCGATGATTGTATTAGAGTGAACAATACTGTTTTGTCCAAAACAACAGATGGAAACCCAAGATTGTCAGGGAACCAGATAACCAAAATTGAGGTTTGATAACATTGTTGTGTTTTCTTAGTAAAAGAAAATCTGCATAAAGTAACTAACTTAATATTCCAATGATTGAGCAGTTATGGTTTACATGCAATTTGCTAAAAAGTGGCTCTTTTGATTATAACATCTCACAAATATGATGAAAATTGCTAGTGTTACGTCATAATATCTTTCACTTAAGCTGAATATTTATTGTCATGAATATCTTTGTAACTTAAATCGCAACAACATATTTCCTTTGACATTTAATCAATTAGTGCTAACATAGAATTGTGACAAACACCATGGGCTTGTGAAATCTACATGATTCATACAACCGGGCTAGCTGATAATTTTGCCTTGACTACAGCAAACATAGATACAGTCTTGTGAAATCTACATGATTCATACAACCGGGCTAGCTGATAATTTTGCCTTGAACCAATCTCATTCAACAGATATCCTGTAGAGCATTGTCGTACAGGATCTCTACTTTCTCAATGCAGGGTCACGTCAAGATGACCTTTATGTCGACTAATCAATGCGTAGCTTTCATCTAGACGAAACACTATTAATAACATTTTGATTTCGTAATTTCTATTTTTAGACCATAGGTTTGCTAGCTAATTATACAGCGGAATTATTCACAGTCTGCCATTGGATGTCTCATTTCAAATTGCGTGACGTAGACAAAGTAAACAAGTTACGTATCATAACAATTTCGTCATTAATATAATGATGAGAAAAGGTCACCTGAACGTGACCATCGTTTGAAAAAGGCCAGATCTAAATTAGCGAGTTGGCGAGCGGACAATTTTAGATCAGGTTTTAATTAGATTGGCCTTGAACTTCATAACATTATTAATAGACCGAGTGCTCAAGAAAATTTAAGATAGTAGTCATCAGCTTAACCCACTAGCCTGAACCCAGGACTAGCATACGTACATTGTAGATACAGGCTTGTGAAATCAACTTGATTCATACAATCAGGCTAGCTTATAATTTTGCCTTGAACTTCATAACATAAAAAATGGAGCAAGTGCTTGAGAAAATTAAAGATGGCAGTCATCAACTTAACCAACTAGTCTGACCCCAGGACTAGCATACATAGGTACTGGCTTGTGAAATCTACATGATTCATACAATCGGGCTAGCTGATAATTTTGCCTTGAACTTCATAACATTATTTAAAGACCGAATGCTCGAGAAAATTAAAGATAGTAGTCATCAACTTAACCCACTAGCCTGAACCCAGGACTAGCATACATAGATACAGGCTTGTGAAATGTACTTGATTCATACAATCGGGCTAGCTGATAATTTTGCCTTGAACTTCATAACATTATTAATAGACCTAGTGCTCAAGAAAATTTAAGATGGCAGTCATCAACTTAACCCACTAGCCTGAACCCAGGACTAGCATACATAGATACAGGCTTGTGAAATCTACTTGATTCATACAATCGGGCTAGCTTAATTTTTGTCTTGAACTTCAAAACATCAATAATAGACCTAGTGCTCAAGAAAATTTAAGATGGCAGTCATCAACTTAACCCACTAGCCTGACCCAAGGACTAGCATTTATAGATACAGGCACTATTGAAAACCAAATACATATTTTATCGTAGGTAATTTTGCATAATACCTCCCTACAAGATTAGTCTTCACCTTAACTATATCTAGCCCACTAGTAGCATGATTATTCTGGCTAGTGCTTGAATTAACGTAAGGCAATGTTTGTATTTTTTTCCCTTAAATGTACTAGAAGCCTACTAGTTACACAAGTAAGCCAAACTTGATTTAGATTGCAAAAAAGCAATTAAGATCAGCAGTTCACTTTAGTGACTGCGGACACTGTATGAAACATCGATCATGATCAATTTACAAAATATATTCAACAGAATTTAAGTTGAGGTAATAGTCAAATGATTCAATCATAAAATGTAATCAAAAAGATTAGGGCTGTGGATTGTTGAGCTAGTGGCGATCGGACCCTAACTGTGATTCATGTGTACTAATTCACAGGTGTGTTTGGGGCATTTCAGTGATAATATTTTAGTTTATAAGTGTATCAATCAAGTGCTTCTATTGTTTCATACAAGAAAAAATAAATGTTATTTTTGTGTATATTTTGTTGAGAGGTCAATGAAGACAATATTTACACTTTTCAGGTGACATTATCACAAATTCAATTTTATCTATATACATATCAGTATACATTTTATTTTATTCTAGTTTCATCAGAAAAAAATAATTATACATAATAGCATAATATAATATTCTTCTAAGTTTGTGAGAGCAAGTTCTGTTTTTCATAATCACATATTGGCTAACAGTCTACCGGTAATCATTATACGGTTCATCTAACTATAAGTTAAATAAATATAGTAGCTAAAATAAGACTAGTATTGCTTTATCTTTAAATAAGATCTAGTCTCTCTGACATTATATTACACAGTCTGTATATCTATACATTGTATATAACACTTAGTCATAATTGCTTATCTTATCTAAGATCTGTGGCTATATATAGACTGTTGAACCTGGGATATCAGCTGGTTGCCATAGTAATAATTTTGACAGCTTCTTCTTTCATTGGTTAATTGATCAGATTTTATTATTAGCAATTTACAATTATGTTCAATTTGATATACAGCATTTAAGATTTGCACAAACTTATTTCAAAAAAAAGCAAAAACATAATACATGTACTAGTTATTTTATAATAATGTGTATATAAATGATGTATGTAATAGTAAAAAAATTCAATACAAAAAAAATGAGACAATGCAAAAAAGAAATTCAATTAATTCTCTACATCTACTGAAATTATAATAAAAGTCATTTATGAGCAATTACTGAATTATCAATGAAAATAGGAAAATACATGAATATATACATTTTAAGAATATTTCTAATATTTCTAATATGTTTAATCATTCCCAGATATCATGAGATATTTAAGTTGTCTGCTGTATAATTTGTATAAAATGCTAAAAATGTATACAATAATTTTCTGTATTTTTGCTCATCAAATACATGTTTTGAAAATAATAAACATTTATATTTATTATAAACATGAATGTATAATTTTCCTATTAGACTGATAGGTTTTTATTTCAGGCTTAAAATACAAATGTATCATAATATGTATCTTTTCTATGCTAGTCATATATAGTCTGTATCTTTATACATGTATATAGTCTATATCAAAGTTTAAATGATGCTTACTTTTCATTATTTGGCACTGGTCCAAGTTATAAAAATACATATATGGAGAGTAGTGGACTTTAACCACTGATATAACATATTAGTTAGGTAGTTGCTAAGTTAATTTCAGATTTTCTTATACATTTGATTTAGTTGTAAGCCAGAAGATTATTTGACAATATATACACAAAATATTATCATTATTAGGTTCATAATGCATTAGTTTGTTGGTTTTGAATGCACTGATCATTAGTCTAGTGATATTTTTTTAGTTTATAATTAGGTACATTATATCTACTTTCAATGCCTTAAATAGTATATAATAATTGTAAAAATGACATTGATATACAAATATGTAATGTATTTGAAGACTTAAACATAAATAAGAATAATATTTTAAATAGCGCCCAACTGTGACTTTATGATTTATAAAGAATTTATGGACTCAGATATATATTTATAGGCCTTCATAATAAACTGCTCTATGAAAACATGTACATGTAATTTGTATTTTCAGATTTTTCCCTTAGATATCAGTGTAAATATAAACCTCAGTCAATAAGCACCCAGTAAAAACTAACAGTGTATATAATATCTAATTAAACTATGACATTGTCCTTTTCAATGCAGGACACCTAGAGTGAATGTTATCTAGTCTGATAAGAGGGTTATACATGTGTTACAAGGTTTATAAAAAAAAATCAGACATTTGGAAAATGATAGAATTAAATTAGGATCTATATAAATATGTCTGAACTTTTAGGATTTATATAAAAAATTCTTAACTTTTAGTTTATTTCTTTACTAACTATATTTTTTATATATTCTTTCTTAATAGAATTTAATTGTTTAAACATATTACCTTATCAAGTCAATATAAGATATCTTATCAATATAATCTTAGTTGAAATTACCATTTGGCTTTGTCTATTGTTAGACAAAAATCTGTATTGAATGATGTCACAAATAAACATTTACTACATGATTAATTGATAACCCAACGTATTATTCTTCTAAGTTGATTAATTTCATTGGATAATTTTTATTGACCTGTCCCAAATAATTTCTTATAAAATTAATTATACACAACTGATTATAGAGAACATATATATATGATACTTTGAAAGAGAGAAAACTATTATAATTTTTATTTTTTTGTTATATGTGATACTTGGAACTTGATAGAAAATATTGAATAGAACTTGACAAATAATAAAAGTGAAAACACAGAGAGAGTTAGGGTTTCAAAAATAGAAAAAAAAATCACAATCGATCATCAAAAATTATCAAACAAGCCTTTCAATCAGTCATCCCTTAGTGATGTACCGGTTTATACAAACAATTTACAGCCAGTCACTTATCTGATGCAATGTAGATAAGTAATTCATAGTAATCATTCTGCTGTGGTATAGTAAATTTTGATATTTAATTATGTTAAGATGATTATGTGTAAATGTTATACTTCATTATCTTTAAATTGTTTATTATTTTAATTAACAGCATATTCAAAGGATAAAAACTATGCCCTATCTATGAATCTAAACCGGTTTTCCCCCGGATGGTAGGCGAGACACTCAACCACATTGCTAAATTTAAAAGGGTTAACCCAACAGTAAGGCTTTCGGAAGTGACTATAACCTACAATGTTTATTGAGTCACACAAACATGTTTTCACTAAACAAGATAATGTCTTATGACTTTCTAAATAAAACAATGTAAGATAAAGCAGGCGAGTAGGAGCAGCAGTTGTAGGGACCACAGCTGAGGCCCCAATATTCTGTCAAACAGGTTACAATTTAATTTTCTATGACACATATTGAACGTATTGAGATCTCGTTATAATACAAAGATTTGTTCTTAACCAGGGGGTACTGAAAGAGCTGGAAATTAAGTTTCAGAGGCTTACATTCAGAAAAAATTTCGTCCGGCAGGATGGGGCTCCTCCCGCACCCACTACATCTGGGGCCAAAATATTCAGATTCTTCCTACGTGCATGTTACGTCCAGTTGTTACAGGGTCTTCCAAAAACATAATAAAATTCCAGATAACCAATTTTGATTTTAACGTGAACCCACTGACCAACATTCTTTATCCATCCTTTTTTATGAAGTAAAAAATGATAGAGTATTAGAACATTGATGATTGAAATGAGCTTACTTCATTGTTTCATGGCATTTATTGATATGAGTCCACTATCTTTCATTATGTTGTAAATGACAAGGCACAGAATACAAACATGTAAAGACAGGTCGCAAATATAAAGGACCATACCTATGCATGTTCAATCCTCCGTGCTTGTCCCATATAAAGTTCAAACCAAAAGTACAGTGAACTCGACAGTTCTGGGTCAGTAACAAAACAATCGATGCGAGTCTCTTCAAAACGAAAGTTGTGGGAATGAAACCTGCATAAATTGATAACTGTTTCATGACTATGACTTCCGGTAGAGAAAGGTTAACATGGAACGTTTGTGTAACAGTAGCTAAGTGGTTAGTGTACATGACTTAACTATCATATAATCAAAATATTGCATTATTAAGGAATCATCTGTACTATTATAAAAGTGACCCGGAAATGTCAATGACCCGGAACTGTCAAGTTCGCTGTATGCTCATTACTGTTGATGAGTTTCAATGTAAATCATCCTCATTTTTAAGACAAAATAACACATCCTGAATAGAATATATTGAAGTGATCTGACATTAAACTATTTAACTATAATAATTAATTTACCTTTATGGTCCGGTCAGGTTTCATTCTATCATATGTTAACTGTATCCTGTAACTGTAAAGCTTATTTCTATGTTTAACTTAGTCTTCATATAGTTTGTAGATAATATTGGCTTCACCCATAGATCTCGACAGGTGCACTAGGATAATCGCTACATTGCATCATGTCTGGTCTATGAATTTCACCAAGATATATCACATCATTCCTGATTTCACATGGCTTATTTGTCAAACTCCAGTCCGGCACTTGTCATTACGTTTGTTCATGTAAACAACTGTTTGTATCCATTTTTTACTGTGACAGTTTGTCACGCATAGTTTTGTCAATTTAAATCAGTACTATGTATGTTAATTCACATTTCTGCAAAGTTTTAGTAATTTATTCCAATTATTTACCGTGATATTAACGATTTTCCAGCGAGAAATGTCACATGTTGAACAACCGTCCATTTCACTTATTAATACTGTTTCCGGTTCGTTGCTATTAGCAACGCTCGTTCTATTAGACGGATCAACATTTTAATCTACGGACATTTTAGTATTTTACTGATTTCTACCCATAGGCGGACCCGGTGTACGCCCCCCCCCCCTCCCTAAAATTACCCTAGCAAAGTTTTTTTCTATCATGAAATATGATATTTATAAGAAATATATATATGGCACGTCAAAAAAATTTCGCACGCTACGCGTGCAACATAGCATTCATAAATACGACAATTCCTTCTCATTATAGTAAGATTTTAACATGATTCAGCGGCTTTTAAAAAATTATATGATATAAGTATCTAGAAATTTTATGTTTTATACTCTTAAAAAGGATAGTTGATGCTATGAAAATGTGCCCGAATCCCTTAGAAATAGCCTAAACAAAACGAATGAAATTCCGGGGCCGCCGGTCACCTGGTCCTCTGGTTAGGGTTTTGCCCTGGACCACTCAAGGCCCTTATGGCCCCTTGGAACCCAATTCTGCTTATTCATTTTACGCCCCCTCTAACAAGAAATTTCCGCCCCCTCTAACCAGAAATCCTGGCTCCGCCTATGCCAGAGACATAGATACACTTATGTTATCTTTGTCTCTGGCCTATGCTACCATTATAAGGATATAAACAAGAAAAGATTAATGCAAAGCATTAAGTACCGCCGGATAGTGATAACATTATGTGAGAAAACACAAAAGAGAAAACAAAGATATATGCGGCAAAAAGAGTACAAAATTATGTATTCTGAGGTATAATACAGAACATGTAAAGTGTTCCATGATTAAAAGGCGCAGTTTATATATCTATATAGTTACTACATTATTATATAGTTACTAGAGTCTACTTTTTATAAACTTTTATAAAAACACACATCGCTTATTGGCCATCAATTACAGCAATATGTTTACTAAAATATGAGCAACGATTATATTATTAAATTATAATCAATCATGGTCTGATAAATCTTTTTTGTATATCGTTAGTTTTAGTGTCACTATTATAGACCGTTCCTCAAAGTTGTTCTATAAATAGACTTACGGACCGTTTGTGTTTAAAATGTACTCGACTCAATCCCAATTAAGATGGACATATGGGCATATTTTTTTCATTTTTTTCATGTCAGCAAATATGAGATTTAAGTCAATTAAAGGCATTGTAGACATGTTCTGTACGCAGTATAAAAAAAATTTCAGCTGGGCTAGTATACTTTTTTAGATATAGGCTGGTGAAAGGTCACACCTAGCATTAATAAATGTGCTTATGAAAATCGAACATGTGCTGTAAGTTTCACTTATTTAAAAGTAGTAATGGTCAAACTGTTAAGAAATTCAATACGGTTGCATTCTATAAGGTATTATGTTTCGGAATAAATGATAAAGACTGAAGAGTAAGCCAGATACTTTCAGAAAAACATAAATATTGAATACGCTATTTTCATTGGTTTTATTTGTTTTAAAAATACCATTACATCAACTGTTCCAGAACGATACAAACAAGTTAAATATAGAATGAAACTGTTTAAAATAGTTAGACACTATTGTCTTAGTGTTATCGTCACCTTAATTCCATAACCGCGTAACTCGATTTATTGCGAAATTGAGTTCTAGGTATCGTTGGATTCCTTATAACAAGCTCTATACGATGGTACAAATTGCTTGTTTGTAGCTCTTTCTTGCAAGGCATAATTTAGCATTCCACAAACGCGTAACTCGTTTTAGGCGTATAACTTCAGTTCCACAAACGCGCATTGTATTAACCAATGAGCTGATGTAAATTATACCACGTGACATTATGAAAAATGGCGTCAGAACAACTTGTCTGCGAACACGTTTATTTTTATTCAACTTTTTAGATGTTTACGATTGTGTAAGTATACAATTTTGTTTGAAACTTGTTATAATCTACATCCTTGACTTATAAGAATTATTTGCAGTATGTGCATTGATCTAGAATGGCTGAAATAAATGCATGTCCAATGAAGTATAATTCGGATATATACTATTTTCGGATGGTTCAAGAGAAATGACATCTAACTGTCACAGATCAGGTTATGTCGTTGATAAGTATTATTTCAGATTTTTATACAATGTTTTTACCCAAAGCAAAATAGAGAATGTCCCAATTCAATGATCTTCGAATACACATCCATTTACATCAATTGTATGTTTTATATATTTGTTTTTGTTTTGTTTTGCGTAGCAGCATGATAAATATATGAAACAAAGCATAGGTGGATGATATAAAGGTAGTAACATCCAGGCCAAAAGTAGAATTAAAACAATATCCAGACTGTTTTATCAGTTCAGAATTAGACCAATCAGGCCAGCTTATCGCCCAGCTGAGCTTCACAGTCACACAATAGGCATAGACCCAACATTCGTTGTATCTTACAACAGTCTGGCCTAATGACTGCAGACATGATATGTGTTAACACAATACTATTTTTATGTGTGGCTTCTGTTTAATTGTGATTATATTTTTATTTTCAGATCACTGTTGATCATATTACATGCAGAATTGGTCATTTTGAAACGCTTCATAGACAGGTTCATACAAATATACAGTCATGAGCAAGTTTAACTTGAAACAAGCACTTCAACTGCTTGACGAATATGATAGTGATGTCTCTGACAGTTATGAATGTGTAGAGAATAGCAATGATTACGACACCAAAACAGTTAATGGTGAACATAACAACACAAATGAGATTGAAACGTCACATGTTTCTTCAAATTGTATTGAAGCAACAATCTCTTGTAACAATGTTACATGTATCGAAGAAATAGCTGATAACACTGAAGATATGATAAGAGTAGAAATATATAATGCGGATGATTTTCCAAATTCATTTTTGGACGACCTTGGTGGTAATATGTATGTATTAGATGTAGATGATATAAGAGAAGTACAAACTGACAATAATAACAACATGACACACGACAAAGTGCTAGATGATAAATATGTGAACAGTTGTAATACAATTATAAATTCAGATTCACCAACAGACAAAGTAAGAATATCTGAATGTAGCAGTCATACATCTGATGAGTGCTCCCCTTTAGATTATAGTTTAAACAAAAACCTTGCAAATCTTGAACAATCTGGTAATCATAACGTGACCAATATTGTACACGAGGATTCCATTACTAGTGTTGATTTGGTTGCAAATATGGCAGTCCACCAACCTTCACATGTTGAAACGATACTTGGGGGTAATATGACTGAAAATACTCCTGTTATACAAATGGAAGAAAGATCAAAATCAAAGGTAAAAGATGTTGAGAAGTGGAAAAAAACAATCCAAAAGCGAAGAAGACAGGCGGGTGAAGAATATGTATCAGCTAGAGGTAAACAAATCTCAAAGAAAACACCAAAACTACAAAAAGACTGCAAAAACCAATGTAGGCTAAATTGTTCAGTGACATTTGATGACATAGAAGTTAGACGTATACATTCAGACTTTTGGTCACTGGACGATTATCAAAAAGCTATATTCTATGCTCAAACAACAGAAAGGAAACCAAATTCAGGTGAAAGTACTAAACATGAAAGAAAGGAATCTAGGCAAAAGTTTACTTATCAATATTATTTTTGTAAAGATAACATAAAATTCAGAGTGTGTAAGGAGTTTTATTTTGGGGTTTTAAGTATACATGAAAGCCGTGTTAGAAATTATTATAACAAGCTAGATAATCATGAAGTGACAGAATTCCGAGATATGCGTGGTAGGAATACCAAGTCACGAATTCCAAAGCGTGATACTGATTTTGTTCGTGATCATATTTCGTCATTCAACCGAGTGCCTTCACACTACTGCAGGAGTAATTCAAAAAAAGATTACCTCGAAAGAAGTTTGAATATTTCTAAAATGTATACACTGTATATTGATAAGTGTAAATCTAAAGGTTTACAGCCTCTAAAGTTGTCTATATATAGACACCTTTTTAATACACAATTCAACATATCATTTCATGTTCCGAAAAAAGATAGGTGTGACACATGTGAGTTTATGAGAATGGGCACCATGAATATAGAATACAAGGCCAAGTTCGATAATCATATGTCAGACAAGATTGATACTAAGACTGAGAGAGACAGTGATAGACAGCAGAATGACAATACAGTTGCAACTATATGTTTTGACTTAGAAAATGTAATTACACTTCCTAAAGCGGATGTAAAAAACTTTTTTTATAAACGCAAATTAAATGTTTTTAATATCACAGCACATTGCTCAATTGACAAAGGTGTATATAATGCCATATGGTCAGAAGCGGAAGCGGGGAGAGGCTCTAATGAAATAGCGAGTGCCTTGGTTAACATCTTACGTAATATTAGTAGTATCACATCCTGATGTGAACAATTACATTCTTTGGTCTGATTCTTGCATCCCCCAAAATAAGAATTCGATTATGACATGTGCTCTTAAATTGTTTATGGAAGAGCACAATATTAAAATTATAACTCAAAAGTTTGGGTGCCCTGGCCATTCCCCAGTACAAGAAATAGACAGTGCGCACAGTAGCATTAAACAAGTTTTGAAAGTTACTACGGTGTCCGTATTTTACACATTCGGAACTCCTCGACCATTCGCTACAAATAACCACGGACATATTTAGGCGACATTTTAAAACTATGTAAACAAATACACAATCGTTTAGGCGATGACTTAAGTTTCGTTTTTAGTCCGTAAATTTGAAATTACACATTTCAATGATAGTGATGAACTATATTTGGTTCAATTTATAACAAAGAAATATGTTTAGACAAAGATCTGTGTGTATACTACAAGAACTATTTTGTGTAACATTACGAGCTCCGCCTCGCGTAGGTAGTAAAATCACCAAAATCCAGCAAAGACCCCCCACGAATCCTTCCGAGATTATTCATTCATGAAAGGTCGAGGTATTCCGAATGTATTTGCCATTTAATTTTGAAAAACACTCGCCGGCAATTGATAAATATTATGTCGGGAAAATACCCCGTTAAATTTTAGCAATTCAACAGTTCGTCTGTTAATATGTGTCTTACGTGCGATACGAATAATACGTTTATACCATTCATAAGATGTTGACCATACGATTTATACCATGTATTAATGATCATACGATGCGATGCGATATACGAATGATTCGCACTTTCGGCTTATACGCTGTAACTCGTACGCACGTTATACTTACCATATACTTACGAAATACTTACTTTATACTAAAAAAAATCTTCGCGCGCCTTACTGTATGACTGTTGGACATAATTTTCTTAATGAGAACATAAAACATCATTCGATGAATTAGTTTAAAGTAGATACACGAGGATAAAAGTTGCTTGCCTTTTACAACAACCTTTCGTGAAAATGGTGGATGAGACGGATTGACTCTCTGCATTGTACTTCTCGTTTGTCCTTCTAATATGGGGTCCTTGATTAACGGTACAAAATGTAGCTAATGGTGTTGAAACTTTTTTTATAAGGGCTTAGTTACCAAAATACCAGTCTTAAACATTTCAACATAACACGCCTTTCTTTCAATAAACCCAATGTCACTTAAAATATGCTACATTTAAAACAATAATAAACCCAATGTCACTTAAAATATGCTACATTTAAAACGAGGAAAAACTTAACGAATTTGAAACCATGTCTCTACTAAAAAAGAAAAATAAAGACATCGTTGAAATAAAAGTTTCAAATGAGATTATACTAGACGGGTATGTTTTTGCATACGAAGTACAATCTTAAAAAATTACTCAGTCGAGACAATTTTAATGCGCAAAAATTTCCTCCTTTTCTATAATAAAACTTCAAACTGGTATCATATTTCATGTAAACAAGGTTAGAGGACACAATGAACGAATGAGGATAATTTATTTTAAGTGCAATATGTATAAACTATATTTAAATATAAAATCGACTGAAATTTCGAAAACATTTTTTACCAATTTACAATGTGATTAAGTTACGTTAATATGATATAAAATTCCAGATTGAGATGCACTTTAATTTTGAACGGATCCTGATTTCCAATCAAATCAGATCACTTTTTATCTAGTTTCGCATTTGTATATTTTAATTAAAATCATGCGATAAAATGATAATAATAACTCACGTTGGTTTATCAAAACTCACTAGTTTTATCACGACAGTCAGACAACTGTCTGTTGGTAGACATACTGTAGGTTTAGATTTTTGGACTATAGGTTTTAATACAATTATGCATTTCCATTGCTGATTACTGCCCTATATGATGCAAACGAAGGTAGGTAAACGTAAAGAAAATATTTAGGTCTGGTCCTGGAGTTGTATAACGTTATCGATTAACAGAAAAACACTGTTCAAGTTCGCACATTTTATTTCAAACAGTTATCAACATCAATAATATTCAGTGGTAGTACTTTGCAAATTGAAAATGTGATTTCAAATACAATTAAAACTTTAAATGTCTATCAGACAGCTAACTAATAATCTTAATATTCTGTCACACGTTCTCCTCAACTAATTCGAACCTTCTCCAGAACATTGTCCTAAGATCGTCTCACACCACGGTCTCAGAAACATGGTCTGAATGACTGACTGACTGACTGTTTGTTTGATTTAACGCCATAGCAACACATTGTATTGGTGATATAACGGTATTTAACTAAATCTCTATATTTATCTGTTTACACACTACTAAGCGCATACTTTCGTCAGGAGGCTTTAAATCAAGGTGTAAATAATAGGATAATATTTATTAGACAACTGTTTTCGTTACTTCCTATATATTAAAGGAAAAATCCATTCTAAGCCAAATTCAAGGATTAATTAATCCACAACACTCCTACCCACCCAATTGAAAAAAAATGAAGAAAAACTCTTTTCCAAAAATATACCAATATGACCGTCAAAACTTACAATTATGCTATCAAGTTTACTTGTAAATGCGTTCTTGCATGAATTATAGTTCTAAAAATTATAAAACAAAATCGCTTGAATTTTTTGCTGTTATGTCATGCATTTTCGCGACCCATCCTAGATCGATATTCCTTGAAAAAAAACACTTTAAAATCTACGTTTGCAAATGAAAAAAAAACTTATAATTTTTCATGTTTGCTATCTTTATTTAGCATTCGATACTTAAGGAATTACTTTAGGAATACTTTAGGAATAGACATATACATTTTTGCATCCGTTTTTTCAAGCACTTAAAGTAAATCCCCGTATGACGGAGATTTATATTTTTGTCGACAACATTATTACTAATTAAATTTTAAACATTTTCGTGTTAACTCCACAGGGAATAGTTATTTTTAATGTTTTTGACACCACAGAAGGTAGGTATCTCGTCATTTTAGATTCAAAAGATCAATCGCAAAATTTGTTTGTTAACATCTATTTTTGAAGTGTCCGGTTTATTGAGCCGTCTAGCAAATACGTATGCGGGAGTCTTACCACTAAGATAAATCACTTTCGAGTTCGCTTCCTGGTGATGCAGTTGCTGAAAACATATATAGCAATGCTCTGCTGGTTGTGGTAACTGTTGAGCAAAAAAAAAAACTGCACAAACTTTCCGAAATGAGCGGATATTAAATAGACGAACTTGGTTTATAATTAACTTGGGCATCATGTAATATAGTTATATTAATGTTTTACAATAATAAGCGCTTGTATTCTTCAATCAGTAAATTTTCCTTGTTACATTTTGACAGGGATTCTATATAACAGGGATTTGTAACGAGGTGCTTTTTTGAATTTTCACGGTCGTCACTGTCTATAACTGGCTGAAGCAGGCTGTACAAACTATTCAAGAGTTTCAAACTTGATTTATGTTTTTGTACATGTCTTCCATGCAACTTGTTTTTGAATTTTTGACAACAATTGTTGCAATTATGAGCAAGCATATGACTTTAGGTGATGTAAAATGGGGCTAAAATGGCAGATCGGCAGAAAAATCATCATTTTGTGAATCAGTATGTTAGCGAAATGTACCTCAAACTCATCTAGAAACACATATTGCCTTGTATTTATGTCAATTTGAATAGGACTTGTACAAATTTCATGTGAATATTTTTAAAGGTATATATTTTAACTTGTTATACTTGTTTTCTGAAGGTTTTGGGAAGAAGTTTTTTGTAACATTTCCCTATATAACTCTATGTAAATCATGTGACCTCTGGAGCGTGGCCAATTTTGATCCCAGGGGCATAATGTACAAATGTATATGTATATTTAAATCTTATTCATCTTATGTCTAATGTATGACATGCTACCACAATATTACACTATGCTATTCAAATTACTGTTATTTATTAGATACGGTCATCTAATTTGCTTAAATTCAGTGTTACATAAGTAATGATTTAGGGAATTTCAAATTGTTTTTAAGCCAACAAGGCGTTATGTTTTTTCCAATATGTTCTTCCTTTAAATTATATAGATTCTCTTTTTGTATATTTCTCTAGGATTTTGAAATACTACGATATATACTAGGACGAAAAAGAAACGCCGGGTACACAAAGTATGCAACACATGTCCGGCCGTGTTTCGCAAAACAAGAAGGGTCATCTTTAAAAGGGGGTATTTTTTTACATAATCAGCATCGGAAATCGATTGAAACTTCAACAGCTGGTTCCATACAGATGACATTTCATACGAAAATAAATATAATAATCCAATAATACAATTTATCCCTTAAAACAATCATTATAGGTTACCCGGCGTTTCTTTTTCGTCCTATTATACATATTAAACATTTTTTTCTTACCATAAACCACACGAAAACGAGGCTGCACTAAGATGAATTTTAAATAGCCTTTTTAAAAAGGAGAGTGCATAGGCGAGTGATTACGACCTTGGACTGGTAATTATTTCAACACCAGCGGTGTGTTTGATTGCATTCCATCTAAAGTCTAACCCATTGTTTCCTTCCGGAGAAAACTATTACCTACTAGTTCGGTACTGGAGGGGCAAGAAGCAGCCACCATACTAATTAATCCAGATTGTAGGAACTTGTTTCACAATTTAGATTAAATAGACAAGTATAAGTACAGTACTAATACAAAGTAATCAACGTAATGTTTTACGATATTATTTAAATTACAGATTCTTATGATACATGACTAGACATCACTATAAAATATGTTACATGTAAACTGAAAACAGTCGTCTGAATTTCCTCAACCGAGATAAGTATAATATTACACAACTATTTATAGCCCTGTTTTCTACACAAACATTTTGAAGGAATATCATATTCCATGTTTGCAAGCTACGTGAACACAATGTATTAAGGAAATTAATGTCTTTTGAGAAATATGACATTAAAAATCAAATAGAAATGAATTATTGCATGTTATTGTAGATACAGAAATTAAAAACGTCTATATCAAGTAGTTAAAAAATGTGGCTTTATTATGAAATGAATCATGATTGCCTGTCAGTTATAGAATAATACATTTCGGTTAAAATCATGCATTTAAATGGTGCATTTAGCTATGATGTTCGTATAGGGCCTGAATTTGAATATTTTCCTCCATCAATACAAATTTAATTGAATGCACAAATATATCCTTACTTTTGTACAACACTAATTTACATAAGTATTGTATTTTGACTGACACACTAGGAGGGCGCAATGTATTAAGATAGCAATATTCGTTCAAGTACATTTTTTATATTAAGTGTTTTATCAGAACTGTGAATAAAAAAGCAGACATATGCTATTACATTTTATATAAGTATTGACGCCATGTTAAAACCTATGTTATGTTAACTTATATAAATTAGAAATACTATAAATATGTTGTGTTTGCATTTTGCACCAATTTCATATGGACATCTAGTTGCTTAATCAAATCGTATTATTGACATATACTTTCTTATTGGTCAATATCGACATAATGAATAATTTATTGTGACATTACTTAAACAACGATACCATTGCATATCCGAAGTATGTCTGGATAGTTTCCTTTTATTGAGTTATTTTAGGTCCTACTCTTGTCAAATTTCCCCTTCATTTTTTCTATATAAAATAGCCAAGAGTCAGTGTCTCTGCTGAATTTCACAAATATATAGTTTGTTTGTGTGTTTGGGTTTTACGGCACACCAACACAAAAAGGTCATATCACGCCGAAAGCAACCGATGATACTATTTATTCAATCGATAATATGATATTAATTCCTATATTTTATGATGTATATGTATTTCCTTTAAATAGTTAAGTATCGCATATGACGGTACCGAGTCAAAAACATCTCTAAGTGAGGTAATCTTAAAATGTTTGTCACGGATGTATTTAAATCCTATACATTTTAATACATCTATAATACATTTTTGCAGGTATTGTGGACTATTTCTTCGTATCTCGTGAACGTCACGCTCCATTTCATGGAGGTTATGCTGCTGGCAGCGGTTTCGAACTCGACGTTTTAGCAAATCCAATAGTTATAAACCTAAATATGTTTTCACCCATTTCATAATTTAAGGTATTATATCAATTAGACTGCAACAACTGAAACCGCCTCTAATGTCATTTACAATCAAATTTATAACCAGGGGTCAACTATCGACTAGGAAAAAGAGGCGTACTTCAAGCGTAGCATCAAATTTAAACATGACTTAGCCGACTAATGTTATCGCCTTTTGATTTGCTAATATACGTATATTGTCTGCCAATGCCAAACTCACTAGGTGGCGCTGCTTACCAGTTACAAACCCCACATCTTGATAGACTCCATTTTTCGTATTGATGTCCCGGACAGAAGTTCTCGCTTCCCAGATTTAAAGGAAAGTGTTATAAGATTATTTAAATATAATTAAAATAACATATTAGCATATTAACCAATCTTTTATATCATACTATAATTTGGATGAACGAAATGTTGGTCCAGTTTCTTGATGATGAATGTGTATGACATAAGCACTAATTTGAACAACATATTACGTATGAAATGATCTACGTAATAACCATCTGACATACGTTTGAATGGGTAAGTGATCCCTCGTATTTAACAATTTGATAAATAAGTTCAGGCCATCGTTCATCCAGCAATTCAGTGCTTTGATTTTAAATTGTAACCATAACTGTAACATGATTATGTAAAAATGAATTGAATTGAAGATTTCTTCCAAATAAGTTGCCATTAAATATTGCAAGTAAAGCAACCTGACGAGGAGTAAAATATAAAACAGCATTTTTCCTTACAAGCCATTTTAAAAGTACAGTGTTTATTATATAGATCTAGAAAACCTTGACAAAACTAGGGTAACTGTATAGCATTTACTTGTTCGGTGAATGGTATTTATTTATACTATGAATGAACAACAGGATGTGAAACAGAAATTAAAAACTTAAATACCATGCAATTATTATGTGTATCCTTATGTAACATAAAAGCTTTACAGTACAATCTGTATTAAGCAACCAGAGGAGGAAAACGGCTTGATTGAATGCTCATAGCAGGTGACCGCTTAAACCAGGTTTAGATAAAATTGAGTTAATTATTCCGTTATGACATTTATAAATGAGATGCACAAGTTTATAGTTAATGATTAAGGTAGCTACTTCGAAGAAGGCGCATGTGACAAATCAAAATAGCAATGAAACACACCAAAACGAGGCTGAACTACAATGAAATTCAAATGACGTCTTAAACAAATGCTCCACTGTTGTCCATGCTGTGTTCAGTCCCATATGAAGTATCGGTGACCTTGACCTATGATCATGGGAACTCAAAATAAAAAGGTCACATCCTTGACTGGAGGGCTATCCAAAGAAAGATTTAATGGACCTAGGTACAGCCAATGGCAAGTTATCGCCCGCATTAAGTTTCCAACATGAACTTCCAATGACATTGACCTTTGATACCAGGGTCTCAGAACCAATAGGGCACATCCCTGACACAAAGGATATCCACACATACAATTTGGTGAACCTGGGTGAAGCTGTCGTTGAGCTATCGACCAAGAAAATGTTTTTTTATATCGTGTCCCAGTGACCTTAATGTCGGTCATATTCCGAGCTTTTTTCGTGTTAATTAAAGTTTAGTTTAACCAAAAAAAAAAATTGACGCCAAAGATTAATCTACCTTTAAGTTGTATATATAAAATTAATCAGGCGTAAAAGATTACAAGGGTGTATGCCTATCACTCACATATTAAGTTACATAAATTTCAAAAGTAAAATTAATTCATTTATGCAACCACACGACCCAAGCACAAATTACAAGCTCTGTTTTGTTTTGTGTCTAACACCGTTATTGTTCGGCAATTTCCAAAATCAAATGTATCAGGCATACATTGTTTAATTCAAAATCAGATTATGTATTGCTACGATTTAGGTCTGCATAACTGATTCGTAACATAGTACACGTAGTGCAATACTATTTTGTCTATATTCACTTTAAATAATGGAAAGTAATTAAGTTTTATTGTTACATACATGTCAATATAATGTCAACGTTATATTAAACTATTAGTAAAACGCTGTATGCTCGATTGATACCATAACGCCACCAGGACGAGCTCTAAAAGCGAAAAATGTTATTTCTTCTCTAAGATGGCGGCTTTATATAAAATTAAGAGCGCAAACGGGCGGGGTAATTGAGTGCAAACTAACTGGACGAGCCCCCTCACTACGCTACTCTTGTTTATACTATTTTAGTTCGATTGTGAAACAAGTTATTATAACTTTGATAAATCACTTTGAGTCCGCTTCCTGGTCACCTAGTATTGCGCTAGCAGGACAAAGTGTCTTTGTCAAGGAAACAACGGTGAAAGTTTTGGATGGGATTATTTCTTTTGAAGTTATTTGCTTTCCTGTTCTCACAAAGTATTCATAACAAGTATTTTATTTATGGCTCTGTCTTGGCAATTTAAGATAGCTTTCACGTAATATATTTTACTCTCATGGTTGAACAAGTGGGTCACATCAATTAAATACTACAAGTCGAACAAAAATTATAAAATTAGCTTCATTCATACATTTTGCAACTAAACTAAGAACTACTCTAGTATAGCAAACTATCTTTGTTGTTATTGAAGCAGCAACTTCGTTACAACTAATGTCCATCTTAATTCATTTTGCTTTTTGTTCTGTGTATTTCTATTGAAAGATGATAGTTTGTTATATCTATACATACATGAATTAAGCTTGGTATATGTCATCAAACATATATTGCCTATCTTACATCATGTTTAATACCTGTTTATATACATCTTTTCCTTTTTTCTCTTTTTACATGTAATAAGTAATTGTTTTGTCATACATTGTATATTAATTGTGCATGCTTTTCTTTTATATTTAATATTGTATATTTGTTATTTGTAAAAAATACTGCCAAAGTTTTTCTTGGCGATGAACATATTGTTTATGCCAATAAAATATTTTGACTTGACTTGACTTGACTTGACATCAATAGTTTTGATGTGTATTTCTGTAAAATAACTCTTTATACCATTTTTATCCTTAGGAACATATCTTTCAAACACCATTTATACGTATGAAAATATACACAGACAGCGTAACTACTTAAACAGCCTTAATAAATATTGCATGAGGTATGCCAAGATTTTGCCGCCCGAATAGCACAGGTTAAGTAAGCGAGTTTAGTAAGAGAGGGGTCGTGATTTCCATTCCAGAGAAAGACATACTATCATACAATAGTTTCTATTGTAATTTTTACTCCTACCACGGACTCTTAATCATGTAAGGCAGTTGTTAGTCACTGACAGATTACGTGCCTAATAACTTGTACACAGCTTAAATAAAAAAAGGCTTTTCTCGGAACGGTGAGTAGGTGGACTGATCGCCGTGATATGACTTAAACAATCTGTTACTACGGCGTTTAACCCAATAACACATTTTATAAATTCTAGTTTCGAATATGAACTATTAAATGTACAATCAAACAATATTTGTGCGATCAATATTAAGATCTTTAAATTAGTACGTACGAAATTGTTATTTGTAGTATACAAATCCAATATGTAGTATAGAAATATCCTGTGACCATGGCATTTGTCGAATTATTTCAGAAAGAGCGGGTTTGTTTTGCTGTCTACTTGTCGAACCAGGTAAAACTTTTCGTATAGCGTCTCCACATAACTGACTGGTTGGTTG
Organism: Mactra quadrangularis; assembly: GCA_025267735.1. NCBI lineage: Eukaryota > Metazoa > Mollusca > Bivalvia > Venerida > Mactridae > Mactra > Mactra quadrangularis. The sequence goes on along the minus strand of CM046295.1, from coordinate 27,094,095 downwards.
AAATTATGACGTGTTCTGCCAGGGTTTAAATCAAACAATCTTAGTAACTTGCGGATACGGCATTGAGGAAGACGTTGCTTTGAACTTAAAGGTAAATACTAAGCATACGTTGTTATTAAAATACGATACAAGAATTTATTTTAACTTTAATTGTTTAACTCTAGAGAGTTGATATATATCTAGTTCAGTTTTTAACTGTTTTCTAATTTCCTACTTTCACAAATAATCTACGAATTTCTATTGTTTTGACTTATCTTCTTTGATATTTAAATATTATTAACAAAACAAAAACTTTGAACATTATTTATTTTAATACATGTTTTACAAGTACTAGTTCAACATTTTAAATTGAATCTAACAGTAAAAGTCTAAGTAGTCTTTTCTAAGAAAATGCTACAAATTCCCATGCGTTGTACTTGGACAAATTTGTCAAGGAAATGGACATTTCATCAACGTGAATACTAAGGCGATAAACCATTTAAGCTAGGGGCGTGTCTATCATACAGTAAAGAATAGAACATCATGCTTGTAAACAGTGATTGTGATTTAATAATTTCTAAGCGAGTGTGCGACTCGTTTCCATGCATGAAAATGTCTCAGATGGAATGTTACACACCACTAATTCTTAGGACTAGTTAAAAGTGATATATAGTTACTTAAACGTGAAGTAGAGGGTGTACCTACTGTTGAGAGAGAGTTATCTTTATTTATTTATTGGAGTTAACGCCGTGTCAAGACAATTTTAGATCTTTTACGGTTACCAGCCCACCTAGCCTAGCTTTCCTGGACCATTGTCTATAAACAGAACTCACCTACCCTTCCACAAGACCGGAAACTTCTCAATATTATCTAATCAATGGAGGAAAATCGACATTATTGTCAAAATTTCATGGAAGGGTATAACTTCCCCGGGTGGGATTCGAACCCCACTCCCTCGGGCACGATATTCCAAATCCCGGCGCGCTTCCAATTGCGCTATCGACCCGGGTTAGAGAGAGAGGGGGAGTTATCAGATGCTTATATAGAATTATTGTCATGTTACCTAGGTACGAGTTAGGACAACATAATACTTCCGAAGAAATGTCAAGTTTAAGGAACTCTGAGCGCCGACATCAACCATCGGGAAAAACTACTCGAGATAAAAAGAGTAAATATAAATCAGGAGAGAAAAATGACCAGGTAACTCAGCTTTGTAACCTTAATGGCCTAAATTAAAATTAAGTTTGTTTGCCCTTGACCGACCGACCCGAAAAAATGCCGCCGACTCAAAACGTTTTATTCGAAAAATATGTGTGGTAATGATTTCTATTGGTCCCAACTATTCATCGTATTACTTTCCGGACGTTTCTTTATTTCTGCTTCTAAATAAAATGTTTTTCCTACCTACCGATCAAAACCAAAAATTTTAGGGTCAGTAAAGGGCAAGAAAGAAATTGTTAGTTTGGGCCTTAAACCTATAATTTTGAAAAAATCCTGTAAAACATTTATATTCACTGAACAACTTTAAACTTGGAAAAAGACTTAGGTCGATTTGTGAAATTGAACCTTTTTACTATATCAAATAATTACATTTTAACCCTTTTTGTGTTAAAGCAGAGAGCTTCGGATAGTCTACTTGAAAGACTGTGGTTAAAGTTTGTTTTGAAAATGACCAACTAGACCAACTATTGACCCTACTGTGTTTGCATTAACTTATTTTCTTGGAAGCCTGCTTGGAGGCTTGAGCTTACAATGATAAACTTTGTCTTTGACTTATATCTAGTAAAGAGAAAATACATTTCATTAGAATAATAGAACTGATGAGTGCCAAAATGGTGCATTGACCTACCTTAATGCATACTGTTAGTCTTCGAATTTAGCCGGTGGACCGACTATTGGCTCAATGGTCCACCAACTCCAACATTTTCCATATTCAATAAAAATCGTTATTTAAAGTTATATTTTTTTATGATTTTAGTATATATCATGCTAAATCATTAAAATGAACTGTATATTTTAATATGTTGCCATTCGTTAAGACATTTTTGGTCCAGTTAAGTTTCAGTCGGTCCAGTAAAAATCATTTTGCTGGACCGAATGTCAGTCACTGACGAAAGTACATGTATTCATCTAGCAACTGGTTAACAGCTAAATTCAGAGAACTACATCATGTGTCGCTATGGCATTTACCAAAAAAATAGAAGAGATCGACATTGAGCTGAAGCGGGCCCGGCTGCGCAGTTACGATGTTGGATTGGTTATCATTGGATAGCCAGCTTAGCATTGGTTCGAATTCCAAACAAAACCTACCCCATTGTTTCCTTGAGCAAGAAACTTTATTCTACTAACTCAGTACTGGGGACCAGGAAGAGGACTCAAAAGTAATTAATATTTGTTTTAAGAACTTGTTTCACTATTGAGCTAAAATAAATTAGTCTAAACAAGACATTGTTAACAACAAACCAAGTTTCTCAAAAACTTTTCAAATTGATACATTTCTCTATTAATGTAACCAGGTGTGTAAGAAACACTAAATCAAAGACATCTGAATGTAACAATACATACTTGTGTATCAATTATATAACAAAACCATTGATACATGGTTTGGGTTTAAATGACCAATGACAACGCGCTTGATCAGCTAAATTCAGAGACCTAGCCTTTCCATGAGGTGTGAGCTGGTTGACTGACTGCCATGATATATGGAATACATGTTGGCCTACATTTGTTTTGTATGTTTGCATAAATTATGCTTGTACATAGATTGTTTTATCCTTATACCTATATTTTTCAGGAAGCCTTAGCTGAATTTGTATCCAAAAAAGGAATTAAACAACGTACATGTTCTGTTTATGTCAGAGATTTTAAATCTAAAACGTAAGTATTATTTTGCTTTTTCTATGTACTTATATTTCTATGTACGGTTCTATTTGCAATAGTTTCTGTCCATTTTGAATTTCTTGACAAGTCACAACCATGCATTATGATCTTAAATGACCCTCTCCAAAAAAAGTTGTTATTTTGATAAAAATAGACATACACATGTTTTAATTTGATTTTGAGTATAAAAAATAAAAAGAAATGCCCAATTTAAAAAAAAAAACATATGAATGACCCCTGTTCCTCTGTTTTTGGAGTTCACTGGGAGAACGTAGACGATGGTCAGGTGTCAATGAATGGCTGAATGAATAACCGCTGTAGATTTTCCATCATGATGTAAGCAGATCTGATTTATACATAAGCCTTTAATTGAACGTTAATATTGAATTAATTCACTAAATTCATTGGCTATGCAGTATAAACATATTGGACGGTAAATGCAATTGGAATAAAATACAGTCATTTATGATGTATGTACCAAAAAAGCATTTATGCATGCTAACAAAAAGTAAACTATGTAACAACAACCTGCAAGATAATCAGAGCTATATACGCTGTATCCCAAGATCAAAATGATAAAATCCTAATCATTACTGCAAAATTTGAGTCGGATGTTTCTGGTAAGAATATTATCCTGATAAACGCTTGCTACTTATTTCTATAAATTAGATTTTTCATTCTGCAATAGTGCAACATGATACGGCTTACTGATGGTATGACTAAAACACGCAATAGAGAATTTGGGGCAAAATGGACAAAATGGAGCAGTCAGTAGCGAAATGAAGTTTTAATTGTTAAAAACTTTTTTGGGCGTTAATATATTATCAGCAATAAAACAACAGGATATGACTTAAACACGCAATGGAGAATTTTGCACAAATGGACGAAATGGAACAGACATTGGCGAATCGGAGATTTAACTGTATAAATCCTGTGTTCAATCTAATGCGCGCCATTGCGTAAATGCACCCTTATGTACGTAAATGGCATAATGTCAAACGTCTATTGGGCCCGTCAGGCGCACTCGACGAAAATATGGCTATTTGCCTATATCAGACAAGTGACGTTATTTTCGTGTTTCTAATCGATCAGGCTTTTGACGACTTTTCGTTTATTTTGTGCCCGTCCGTCTCTTTAAACCCATTTCGTTACATAGTTCTTCAAAGAAGGAGAAATAGTTCTAGTCGTATTAGAGACAAACAAAATTAAATTTCACATTGTTTGAACAACTGTACAGATACTGGGGACATAAATGTTGTTCATTTGACATGGAGTACTGTACATATGCAATAATTTCAGTAAACGACCACAGCGATTGACTGGTTTACAAATGTAAACGATAGATTCGATAGAAGATAACGCGATGTAGTCTGCTTGTGCCGATTAGTTTAAGGAGATAAGTTCTCTCGCATACAATTCATACTTTGCAACAAAATTTAATAATATCGGGTAATTTAACATGTTTGTTATTTGTGATAAATATTTCACTGACTGACTTACATGTACATGTACCTCCATGGAGAAGTTAACTACTGAAAAGGTATATGATTATGTGATAACTTGTAACTGGCAAACACGCCAGCGAAGAAAATGGGATTGTTCTGCTGGCCTAAATAAATATAAACTTAGCGATGAAAATTTTGTTGAGACTGGGTTTAAACCTTCACGATAGTTGTGAGTTAATATTAAGTTTGACATGTTGTTCATGGGCATTTTGTATGACTGTGTCATGATCAGTGGTGCTCTCACAAAAATTATTACGAAAATAATTTTCGTAAGTCGGGTTCATATAATAAGCACTTCTAAGTCAGACGGATAATAAGCATAACTATGGAACAAAAAAGCTTTACATAATTCTACAGTTTTAGAATTGTTAAGCCAAACAATAAGCGTATTACTAAGGTTTCTTGCTTTTGATATACGAAGGTCTTTTTTTGTGAAAAGCACCACTGTTCTTTCAAACTTTCAGCGTCACTGCCGCAACAGTACAATCGGTGCTTTGATTTGGTGACTAATAAATACTTGTTTGCAGTTTAGAACGGAACTTGAAAAAAAAACAATTTTAGATGTGTGTCAGCATAATTCTGACTTTATGGTATTTGATTGCAATGACATAATCATAAAGTGTCTAGTTAACATGTGCATACTTAAATGTAATTAGGATATCAAAATGAAAATAGGTGTGCTAATTAATTGATGGTACGTCTACTTAACTTTGAAGGGATGTTACTATGGACTTGTGTTATAGCAGTTCTGTCTCTTTTATATTCATATGAATTGGTTTATTATTCTTTGACTAATTTATTTGTTTGATAAATTAAGATAAACCTTGGAATTAGCAAAACACTGGGAAAGTCTAGTTCTATCCTTGGACTGCTCTTGTTAAATTCTATTAATTGATACTTCATACATTATTTTATAGATAATATTGCTGCACAAGTTAAAATTTTAACATAATTATGATCTTTATTCATTAAATCAGTTCAAGACATTGTTCCTCCAGCACTCCAGTGATTTTATTTTATTTTTGTAGACAAAATCAATAGAACATAATTATGATCAATTTGTTATGGCTTTAACGCCATAGCAACACATTGTATAGGTTATAACACGGCGATCAGTCCACATACTGTTTCTGAAAAAGCTTAAGCTCTGGATTTAGCTGTTAGTGACTGACTACTGCCCTGCATGTTTTAGAATCAGTTGTAGAAAGGGAGAATGACCGTAGAAATTATTTTATACCTAAGTTTCACGAAAATATGACCCGCCCGGTAATCATACAACCCCTCGATCTGTAGAATAATGTGCATGTGAAATGAAATATGAAACATAGTTGACAATGAATGATAAAGAGATAATGATGGATATCGAAATAGTATTTTTGAACTCTTAAATCTTTCAAAAAATTCTTCAAACAGTACTTTTAGTACATTGATTTTATACAAGTAATAACTGTATGTAATTTTCAACAGGCTCAAATTACGCCTCTGCATAAAGAGCTGTTATAAAGTTGAATTTAGACTAGGCAATATTACATAATGGAAGTCAATTATGAATGTATAATTAACGGCACAAGTTAACTTTTAAGGTAGACCTATTCTCTCAATTTAACAGAGAAACTTCCCTTTGTAAATATCCTTGAATGCAATGGTTAAGCTTAGAGATTTACTGTCATATGATCAGTATAACACAGTCCAGAATACGTTTGCGAATCCGGAAATCTTGCAAACTTACTTTTTTCATTTTTCATCCGATTAGTTTCAAATTTTCAATAAATGTAAATCTAAGCATTGGCATAACACACGCATACTTTCTTTCAGATATCTTACTAGAAATATGTTTACTTCTAGTGAAAAAATCAAATTCCAATGAGAATTTGCTCTCTCATGGGAATTTTGTGGGAGAAAATGGGAATTTTCTCCAATATACTACAATGGGAGGAAAGTCCCATTTTTAGATAGATCTATTAGTACTCGTATATAACATTATTCCAAAGAACACCTGCATACTTTTTCACTTATAAAGCATTTAAACTCATTACTATGGGAGAATTCTTCCATTTAGAAAAAAATTGGATTTCTATATACATTAGATTTTACATAAATTTTAAAGAATATCTAAAAGTACCGTAATCTAATGGCTAGATATTGCGGTTTAACTACAATATACTGTAATTTATGCTTAAATTTCTCTGCATTGTTAAAACAGTTCTATGACCTCTTTTTAGAAACAAGAATGATTTTATGACATCAAGTTATAAGTTTTAGATAGTTGATTATAAACTACATTATCTTTTTGCGTGACTAAGTGAATGTGATTAAATGAAGGTGGAATTCGGGTAAATTTGACAACGATTCTCTCTATTAACATGTGTGGCATGCATGGCTGTTAGGAACCGTTTGGCATTGCGTTCTAATGGATCTCTCATACTGATTGAAAAGATTCTGACTTATTCCTGCCCACTCGCACACAATTCTTCCGCGTGGCTCAGTTAGTGGGTTAGGCTGCAACACCACGACGTACACGGCTGTTCAATTTATCTCATGCGTGTTATTATATGTTTAGCTACACATTTCGGTGGTATGCACACCAGCGTGATGTTGTTGTCATGTAGTAATTTTGTTGTCGCTCTTGCGGTGCTGGTTGGCGCGCCATCCATTGTAACAACCCATTAGCTATTCCTCGATGTCATATTGTTAGCCTGCCCATTTTTGTGTTTTTTGGATGTGTGGATCGTTATACTGTCTACAGCGACCATGTGCAGTTTTGATTGATTCAAGCTAGTCACGATTTCCTCGAGCTTTAAATGAATTTCATCGATTTACGGTCCAACGCGTTGGTTAGGTGACTTTTCAAAAAATGACTTCGCAGAAATAATTGAAATATAGTCAATAGAAGACGTACCAAATTTCTTTAAAAATACTGGTTAATAAAAAGTTATACACAAGTGAAATATGTATACAGGCGCATAGCTACCGGTACGCAGAGTACGCAGCTGCGTACACATTGGTCCAGAAAATCGTAAAAATACAAACGTATAAAAGGTCATAAAAACTTAATCCAGAAAGGGCTAGGGTTGTGTGAAACAAAACCGCACGTTATTTTACTAACCTTTTATCAAGATACGTTTCAATTAAATTCTTTGTATGACTCCAGTCTACATATTTCTTTAAATGCTGGTTGGAAATGAATGATAATTGGTATGTTGTCTTTCTATATTTATCTCCGGAATGAATTATACAGAACAAATTCGGAGGGGACATGCCCCTGACCCCTAGAATTCTGCGTACATTAAAAAGTTCTAGCTACGCCCCTGATACTTATTAGTTTTGTTATGCTAGGTTTACATCTGGCCACGATCACCCCGATTAGCCAGAGGCTAAAAAATCGGGGAGCTCTACGATTCAATGGTATACTCTACGTTCTGTTACGATTCCTTACGAAATCAGCACGTTTTGTTGCGCTCTACTGCGCTTTGCTACGATCGAGCCCACGATTTGCATCACGTTCTGTTACGCTTTGTTGCGATCAACACGATTGGCTTCCACGCTCCACCACGTTCCGTTACGTCCTGTTAAGATCTCCCACGACAATGCCGCTTTGTTGCGATCTCCTGCGATTTGACCTACGATTTGAGACAAATGACGACGTTTTACGTCACGATTTGATATTTAAACAAGAAATAATTCTTTCCCAGCGACGCGGGATGAAAAAATGTGTCCACGCTGGTCCCGATCTGTTGCGATTGTACTCCACGTTCTGTTACGTTTTGTTACGTTCTGTTACGCTTCGGTACGTTCCGTTACGTTTTGTTACGAAGGCCACGCTCTGTCACGATTAGAAATTGGATCGGGGCAATCGTGGTGAAATTTAAGTTTGATTTAAAATCTGCCCCGATGCCCACGATGTCCCCGATTCAACCACGTTCCGTTACGCTCCCCCACGATCACCCCGATTCGACTCCAAGCTCTGTTACGCTCGCCACGATGCTCTGGAATCGGGGACATCGTGGTAATCGTGGCCAGATGTAAACCTAGCATTAAGTATATAGTGTAAATTTACTCCACTTATTGACGTTTCGGCATGTTTGCCTTTATCTAACATAGATATTTATAAAAACTTAACTACATTATTGCTTTGTACAATTTCATTTTTATTGTCATGAAATTGTACAAAGCAATAATGTAGTTAAGTTTTTATAAATATGTATGTTAGATAAAGGCAAACATTCCGAAACGTCAATAAATGGAGTAAATTTACAGAGAGTAGATTTTTATTGTATCCATCTGGATACTGTATTTGGAAAGTATATAGTGGTTTGAGCAGCAGCATCCGTTGACTTCTTCTTGCAAACATGCTTATTATGTCTTTGTATGTTATGTCTTGTAATTTAATAGCACTTGTAGCGTGCGAAAATATTTTAGCATTTATGTATATATTTCTATTTAAAAAATCATATTTCATGATAAGAAAATTAGGGCAAATTAGGGGGCATACACAGTTTCAACCCAATGTTCGCCCTTTTACTGGCTCCATCTGTGTCTTTAATCGACGTTAATTTAAGTTTGTTTTTATTGAAACATTATAAAAATCATTTTACAAAATTTGTATCTTGACGACAACGATTATATGAACACATTAGTACATGTTTTAGTAACTTGGTTTAAACTCATTTTATTGCACGCGTTTTAGTAACTTTGATTCCGGAAGTATTATTTCGGATTGTTTTTTCATGCCAAATTATGCCAAATAAATACAATCAAATTGAATTAACAAAATAAAGAAGCTTTATGGAAATATTACTGTGATATAATTAATTTAACAAACTATAAAAGAATCATTGTCAAAAACGTAAGGATGTTTTACATTGAAACTCAATAACTTAAACTTTGTCTATGACTGTCAGACTGTATAAGTGACAACATGAATTTGACAGGAGGATCAACATACTTTCAATTTAAACATTATATTGGACAGGCACAGAGCATTGAGTGTGCATAGGTATGGTCCTTTATATTTGTGATCTGCCTTTACATGTTTGTGTTTTGTCATTTACAACAATGTCAACATTAAACATTATGAATATTGGTGATATATCAGTTCATGCAATGAAACAATGAGGTGAGCTAATTTCAATGTTCATATGTTCAATTTTCAAATCTGCAATGTTTTTGGAAGACACTGTAATGACTTACATTGGGGCTGTCACGATACGCCAGAAGCATATCGCATTACGCTAGCACCGTATCGCCATACCTACCACGATATATTGTTGGTTTTTAGATTTGTTGTGTCTCTGCTGTATATAACAGAATCATTGCAAATACTATATAACTCCTGATAATATCTAGTCTCTTTGGGCCGATTGCATAATTCAAGTTTTATTTAGTCTAGTTTAAGACTTGGTCCGGGACTCACTAGCCTCAAGTTCATCTCTCATTTGCATAATTCAAGTTTAATTTTGTTTTAGCTAGTCTAAGACTAACAGACCTTGAGCTTTATAATCATGTTGTAGTTAGTCTTCAGGTAGTATAAACTTTAATTTGATTTTTTTTCATTGCACCGAAAAATACCACGTAATCATGAGAATTTCGTGCTTGAACATTGATTGTTTTGTATAAAATTTGAATCGATCGAATAGTAGTGAAATTATCAAATGCATGCAAATGTAGACATTGTTGAAATAAAAATATTGTTGTTTATGTGCGACTGATATTCCTTATATGATTGTCTTGAAAAGGCAAGTTAAAAAAATCAAAGGGTAGTATACCAAGATTATTATAACCTGTACTTTAATAATATTTTTGTATAAAATCCACTATGTGATTGATAGATTTGTTAATTAATAAATGAATTGTATGTTGTTATGCTCAGTTTACTTGCACATTCAGAGAGCTCTGATACAGATACATGTTCAGGTTCCTCAGTTGAAGGCGGGATGAAACTTTTTTTCGAATGTTGACATTTAGTAAGATATTGGAACCCAATTTTAAAGTACAAATTCATTGTTACGCTTTTTTCGAACCTTCAAGCTGATAAATGCCCCTAGGTATATTCCAAGAAATATCGTCTGTCAGATCTTACGTATAAATCACAAAACGAAAACTTTCGATGAAAATGCCTGACGAGTTAACCGGAGGAGTAATATACAAGGGTTGATTCTAAGACATTTGCTGTAACTATCTTCATTTTCTTATATTTGTTCATTACAAAACTCTTTAACTTGCCATTCATACAAATCAACAATTGCATATCCAAATTGTGTTTATTATACACGTATTTCTATTAAAATCATAGTCTCATAGCAACACACATGCATGCGTATAAGTAACGCATATTAAATTGTTGCCAGTTTTAAATTAATAAAGTATCAGATTAAATGCATTAGATTAGTTGTATTACCCTGAAAAGTTGTACCTGTGTTAAAGCTGTGTTATCTAACTACATGAAAAGGTTTTCAAATATGTCGAGTTGCACTTAGTTTTATAGCAAGGTGTGCGTTTGTTAATCGACCTCGAGCAAATTAGATTAATCATACTCGAGTCCGCTTCACGTTTCCCCAGTTCTGAACTAACTAGATAAAGTTTTTTAACTCAAAGAAAAAAAGAGGTTTTCGATGGGATTCGAATAAATGCAGGGCTGATGGTCCGATAATTTCCAGTCCAACGTCGTAACCACTCGGCCATGATTGTATAGTTGGCAGAACATGTTTATGAAAACAGAATTTTGACCGCATTTTTCCTCTTTTTCCGCAAAAAAAATTCACCAAACTCTCTAGTGTGTACGCAAAATTAATCATATAATCAATATCATAATTATTATCGTTGTTTTTAGCTTCTAATATGGTTCTATTAAGTAACGAGTTTCAGACCGATTCCATTTACGCGATAACACCGTGTCGGTGTTCTGCAATATTAAGATATCCTTTCAGCTCATAGCAAGCCATCAGCATTTACCTAAAAAATCAGTTATGGAAAGAAACATACAAATCTCTATAAAGAATTATTTCACGGCGTCACGCCGTGATATTGTGATGGGTAGATTTTGGTAGCAATGGGCAAAAGTCACGTGACAAAATCCTTTCGATTTCTACTGCCGACATTTTATTGGTGTTTTAATGCAAACATTGCACAGCCTATTTCCGTTTAAAGTTACATAAAAAATTAAGAAAACGCCTTTTTTTTCAAAACCATATAAAACAGTTTTATCAACACAGGAAATATCAGCGTTTTATACTGACACATTTCCGCAAATCCTTTCGGCACACTTGGAGATTTTTATTTGTTCGAATGGATTATGTTTTCTCGGGTCCTAGTAAATCTTTTCACGTGTAAAATGTCTTTTGAATCTTACATTTCTAAGTTTCTACATTTGCGGGCATGTTATTTTTTTCTTCCTTATAAAATAATGATTTCTATTCGAAATAGCTTGCCTTTTGTATTTAGGCGCATCTTTTCGGAAATAAGATAAGTGTGAAACCTTTTCGAGTATCGCGAATCAAAAGTCTTCCCTGCAGACGTTAAGGCAGGTTACACACCACTAAATTTGCAAGCGGACATTACGCTACACTTAAAAAATAAAAATTTACATATATATTGCTAAATAACGTTAATTATTTTGAAGGGTAATAAATGATTTCTATTGTTTTTGTCTTGAAAGGATTCATGTTTAAAGATTTCATTAAGTACGACTTTAAATTTGTAAAAAAAACATAGAACTGTTAATATGCTAAAAGTGGAATTAGGTACTTACAATTTTAGAACACTAACGGTGAAGTGTGACCGGGTATACAGGCGTATATTATGCTAATACCAAACGAATGAGCAACATCATACAATTTCATCTTGAGGCTCAAAGGAGTGGTGTGACATAAAAAAACATATAATAGATATAATAATATATATAGACCTTCTTATAAGGGTTCGAACCCATATAGAGCCCAAACTTTCATTTATAATATTTATGTTAGCAGTGATAGTTTCTTCATACTGCAGTCATTAAATTTACCATAAATTAATCAACGTGCTTTAATAAAATACACAGGTGAAAGACTCAAATTTTCCTTATTATAGTATATACATGTATATAATTGTATAATACTATAATAAGGAAAACATTTACTATAATAAGGAAAATTTATACAATAACAAGGAAAGTTTATACAATAATAAGAAAAATTGAGTCGGTCACCTGTGGTAAAATATTGCTCCGCCCTTTTTTCTATTATACAATGCAAACAAATTTTATGGAAAAAAGCATATTTTAATCAGCTTGACAAGTACGCAAACACTCAAGTGCTTCAAATCATTTTTCACATAATTTCTATTTAAAGCGACTTGTTAGTTTGATATTTAAGCACTGTTGAGCACTTATGATATAAAGATAATTATAACTGAAAATGTTTATATAAATTAGTATAAGTAACTTCTGCCAAATACGTTACAGCAAATATATTTTGGTCCGTAAGTTAGTGTTTACCATTACATCAAACTTAGTTTAGAATTTATGACTCATTGTTGTGAGCAAAATTCTTAGTTTCCTTTACATATAAACAGGAAAACGTTTTATAGCTAGTTAAATTATATTATTGAATATCCTTAACAGTTAACATGACAATTCTACGCAATGCTATTTTGAGTTACCTTAAGATTACATTTACATTGTTTGCCGTGACAATCACATTGCTGCATTTCGCAGCAATTTTTTACTTGCATACTTCATTGATATTTCATCGATAATATTACAAGTATGTTTGTTTTGTTTGTTTTGTTGGGTTTAACGCCGTAGCAACACATTTTATAGGTCATATAACGGCGGTCAGTCAACCTACTGACTCCTCCTGGAAAGGCTAAATCTCTGGATTTAGATGTTAACCAACTACTAAGCACATACTTTCGTCAGTGACTGACAACTACCCTACACAATTAAAAATCATTGGTAGGAGGGAGAATGGCCGTAGAAATAATTTCATGACTATACTCCACGAAAGTATGCCCCGCCTGAGAATCGAACCCACGACCCCTCGATCAGTAGACTTGCGTGCTACCAACTGAGCTAGCCGGGCGGGTTTTATATTACAAGTATACTACAATATGTGACTGTAAAAATCAGCTATCACGGTAGACTTGTATCTGTGTTTGTTCGAATCTTGTTCAGAAGCCATTTCTTTGTTTCTATGCACAAAAACTCTATTCTTATTGCTTAATACTGGAGAAGGAATCTGGTTTAAATTGATAGATATTAGTTGTAAGAACTTTATACACCATCCAGGTTAAATTTTTCAATTACGAGTTGCACATTCTATTGAAATTTATCCGTTGCATGTGGGCAGCAATTTTCTTTAACTCACGAAACTGATAAATTTTATAAAACTCAGCTTTAAACTACCCTCTACGCAGGTTTAATTTTCAAAGTGAGTTAGACTAAATGTAAACTCAGGTTTTGCCTAAACTATATTTATGCAATTCGTCAAGTTTTTTGCTTAATCTGAGACTAATTAAACTACATTTATGCAATGTCCGGGTTTTAAACTCCGGTCAATAATTATGCAATCGGGCCATTAAGTCGACACCGTCATTTAAGACTGTGCTATTTGTTTTGCTAATAAAAATATGTTAAAGTTGAAAGAAACTATCAACCCCTTGGCTGCAGAACATCCTAGCATTCAAGCTCATTGACATGATGCTTGTTTTACAACTTCCTGTCCCAAAGCATTCGATTCAAGAAAATATTTTGCACAAGTTTTGTACAATAAAAATTCTTTAACTTCAGCTTAGATTAAATGTACAATTAAAAAAACTTATGTTTCACTACTTTTTTTCGCGAAGGGAAGAATTTATGATGTAAAAATATTGCCAAATACTAGTTCATTAAATTCGTACTGGGGTATGTATTGCCGCTGCTGTATATTGCAATATACCGGTAATTCTGTATACCGTGACAGCCCTATTTTACATAGTATTGCATTATTTAGGTCATAAGACCTTATGTCATATTCTGAGAATAAGTTTGTGTGACTTGATATACATCGTAACCATTCGTAGGTAATATAGTCATTTTCAACAGCTTCCCTATAGGGTTAACTGTGTTGTCTCATTTAATTTTAGCAATGTGGTTAAGTGTCCCTCCTTCCACCTGGGAGAACCGAGTTGGAATCACAACTAGACCTAGGGCATACAGTTTTTAAGCTTCGAATATGCCATTAATTAAAATTATTGAAAAATAAATATTTAAAGATAATAAAATATATCATTTACACATGTTAACTCTGTTAAATATCAAAACTTAACATTATATCACAGATTAAAAATCTTAAAAAAAGATCTCTATATACTACTAATAAATGTACTTCATTGCATCAGAAAAGTGACATAGAGTAAATTGTTTGTTTATATGATTATCTCATCTAACAGTCAATGTAATTGAGATAACCATCTCACTAGGGGTCCTTTTTATAATGATACGAAAAAGTATCATTAGACATTATTTAAGATAAAATTAAACAGTTATAGCCTTTACTTGATGCTGATTGGCTAATGTCTATAGTTACAGTATCTGAGGGAAGGATCCAAAAATTATGTGCTTGTATATCTGATTCAGAAAAAAAATTGTATATGTTTTGGAGTAGGTTGGTTCAATTTAAGTATAGTTTGATTTACAAAATTTATTTTTATATATTTAATATATTACATATTTCAAACCAATGTCATTATTACATATACTATACCAGGACTGTTTTCGTATTTTTACAGGTGCCTACTTCTTTTGAAATTTCCAGTTTTCCCAAATATGGAGTTGCATTTGATTTTTCGGAAATGATCATGGTCAAACCATGTTTCAAACATGATTGTTCATGTTTCAAACATGTTCAAAAACATGTTCCGGCTTTGTTATGACACCATTATTGACATGCTTGAAACATGGTCGATCACGTTTGTAAATTGGCCCCATTGCCAAAACATGTTTGACCATGGTCAACAAAATATATGAAATGACCATGTTTAAGCAACAATTTAATATCATTAAATGGATATAAAATGGCAGTCATAAACCAATTTTGAAATGACAATGTTTGACCATGATATATGTGACCCTGATCAGGTATCAGCAAGAAATTTATATCATTACATATTTATGATTTGTCTGTATGACATTTATTATGAATGACCTATAGAGATATTATCATTGACAATGTTTATAATCAGCTTTTGATCACAAGTAATGCAAGATGAAGAAATATCTACCACTTTTTACTATTGAAAATTTAAAAAAAGACAAAGAGAGTAAAACATCCCATCATTAGAACAGTTCATAACAATTGAAAAATTAAAAGCAATTTGGTTATCAAAAAAATGATATCCGAAAAAATGTACACTTAAACGTACTTGTTTTTATCTTTTTTGTCATCCTACAGATTTTTAAATAAAATATAAGATTTTTATATTGTCTTTGCATCTTTCATAAGTTGTGATGACAATAGATGCCTAATAACAAATCAACTTTTAGTAAAAATCTTCTTCTTTGAAATAGGCGGTAAACTTCTTTTCAGCCATCTTTGAATTTATAAGGTCGGGGTAAGAGCCTGTATATTTATTAAGGTAATACACAGTAGTCTCCCCTGAATTTAGAATAAAAATGAAGCTTTGTGCCTCTTATAGATATTTTTCAATAATCATAATACTACTTGACAATGGATAGATTATCCTGCTGTTTTATATTAGCTTTTTGATGATACACTATTCATATTTATATTTATGAACAAAACATGTATACAGTTAATATGTACATTCTGGTTCGTGACAAGTTCATGAACAGTTAATGGACATTGAAAGTACTGTGTGAGTTACAACTTGATTAGATTTTATCATCTAAAAAAGTATTCACATAGGTTTAAAATCTCAAGTTAAAATTGTGAAAGATAATTTTTAAGCTCATTAATTAATATGATTTGCTTGTTCTTGATCCTACCAAATTGTCAAAAGAGATACATGTAGTTCAAGCCATGTTATATGAACTTGAAATGGAATTATATTGAACCTGATGTTACCACATGTTTTATCAAACATTTGGCAATGTTGTAGTTATCATGTTAGTGATAGTCAAAACATAGGTAAATAAAACCATGTTGTATCATGAACTTGGAATGGAATTGATCTTAACCTGATGTTAGGATCTTGATTTTGATCAATGATCTGGCAACATTGTAGTAATCATATCTATCATGGTCAAAACAAATGTAAATCAAGCCATGTTGTAACATAAATTTGAAATGGAATTGAACTGAACCTTAATTAAAAAATAGCCAAAATATTCCACCCATGATATGCTATTGTTTTGACGTTCATGTTATTAAGGTCAAAACATATCTTTACTTTGACTATGTTGATCAATGATACGGACATGGACATTACATAGTCATACCACAACAATTTCATTGTCCCCAATTTCTGTGATTGTACATCAAGATAATATCAATGGTGAACTTGGTTCAAACATGGTCAGCAGTGATATGGATGTGATCCTTTTCGCAATGTGTAGAGTAGATTTCAACAAAAAGCACACAAACATACATAGGCACATGATTTAAATCATCAAATAAACAGCCTAGGGTAAATCACATAATCTTACTAAGAGAATCTCCAAAATTTAAGTGCTGAAATAGCAAAAAAGAGACCACCCATCTTTGGCAAAAATCAAAATTAGAAACATTTTTTGTAACTTAAATACAGAACCTGATACGAATTATATTGGATCAACTTTTCTAAATTAGACCCTTTTTGTCCTCAAATACAAACTTTCAAGGTGTGAAAGGTCACACTCCGGGGTTTGCACATAACGCATCCATTTGGAGCGGACGGACCCTCATTTAAATCTTGCAAAACATACATTTATAACAAGGAAATTATATATACTTGTACTTATACACCATAAGTCAGTGAGGTCAATAAATCGCCGTCCCGGCACAAGAAAAATGTATATTAAAACGAAAAAACTATAAATCAGAAAAAAATATAATTCAAGACGCCTCTTGATTTTTATTTGAAATTTTACTCAAAGTTAAAACACAGACTAGTTTCGCCGTTATGGCTCTTCAGTGTGTAAATATAATGATGTTGATGTTGTTATTGTTGCGACATTTTAGGCTTCACTTGAAGAGTTTTAAGAAGAAGTTATTATAGTTTTATTTAGCATTAAAAAGGGGTTTGCATATTTTTATAAAATTGTGTTCATTTACTAACTTAGCTGATAATTGTTTAGAGAAACATTTATAAAACGGGAATATCGAAAACATTGGGTTCAGTTTTAGAACAAATATCTATATCTTCACTAAGTGGTAATTGTCTTGTTGCTTAGGGGTATCTTATTTGTTTTGTACGGACGCTTCTTCTTATTCCTAATTTGTCACCCGTTTGGCCTATATTACAATTTTTACAACTGTTACATATTAAACAATATATTACAATTTCTACATCACATGACATGTTCTGTTTAACAAAGATTTTGTTTCCATTAATATTAAAGCATTCACCTTCTTTAAGATATTCACACAGTCCACATTTGGGACCCCCACATTTTGTTATTTTCGGATTATTTTTTTTCTGAAAATTTAGCGCTTGTTAAAATAATTAAGTTTGGAGGTGGTCTTTTACTTTTAATAAATTAGAGTTTTTACATATATTTTGCATTATTGTATCAGTAATTAGAATGAAATAAATTTTTCGTGAGATAAGTAAATAATTCAATATTCACCCATGCTTTATATATTCTTAGCATTTTCTTCAAATTACTTTGCAGTCAACTATTAGGATGATTATAAATATTATACATTTTCTTAAGAATATGTTTTTTATTGAATTCAGTAATTACACAAAACTGTGGGAGAAATACAATTCATTTCAGTAGATTTAGAGAATTGGTATAATTTATTTAATGCATTTTCTCTGTTTTTATATTGATTTTTTATAACAACAACTTACATTATTTATATACATATATAGATGTTATTATAATTTTACATTACGATTAGCTTTTTGAAAATAAATTTGGTATTTATCATTAATGCTCTATATTAAATTGTACGAATTTGTGAATCAACCAATGAAAGTGGAAACTGTGAAAAGTGTTACTATGGTAACCAGCTGATCTCTTAGGATTAACTGTCGTCTATATATAGTCATTTATTCTTAGATGAGATAGATATTAGGATAAATTATTATCTATATATACTGACTGTATAAACCATGCATTATATGATCTAATTTGAGTTAAAGCAATACTAGTGTTAGCTACAATATTTTTATTACTTATAGTATGATTTAATAAGCGAGGGTGTGAAAGTGAAAATAAACTGAACTTGCTCACACAAACTTAGCAGAATATTATAATATGCAATTATGTTTATTTTTTCTGATGATACTAAGATTAATTGAAATTTGTTTATTCTGATTTGCATGAATACATTTATAATGACCAGGACTGTGAAAATGGGGCCAAATGAGTAAAAACAACAATTTTAGTTTTTTACACTATTTGAAAGGTCTACCTTATGAGAGTACTTTGTGAAAATATTTTTGTTGACAATTAATTCTTTTATAAGCTATAGGCTTTTATGAGAAAGCAGGTATATGCCAAATAACGTCATTGACATCATGAAAAATTTGATGAAATTCAGTGCTATATGTAAATGCACGCCTTTTTGTACAATGCTTTGTATATTTTGTCAGATGTTGTGATTACCACTCTTAAATTGCAACACTGGTTTTAACAAATCTAACAAAGTCATTGAATTGACATTTATTGTACTATTTCCATAGCAACTGTCATTTATTTTTATCATGTAAACGTGTAGCACGTTCAGCATTTCAAATGATTTGGCTGTTATTTTTCTGTCGCAAATTTTAATTTGCTAGTCCGTGAATGCCTATGAATAACATGATTATGGACAGTATCAAATAATACCTGGAACTGGATTAGTACTTAGTAGTCAATGATGCAGTTAAATATTTACAGAGATCTGCTGAATTGAATGTAACAGGGTCATTGATTATATCTGCAGAAATGTTCAACAACATCATTGAAACATAAAAAAGACAAAAGGAAATTCAAGGGCAATAAAATTATTTTTTTTATTGCATACGTTACTATAAATAGTAGCAAAATTGACGTGGAAGTGTGCCAATATAGCCTAAATGCGGGCAATATATTCCAATATTGAGCAAGTGTGCCAAAATATCTATATTTGGCTCACTTCTTAGTGTGCCAAAAATCGATATTGACGCAACTTCCGGTCATTATACCCTGCAGTCCAACAACGACAGACTTTCCGCACGTGTAATTCGTTACGTTCTTAGCAACAATTAGTTATCTAATTTTACGACGTGTGTTTTTTTCATAGTGAAATAAGATTATATATAGTAACAAGATTTACGTTTTGTAATAGGCGTTTATTAGATTCCATCGTTTCATAGAAAAAAACCAATACATGTGACGTAACGTCAACGCGCGTTACGTCGAGAAAAAATTAATGTATTTTTGTTTTAGATAACAATCATCATCACATGCAAGGGTCAACATATGCAATAAAAAGTTTAAAACTGGGCAAGTGTGCCTTAAGTCGATAACGGCACACATTCCTCGGTATTAGCTAAACTAATACCTAAGCAAGTGTGCCGATTATCTTCCTTAAGGCACACTTGCCCTGTTTAATAACCTCTACTTATTTCATTTTAATTACTTTCCATTTATCTTTGTTGCACAGTATGACAGAAAAAATGGTGATTGTTACAAAGGAAAGTTGATGTCTTTTGAATTATTTTACTATCATAGGAATAATGAAAATCTCTTATTGAAGGCAATATCTTTTATCATGTATAAATTAACTACACATATTTTGTATGTATGTTATACTATAATATGAAATGAAACAGGTTAACACATATACTTTTCTTTAGAATATCAGGTTAACACAAGAAATTGTCCTAATAATATCAGATTGATACACAAAATTGTATCTAGAATATTAGTTCTATAACTACAACTGTCTCAGCATTGCTGTTCTTCAATCTGAAAATATAAAAGTGAAATTTACTCAGACTTAAAACTGAAAAATAACTAATTTTGTATTCAATGAGACATTATAAAATTGAGTCGAAAACATATTCAAGCATACACACATAAACCTAAGAAGATATTTTTTCTTTCAGGGTTCTAAGCAAATGCAATTTAAAGACAAAATATGACTGGGATGTATTTTACAGTGCATTATCAGTGGCATAGCTACTGTTATGCCCTGTATCAAATTCAAAGTGAAGAAATACTTTTTTCATAATTGTATTTGAACAAAGATCTACTTTGGAATGTAAACTTCGCTATTCTTTATCTATATTTGTTGCCAGGTCTGGAGGGTTTTGCCAATTGATCACCGAATAAAGAGGAAATTTCTACATTAACCCCTTTAATGGGCCTACAAGTTGACAAAAGGTTGCTTCGCCCATGAATTTTAAGTTAAAAAGTTAAAAGTACGGTTTAAAATCTGCTTCCATATACATGCTAAGCCGACTTTGCAAACTTGTACGAACACTCCTGATC
This sequence comes from Mactra quadrangularis, assembly GCA_025267735.1. NCBI lineage: Eukaryota > Metazoa > Mollusca > Bivalvia > Venerida > Mactridae > Mactra > Mactra quadrangularis. Next base: position 27,073,149 of record CM046295.1, on the reverse strand, counting down.
ATTGAAATTACCCTCAGGTATGGGATCCCTCACAGTGACCATTTACACCTGGGTGGAGTGGAACAATTGTGCTTAATTTCTTGCTCAAGGAAATTAGCTGTGCCGTTAGTGGGGATCAAACCCAAGACCTCTCGATCTCTGAGCAAGCGTCCTACCTCTGGACCGCTGCTTTTACATATTTCATACAATGTTGTAAATAAAATAATGTTATCATTTAAAGTCTATATTTTTTTTCTTTTTATTAATTGTACCTTTTTCCGATGGCCAAAATGCAAGTATCCTGTCAAAATAGTTAGCGTCCTAGAAATATCTTGGTCTACAGCTTCATAAAGCTCTTCACCTGAAATTAGATACAAAAACATAGCCAACTAAGACTTTGTTTAACAAATTTATCAAAACAACAAACTGTTTCATAACAATATTAATTCATTTTACTTTCAGTAAATAATGATTTCCTTCATAAATTACCAGTCAGGTGAATCGAACAGATAAAATGTAATTAACAGTAGACCTCGCACATCCAAGAATTTTCATATTTTGCCTGAAGCGAGTATCAAAATGAATTGAGCGGAGTACGTGTGCATTATTGGATATTGATAGGCACGTACAGAATAGCACTAACTTCGCTACGAACTCTTGTCTGGTGAGTTTTTTAGGGATTCATAGCAGTGGACACTAATTTCGTCAGTAGCTCAAAAACATAGTTACCACCCGTTTATTTTCGGTTCATTACATATTAACGTTCCGTTCACAATTAATGTTTTAAAACAAAATTTATAATGATATATTCAGTAACAAGTTTATTAATGCTTAAAACATAAATTCTACTTACCTAGAACACCGTTTAAAGTAAAAGTTGTGGTAAAAAAAAAAAGTCCGACCTTCGTTTGGAAAAGGACAGATCTAAATTAGCGAGAGGAACATTTTAGATCGGGTTTTAATCAGATTGTTAATTATCGGAAGGATAATTGGTTTACCGAAAGATTTACAACCAATTATCTTTTTTACTAATTCAATTACAAAACACAGTTAAATGACGCAACTTTGAACTCGTTTTTTGACGTAACGTCATATCCGCATATATATTTCATCTTGCTATATTCTATTTTGATCATTATAAAATTGAATTTGTCCGGTGAAATATAGTAACAATGACACCTAATAAATATGTATACATGTATACTGTTTTCATTGGTCTGTCAACAAAATTTCCTCCAATAACTTGTTGACCCCATCCTATTGCTATAAGCATTGATTAAACAAAAAAGACAGTGTTGCATTCATGATTGATCTCATGGGATCACAACAACAACAAAATTGTTCTGATAGCTTGGAGATTGTTGTCTTTATTAAATGAAGAATAATTGTTCAATTTCTTTTTTTTTTTTAAATATCATTGCTTGGTAGGGAATTGTAGGTACTTTAACCAGTCGTTTTGAATTTACAAGCTGGTGGGATTATCGAATGTCCTGCAAGGCTGGGAGCCGGTCCGGCTAGCTGAGTCAGTAGCGCACAATTTAACTTATCGAGGGGTCAAGGTTTTGATTCCCGGGTGGGCATACTTTTGTGGAGTTTGGTAATGAAATAATTTTCTATGGCCACCCCCTTCTACCACTTATTCTAAATCATATAGGCAGTAGTCAGTAACTGATGGAAGTATGCACTTAGAACTCGTTAACAGCTAAATCCAGAGAGTTAGCCATTCCAGGAACAGTGTGTAGGTTGACTGACCGCCTTGATGTAACCTATACAATGTGTTGCTCCAGTGTGAAACCCAACAAACAAACAAATCAAGGCTTAGATTTTACCAGGGGGTTGCTGGGGTGAATATTGAAGTCTCTGCTATCTCCTTGGATTTAAAAAGGGTGCGTGGTACAATTGGCTGATGGGTATCTTTATACTTGTATAATACAATAATATGGTATGATTGATTAGTTTGACTTTTTATTACCTTTACTTTAATTCTGTTTATTATATTTGTGTAAATTGTTCAAGATAGAGTTTCATGAAGTGTCCTATTACTACAGTGAACTATTGATTATATTGTCTTTTTTTACAAACCCAGTCTGGTATTACTTTACTAGTTACTACATTTAACAGATGTAAAAATTGTTTATTACTAGGGTTCTATATCGGTCAGAATGATCGATACGATACTCATTTGATACAAACTGATCGATATTTGCTATATCATATGATATTTAAATAATATACTTTTTTTTTAAAAAAAAAACAGCAAAACAGTGTTATTTTATTCATTTTTTCGATTGTAGTAACACCATGCTACTAAATGCACTGTCTTGTTAATACTTTAAATGTTATAGTATGAAACAATATGAGGTTTGCATGTTTTTAAGAAATATAATTGCATCAAGTGAGTCTTAGTTTAGCAAAATCATTAGCTAGCCAAACTGTATGAAATAAGAGAATAAAAATGTAATCAACTTTTCATTTCTTTGTATGTTCTATTTATCAAACTTATTGTCTTGGGAAGCCTGTATTTACGGATTTATACCAAGCTGATAAATAAAATGTATTCATAGGAACAGGGTAACACATTAAGATTCCTATTATATATTTATGAGCCCATTGTCTTTGAAAAGATGATAATTTATAAATTAACACCTCATATAAGAAATGAAAAAGAATAATTGATAAGCTATAAGAATTTTAGATTTAAAAATAGTTCATGAGATTAACAAGCCCTCACTCTAGAAACTTAACTTCAATATCAAAGTTATCTTTTATCGCTTAAAAAATAGTTCTCCCATTTGAAATATGGGATTCTCCCACCGGAGAGTTCTCCCATTTCAGTATATAGGATTTCTCCCACGGGAGAATTCTCCCATTTCAGTATATAGGATTTCTCCAACGGGAGAATTCTCCCATTCTTGAAAATTGGATTTTTCATTATTGGCCTTTTTAAATATTTTTTTTTATTCAAATTGTTAAGAACGTCAGTATGATGCCAAATCTGTATTTTTAACCTTGCTGTGAGCTTTATTAATGGAATTAAAAGTTGGGATCTCTCCAATGGGAGAGCCATTTTCCATGGCCATGGGAATTTTGACTTATGACTTAAAATTAAACATATTTCTAGTAAATATATCTGAATGAACTTTTATTGGTTGATCTACATTTATAGAAAATTTAAAATTAATCGGATGAAAAATAAAAAAAAATAAGTTTGTAATATTTCCGGATTCACAAACGTATTCTGGACTGTGTCTTATGTATAGTTTGAATTCAAAACATGCTGTGTTATGTCGTATTTGTATTTTAAATACATGTAGTATTTAAGAGTGTGGAATAATTTTACTTCTTGAGTCATACAGACTCAAAAAAGCTACTATTATTCCTAACTGAATTTGATATTTTTGTTAAATGGTCTGAGTTTCAAAGTTTTCAGACTTATCACTTTATTTGGGAAAAGACTGTTGTTCCAGGTCACTGTAGCTGTTATAAATCACTAAATAATTGGTTGTTCACCGATTAACTTTATACCTATGTCAGAATATTTATATTTTAGGTTTAAACTTATATTATTACTTGTATTAGGTATCATTGCTCATTTAATAAGGGTTAGAAAAATCACTGTTCTAATTAAGGGAACAGCTATTAATAATTCGGATATTTTGTTAGAGTTATCTCCCTTTTATAGAGAACAAAAAGGTCAATCTTAAATTTAGGGACTGAAGCAAAGGTAGTTCCCCTTAGATTATCATAGGTGTCTCCATATATTTTTTACTTATTTCATAGTTCATAGTTCTGTATAACTTTAAATACAGTGGTGTTATCCTGACGTACACATCAAAAGAAGGATGCAGTGATTTATATACACATTTGATTCCTGAATAGAATTAGATCTTCTTAACCAGACTATCCCGAGATTCGAACTCTTAAGTGACATTATATGTATTTGTAACATATACATAGAGCAAGCAGACTTTTTATTTTTACATTAACGGTGTCAGAAGTGGGATTTGAATTGTCTTAGTATTACCAGTTCTTATATAATGGAACTTTCATTTTAATTTAAGAGCTATTACGTAATTAATCATAATATTCATTCTGTTTGAAAGTGACAAATATAAATGCATCATTCTTTATACTCTTTGTTCAATACATCCCAAACGTAAAAATTGTAGGTAAAAATACATGTCTAAATTCATGTGAGGGGCATACTTTAGTGGATCCTGATCATAACATATTTTCTACAGTCATTCTCCCTCCTTCCATTAACTCTAACTCATGTAGGAGATTTAGCCTTTCTATGAATAGTATCTGAATATGAAGGTTGACAAAGAGTCTTGATACACAATTATGATAATGATGCTAATGGCGGTGATACTGATGATACAGATAACAACCACAATGACAACAACTGCAACAATAATAACAATAATAAACTGCAATTGTAACATCAATCTCATTGTTAGAATCAAGAGTGTGCTATAACTCATTCATTAAATACATTTTTTATTTTTATTTCTTGGTTGGGGTACACATCATCAAATATTCCTGAAAATTGGTTAGTAAAAGGGCGACATCTCCACCCACGAATTGATTTTAAAATGACATGGCACAAATGTTTACCTTGTTTAGACAGTGTCGCCTGCAACAACCATGTCAATACTTCAAAGACAGTGGTCAATTAATTGGGTCAACCGTCCTTCCTCTTTGATATGGTGGCAGGTGGGAGCATTCATCACTTTTATGATAGCTCTAGTTACTTTTGTTATCATTATTACAATTATTATCATTTTTATATTTACAGAAATAATTGCTTGTGTGGTCGAAGTCAAGAATGGCATGACGAGAATGGAATAGATGTACAAAAACATAATAATTTAAATACTTCATGGGATTATAAAACTCATACTAAAACTTTTCCAGCCGACTCATTTGGTATTATCAATTTTCAAGGTTATGGACAAGAATCTCACAGCTCTCCTGTTAGTATACATTTTAAAGTACTGTAAAGTTCCACAATTAGGTGTAAGGACTATTAAATTAATGGTTTTAATTAAAGAATGGTCTTAATTTGGGGATCTTTGTCTCCTCAAATTAAGCATTTGGGACCTAAAAGTTGTCAAAAGTGCTATGATTTACAATAACTAATTATTATTGGTTCTCATCTTAATGCGTGGGAGCCGCCCGGCTAGCTCAGTTGGTAGCACGCAAGTCTACTGATCGAGGGGTCGTGGGCTCAATTCCCGGGCGGGGCATACTTTCGTGGAGCTTGGTCAAGGAATTATTTCTACGGTCATTCTTTCTCCTTCCAATGATCTTTAATTATGTAGAGCAGTTGTCAGTCACTGACGAAAGTATGTGCTTAGTAGTTGGTTAACAGCTAAATCCAGAGATTTAGCCTTTCCAGGAGGAGTTAGTAGGTTGACTGACCGCCGTTATATGACCTATAATTGTGTTGCTACGGCGTTAAACCCAACAAACAAATAAACGTACATCTTAATGCATGTTTTTTGTTTAAGTGTAGGTTTTGCTGACTCCAGCAATATAATACTTTAGGAATGCTTATGATTCTTTACAAAAGGAACAGTTCAGTGATATTAGTTTGATATGTAGAACAGCATTGTTCCGGTTCAAAACACTTCAAACAATCGACCTATAAATACAACAGGTTAACCGGTCAGGCGAACACAATTTGATTTGTTATCGCACAATCACAACAAGTCAAGGGGTCATTCTTACAACAATGCAATAATTACCGCTTTAAAGTTATCATTCATGCACATTTATTCTTTCATCTGTATGTAAAATAAATAAAGTCCACTATTCAGATATCATTCAAAGTCATCAACTACGATGCTTAAACTTTTCCTATGGAATCATTCTATTACATTAGATGGTGTAACATCTCAACTGACAACTTGCACAAACGACGGGTCGTGGCTGAATATTTTAATACAATTCTATTCTATTGTATTACATAATACGATGTAAAAATCTCTACTGAGAAGCTTAACTCATAAGCTTTTATACATACGCTTCAGAACAGACCGATTAACGAGTGTATTTCAGGAATTATTGCGCCTGTCATAGCAGACGATCATTTTGAATTGCTTGATACTTATATACTGAGGGACTACTTCTGGATTCAGTAAATTTTCAAAGTGGGAAAGGGTCTGAAATACGGAAAATATATTTGTTCATATACTGTTCCATATACTATGTATTATTTGTTACAATATTGATTTAACTATTTTATAATATTCAATTTTGTATTTGTCATGTATATTTGTTATGAATGTGTGGTCTTTGCCATCAGTATTGTAAATGATCTAAGGCATACTTATGGCAATGCTGCCTTTGCGAAATAAAGATGAATGTATGTATGTATGTATGTATTACTTCAGTATATACGACTCTCACAAGACACAAAGCCAGAGACTGTATGGACATTAATGACCCACCATTGGAAAATACCTACACCAAAACTTTTAATATCAGTTACTGGTGGTGCTCAAAGATTTGATCTCAATCCTAGATTACAAGCTGTCTTCGAAGGGTGTCTAATCAAGGCTGCAACGTCAACAGGTATGTGCAAAGTTTTATCCCCTGATGAAACAATTTTGTCTTGTTTGTAGTTGGACAACTAAACAATAGTTTCAAAAAATCAAATACTGGTTATTGTTCAGTGATAAGAAATTTTTGACACTCTGTGTTTGAGGGTGATATCGACCTTGAGATCTGAAGTAGCTTGGTGCAGTGTCCTTGGTGATTAAAAGACAATTTCAAGGACTTTGAACACGATTCTAGCTTTTACTTGAAGTCAACATTTTGTACACAAACCGTTTTGCTGATCATTGTACAGTGATGCTAAGCATCATGGGTAAAAATTTTTACTTACCTGAAAATACATGGCAATGTTTATATTCTAATAATTTGCCCGTTCCACTGTTATGAACAAATAGAGTAAGCTTTCTGTGCCTACTAAATAAAACTCAACTGTCAAACCAATTATGCACATTAATTAAACTTTTAAAGTGGTGATTTAACTTCCATTCTACATCTGTCATTCTTTACACAGGCATTTGAAATGAAAGTAGTATACAGTGTTTGCCTCTGAACCATTGAGGTTTTATATTTAAATGATATTCTTGTAGTAATAAGGGATCATTTTTTTACAATTAAATTAAGATAGTGTCATAAAACAAAAATATCTAACGATTTTTTATTCATAGGCTGCACTTCATAAGAATAGTACACACCACTGAGGGCCTCCTGGTTTAATAGTGACCGACCAGTCAGCCCTTTTACATATAGTGGGCCGAAGCTGAAGACTGAGGTCTACTACATGTTAGTTGGCCGACTAGGAGGTCACTATCAGACCAGCCGGCTTTAAGCGCTGCGTTCTGTTTCTTATATTATACCGCACATTTTTTAACAAATGATTTTTGCAAAAGCAAAATAATAATCATTGTTAAACATTTAATATGCCAAATTTATTGCATAACCTTTGTTTATACGGTGCCAAATTGTGTTGCTCCTTCACAATTACAACGCGGGTTACAAGCCACTAAACAAGTGTTATTTAACACGTCAGATATGACGTCAGAGGGCCACTACCATATCAGCGAGCACTATTACATTACAACCACTTGCTATGTTTTATATACGTAAAGAAGAAGCATTTATGTAAGGTATGATATATTCTGTTGAGAACCAAACTTGCCAAATACTGCGATGAGTTGTGCGTGTTGGTATATAGAGATATCTATACCATTTATTTATAGAATAAGGATGTCAGTGGAGATTTTTAAGAATGTAGAACTTTGTTGATAATAATATATATATTCAGCTACACATGTAGCATGATTTTGTTCCCACTGAAGCTTTTTATTTTGTCAATTGATTATTATTCGTATAAACACTTGCAAAAGTCACATAAGACCATTTGAAGCTGATTGGTAGCATATATGTCTACTGATCGTGGAATTATAATTTTGATTCCTGTTTGGGCTCATTTTTTAAGGAGTTTTGTCATAAAATATTTTTTTGGCCATTCCCCCTTTTACCACTTCTTATTATGCAGGGCATTTGTCAGTCACTGTAAGAAGTATGTGCCTAGTAACTGATAAAAAGCTAACTCTAGAGAGTTAGCCTTTTTAGAATGATGTAGATTAACTGACCTCCTTGATATGACCTAAACAATGCGCTGCTTTAGTATTAAAACCCATACAAACAAAAAATATTTGGTGAATTGATAATTGTTCAAAAAATCCACTGCAAAAGTCAATGATAATGTATACATGTGTATTACAGGGAGTACAAGATAATGTATACATGTATATTACAGGGTGTACAAGACAATTTATACATGTATATTGCAGGGTGTACAAGACAATGTATACATGTATATTACAGGGTGTACAAGACAATGTATACATGTATATTACAGGGTGTACAAGACAATGTATACATGTATATTACAGGGTGTACAAGATAATGTATACATGTATATTAGAGTGTGCACAATACAATGTATACATGTATATAACAGGGTTAACAAGGCAATGTATACATGTATAAATTATTACAGTGTGTACAAGACAATGTATACATGTATATTACAGGGTGTACAAGACAATGTATACATGTATATTACAGGGTGTACAAAACAATGTATACATGATTATTACAGATTGTACAAAACAATGTATGCATGTATATATCAGTGTGCACAATACAATGTATACATGTATATAACAGTGTGAACAAGGCAATGTATACATGTATATTACAGAGTGTACAAGACAATGTATTCATGTATATTACAGAGTGTACAAGACAATGTATACATGTATATTACAGAGTGTACAAGACGATATATACATGTATATTACAGGGTGTACAAGACAATGTATACATGTATATTACAGAGTGTACAAGACAATGTATTCATGTATATTACAGGGTGTACAAGACAATGTATACATGTATATTACAGGGTGTACAATTCAATGTATTCATGTTTATTACCGAGTGTACAAGACAATGTATACATGAATATTATAGATTGCCAGACAATGTATACATGTATATTACAGAGTGAACAAGACAATGCATTTATGTATATTACAGGGTGTACAAGACAATGTATTCATGTTTGTTACAGAGTGTACAAGACAATGTATTCATGTATATTATATTACAGAGTGTACAATTCAATGTATTCATGTATATTACAGGGTTAACAAGACAATGTATTCATGTATATTACAGAGTGTACAATACAATATTTTCATGTATATTACAGAATGTACAAGACAATGTATTCATGGTTTTTACAGAGTGTACAAGACAATGTATTCATGTATATTACAGAGTTTACAAGACGATGTATTCTTGTATATTACAGGGGCCTGGATTATAACAGGAGGTACTGCTACTGGTGTTATGAGCATTATTGGTGATGCTGTAAGAAATCATCGTATAACTTCTACCTCTACGACTGATGAAATCGTAGCTTTAGGTATTGTTCCATGGGGTTGTATAGCTAATAAAGATGCTTTGGATGGAGATGGGGTATGTATTGTCTTGTGTCTCATGATTATGTTCTTTTTTACATGCCTGGAGTTAACTTTGGGTTGTATTAGTGCCTTGTAGACCTTCTGTTAGCCATTACTTGTCTGCTTGATAACTCCAATACTTTAAGGCCTAGGGTAATTGTATTTACCAGAAAGTTGGCCGTGGTCAGTAAATTACCTCGGAAATTTTGTTGCTACGCTTGTAACAGTTAAATAAATGGATAGACAATATCTGGTCATTTTCAGGCTTACTTGAGCGTTACAGTAATATTTTTGTGGATATTTCAACTCACAAAAATGGCAAGTTGTGTTAAAAGTATCCTCAAATTTTTAAAATTTACCCAGAAACATGGATTTTGCAAGTAAACAACCTTAAATACAAGCCGTGATTAAAGTCATGTAGTGATCTCTATATTTCATGATATATCTATTTTTACAGGATCGTGAATTATTTCCAGCTACATACAGTTTAGAAGATGTACAGAAGATAACAAATCGCGACGTTCCTTTAGATCATAATCACACACATTTTATATTAGTGGATAATGGCTCGGATGGGAAATTTGGTGCTGAGATTGAATTTAGATCACAATTTGAAGATTTCGTATCAGATAAAGTCTCTGTTAAAGAACTTAATTGTGTTGCTCAATCTCAACGTATGTATATTATAATGCTAACACAGAAATAATTGATTGATAAAATACATTTCTATCAATGGCTTAGCTTGATATACACCTATACACATGTTTGTAGTTTGGAAATGAAACCAAACAAGTAAAACAGGATATAGTTAAACCAGCTTTAACAATCATATGGTACCATGTCCATTTAGTGTTGAAAACCTTTTGTATTTGATACCATTTGGGGCCTAGGCATTTTTCAGGTTATGGTTTGTCATCTACAGTCGTATTATGTTTTTTTCCTCAATTTATCATAATTTTGGCAAGTTTAAAGTAGATCTATGTATTTTGTTTTTATTAAATACCCTAGCAACACATTGTATAGGTTATATCAAGGCGGTCAGTCCTGCTACTCACTGTTCCTGGAAAGGCTAGAATTCTGGCTTTAGCTTTTAAACCAACTACTAGGCGCATATTTTTCTCAGTGACTGGCTACTGCCCTACAAGATTTAGAATCAGTGGTAGGTGGGAGAATGACCGTAGAAAATAATTGTATGACCAAGCTCCACAAAAGTATGCCCCAACCGGGAATTGAACCTACCACCCCTCGATCAGTAGACTTGTGCGCTACCGACTGAGCTAGTCAGGCGTCATCAAATGGCGTTTTGTTTAGGTTTAAACATATTAATGAAGTAACGTCCTTTCAACAACCTGGCTAAAACACCATTGTGATAAAATTTATAAACAGGGAACATTGAAATTTAGGGAACACTTTTGAACAATTTTAAAGGTATTTGCTTGTTGATTGGTCTCTAATTTGTTGCTTTGGACTGCTCTTCTATTCCTTAATTTTATTGCATCCGTTACTTATAATGACTGTTACAGCACGTTTAAACTGTTTTATGTAACTCTATATATATTATATAACTCAAAGTTGTAAGTTTTAGGGCTGGTTTTAAGGCTCAAGATGTTAGGCCCCTAAAAACATGAAATGCTGAAATATATGAATGTCAGGATTTTTTATATTTTGATCATGAATATAAGTAGTCCAGTGTTATGACGTGCTAAGGGATGGAGAGGTCCTGAGTTCGAATCCCACAAGGGGCAATGCTAATTTCCTTGAGAAAGAAATTTATCTGCGATTGATTTACTCCACCCAGGTGTAATGTCGACTGTACTTATAAGTGGGGTAAAAGGACTCCCGAGGGAGATTGATATATATATATCAGTAGCCATATGACCAGGGGTAATAGCTGTAAAATCGGTGTAAGCATGAAAATTAGACTATAAAATGCCATTACATTTTTTTACATTACATTACAATATCATATTTTAGGTGTAAACGTACCAGTTGTATTGTTAGTGGTTGAAGGAGGTGTTAATACAATGTTAACTGTATATAAATCTATTCAGAAAAATATACCCGTACTTGTATTCAAATGTTCTGGAAGAGCTGCAGATTTTATAGCTAAAGGTTATGATTTGACTAAAGATCCAAACAAGTAAGTCTTTGTCGCATGAAATAATTCTATGTTAACAGTTTAATTGTTTATAACCCTATCATAGAAATGTCTGAGTGTGATTGTTATTTTCTGAGAGAAAAAAACATGTTTCCATTATAAAATCATACTGTTACAGATCTTTGTTTTGGTTTCAATACTTTATAAGGTTCTGGTTGACACTCTTTTATTGAAAAACTTCAAACTCGGATTAACAAAACTATTGTGGCTGATCATATCATAGGCTGATTCAACGGAGGGGCGGTGGTGGGCCGGCGAACGCCCCCCCCCCCTATTTTGCCCAAACAAAGGTTTATTATATCATAGGATATGATATTTATAGGAAAATGTACATTGTATATACATGTCAAAATAATTTCGTACGCTACACGTGCAATAAGTTACATGACTGGCAGTACACTAATACAATGACATAATGTACAAAAAAGAAGACATTTATTTCTCATTTTTTGTAAGATTGTAACATGAGTCAGGGGCTGTTAGAAAATTTTACGTTTTTCTTGTGCTTAGATTCTGGAAAAATATCTGAATCCCCAAGGAATGACCAAAACTCAGGAACTTCCGGGGGCTGCCAACCCCTGGTTAGGGCTTGGCCCGGGACCTATCGGGACATGTTACAGCCCCCTGTACCCCCAGTCTGCATGTTCATTGTCTTCCCCATAAGCCTTACTAGAATTTTCCGCCCCCCTTAATTAGAAAACCTGGATCCACCTTTGCAGATTACCATAAAACCTCTCTGCAGCCATGTGTCAAACTGAAGCATCTATGTTAGCCTGGTGGCTGTTACTGGAATTCATTTTCGTAGTACAATGCATGAGATGCATTAGTTTTGTCTATATCATTTTATTGCTTGATTGACAAAGTTAGTCTACAGTTTATGAGTATCTTATGAGTATCCTGCCAATAATCAATCATGCGGACTTCAATTGTAACTATAATTGTAACAAACCCCCTAATTTCCAATATTCTGTTATGTACAGTTATTATTTTAAGCAAGTTAGAAAATAGAGATTCTCGATATTCTTCATATGCAGATACAGTAAACTATTTTATCGATAGTGAGTACAGAAGTAATTAAATGTTTATTTAAATCAGCAGGAATAGTGTATGCATCACTGTCAATTGAATAAAATAGAACATTATTTTCAGTGAAGACAAAAGTCAATACCCTGCAAATTTTGATGAAGTGATGATGAAAGCTGGTAAAGAGATGTTTGCTTGGAAACAGTCTGATAATGTAGAGAAACTTATCAAGGAATGTATCAAACAACTTAAAGATACATTAGACAATAGAAAACTGGTATAGTGTCTTCATTTAATATCTTTTTATTGTAAAGACTCATTATCAAAAGTAACACTGTTTTGTACTGCTAAGAAAATAGACATTAACCTATTTCAAACACCTCTAATGAACACGCTTTCTTTAAATGAATGCAAATATTGCTTAAATATGTTTATATGAATATAGTGTGCTCTTATATAAGTACCCACTTTTTAAAGAATGCACAGTTGGTAAACTTAAATTTAGAAAGCAGAATGGTTTGAAGTGTTCATTATGTCTTTATAATTTTTATATTTTTATATTTTTTAGGTTGTTTGTGGTTTTTATTTTGGTGTTTAACGCCATAGCAACACATTTTATAGGTCAAATTACAGTGGTCAGTGAACCTAAACCTAAACCTTAACTCCTCCGGGAAAGGCTAAATCTCTGGATTTAACTGTTAACCAACTACTAAGCACATACTTTCGTCAGTGACTGACAACTGCTTTACATAATTAAAGATCATTGGAAGGAGGAAGAATGGCCGTAGAAATAATTCCTTGACCAAGCTCCACGAAAGTATGCCCTGCCCGGTAATCGAACCCACGACCCCTCGATCAGTAGACTTGCGTGCTACCATCTGAGCTAGTTGGGCGGCTTCGTAGTGGTAGAAGAATATTCAAGTCTACTGTTAATAAAATGTCTTCATATAGTGGTTTTAAAGATTTCAATAATATTTGATACATTCTGCTTAAAAAGAACAATGATAACTTTGGCATGTTAGTTTTCTCTATAATTTTTAATATTTTAAACAGGGTGTCATCTTTATTTTAATATTGAACACATACAAGACTGTTCTTATTTACCCCTTTGTTTATAAAACTTTACAGTCAATTGTTTATTATTCTCTCTTTGACGTGCTAATAAACTCTTAATAAATCATTCTAAATCCCAGATTGTTTAATTTTGTCACATCAAAGCTTGTATCTATGTTTGTGCCTAAGCTAGTTATACTGTTATTTTTCTCTACTATATATGGATTTAGTGTTGCAGAAGAGTAGGTGATAACTGGTTGTTGACAAAGATCCAAGAAACCTAGGTTAATTGAGCTGGCTTTAACCAATCAATCAAACTAATTAAACTGTCATAATATTACATGACTGCTTTTTTCATTATTTCAGGTAAATATTTTCAATCTTGATGAAGCAGAAACTAAAGATATTGATAGCGCTATATTATGTGCTTTACTTAAAGCTAATAAACCCAATGTTAAAGCTCAGTTGTCACTGGCCATAGCTTGGAATAGATGTGATATTGCTAGACATGAAATATTTACCAAAGAGAATAGACTATATTGGAAAGTAAGTATTTCTTTGGTGAAACTTTGGTATATTTAGCATGCATGTGCATGAACTTACTTTGAAAGAGCTTTTTTTCTTAAAAGAACATCATTACATTTTTTCTGTCAATACTTCCAGTGTATCTTTTTGCTTTAAATCAGGTTCTTCCTCAGAAAAACGCTTGAGAACCCTGTGTTTCTATGTTAATAGTTTGATAGAAAAACAGCGTTTTTGACTGGTATATCCTCCGTTTCAGACTCTCTCTAGACAGAAATTCTATAGACCATTGTCATAGATCCTTTCAACCTACCACATGGGGGTCACGTTCAGAAACCTTTGTGTTAACCAATCAATACACAGATTTTATCTGGATGAAACACAATATAATTAGCATAGAAATTTGGGAATTTCTATTTTTAAACCGAGATTTCCGAGCTGTGTGTGTGTTTGATTCATTGGCTGTGATTTACCATTTTTTGTGAGTTGTTCATTATAACAAATGTTAGCTGAACATGATGACCAATACTGCCAGTAAGTCATAAGTAAAGTACGCAAGTTTGCATTTGGTGAATTTTAGATAATGTTTTAATCAGATTGTGTCCTGGAAATGATGGGTGGGTTTTCTGCCTCGTATGACTCTGACTGTAAAAGTGGTGTAATACAATAACCAGGCATTCCAAAAATGTGTTTTGACCTTACTGGACATTCCAGTGAACTTGGAAGAATCACTGTACTTCATCAAATTCCACAGGACCAGACAAATTAATCAAAATTTGTCAATAAGTTATGACTTTTGATTACTGTTTTCTAGTCGCTACACAGTCATTGTTTTAACTTTTAACTGAAGGCAAACATTAAATTTAGTCTCGTCAACACCAATTTCCACTATTTGGGTTAAAGAACTGTGCTTCTTTTAACAAAATTCTTACGAAAAAAGTTATCATAAGTCAATTTCAATTTTTTGCAGTTCAAAGTCAGATGGATAATATGATTTGATATTTAACCGTTATTCAAGATTCTACACAATCCTATCATACTTGAAATTGATAAGCCAAAAATGACCGTATAACTATTGTTTTTGCTTTTGACTTAAGAAATTTTTTATCATAAGAATTTTTGTGAAAGGCTCACCTGGTATTTATCATCTTTGTGATGTCAACTCCTATCAGTTTTATTGCTGATGTAGGACATTTAATCCAGACATTGCCATTTTCCATTAATGCAAGGAAAATCACCTTGCCATCTCCCGACAAAGCAGCTGAAAAAAACATCCATTTGACTCAAGCTCTGTTTTAATGAAGATATATGGAATTCAGCCCTGACAAGCTCTTGAGAAAAAAGTCTGCGAAAAAGGCGAAAAACCTGTTTACTGATGGACAATAAGCTGAGGTTGGCTGTGTTAAGCAGTTAATACTGTATCTTACAAAATGATTGATAACATTAACAACAACAAGAACAAGAAGCTAATATATGTCCAGTTTGATTGTAAATGTTGTTGTTAAATGAATTTTTCATAGACATTTACAGAGCTGTCATCGATTCCAACGATATCGCTATATCGTCGATATGCATTTTCCGATCAATAATCAATATGCATTTTGAAATATTGATAATAAAGCCAATTTAGGTAAATATATAAAAGTCAATATAAAGTGACAAATGTGTGAGACGAACCTTCTATCGTAAGTGGAAACAGGTGCGCTGTCAAAATATAAACTGATGTGTCTAAAACATTGATAGCACCACCATTGAGGAAATAGCTCTAGTCAACAGAAGGTATAACATTCATGACAAATATGCATATATTATGAGTTTATGACAACATAAATGGTCTGCATAGTACTGCAGTGAAGGAATCAATATATATCAGTCTATCGTCGATATTTAGTTCTCGATATATCGATATCGTTGATACGCCTCGAGCCCAATCAATGACAGCTCTATTATTATGTGTATGAAATATATTTAATATGACCATATAGTAATCCATACTTAAAATTGTATATTTCAGATCAAACATCTATACGATGCCATGGTTTCAGCTCTTGTACAAGACAGAGTAGATTTTGTTCAATTATATCTAGAGAATGGTGTCAGCTTGAAGAAATTCCTTAGTATTGACACACTCTGGAACTTGTATAGACTTGTAAGTCTGATACATAAGTTTGTAATTTTATCTTCAAATTATCTTAGCTTATTTTAAGGTGGTCAGCGCCACTATCTGTGCATGCGCCGATTTTTTCTAGTGATTTACACGGATAAACTTTAAATTTTGTCTGCTAACTGCTAAACTACACATGAATGGAGATTGAGCGATAATATTTTCTTCACATAAATTCGATTAAGGGCCATGCTTGCAGGTATGTTCAATCCTTAAACATTCTTATGTATTTGTAAAATGTGTTTGTCATTTTAGGTAGATAACATTTGTATGACTGTATTTTAAACTTCATTGATGAGGCGTAAGTAAACTGACGTCCATAAAAAACGCCTCAACTAAAAAGTGCAATAACTTCAACCGTACCTACTATATCTATGTCATTTCTTGTACTCCGTAGTATTTTCACTTGTGTAAGCTATTGCTATTGAAACATGAAATTTTGCCTGCTTACATTGCGTTGGCTAAAGCCAAGGTTACCCACACCTTTTACACGTGGGCCTCGTGCATTCTTCCCACGTGGTTATGTCGGTCGAAATTACACAATTGAAATCATTTCTTGATTTGCACACAAGAATTCATAGCAATATTTGAAATTTTTTTAATTTTCGAAATGCCAAGGCTAAATGTCGAAGATCGGGGGCGGAGCTTTGGGGATGCTGGAAAGCGGATTATCTCAAAATCAGGTTTAACGTCGCCAGATCGACAATAGTTTGTCTTGTTCGACGTGTAGAAGCAACAGGTAGTGTGTCGGATAGGCCCCGACCTGGTACTCCACGTGTGACGTCAGTCAGGCAGGACACGTTTATCCGTCAACGTCACTTGCGCATCCGGTTTGTCATCGCGCAATCCACGACGTCACTGATTATAGGCAATCGCGGCTGGGCTATAAGCCGTACTACGGTAAGGAGACGTCTAAGGGAGCTGGGAATTTTATGTAGACGACCGTACCGTGTGTAGTGATGACGTAGCATCACCGTCGGGAACGTCTGCTATGGGCGCGAAACAATGTCAGAAGACGCTTCAATATTTCCAACGCCGACGGTCGTGTACGCGTTTACCGCCGACGTTATGAACGTTACGCCCGTAATTGCGTGCAAGAGCACAACCGTTTTGGTGGGGTGGTGTTATGGTTTAGGCAGCTATAAATCATACCTTTAAAAGTGATTTGGTTGTTATAAACGGAAATTTAAACGCCAGATGGTATGTGGACCAGATTCTTGGCCCCGTGATCATTCCGATGTTCCAGCGACGTCCTAGCCTTACGTTTCAACATGACAACGCCCGACCCCACACGGCCAGATTCGCTAGAAACTTTCTCAGGGACAATAATATTGACGTTTTGCCATGACTAGTTTTATTTCCAGACTGCAACCCAATTTAGCACATGTGGGACGTCCTTGGACGTCGTCTGCGTCAACGCGACCCACAACCAGAAAACGTCCAACAATTGATAAATGCTCTTCAGGAAGATTGGGCCCGTATTCCACGTTATCTTTCACGTAATCTGTGTGGATCCATGGGTCGAAGACTGCAGGCTGTGATTGGAAGTCAGGGTGGTCATACTCGATATTGATAAAATTGTGTAGGTGGGTTTGTTGAAAAGTAAGTTTTAGCCGCATAATGTTCACTTAAAATCAGATATCCAGTAAAAGGGTTTCCAGTATCCCCAAAGTTTATTTCTGAATAAAAAAAATCTGCATTAAATATTATGTTTATGAAATTTGACATCGCAAGGACAGGTGAGGCGTTTTTTTATGGACGTCAGTATAGAATCACGCAATATGTAAACAGTAATGAATGTCATGGTGATTTATTTTTGGATCAGAAAATTATTAACACGTTTAATTTAAAAACATTGGTGACATTGATATTTTTTAGAGTTTTATTTTCGAGTCTAAACAAGGAGACTGTATTATTCTTATTTTCGTTTTTTTCCATGGAGTAAGATCATTCTGTTTGACTTGATGTAGATATAAGATAATAAGTTTGCAGTAACTCATTTCACAACAATAAAATGTTTGTTTACATTTCATATCCCACCCACAATCTAAGTGAATTTGTTTACCAACTATGTAATATTAAGCTTTATTGCTTGTAGGTGGTTTTTTTTAATGGGGACAGTGCACCATGGACCTTTCCATTTTGTTAACATCAGCTACTCTAATTTTAACTTGGAAAAAGAGAAACTGACTGATATTTGCTTGAGTAGACAGCATGGCACTGTTCTGGAGTAATTACTCGATTAAAGTAAAATTTGTAGAACATGTTCTTGATCATATTCTTGTATTGTTTGTAATCAAGGGAACCGTGAGTTAGCACGAGGAGTTAGAAAATAAAATGGCGAAAAACGAGACGTCTTGTCAATTGTTTTGTGTTTAATCCTTATATATAGACATAGTTATCGACGACATTTGGTAAAACATAATAAAATTGTCACCATGGCGTCTGGTATAGAACCAGACGACGTAAGTCTACACGAAACTGTTTCAACTTTGATGGAGCTGAAAGAAAAGAAATCACGGACCAAGGCTTCGTTTACAAGGTATACAAATCGTCTACATAGCCTTCTAGAAGTAGAAACTATTGATAGAAATTTATTGAAAGAATTGACAGATTGGAATCGTCAAATGACAATGTTATTGAGGTATTTACTGAAATAATCGACTTTTTCAAGAGAACTAACAGGACTGATGAAATGATTAAAATATCCTCTGAAATGGAACAGTATGAAGAAATCGTCAAATTGTACCATGATAAATGTACTAGTAAATCTGATATACTTTCCGTCAGTGATCCAGGTGAACTTGTGAAACCGGATGTTAGCCATGATTTATATAAACAATTACAACGTGTATCAATCCCAGTGTTTACGGGCATCAAGAAACAATATCAGTTTTGGAGAACAACATTTAATACATGTATTGACAATACTACTGCTACCCCAGAGTACAAGTTTTTACAGTTGAGACAATATCTTGGTGGTGAAGCCCTGAAGGCCGTTGAAGGATTAGGTCATTCAGAGGTGGCATATGAAGCTGCTAAGGAAAGGTTAGAGAGAAAGTTTGGAGGTGAAAGACGGAGTGTTAATCGTTTTCTGGAAGAATTGGATAGATTTCCTATAATTAGATATGAAAATTCTAAAATGATAGAAAGATTCGCTGATCTGTTAGACATTGCTGTTATTAACTTGAAAGAAAGTGATGAAAAGGACTTGAAAAGTGATTTTATGTATTTTCAACTATTGAAAAAGATGCCAGAATCAATGATATCTAAGTATAACGATGGGTGTTTGAACATAGAAAGTTAGAAACAGTTGAGACATTAAAAGAGTGGGTTATTCAAGAATCTGAATTCAATAGTATAGCTGCTGAAGCAAAACGTGGATTAGACTACAAAGGGGAATATGAAAATGATAGAAACAATAATGAACTTACACATACTCATTTCACTTCAAAATCAAATAGTGTTCAAAAGAGAAAATGTAAATTATGTAGTGAAAATCATGGAATCTGGGAATGTGCTGTAATGAAAAGTCTAACGGTTGATGAAATAGTCCGGTATATAAACTACAAAAATCGACTGAACCGTGCATGAAATGATGTAGAAAATGTTTTTGCATTTTCTTGAAGCTAAGACATTGTAGTTTACGAAACTGGATGATGCCACTTCGGCACTCTTGGGCAACTCCCAAAATTCAAGATGGCGGACAAAATGGCGGATAAAAGCTGATTATTGTATAATAAATCCATCTTTACCACAGTCTGATCATTTAAATAGCTGAAATTAGTCTAACATTATCTGCTATTTTAATTCATGCAATTTTGGTATCCCTCGTTTATTATCCAATCCAAGATGGCGAACAAAATGGCGGATAAAAGCTACATTTGTCGGGAATATCAACCCTAATGAGCAGAATCGTACATAGAGGCGTTTCAAAAAGTTTTAATGCATTTTTGAAGTAATAACTCTTGAGTTTAGTTTATAAAACTGGTTGATGCCACACTAGCATCATTGGGAAATTTCCAAAATCCAAGATGGCGGCTAGAATGACGTAAATAACTAACTGTCGGGTATATATTAGTCCAGTATATGAACTACACAAATCAATTGAACCGTGCATGGAAGGATGTAAAAATTTCATTGCATTTTCCTGAAGCTAAAACATCGTAGTTTACGAAACTGGATGATGTCACTTCAGCACTCTAAGGCAACTCACAAAATTCAAGATGGCGGACAAAATGGCGGATGAAAGCTGATTAATGTATAATAAATCCATCCTTATCACAGTGTAATTTTAAATAGCTGAAATTAGTATAACATAATCAGCAATTTTATTATTTTTGCAATTTTGGTACCCCTCGTTTATCATCCAATGCAAGATGGCGGACAAAATGGCGGATATAAGCTACATTTGTCGAAATATCAACCACAATGAGCAGGATCGTACATAGAGGCATTTCAAAAACGTTTTAATGCATTTTTGTAAGAATTACTCTTGAGTTTAGTTTATAAAAATGGTTAATACCACACTGGCATCATTGGGCAATTTCCAAACTCCAAGATGACGGTTATAATGGCGTAAATAACTAGCTGTCGGGTATATATCAACCACAATGAGCTAAATCATAGACTGGGGTATACAAAATGATTTCAATACATTTTATTTCGTATTTAGTCCTTTTTTGTTTATGTAACCGATTGATGCCATATTTGTATTCTTGGATAACTTCAAGAATTTAAGATGGTGGTCAAAATGAATGATTAGAGTTTAAATTAATTTCAATTCACATTGAAAGACATAATTCCTAACTAATGGGTATACAGCATTATGTTTAGGTTTTTATATCACTTGGTCTTGCGAATATCAAATCGTTGATACTTGTTAGCTTGTCAGTTGACTCTGGAAGCAAATTGTTTCTAAGATGGCAATATAGAGACACTATTCTGATAATATTTAATTCATTGAACAACAAATGTTGTGATATCCTTAGAATAGCGAACACTTTCCCAATATGTTTGCCACTTCAATAATAATCAATATGTATTTAAAGGAGGTTATAAAAAGGAAAAAGAACTAATGACATTGTAAGCATTGTGTGCATGTTCTATTATCTTTCAAGAGTATATTTATGCCAAAGCAATTGATAGAAATTCTGTTGACATTGCAACACATTTTGATAGTAAATAAGAGAAATTGCAATAGGATCATTTCAAGTCCGATCTAGGCATCAGATATCGCAACTGAATGTTCTTTATTTCATTGTAAATGACTCTGGCCATTGATAAAAAATGGAGAAATAACAAAAGCACATTTCCATCAAAAGTGTGTAGTAGAATTTGATTTTATTTACAAGGATTGAGAGAAATTACGTGGCGTAGATGCCAATTCTTATTATAAGCGTATACACTGCTATTTGAACCCAGTGTCTAGCTCATGATTTAGCAAATAGTGTTACGCTGTGCAAGATGGCGGTTTTAAGGGATTCATTAATTACAAAACATGGCAAAGTAGAAAATTTAAAAATGTATTGTTTCACTTAACACTAAATATCTTGAAAGAACATATAACAGATCGAATGCATAAGTGCCAAAAGTTTAAACATGTCTGATTACTAAACACATTTGGAGAATATTCACTATCAACTGCAAAGACTCCCCCAAAGAAGGATGGTACGTTGAGACAACTTATCGATCTCGTATGTAATATTTAAATATGTCCCACTCCGAACATTATAGACGATGCTTTGTAATATATTGTGATTCTTCATTTTTTCGGTAACATTACATATATGTTTAATCGCATAAACCTTTAAGACTTAGTACGAGAAGCACAGACAACAAATTGTTTCAACAAATGATCACTTATGCTACAATTTGCTGAGCACCAAAAATATCTGACGACATTGGTGTGCTGATACTCTTTTGAGAAATCTTTTTTGTTGGAGTGTCAGTATAACAATGCGGTCAACTGACATTCGTCCAAAATGTAATGTTACAAGTCAGTCAGTTTTTGGCAATGTAAAGAAGGTACATTATTAGCATGGGTGTAAAATATGCTTTTAAAGCTAGTTCACATATCCTACATCAAAAGTGAAGACATTTATGATATCTTTTGGCCATAATCTAGTACCCGCTTGGATACTTTCTAAAGGTAATAATCATTAATATGTTTAGTTTACCATTGCATATGCTTAGAGTGTTGAGTTCAAAATTCTCTGTCAACAATAATTTGTGTCGTCACTTGAACATGTTGTAATCAACATACAAAACTACCAGAGAAATTGTGCTATCGTCATGTAATATTATTAGACAGATGCAAACTTAAACATTTAAGCACATATTCTAATTAAATCAAGTTTAGTCAAGTCAGACTGTATCATTGTTTGTGTAATGATATTGATAGAGCTTAGTCAATTAGTTTCTTCCTCTTTTTTTGGCACATGCTTATTTTGCTATTGACATGTTTCAGTTTATTTTCACTGCATCGAAATATTTCAACCAAAAGGATTATAAGCTTTTCAAATATCCATCATATTGCAATGTTAAACAAAACGATAGCACTTTATAATAATCCTGAATTAAATTGTCTATTGTAAATTGTATATTAACCCAATTTTATTTTCCCGTTTTTCTTTATTTAAATGGATTATATTTTGGAAATTAAATTAGTTTGTCCATCACAATTCGAGGGTTGCCAGCAAGACTGTTATAAATACATTGCGTTGAAAAGCGAGTATCTTGCGGGCAACCCTCGAATTATTTATCAAATTTTCATTTCATTTAAACCTCGGCTTTATGAGATTCAGGCATTTTGATTGCTTCCGAATCTCATAGTGACCGAGTTTTCTAATGAAGGCCGTCTTTTTTTCTTCCACAAAAATGCCGCCATTTTGAATGTTGGTACAATCTGAGCGTTTTTTAGTGGGACCCTATCTGCGACAATTGTGAATTAAGTGTTTCCATAACGGACTGTATTCGGCTGAAGACAGTCATTATAAACCGAGGCCACAGGCGAAGGCTTATATGACTGTTTTCTGCCAAATAACTAGACCATTATGAAAACACTTCATTATTTACAATACATTATTGCTAAAAAATAGAACTGGTTGAATTTGCTTTGTAATGGTAATCTTTGACCCCACCTTGAATCTTGAGTTGCTTATAGATTATCAGGTGGGTTAACTAGTTTTACAAATTTGAGAGTTTATAAAGATTCAAAAAATCATATAACAAACATTGAAACTTAAACCCAAGTGTGTTTGTTTCCGTCCATTTATGTACTCGTATATTATATACTGAACTATTAGATTATATCGGCCATTTTAGCCGCCATTTTCGATTTATAATTGTTAATAATAAGTTATAACTAAGTGAAATCAATCGGTTTCTTTAATAACATGAACTATTCTATATGTAAATAAATTTCTATAGCACTCCGTCTCTTTCTGCCAGTTTGTTCTTTAGATACTGGGAAAATAGCCTTTACCCGCCATTTTGGCCGCCATTTTGACCGCCATTTTGAATTTAAAAGTTTGTATAAGAATAACAGAATTTAACCAACTCGATCTGTAAATGTTGAAATCACTTTAGTCCTTTAAGACCATAATGTGTAAAAATACATTTTGCATGTATAATTTAGCCTCTAGCCGCCATCTTGGTCGCCATCTTGGATTCTGGGAGTTGCCCAAGGATAACAAAGTGGCATCAATCGGATTTGGAATCAGTAAGACCATGTCTACCAATAAATTGAATAACATTTTCTACATCATCTCGTGCAAGGTCATCCTTGGTGTTGGCCGGACTAAAAGATGGAATAAAGCTAAACTTTTGAAGTTATGTTTCCGCTGTTTAGGTACTAATCACTCGGGTGTTGACTGTAGAAGAACAAAAGTCTGTGGTATTGATAACTGTGTTAAACTGCATCATAGATTACTTCATGCAACTAAACTGAATCCTAACACTCAGGAATTTAAGTCTAATAGATAGGAAGAGACCCAATATTTCACAATCGACAGAACTGTACTGACTCTGTTGCTTTACGAACAATACCAGTTATTATTGAATCAAATGGAAGGAAATTGAAAGTGAATGCTCTGTTAGATGACGGAAGTACTCAAAGTTATATAAATTGTTCACAGTCATTAGAACCAGTTGTTATCATAACATCAATAATACATTGCACTCCAGGCAGTCCTTGAAGTATCATGTCTATGGTACGCTGCCATATACTAGGGGCAGAAGCAATTCCATAAAATAGTCTATTGTACCTACATAATCCCCTGTAAGTGTTAATAGTCAACAATTCCTTACCCTCCTGTTGGACTTCCATCTGTAGGTAAGCTTGTCTTAGATTCAACTTGCTGTATTTTGCCCATTTGACAGATTAGCAAAAATATCGTCAATCTTGGGAAGTGGATATTTATCCGTAATTAATTGCGGATTCACTGACACTTTAAAATGTCCACATATCCTTACATCACCGCTGGATTTCGCTACATGAACAATGGGCTAGCCCATTCAATACAATTAACCTTGGAAATAATCTCCTGTGATTCCAAGTTGTCCACCTCCTTTTCGATTTTTGACCTTATTTTAAATGGCACAGATCTTGCTTTTAGAAACTTGGGGCTCGAATTTTCCTTCAAGATCAATTTGGCTTTAACATCTTTAACACAACCAATGCCATCTTCAAACACAGATTTATAACTTGACAGTACCTTGTTCAAACGAACCTTCACACTGTCATCCGTCACAGAATTAACAGAAATAATTTTTTCCCAGTCAAGCCTTATGTGACTTAGCCAGTCTCTGCCAAAAAGTGCTAGCCTGTTACCTTTCACAATACAACGTTTCAATGTCTTTGATTGTCCGTTGTAACACACATTTACGTTGAGTGTATCATCGCTAGACTTCAGCGACACTGCTGATCCAGTATCTACCCCCATTGCTACCGGCTTACTGTCAATTGTAAGTAAAAACGTAATTTTCTCGTTGTTAACCTTTTTGACTGTGTTAACAATCATTACCCCTTCATCATTGTTCACTGTCTTAACGATCCTCGTACATACCTTTTTTATATGTCCCTTAGTGTGGCAGTTAAAACACACAGCATCTTTAAATCTGCACTTATCTGCCACATGATTTGATCTTCCACAGTGGAAACATGATTTCCTCGGGGTCATTTACCACGAGACTTTCTTTTTGACCCTTTATTTTCAACCTGGTTGACAGCTACCCCTGCTGCTGAAGATTGAAATTCGGCGGCATCTTTTGTTGCTATCTCCATGGCTGTTGCATTCTGGATTGACCGTTGAAGGGTCAAATCAACTGTCGATAACAACTTCCTTTGCATGTACTCTTCACGAAGACCACAAACAGATCTGTCACGTAAGGAATCTTTCAGACTTGCTTGAAACTGACAATGTTCAGATAACTTCCTTAAATCAGCCAAGAAATCTTGAACATTCTCTCCAACCATTTCATTTCTTCGATGGAATCGAAAACGTTCAGTTATCACTAGTGGCTTAGGACAAAAATGTGAATTTAAATGTCCACATAGAACCTCAAACGATAAATCCGACGGTTTTCTCGGTGCAAATAGGTTTCTCAAGAGTCCGTACGTTTTTTCACCAAGTATGGTCAAAAGTCCAGGCTCCTTCTTTTGTTCAGTAATGCCATTCGCAATGAAAAACTGTTCAATGCGTTCCTGGTACGATGACCATGATTCTACATTACTGTCATATGCACACACATTCCATATAAATGATGCCATAATTTTATATCCAAAGATTGATTACACGTAATAAAGTTAAATGTTATTAGGTAAAGCTTTTGAAATAAAATATCACTTGAAAATCCTCGTCGCCATTTTATTTAACAGTAGTACAACATGATTGGTGGAATGTAAATACACAACAATGTTCAAGGCACTTAGATTAGAATTGCGGCAAACTTAAAAAAGGTATGCATTAAGTAGTCCTGGTAAATATGGCAACAGCAATATAAGTTTACAGGACTAACTGAAAATCAATTTGTGTTTATAACTGGAATTGTTGTAAGTATTAACACAATAACAAGATATAGTATAAAGCAATTAAGAACACGTGAATTTCCCTTTCCATAACTATTTAGAATATTTGGATGCCATGGTGAAATTTGAAAAAAAGAGATTTTTTAATTAATATGTAGAGTAAAGATTTAATTGTCACCTTTTGAAGAAGATTTGTGACATTATCAAAATTCCACGGTAGTCACAAAATATAGATTTTTAATGGCTATTTAAGGAGTGGGTGGGGTAACCCTTACTGTTATAAAATGTATCAATTGTTGACAAAACAACAATATTATAATTAATTTTTATTTTATTTCAATCTTAAACTATGTAAAATATGCAGATAGAAGTAAAAAATCAAGTTAGTTGAAATAAATTTAACCAGAAATAAACTTTGGAATTTTATAATCTGCTCAGAGTTTGTGTTTTACATTGTGTTTATTATATGTCACATTTCTTAAAAAGTTCTGTGACCAATATTTCTATATTTCAATCTGATAATAAGACATTATATCAAACATTTTAAACAAAGTTGTAAAAAATCATTTCAAGGTTACAAAACACTGTTACGTAAAACATCAACATTTTGAGATTTCTAAAAAGTGGGTGGGGTATTTATCTTTTTTGAAAGAACATTTTGCGAAACTCGATCGATATAATTCTGTAAAACTGCACGAAAAAGGGAGATAGATCTAATTCTATCTGTGTATCACAAAAATAACCATCATTTAATGAGAAATATGCTATTTTACTACACATCTGACTGATATATGGTATTTATGACGTATTTTAGCGGGAAATTTACACATTTAGGGGGTTATCTTTAATTGACTTTAATTTTTTAAAAAGGACGGTGACCTATTGTATTTTTTTTTCAAAAATAAGTAATTATTCGATCTTTCTAACACAAACATTTGAATTTCCATCATAGGGTTGTTTATATCATTATGCAAAAATGGACCGTTATAGAATTTATTTGAAAAGTGGGCGGGGTAATTAACGTTTTTAAACGAAATGTTGTTCAATCTGAGTATTCAAATTTTGTAAAACTGTATGATTTTGAAGGATATATTCAATGTTCATCGTCCATCACAAAAGTAAGCATCATTTAATGAGAAATATGCTATTTCCTACACATCTGACTTATATAATATAATGTATTTTTGACGTATTTTAGCGGGTAATTTACACATTTTTTGGTCCAATCGACCTATGAATTCCTTCAACGGATGAAAATGGGACAGACTGCTTTAGGCATTTTTTTACACAACTGTATGTTATTATTTAGACAGCAATAGCAAGCGTCGAGAAAATGGGGGTTATAGCCATAGTTGATTTTTTGTGTGATTTTTTATTATCCTCCTTCCTTTTGTAAACTCACATTTGTCTAAATATGCTAATGTGAGTTTTCAAAAATGAAGTGCCAAAACAATAAAAAGTAAGTTTCCTAAGTGTGTTCGAAGTTTCAAAACAATAGTTTTTATAGTTTCAGAGAAAATGCAAATAATAACATTGGTGTAGTTAGAACATTGATTAAGTGTAAACATGTCTATTTACTGATCTATTGCAGGTATTACATGTACAAGAGAATTCTGATGCTATGGCTAACTTGATAGATCTAAGATATTTTAGGGTAAGTAATGTTTCTTAGGCATAGAAATCTTGTTTATTGACTTTGCGCCAGCTTAATTTCAGTCAATGACCTGTTCATGGCGGAGACGAGTCCATTCACACACCCATTTTTTACTTTTTCACGGCCATTATCTTATCGTGTGACCTCAAATGCATCGTTTTGATTGGCTTAAGGCAACCGGTGTTGACTACAAAATGCTCAGATCTTGATCATTGTTTATGTCGTCGTTAGATGCGTCGATAATCACAATTTGCTCTATTAAAACAACAACAACAAAAACTTGGAGTATACTTTACTTAACTTTTTTCAGACCGTAGCCTTTAATGACTTTTGTGCAGTATTGTAGTGATTATTTTAAAGTAGAATAGCAGGTTTTTGTACTCTGCTTTTCATTCACTCCTTCTTGCCCTTTTTGTGCCCCACCTTATGCAGAAAAAGTTACTTCGAAACATTAACTTTCTGATGTGCCGTGTCCGCTTTTTTTCTAGAATAATCACTACTTATTGTGTTTCATTTTTTTTCCTTTTATATTTGTGAGCTTTTATTGTTTTCATTTCCTTCGTGAGTAATATTTTGTAGTATAAATATATTGTATCTAACTGGTTGTTTTCCTTATTTGTGGTTACATTTGGGACTTTTGCAGTTGATAACTATGTATCGTCGATGTCGATATTAAACATCGTAGCTCAAAAATGCAAAGTTTTCAGGAGATGGAAAAAATGTCTCAATATTTTATTAGTGTGTCCTAGAAATTGAAATTCTGAATGAAGATCAAACTAATGAAGATACAATACGTAGTATATGTATAACATGTGTAATTCATACCAATTTTTAGTAATGGTAGCTACGATATTTTTTCACTTAGGTTTTATCGTTTTTTTGGAGCTACGACTATTTGTCTTGTAGCTACAGAATAGGCATGGAATCGCTTTCTTTACAGTGAGTCGATGAATTATGTTTCATTCTTAATAAACTGATGATAATAAATGATTAATACAAAAATGTAGTTCTTGATTAGTGTTTACAATCTAGTACTGTGGTAGTTTGGTAACGTGGTGCAGTGTTCATGTCCAGAATTTCGAACCTAGCTTAAAATGGACTCCTTATTGCAAATTTGCTAAAAGTATGGACTTCCCTTTTTCATTCTCTCTATACGTACGTATTAGCTATTGTGTGTGTTCGTTTTACCTTATTTGTCGCCACATACTAACTCCTGTGCGGCGACAGATTAGCAAACGCATGACCACATTTTAACTGCGTAATAGCTTGTATTTAGCCACGTAATAGCATTATTTTTAAAAACATTTTCGCAAAGACTCTTTCATGACACAGTGCGCAAATGAGGTAAGTGCCAACAATACTAAAATAAAGTTGTTAATTATTTCTCACAAATAAGAATATCATTATCCATGAGGCAGTGGTAACATACGAGTTTTCAAAATAAGCGAGGATGCTGGTTTGAATCCCACTAAAGCTAATGACTATATTGTCCGCTTTTTCTTAACTGTCAAAGCTTGAATAATTTCACGGTGACTGAATGCATTGTTTTTGTACTGGTTGCCTAATTGTTATTAAAAATAGCTTGACTAAAACATATCATACGGCATAAGAAGATTTACTCAATCATAATACGCACTTTTGGAAACTCATGGGTGTATTACGACAATAATTTTAACAAACGCATTCACCGTGAAATTATTCATGTTTTGACAGTTGAGAAAAAACGAACAATACCCAATTATGACATCTTGACAAGACAGTAAGGCAATTTTCTCCAGAAATAAGGTACACTATTATAGAGATTTTAATTTCCTCTGGTATACAAGTACTGGTTATAGACAAGTGTCCAGGAAAGCCAGGTTTGAATCTAAAAGGACGTTGAACAATCAAAACAAATAATAGAAAAAAAGTACTTTGAGCAAAGAACTTTATTTCCATACAAACTTGAGAACAGAACAAAATTGTCTTATTGACAAATCTAACTGTAAACATAAACAAAAAACAATGTTACGATACACTTACTATGGTTGAAATTAATCATTATGGCCTTGCTTAAAAATAGTTGATATATTTGTTTGGGAGTGATAGTATCACACATAATAAAATGATAAGTTACAAAATGTTGTTAACATTTATTATGTAGAAAATTTAGTAAACACTTTGTCGTATCTATTTAATGTAGTATTGTCAAAGTAAATTAATTTGAAAGTTCACTTTGTAATGTACGATGTTCTAATGGAAAACGCGTAAAAGTGTATTTTCAACATAATACGTAAGACAAAATTTAAACAAACTGCTAACATTTAAACACATATAATGGCGGTTAAAGTTCCTGTAAATGTGTAAAGAATAACATTTAGTGTATCATTTAGTATTAACTGGCAATTCGTCATAGAACGAGTGATAGTCTTTTGGAAGAACGCTTTTGATATCCTGTAAGTGTTTATATTTAGTAAGCTTCAGTGGAAGTTTTCTAGAATACAACGGTGTCGGTTTATCTTTCAAACCCGGATTGCTGGTCTTTCTAGAGGGCAGCTCTTGAAACTCGTTTTCATAATCTGTCTTGTATGAAATGGTACCATCAACAGAGTACATGAGAACACGTAAATCATTTACCGTTTTTGACCCGACTCCGATTCCTGGACGAATTGACATATATTCATTTTGGTGATTATAGTCTAAGAAAAACGTGTAGTCTAGATACTTCACCTTATACGGCTTAATTGTACGAGCAGATTGTATTAGATTCACATAATCATTTGGAACGTGAATATTTCTGTTTCGTAGTTTACGTTCTATTACACTATGCATTGAATCGCATTCCATGTGCGTGTGGCCTTTTTCCAAGTATTTATGTTCAATCATAACCTGTTTACTTTTGGCAAAAACTGATAGGGCATTTGAAAGTGTTACATTACGGTTTTGATAACCGCAGCCATCTGTGTATATTATAACATTTTGCGTTTCCTCAAGCACATGTGTTTCAAGATAGTCAATTAGGCACGAAGTAAAATTATTAGCCGTTAATTCTCCATCTACCTCGTGCCAGAAATAACAAACAGCATCATGTGACACCAAATCAAATATTGTGTAATTATGACATGATAATTTTGTTTTGTAATACAAACAACTAGCGTTTAGTTTGGGACAAAGAAGAAGACTTTGTAAGTCTGCTGTAATGATAAGTGTTTTACCATTGCTTTCAGATGCTGCTTTCTTATCTTCAATTTTAGAAATATTGGCAGAATTCTTTTTTCGTATATGTTCATTATAATCATATTCGTTAATAGTTCCTGCTGTATAGCCTGTACATATATCACATAGATCTTTCTTTGGTTTATATATACTTAGATTCATACTGTTAAATAATTCAGTGAATATTGTACGACCAAGAGCTTCTTTGGATTCGACCTCACACCTGTCTTTATATTCCCTATACAAGTCAGTAAAATTGGTAAAAGTTGGCTCAATGTACTCTTTGCTAGATGATGACCTGCAATAATGTGAAGGAACTTTTGGTAAATTTACCAAGAATTGTCTAGCAAATTCCTTAACTAGCGTCTTATCATTGCGTGGCAGTTTGGTTACTTTTGGTGACGGCATTCCATAATTTGAATCTTGAATCCAATGATACATCATTTTTTCGCCAATTCCTAGTGTGGACAAAAACATTTCTTTGCATACTATTAACCTGTTTTCGCCAATTCTGAGAAAATAGGTATATGAATACTCTCTCCTCTTGTGATCAGCAGGGGTTTTTATTCGTTCAATTAAACTTGAGACATACACTTTCTTTTCAGCCCAACTCATTTGGTACCAAAACTTAGAAAAGATTGCTTGCCTCTCTGTTTCTTTAACATCCATACATTTACGTCCTTCTTTATAGTTTCGACATTTTTTACCACACTTACTTTCGGTCAGAATTCGTTCACCCTTTTCAACAATATATTCATTTTTCCCTGTTTCGCTTTTCTTTTGACCAAGATATTTCAAGCCGTGTTGGCGAAGGTTTTTATTTCTCTTTCCAACATGTTTTGTAGATTCAATTTCATTTTGCAATTTTTCTATTTCACCTGATTCTACTATTTCTTCATGATCTATTTGATTTGAACGTTCATCAAGTTCTTTTTCAACAAGAGCAGCTACTTCATTGATGAAAGAAGAGTCTGAATCAATTATTGAATCAATTTCATTCTCGAAAGTTTCTTCATTAGTGATAGGTAATTCAGAGACTGAATCAGTTTCTTTCTCGAAAGTTACTTCATTAGTGATAGGTAATTCAGAGACTGAATCAGTTTCTTTCTCGAAAGTTACTTCATTAGTGATAGGTAATTCAGAGACTGAATCAGTTTCTTTCTCGAAAGTTACTTCATTAGTGATAGGTACTTCTGAAACTGAATCACTATCACTTGAGTCACTAGAATACGACAAATTTGGCTTGTAATTAAGAAAGTTACCGCTAAATATGTCTTTGTAACTGAACTTTTTCTTTTTTTTGACTGGTACATAATCAGGATCACGGACATCATCATCGTATTCAGATTCCTCAGAATTACTGATTTCGTCCTTAGGAAGAGATAACACTTTTGAATTTATTTCTGACCGAGAGGCTGAATCTTCAGACACAGAATTATTATTGTCATCAACACATTTGTTATGTTTTTGCTCTGACAAAGATTGTTTAAGGTCGTACGTAAATCTGGTATTTTTATGTTTGGTTTTTGCATTCTTCTTCAAGGCAAGCTGAACCATACGTTGTCCTCGAGAGAACATTGTTATTGCATTGATACAAAAGCAGTCCTAATTCGACAGCCTAACTGCTTATCTTTAAGTTGGTTGATAAAATTATGTGATGATTTTACTTGGTCAAATGATGTTATGAAACCTCGTAGCTGCAAAAGAATAACACTAACTGATAACAATATGTCGGAATGAAATGTCGTAGCTATCGTCTTAATGACGTAACATAAAACAGGCATTCATTATTTTCAGTTGGAAATATCGTACCTTTCAAACATGCATGATTTTGCAGTTATTATTATTAAATGCAACTTTCATTGTGCTTGATTAAACACATAATCCACTCTAATTCATTAATGTTCAGCGATTTCATCTACTGCGTGAGCGATTTAAAAATGAATTGGTGGTGTAAAAACAATATTTTGCTTTCAATTTTTTGCTCTCACAAAAATGTCTTTAGGATCAAAAACAGCGATATTTTTTATGATATAATATAAAAATAAACACGTCAAAATAACTTACAGTTCAAGAAATGGTTACTGGTGTAGCTAAAACAACAATATAAGACGTTTATCTCCACTCCAAAATTCCGTTCTGCTCTGACGTCATTACGACATTTCCTCCGTCATAACAGGGGACCAATCAAACTACGATGTTTTGTCGCATGACAAGTTAATTGGGTTTTAATTGGAGTAGAGGTACGAGATATAGACGAAAATATGCGCAAAGTGGAAGAGATTCAGATAAAAACAATTCATTTTTTTGTAATTTTTGGAGCTACGAGGTTTAATATCGACACCGACGGTATGCTTCATTAGCCAATGTATGTGTAAAAGAAAGTTGTATTGTCTAATAAAACAACATTATGTCATTAAGCTTGGGCTAGTTTTAGCTCAACTCTTAATAGAAAAGTGGAGCTATCCTACGTGAGTGTGGTGAAGGTTTAAGATGCAATATTAAAAAAACTTTTGAATGCATATTTCATTTGAACCTTGACACTTATCTACATGGTTGCAAATGCTGGCAAAATTCAAAACTACTTAATTCTAGGAAATATTTTGACTGAAATTTACTCCTTTCTAAACTTAGAGAAGGCATCCTTTAAATATTGCATGCTACGTAAATAACTTAAAAAACCCACACGAAAACATTTTATACTGCATTAAAGTCGATATGCTTGGGCAATGCTTATAAAATCACTTTAATATCAAAAACTAAGCACATAAAATGAATGTGCTGTCTGTGAACTGATCTTGCTAGTTTATGTTTAGCTTATTGCATTGTTTTATGTTCTATGTTATTTCTTTGACAATATTATTTTATTTTATCTTTTTACAGGTAAATGTAAGTGTAACACTGTATTGTAATTAGATCTGCTCACTGTTATGTTTTCAATCTGATTATGACTTTAAAATTGCATGGTCCTTTTATAATAAATATGTTCCTTGTTGTGTTTGAAACCATGATGATTATTTTTCCATTAGTTGTTTGAACTGAAGAACAGAGAAATGCTTTATTACAGGGCTTGAGCAATACTCATCACACAAATAAATACAATAAACATGCATTTAAAAGTGCATATGACATAACACACATATCATGTAATACTGACATACAATAAGTGGGCAAACATACGTAAATACATAAATAAATTAAGTTAGTTATATTCAGTAAACATTTAAATGTTAATAAGTCAAAGAAAGTCAGGAATGTTTGTCACAATGTTTTGGTAACATTCATTGTCAGTTAGGATAAACTCAATTTCTTTTACAAAAAATATGCAGTCATGACAGAACAGAGGTCTTAATATTAAATACTTCATTTGCACGTCTATTGAAAATGCATTATTGTATAAACAAAATCAATCAAATAAATCTTGAAAACCATGTTGGTTCTTTGCATCTGTGTGTGTTTCCTTTTTTGATAATTGTAATTTCATAAATAAAGCATTGGTGGGATGAAAATCATTACAAATCTTGGGAGAAAGAAAAGATCTAGGACTTTATTTGTAGCATGCTTGGCTTGTAGTATCACCTTGATGTCAAGTATCTCAAAATAAATCGCATAATCTAATGGTGCCCTTTTATCGCCTCTGCCATAATTATCACCCTCCCCCTTTTAGAAAACATAAAAATCCTTCAGGGTCATACCCTGACACATAATTTGTGCGTTGAAACGCGTATTTTATGCAAATGATCCGTAAAATAAATCCGTAAAATTAAGTTTTATTGGAACTCTTTGAAAGCACAAAACAATTCTTCCAGAGAGGTTTGGAAGAGTAAATTTAAAGAAGGGGCATTGTCAGATTAAATAATACAGTACGGTTATTTTTTCTCAGTAACCGACTACACCTGTGTCAAATATCATTATGAGACGAGTTCACTTTTATATTGGTACTGCAATGTCGGTAACGTCTTTGATCACGGTCAATTACAGTTTATGCAGCCGTCATCAAAGACATCAACGACATTACAATTCAGAAGTAGCACAAAGATCAATTAAAACTGTCATAAATGTACATTGGAACAAACTCTTAAGCTATTTAGATCGATGTATTTTACAGACATGGAGAAAATTGTGGTCAAATCATAAACTTAGAGGGACACTGTGACCCTTTAAAAAAATTCAAGTGGAAAACCCTAAAAAATTAACACTTTTAAATGCAACACTAAGTAACAGTTAATACTTCACTTGTTTAAACTTAACTAAAGATGTGCACATTATTATTATTGTAAGTAAATCCATTCAAAATTTAAAACACACTTTAAAATGAATCTAATGTCAACTTAAATCCACCCATGTATTTCCTGTTTGTTGTATTTTTTACATATTGCTACTCAGTGACAAACTTAATTTGTGTGTTCAACAGAATCTATAATATTCTTTTATATGATATCACACATGATGACTTCATCGAGATTCATTCAGATACACTACGGCGCACGAATAACTTGAAAATTTATACGATCCCTATACGCAATACGCACGTACCTTATACGCAAGTTATAATACGATTTATACGATACGTTATGCGTTTTATACGAACTGCTTACGATGTGTGTTATGCGTTTTATGCGATACGTTCGATATCTGTTATACTTTCATTACGAAGCGTACGATAGTGCCGGTTGATAATATATTATATATATAGTTATTTGCAATCCGTTTATTATAATAGGGCGTGCCCACATTGAAAAGTTAGTCTATTACTCCTTCATAACAAACCGGAAGCAAAATAATGACGATAATTTGACTTACTTGTTTATGTTTTTTACAGCTTACAGTACGGAAAAAAACGTTCTTGCCTGTCCTTAGTAGTTCTACATGGACGGGAAATATACAGCAATGTAGAAGAAGTTGATACCGACTCGATTTCTTAGCGCTATTCTAATGTAAATTGAAATTATTGGATTGATAACGGATTTTGGATTCTTCAATTGATGATTGAATTAGAAATAAGCAGGTCCTTTTTGAAAAAGAGAACTTGACATCATTCTTAAATCGGACATGGTGTGTTGTTTGATTTACTGATACATCTGTCTAGATTTATGAATCAAGCCATATTTGCTGCAAAACCTCATCTTCACTGGGACACAGCTACTTGGTGTTACTAAAAATGTCATGTTGACCAAAATAATCAGTACTTCAATGAGATAAATGTTTGTATAAAATCTCGAATCAAATTCACCATCTGCGGATTTGATAAGTGGAAATCTGACAAGCCAAGACAATTTAATTAATAATAAAGTAATGACAACTTGGCCCGGATATATTCTTAGTTGCTTTCTTTCTTAAGTAATAGTGATCACCGCTAATTAATTGTGGTCATGTGGCTGGTGGGTTAAAAGAATCAAAATGTTTAAACAAAAATATTAGAAACATAATTTGGAAACAAAAATGCTCTCATAACATTTATACTTTAGTTTACGGAGTAAAATGTAGATAGCATAGCCTGTTAAAACAAGTGACAAATTCTCTAGCTAAAACTATGTACAAAGACATTTCAACTAACACGATCAAAATAGCCTGCTTGTAAGAGTCAACAGTACAAGTAGTAGACAGTCAACATGGTCAAGTCATTCCATTTCTGTGTTAATGTAGGAAAGTATGAATATTTGAAACATTTTGTATGTGCTGACTGTCAATTTGACTAAAAGGGATGACATATTTGAAATGTCTTTTCAATAGCTGTAGTAAAGTACTTCTTATTATCAATTTTAAAAAGATAGTTGGGATTTTTATCGGAAATATTAAGGTTATGGCTTGTTTTCTATGCTCTAGACTATCCAAATTTTATTTTATTAACATGAAACCCACTTGCCTTGATCCACACAACCTTTAACATACCCACCTTGCTGCTGTATACTGCTGTCACTTAGACCATTCTATAAAATCAAATCTATGGTTTAATAATTTTACCACCATTTAAGAAATAATTCGAAATATTTCTAAGCTATAAGATGATAAACTGTAAATCAATTAACTATTACATGTTATAGATATTATACAGGTTGAGTTGTCTCTTCCAAAAGCTTGAACTGTGAATGTCACAGCTTCGGGTTGAAAGAACAGAGCCTTGTCCCTTGTGTTAAAAGTTGAACTGGACCCTTTTAGGTGTGTTCATAAATAGATGAATGGAAATATAAGCTGTGGCCAGGAGATATATCAGTATTTTTAAACTTAAATATTTTTACCTCAATATTAATAGATATAAAGTCCACTGACCTGATAAAAATGAGCAATAACAAGAGGGTTATATGTTTGAAACACTAAATAAATAGCCATACGAGTTGTTTGGTTACCCTTTAATGTGTACTGTGGATAAGTAATATGACAGTTTACCTGACTATCCTTTTATGAAATCACTAGTTCAAGATTTCTTGTTAGTGAAAGGTAAAACTCCTGTAATTCAATTTGAAAGCTGGACATATGTTTAATTAAGCAGCTTTATCCAGCGGGTAATATATAATTGATCTAAATTGTTTTACACTGATGAAATTATGAATTGGAAATTTCAGTATTTAAAAATAATCATATTTAGTTTTTATGAATATATCTGATTTAAATGATATACTACTAATTAAGTTAAACTTCTATAAAATATTTGAAAATTTTGAAAAAGCTTAATAATATAAAGTTGGTTCATTTTGCTTCAAGAGGATAGTGATCTTAAGTTTGAAATTTACATTTTATTGTATTAAAGTCATCATGAAGTTCACTTCTCAATATTTTGATGGTTTTAAACTTGAGTTTGAGCTTTATCTTTGTGTCTTTTTAATATAAAATTGCTATATGCAGAATGGTTTAAAATGTCCAATATTTTTCACTTTGAGAAATTTAAATCTATTTAAACACCCATTAAAACACCCATGTAGAATGGTTTTGAATTTTGATTATCAATCTGATATGCATTTAGTTATCACACAATAATTATGTGATATAGCTTACACTAATTACATACCTCATATTTAAGTTTCTTCATTTAGGTATGAAAGGGCCTAAATGGTAGTTGGGATGTTTTCTCAGTAGTGTTGTAAAACAATTCTTAATGGTGGTGTTGTTTAAGAAAGTGTTTTAGAAATAACATGTTTGGCTTTATCAAACTTAATTGATTTTGTATTGCTTGAATGCAACATTGTTGCCATGGTGTGAAAATGTTAGTACAAGTCTGGCAGTATCTGATACCTGATTTCGATGTAACAGCTAGCTAGAACTAAACACCAACAATGATATAATTTTGTTCCTATAAACATTTTGATCAAATAATTTCATTTTTTATATGTAACTCCTTGACAGAACTCTGTGAGACATCATGCCAACACCATGAATATTTCAAAATGTAATCCTTTAAGGTCCGTGCATAAGTATGACATAGCCACGGACCCAAACAACTACCCTGTGGAACACTGCAACCTAATGATCGCACAGATGATGAACTAGTATTTACGTTGAATCGACATGCCCGTGGGCGAAGATATGAGTCAATCCAGCGAAGTGTACCATTCTGTAGTCCATATTGATTATTAAGCACTTCTAATAAAATGTCATGATCAACAGGAATTTTCGTGTTCGTAAATCAAGTTACAAAGATCTACTTATTTTACTATCGAAATACTCCTCGAAAGGTGTCTGTCTTCAAGAAACATTCCTATCTACAAATGATAAAACATCAATTAAGGACTATACTCTTTATAATAAAATTTGTACAGACACAATGAGAGCAGCTGGTGGCTCAACAATTGCGGTTGCAAACTGTATACCTCAACGACAAATTCAATAACGAACTAATTTGCAAACCGTTGCTGTTGAAGTAACTTTGCACAGTTAACAGTGTGCTCCTTATATCTCCCTCTTAATTTATCTATTACTGTTGAAGACTTAGACAATTTAACTAAACAACTCCCTGAACCATTCTTTCTACTAAGCGATTTTAATGCACATAATCCAATATGGGGAAGTACATCTACGAATAATAAAGGCAGCATTACAGAAAAATTCATTGATAATTTTCAACTATGCCTTTTAAATGACAAGTCACCAACCTACTAACATCCAGCCACTGGAAGCTTTTCTTGCATATACCTCACATTATCACATTCATCAATATACTTCGATTTTACTTGGTCAGTGCTTGACGAACAACATGGCAGTGACCACTTTCAATTGTTGTTAACTTCAAACGACTTCAAACGACTTCAAACGACTCTGTCCCAGTAAATAACCGCTCTTATTACGAATACTCTAAAGCAAACTGGAAAGAATTTAATTAAATCGTGTTTTAATAATTTAATAAGTCCGGTTTTTTCCAGCTGTACCGACGAAGTCTTTTTGCGTCCACTCTATCAAAGATAGCTGATGAGTGTATTCCAAAAACTTCAATCAAAGACTCATGTTAAATTTAAAAAAAACATGGTTCAACGATTTGTGCAAAAAATCAGTTCGGAAACGAAAAGCAGCACTTAAAAAATTTCAGGCTTGCCCTACAGCTGCAAATCTAGACAATTAAAGAATTCTACGAGCACAAGTTAGTAGAACATTTAAGCTTTCTAAACGTTAGTCATGGAAATCATATGTATCAAAATTAACTCCATCACCCCAATTAAAAAAGTGTTTGGGAAGCCGTTCGTAAAATTAACGGCTCATCTTAAACGTTATGACTCGAGCATTGCAAAAACAACTGAAGATATAGCCGATACGCTGGCTGAAACCTTTGAAGACAATTCCTCTTCTGCGCACTACTCTGAAGAGTTTAAAAAGGTTAAAATTAACTCCGAAAAACATAATATCAATTTTCATTCTAACAACGAAGAAGAGGTTAACATTCCCTTTACAGTTGACGATCTAACCGATTCTATTAAGCATGCAAAAGACATTGCTGCTGGCCCAGATGAAATTTATTACCAATTTTTAAAGCACCTCCCCCTTGGAACTCAACAATTATTGCTTGATATTTTAAACGATATATGGATATCTGGTAAAATTCTAGATTCCTGGAAGGAAGCTTTAATTATACCAATACCGAAACCGGGTAAAGACAATACTGACCCCCTTAACCATTGCTCAATATCTCTTACAAGTTGTATCTACAAAACTTTTGAACGTATGGTTAATAAACGGCTAATTTGGTATTAAGAATCAAACATAAGTTACGTCTGTTTTCAGCTAAACCCACAATATTAATAATTGCTGAAAATCATTTGACTGTAGACCCTGGTCACTATATTATATATTATGGACCGAAGCGCAGCTGAGCGCCATAAAGCTTCTAACATGCTATTTTTGTTATTATTTTATTTTTGTTAATATACTTAGCCGTTTTGCCTGTTTGTGCTGCCGTGCAATTAGCACATCGTGAAAGTCGCGATAAAGAAGACTTTATTACGTCAATAGAGAATTATGGACTGGGTAGCCGGTCACATTATAGAGGACGTTTTTAAATGAGGTATGATATATGTTGATATCTATATTACAGCTAACATGGAAAGATTGTTTTCTATGTCATAATTATCATGCTACAGATCCTGAATTGTTGTGTAAAATAGGAAAACTGATGGTTCACTTACTGGGAGATGAAAACTTCAATCTTTATACAGGTTGGTAGTTTATTCCTCTATTCATTAGTATTTTTTTGACTGACTGGGTAGCTTTTTCTGTTGCACACAAGTCTAGATCTAAGGGTTGTAGGTTTGATTTCAGGGTGGTCATGCTTTCTTTTAGTTTAGTTATTCAGTAAATTATATGGCCTTTTTTCTCTCCTACCACTGATTTTAAATGAAGTAGGGCAGATGTCTGCCAATGATGAATCTTTGCCCTTTTTACTTGGTATCAGCTGAATCCAGAAATTTAGCATTTCTAGGATCAATGAGTAGGTTGACTAATGAGGCCCATACAGTGTGATGCTAAGGAGTTTAGCTCAAACTAAAACAGTTGATAAAGGAACTTAATGTAACTTTACACCAATTTGACAAATATCTTTTTTTATTATTATTCAATGACACCTGTATGGTTTTGTTTGTTCAGGTGAAAGGTTTAGAGTATCAAGAGAGCATACTTCATTCAAATGGTTACCTGGTAATCATGATCATACCAAACTAAATAATCTATCTACATCACAACCAGGTAATATATATGTTTCTTATACTTATATATAACATTTAGGTTAGTTATCCTGTTATCCAGAAGTTTATGGGGGTTTTACCCTGTTTTGTAAAATTTGTTCAAACCAGGTGAAAGACCAACAACTTGATGTCTGGATTATAGTTTACTATGTACGCTTAATGCAATAGTAAAACAGTGTGAAAACGCTCGGGGTATTCCAAAGTCGTCGCTTAAGGCAAAGGTCGCTTAATACACGTGGTTGTATGGGCAATTTTGATTGTATATTTATATTCTGTATGATTCTTTGACCTGTATAGTGCCTAATGTTTGATCCTGATCTGAACTTTATGCCGCAATATTCATTAGAATTTAAATTTATGAGGTTTTCCCTTGTAGTACTAACTAACTAGGTTTTTCTGCTTTGGATCGTTCATGGGGTAACTTTTCTTCAACTCAGACGAAATCGGTTATCTTTAAATGCTTGTGACATTATGTTCTATCTTCTTCAGCAGACTGGTTTTGATCACATGATCATTAAGGGTACTGTGTACAGTGAACTATAGTTCATTCTGTAATTCATGATTTACATCAATAATGATAATAATATTAATAAAGACTTTATTTAATGAGACTACACATGTAGACCTCTTATAAAACATGTACAAGTTATTTACAGCATTTACATAGTGAAAAGCATATAATAAATAAACATATTGAAAGATAAGTAAAGTTGCACAAGCCTGGAATAAAAAGAGAATATTTCCAGTATAGACAAAGACGATTTTGCATTTAGTGAAATTTCAAATACAGAATGTTTTTTGTCTTAGTTAGAACTTGACTTTACTTGGTACATATTTATTCACAGTTGAGTACATTCCACTATTTTGACCCTACAACATATCTGATACATGTATTTTTGCATTGTGCCTAGAAGCTTTCTGATGACCTTAGGCAATACTGTATATTTGTTTTAGTGAACACTTAAGTTTGTAGACTTATGCTGGTTACTTAATACATAATTATATTTTACTAATCGGCAGCATGTGGATAGTTTACAGATGATTCATACGTAATGACACACCAATCCAATTGTTATTCAAATTGTTACCAGAATTGTGACCTTAAAATTGTATATATACCTATTACATAGTAAATACATATGGCCAAACATTTTTCCCATAGGTGTATAAAAATAAACACAACTATTTTTAAATCTTAAGTATGGATATGCAGATTTATTGGATTTTCGTGTGTTTTTGCGACCAAAATGCAACAATGGGTGATAACAAAGGAACAAAACAGTCATGATATTACTGATTTGAATTATAAATACATCGTTATGCAGTCATTATTAGTAAATAGGTCGAATTTCGGAAGAAATTTTTACATTGTACAAAATCTACATGTAAGAATCTAGGCGATTTTTGCCCTCGGTGCCCTTTTGACCCATGAAACTTGTATATTTTTCTGAAAGATTTTACATACACACGATATGACGTTGTCGTCTTCAAAGTGTCACATATTAAATTCACTTGAGCGATAAGTTATAGGGTTGGATTATAATTTGGACTCAATATGTATAATTTTTTATGAAATTAAAAGCAAATAGTTGTAGGAAACGACGATTTCTAGAGTAATTTTAATTGCGAATAATTTGCAAGTGTCTAGTAAGAAATTCGGCGGTTTTCGAACGTTAAATTTACTCAAATTCCGTGAATAAAAATGGAAATTTAGCTTGATAAAAAGTGCTTAGTACTTGGGGGGACGTTAAATGAATTGTTAGGAAGTCGATGCTTTTGTGAAAAAAAATCCAGTTTGTCATTCCATACCAATTTCTTTTATTTTTTACGACAATATTAACGATCTCGTGTTAGAAAATACCCATTTTTAACCAAAAGTCAGCACTT
The DNA here is from genome assembly GCA_025267735.1 of Mactra quadrangularis. Lineage (NCBI taxonomy): Eukaryota > Metazoa > Mollusca > Bivalvia > Venerida > Mactridae > Mactra > Mactra quadrangularis. The sequence goes on along the minus strand of CM046295.1, from coordinate 27,029,767 downwards.
TTACTAAAAACTTGGCAGTTATCTCGTAGAAAATCGGGTTTTTGTCAATTAAATTCGCTAATTCCACCAAAAATTGCTCTGTATATCTGTATATCCTACAATGTACAAGTAGGTAAAGCACCGTGATTCTCTTGTATGCAAATCTTTGGGAAAACTGCCGAGATTTTTTAATTCAATGAATTGGTCAATGTTTTAGGTAAAGATCGCCATTTTTAAACGTGACAATGTAAAAAGATATTATTTATCAACATTTTTATCAAATAGAAGACATTTTGCTTTTGATTCCGTCTCAAATAATGGTCGATTTCGCATTCAAAAATCGCAGTTTTTTCTTACGAGACAATCAAGATTTTTGACTGTAAAATACTAAAAAAATCGTCTATTAAAAACAGATTTTAATTCTGTCCATTTTTTTATATTCTGTTCAAATTAAAATCAAACTCTGTAACTTATCGCTGAAGTAAACTTAGTATGTGACACTTTGAAGACGACAACATCGTATTTGACTTCCGTAACTCTAGCCTATTCTTGCAAGGGTGTCTACAGTTACAACTTCCGTAACTCTAGAGCCTGGGTATAGAGTTACGGTACCGTAACTCTAGCCACTGCCTTTCGGTAAAGATACATGATAATAAGTGTCGTACTGCTTCGTGTAGTTTTAATCGTCGCAATAAATTCTAATTTCACAATACATATGTAATTACGACCAAAGCTTGAATAACAAGCTGATTTTGACTTCTATTGATGTTTGTTCTTGAAGAAAACGGCCGCCGTCGCCTTGAGCCGCCATTTCGTTTATTTTGTTTAACAGCGTATCGATTTTACGCGCCGCTGTAGCACACATTTTTTGTCAGCAGTAAACCGGTCAATGTCTGTTCAATTTCGTCAATTTGCTCAAAATTCTCCACTGCGTGTTTAAGTTATAATCATGTTGCTCTATTGCCGGATCAAAAATCAAATCTATGGAAATAAGTCGCATCCGATTATCAGAATAAGATACTAACTGGAAATATTCCGAATCAAATTTTGCAGTAATGATATGCGGAGTTGCTTGGTTTTTTGCTTAGATCAATGGGCAGAACTGAAATTATTGCTTGTTAACTTTGGAGCGGTGCTTAAGCCCCGCCCCAAAAATGGAAATAATACGTGCATTGTGCCAAAACTGTGAAATAATGCATTCGGACTGTTCAATATAATCGTACATTACAAATTACCTATGGGCAAGATTTTCACATATGTTATCAAGTATTGTTCTAAAAGGGTTGTAGTTAAAACCTAACCTGGGCTTGCTATATTCTTCCATGAAAAATCAACAATAATAAGGTATAATATGTTGAAGTTGACACCCTTTTTGAAGTGTTGGTGAGCACTGGTTGTTAACAAAGTTCCAGAAAAGCTACGTTTGTTTAGGTGACCATTTTAAAATAACCATAGATTGTGTTGACATGACATGGCATTAAACCCAATCAATAAAAGAAATACAGATAGTTCATTCTGTTATTCTATGAAGAATGAACGTCATGTATTAGGGCTGCTGCAAGTATCCGAGTACTCAGATATTCGCAATCCTAAACAGAGAATCGAGTACGAATATTCAGCACTTCCCAAATTGTCGTATCGCTATCTATTTTTGAAAAAAAGTAAAGAACAATATCTGCTTAATTACAACTGAAAACAAGCTGCACAACTTATGAAAACCAACCGTAGAGACCGAACTAAATTTAGTAAATATTTTGATTGATACACATATAAACAAAATGGTTTCAATAGAAAATATCCATAAATCGTCTGGTTATAGAAATGTTTGGAGTGGATTTCAATCTAGTAAAAGCTTCTGTATATTTTCACTTATTTTTGTTATTACATAAATTCCTACTTTATTCTCCATTAACAAGTGATTTGTGGTTAGAATCGTGAATAACTACACTTGAACCGTAGTTCAGATTGGATCATCACTTGCTCAACGATCCAAATTCCTAGCGTGAATGTATTGTAAGTTATTGCTAGCCTATGTTGTTTGTGAATTATGTGTAATTGTGATAATATATGTATGTGACACTTGTATATGATAATACAATTTCTTTGCTTTAAATATGAATGTTAGTTAGTAAGGAGATTTTTAAATGCATGCCTTTTATGTTGTTCATTTTACATTCTGATTAGCCAGTTTCAGGGCTAAAGGAGCCTTTAATTGTTTTCAAAGTACATCGTTATTCTCAATCTGCCCAGTCAGGTTAGCTCAGTCTACAGCTCAACAAAACAGTGAAGTGCTGTTATAAGGTGGTTGATTGTTTTAGACTTAGAACACAATATAACTTGATTTTATTTTAATATTGGGCCATCCAGAAAAAGGTGTAAGATTGAAGTCTCCTAACCAACCTAAATATTTGCCTTGACTCACGTGTTTAATTAGGAAACCGGGAAATATATCATTTATATTTACTATGTCAAGAAAAAATAGAATGGCCTTGCATGTTTGCTATGGTGTTCTTTGTGAAGGAATTGAAGCACGTGTTACAAGTGGTGATATCAAAAAATGATCATTTTCATATTTATAATTTCATGGATCACAGCAAAACTACATTCACAACTTTTCATTTTCTCCACTATCCACCACAAATAACATGTTTTATACACTGTTGAAGTAAACAAATGCACAATGTTTAGAAGATGATAAATGTCTTGTTTTTGTCCAAAAATTTGAAATACTGTGTTCAATGATATCGTTGAGCAATATTTAGTCAGATTATATTACATAAACAGAATGTGCCTACGAAGCTATGTGTGTTTATGACTAGAACTTTGCATAAAGTTTTGTGTGCTTTGCCTGTGCTTTGCTTTGCAAATGTATTATTTAGCAAAAACCCTATATCCTTGATGGACCTCCCACATATCGTTCCGAGAGTATTCATGTAATGGATGATCAAGGCGTGACTTAATTCTGGACTAGTACATAACTAGTATTACTACATTTAAATTAAGAACAGATTCATGTGAATGTACGTACTTTAAAAATAGTCTTGCCTGCTTAATATGTAAATAGTGTTGTGTACATATGTCATTTAATGATTTAAACAAACCTCATTTACATTCAAAATTTATTTTACGAAGTGAATATGTTCATTGTTAATGTATTGCGAATGAAATATTTTAAATTAAATAAACTATTAAACTGTTACAATATTTCACACCAAAATTTTGTTTTTTTAATGAAAACGACCATGTGTATAGTTGTATGGTTTAAATAAACGACTTAAAGATGATACATAATGTATCTAACTAACGTTCAACCATTTGTCCTTAGTTTATATGACACCTTTCGTTAATATTCCGTTCATTTATTTATGTTGTATTTAAATGAAATTGTGTTAAACATGTGATTAGCTTTCACCATGAACCAGCTGGATACTAATAAATAAAAACATTATCTTATTTTTATCTCGGAGCAGTCCATAATTAATTCCAAGTGGACCTTTGTTCCAAATAGTAAGTTGAGAATCTAGTAAGTAGTAGAGTTACAGAACACTGCATGACCTTGCAATTATTTGGCTCTATCCTACTGGCAATACTTCGACAGTATGCCTTCAACATAGTAATAGATAATGCATTGTTGTTTACAATGTCTTTATACATATTTTACCCAAAGCTTGATTGAATATTTTAAATACTAATAAATATACATAGCCCAACCCAGTTAGCTCAGCCATTGGTACATCTTACTATGAGTCCATGGATAGTGGTTTTAGTTTTTGGATGGGACATTCATATATTTATGTATACTGCTATTATTCAGGTTTAGCATTCTATTCCGTGAAAACGAAACTCATTTAATCATTTAGAAGCAATGCCATAATATTTTCGCGACCCACGCTATCGCAAATTGACGTTAGATATACGTTAGTATTTTAATAAGCTTATAATTTCGTTTATCTATTTTTCTTATGTTAACAAACAATGCTTCAGGAAACGACTTGTTTAAACAAATGCTCCCGTTTTCGCGCATATTCGCCATTAAAAAAATGCCAAGTACAGGGATTCTATATTACACATATATGTGAAATTTAAGAATGAGTTTCCTTCGTTTAAAAATGTTTATGTTTGGCACTGGCATCCCTTGAAATGCTTAATTTAAGAAGAGCTCACAAACATTTCTAGTTAGATTATATCAATTTTTCTTTCAGAAGTGTCAAGTTTATTGAACCTTCCCGTGAATACGTATGCGGCAAGTTTTAGTAATGTTGACTATTAGAAATAGCAATTTCATGTTACCTCTTCATTTTCAAACGTATGGTCGAAATTTATTGATTTCTGGAATAGACACTGACCTAGCAATACAATTGATAGTTACATAAAACAGCTTCTCAATTTATCAATCACAGTTATCAGGAATTCTATAAAATCTCTGCAATTATTAACAATCATACATTGTTTTTGTAATACTTGATATATATATATATATATATATATATATATATATATATATATATATATATATATATATATAGTACAAGTCAAATGATAAGTAGAAGTGCCTTAAACTAGTGTGTCTATGTACTTTTATGTCTTGAAAATGTATGTTGAAAAAGTAATGTAAAAATCTGTGAAATATGTGTCGCGAATAGCGAAATGTGTGTCGCGAACAAAACTCCCTCATTGTGATTTGCAGAAGTTGGCAGGTCTGTTGTAAGCCAGTGGCTAGGGTACTTGAACTAGGTTAAAAGCTCCTGCCCAGAGATCTTATCGCAGGTTTTATAATGATAATTACTCTGGTTTTCCGCGTTATGTATTGTGGGACATTTAGTTAGGAACATCTCTAAATAATGAAAAATTAATGAGGGAGTTTCATAAGTTCCACAAGAAAACCACTGTGCAAAACTAGCCAATAAAATTACGTTTAATATTTAAGGTTTGCTTTAGCACTCAAAAAGGCAGCCTCCTTGAGGGATTTTTCTGAGCGGGTAAAGAAAATCCAAGCATGACAGCATTGTTATTGAAGAGTATTTAATTGTTACAAGCAATTTCATTGGAAGAAGATTGGTATCCCCTGACTCATGCATATTCATGAATACAGTATTTCGCCAAATTTCAAATTGCCGACGGTACGTATGAAGTGTAACGAAAGAAAGTACTGTGATTGCCGACGATGAGAGATCTAGGCTTGTCAAGGAAGGATTAGTAGGATGACTTGCTGCTGGGAAAGGGCTGAAAAGAATTTAACAATGTCGTGTAAAGCACTAAACATCATACCATATATTTATATTATATACTTTCAGCTGAAAGTGCTAGGCATTCTTTGTTCTATAGAGACCTCGAAAGGTCTAAAAACTACTATTTAACGATAAAAACACTGCAAAACGTTTCACAATTTTATTCAGACATCTTGACTCTTCTAGAACAACATACTGAGTGGTGCCAAAATATGTGCTTGATTTATGTCAATAATCAGTTCTGATATTTAATCACGATTACCTCCCCTGAATTATCTTCCGAACATACTCCCCCTCGTTGATGAACCATGTTCATCAACATTTAATTATTAAAACGATTAACGATATAAAATGAGTATGCATCGATATTTGAGAGACACAGTTTCAGTATTCCTGTCAGTCGATTAAATTTACAAGATTTTCAAAGTATATCTAACTAAATATACAGCAATGTTCATAAACAAAACAAGAATATTAATAAGCTAACCCACTGAACCCTATATGTAGAGAAGACATAACTTATCTATGAAGACAAAAAAATGTCGAACGATACTGATACATTGAATTCTTTACTATTACGATCATAGCACCATCAACTTCTATTAACTATTAATACAACCTTCCATAACAAAAATTGGAACAATGATCCGAGTAACTATTTTGAAAAACTTAACCCACATTTTGCAAGGATGTTAAATGTCTAGAAAACCATACTAATTCAAATAATGCTATTACGTAAATATCCCATAATTTGAACTCTTACAAAACTATCTCCAATGAAACGCAAATTTGATGTATTTTTCTCAACAAAATTTTGCATGTATCAGTCCCGATAATTCAGCAACATCAAATAAACGTAATACTATTACTTATTACAAAAAACTTACAAGAATAACAACTATTATTCAATAACATTAAACAAAAGTAATATTTTTACTCAATACAAAAAAACCCCACAAGAATAATAACAATTATTCAGCAACATCAAACAAAACTGATACTATTACCTTATACAAAGGAGCCCTCAAAAACTTTAATAATTATTCAGTTTTTCTATTAACCCAATATATATATAATGCTATATTGAACAATTTGCACAAGCATTATTTACTTCTTAACCATTGCAAGTACTAGCAATATCAAATTAAAGACACATAATTCTCTCTGCAGTAAATACCAAACAGTGTAACACACTTATAAATAAATACAATCTATTTACAAAATATTATAACGATAGAAGATCCAACACAAGTCTCGATGTAAAATATAGATTATAAAAAGATATACAAGGGTGGAAGCTGAAAGTTTTGAAAATACTGAAAAACTACTTTCAAAACTATGAAATAATCAAATTTCATATAAACTGCAAAGAGTAATTTATTCTAAAAATAGAGAAACCAGTATTAATACTAAAACCCTTAGCTTCACCCATTGAAAATATAATATACAAATATGGTATGCAACTTATATTTTGCAAATCATCACACTAACATATTGTACCTAAAATATCAACATCAAATATATAACAAGACCTATATACCAGACTTATTCTTTGATTTTAAGTTAACTTTTAACTCATTTCATGTATAATCTGTGACATAAGAATACAAGATAATAAAACAATGACTGAGTCATACATCCATGACATACCCATGTAAAACAATGCAATGTTCTAAATAATTAATTCTTATGACAACTTCCTACAACACCCTTAAATTGTGTAAGTTTAACCAATCAAGGTAAGTACTATTGCCTAGTATCTACATATACAATAGGTTACAAATATATCATTAAAATGAAACATCAAATGACATGGTCATGAAATACTCTCAGTGCACAATGTAATTGTTACAATTAAATAACACAGACAACTTCACAACTTGTCAGACACTCGGACCAGACAATAAGTAACTTTATACTACGAATTTCAAATGAGCTAAGCATGTATAGGTTCGAATCCTGCCAACGACGCTATGTCCAGCTAGCAGGGACATTGTAGTCAACTATATTACAAATATTACCTAAAAAAATAACATTATTTTATGATCAAAATACATCTAATTCTCTTCACAAATAAATTGTAAATTTATAACCCCTGGAACAAACCAGTATTTTTATACATTGAGACAAGTCATATCATATCAATAAACACTAAGTATGTATACATTTACAAATCATATTATTTCAATAATCACTATTAATGTGCTTTTAGATCTATCATACTCTATATATACATGTCAAAATGACTGGAATCAAACCAGTGTTCACTATTTCAATACAACACAAACTGGTTCAAAGACTGATGGGAGCAACAATGTAAAGTTGAACCATAAACTTGTACCTGTACTATTTTTCACCATTTATTAAATATATAGATAAAACGTATACATAGTTCCCGACTTTTCATAAATCTACCCATCCAAGTAATATAAGTAGCTAGATTCCAACATACATGAAATATTAAACTCTTTTGTCAATTGTGATATACATGTACTTTTACAATACATATACATATAATACAATATAATACAATATAAGGTCTTCTTCTTGATCTTCATTCAGTTCATAATTCCACACTAGAAATTACAGTTTGTCTATGTTAATTATACGCGCAGTATTTAAATTCAAAATTTAGTTACTGATACATTTTTTCCCCTGAAAAAGAAGTAATGTCAGTCTATTTTTCGAATAGCTAAAATGCTAACACTGAATTATTTATCATAATTATATATTCCAACCCTGAAAAAGAATAAAAATTTGTCTCTTTTTCTAAGAAATGACTAGTCAATGACTATAATCAATTATGAATTATCACAATTTTCCACGATTAAACTCAATCTGGTAATTGGTCGTCTGTAGGTACTCTCCCCGACTTTGAAATCAACCACACGAATACGATTATCTGATCCAGGATATAAGTGGGTCACAATTCCAAACCTCCAATGACCCTTTTGAATATCGGAATCTAACACAAGAACGACATCACCAATTTTGAAATCACGACTTTCTCTTCGCCATTTTTCTCGTTTTCCCGATGTTGGCAGAAATTCACAAATCCAGCGTTTCCAATGCTTTAACAGCAATTGAATAAGTCTCCATCTATGTCTTACATCATCGTTTGTAACGAACAGCTTAAACAATCTACTTTGGTTTTGAATCCAGTATAAAACATTAATACTATCTAAGCTGAATACACATGATTCAATACTAATATTCAGTGCTGAACATACAACTAATGATAATTCCAGTCCTAGAACAGCAACCATAAGTTCTAACCAAGGTATACCATGTGACTTCAAAGGAGCTACTATTAATTCAGATATATTGGTTCTCCTATCGGTACAATAAGTGGCCGTCCCGTATGCTGCACTAGAAGAGTCCACAATATCATAAACTGTAGGATTTTGTTTTGATTGAACATGACACCATTGACTATGAGAAGTTTCTTGATGTATTAATCCAACTTGATTTATAACGAACAAAAATAGCATGAATAACAAGACAGCAATAGCGTTCATTCTGGATCGAAGCAACACATTAAACAACCCATTTTGTAACTTTGGTCCCTGATAACTAACATCACTTAATGAGTAATTGTCATACTTTGCCGACGCATCGAACACCAATCTCACTTTTGTAGTACTAGTGGACTTATCTTAAGAAATAAATACTTTGCTTTCATGACTATCAACAATAGAATTATTAGCTGAATCTAGTTGAGGATTTTTCATTAATTTTCTCTCCACACTTTTCAATCTACTATAAGCATAATCATAGTTGTCTTGTAACTGTGACTTGTCATGTTTCCATGGTAATTTTACTTTATATCTACTATTTATATTGCCATACTCTAAATTGTCCTTAGTGCTGTCAATAATATTTCTATCTTGAATACTTAACGAGTGTTTAGTCGGAATGGTTTCTACTTCCCAAAACGTTTTCAAACTGTTGTTTATTTCAAGGTTATCTCCCTTAAATGTTGAATGAAATGTAAACAATGTAGTATCAGAATGTTTAATGGACCCTGTAGTTCAGCTACTGAAGTATGTAGTTCAGCATAATCCAAACCTATCAATAAATCTATCCTTGATTTCCTACTAACTGATGGAAATTTCAAATCTTTCAAGTGACCAAATTTATATGAATGTTTATTCCAATCCACAGGTTTAAGACCTCCGGTGACTTGCTGGGTAGTGCGAGCTTGCATGGATACTTTAGTTTTCCTATCAAGACTACTCAGTTCAAACTTGACTAACATAGTTTTCATATTTTCACACCTTCCATTCAATGTACTTATTTGAACATTTTCTATTGTGTAACTAAGTCCTAATTGGTCAGCAATTTCCTTATTTACGTAAGTTCCGGTACTTCCGTCATCCAATAAAGCATTCACCATAATATCATATCCATTTGCAGATACTATAACAGGTATTGTTCTTAAACTGATGTTTTGATTTTGAGCACTCACATATGTTTGATTGTCTTGAGATGACACAATACTTGTCCTATTAAATTCACTAGCATTTGGATTCAATTGTTTATGTAGTAATCTGTGATGATATTTGTCACAATTGTTAAGTCCACATTTGCTTGACCTACGACAACGTTTTCCAATGTAATTATCACCAAGACATCTAAAACACAGTTTTAAAAACTTAGCTTTTTCCCATCTTTCTTCAATACTTAAACTTTTGAATGTATCACAGATCCATACACCATGTGTCCCATTACATATCTTACATAATTTTTCATTACTAACATAAGTTTTTTGAACTGTAGATTTCTCCTGTTTACTATCTAATCCATTTTTGGTTTCTAACGCAGTATTTCTAAATTGTGATTCCATTAAAATCCAGTTTTTCAAATTAATAATATTTTCACTCTCTGAATTTTCACAAAGCCAACGTTGAAAACGTACAATCATTGATTCTGGCAGTTGTTGTAAGTACATGAAGCTGCTTTCAATGTCACTTGTGTTGTTCTCTTGCATGTTCACAATAGAAATGTCCAATAAATCTGCATATGTTTCTATATTTTTTGCATTTTCATACCTTATGACAGGAAATTTATCAAGTTCCCCCTGAAAACGATTAATTTTACGACGTTCTCCACCATATTTTCTTTCAAGTCTGGATTTAGCTGCCTCGTAAGCTACTGCAGAGTGACCTAATCCTTCAATAGCATGAAGTGCATCTCCACCCAAGTACTGACGTAATTGAAGAAATTTATATTCAGGAGTGGCGTTGGTACTATCAATATATGACATAAATGCACTATGCCCAAATTCAAATGATTTTTTGTCACCAGTAAACACAGGAATAGACACTCTTTGCAACTGTTTGTACATGTCACTAGTATGGTCATTTTTAACAACAACAGGAGTACTCACTGAGGTATTAGACATAGTATCCTGTTTATAATCCAAAAGTACATTTTGACACCTTTCTTCCACTGCTTCAGCTTCACTAGCTAATTTTAACATGTCCTCATTTTTCTGTAATGATTCAAACAAAACAATTAATTCCTGTATAAGTCCCAATACCTCATTTGACAAAGTTCAATTTGGTCAACAACTGAACGAATAACAAATTTATCCTTCTCTTCATTGTCACATAAGTCCTTGTATTTGTTACATAAACGAGCAAGCCTAGCCTTGCACCTTGACTTCTTTAATTACAACGAAGCAATATTACTGTCACAATTTTCAGCCATGTGGTCGGCATCTTCTATCTCGTGGCTCGGCGAAGCCTTCGACGGTGAACTCATTTTCTTGAGAAATGTCCGACAAATGACTTTTAAAACATAGTCCAAAGTAGTTTAACCTCGCTCTGCTACCATTAAATGTTCCATAGAGACCTCGAAAGGTCTAAAAACTACTATTAAACGATAAAAACACTGCAAAACGTTTCACAATTTTATTCAGACATCTTGACTCTTCTAGAACAACATACTGAGTGGCGCCAAAATATGTGCTTGATTTATGTCAATAATCAGTTCTGATATTAAATCGAGCGACAGGACTATAATATTACCTCCCCTGAATTATCTTCCGAACATTCTTCAGATTCTAGGAAACCAAAAGAAAGACAAGAGTATGATTTTGGTAACAACGCACAAAGAGAATTGTTTTTATGGGCTATATTGTTTAATAGAAGAGATCTTGCTAAAATGTTATGGAGGGTTGGACAATATCAATTAGGTAATATTATTGTTATTAGGGCTGTCACAATATGCCAGAAGCTTATCACGATATATTGCAATACGCTAGCACTGTACCGCGATACGTACCGCGATATATTGTTGGTTTTTAGCTCGACTTTACGAAGTAAATGGAGAACACCCCTACTCGCCCAGCGTCGGCGTGCGCGTGCGCGTCCATATTTCTGATTAAATATCTTTTACTATAACTTTTTTTATTTTGTAAGGTATCAACTTCAAACTTTAAATATATGTTTCTTATTATCAACCACATCTCATGTGAAAAGGTTCAAAACTCCATTTTTTTAGAAGTATCTCCTCTTGAACTTAGATTTTTCATTATAAAATGTTTGTTTTTACTGCAACTGTTTTATTTCTTTCTGTAATGACTTCAATCTTTAATTATATGTATGTTCCTTATCATCAACCTCATCTCATGTGACAAGGTACATAACTCCAAATAATTCTTTTTTTTTTCAATTAAACTTCTGAACTTAGAATTTTCTTATTTTTTTGTACTTTTAAATTTGTTAAAATATCATTTTCAACGTTTAAAATACGTATATTCCTTATCATCAACCACATCTCATGTGACAAATACTTAAAATGTAAAATTGATGTTTTGCTACTTTCATTTTGCAAAGGGAAATATTTTCCATTGAAATGAAAAAAGTCGCCAAATATCGGTACATCTACATTTAGTTCGTATCACGGTACGTATTGCCGCAGCTGCGTATTGCAATATACCGGTATTTTGACAGCCCTAGAATTGTTATTTTGTCTAGCACATGAGCGTCCGTGGATACCCATCGTTGCCGATTGCTCTGTGCTAAGTTGAATCAGCCATCTTTAGTATCCAATAACAGTACCTTGATTGCTTTATTTGTACAACTTGCTTTGTGGAATAATTGTCCGTTTTAGCACAAATATTTTGATAATAGTGGGGCTATCCTACTGAATTATGCAATGATGCTGGCGTAACACTTCTCAGTTTAGTTTTTAGGTGCAAAAGTTATATATTCTTTATAGATTTGCAACAAATGAAGTTTTTTTAGAAACTTTACACATGCTTACAGGCTAATTATTGGATATCAAATGCCAAGTTGCATTACTCTTACATAACTGAATTATACTCTATAGCCTTTTTGTACTTAGAGGTTTTTAGTTAGGAGTTTTGCATGTAACTTTGTGTATCTTCAAACAACATAATTATTCAATTTAAATTTCACACATCCTGATTGGATTTCATATCACTGATTGATTTAGTTTACACAAGCACCCTGACTAGTTGGCCGTCTACTGTTTATTTATAGTATTGCATTTATGGTTGATGTTTTGATTTTAACTGTTTTTGTTTATAGGTGATGCTCTTATAGCATGTGCTTTATTAAAGAGATTATCATCAGTAGCTGATGATGAGGAGGAATTAGAACTCAGTCAAGATTTGTTGGATCATGCCAAGTATGTATACATGTTAACTTTAAAAATCAAGGCTACACTATCAAAGTTAATGGTTTTTGGTGTGAAGGGTGGGTTGAAATTTGTCAACAAGACAATTTGTAATTGTTTGTTTTTGAACCTTTTGAGGCAAATATAAGGTTGGTGCACCCTACAACCTGGTTTAAACCTCTTTTTTCGCAATTTTTCCACAGTTCATTCCAAGGCAGAACCCCTTCAGGTTCTAGTTTTTGTTATTTGTGGCGTTCCTTTTATAACAAAAGTTTGAATCTAAAACGCTATCCCTCCTTGCTTTTTATGCTATGTAGTAGGTCTTTATTATATTTACTGTTGCTGTTCCTGATATGATATGCTTGCACCTTTTTTGAAAATATTTTCTCAGCTCACTCAGTATAAAAGTTAATTGTTTAGCCAAAACTAAAAAATATTGTCTATATTATTATTTCATACAATATTTCAGTATGTATGAAGATATGGTTGTAGGTGTATTATCAGAATGTTATAAAACAGATAAAATGATGGCACGTCAATGTTTAGTACGCAGATTAGAGTTGTATGGTAGAACGACATTATTTGCATTAGCTGATACCTATAAATTGACGAAATTTATGGGACACACTTGTTGTCATACCAAACTTAATATTATATGGAAAGGTAGAATGTCTCCGCATACTTCAGCTATGAAGGTAAGTTAGCCAAGAAGCTTTTACGTTTACATATATATTTTTCATACTGGGTTTAACGCTGTGTCAGGACAACTTTCAGACTTTTTTGGCGATTTTCGCCAGAATGTCTTAAGTTATATCACAGATTGAACATTTTTCACGAAAGGCCTGACAAGTTTAACTGCGGAGAGAAACTTCGAGTGTCGACAACCAAATCGTAATGAATTACTTCAAGACTTCATTCATCAGAATTTTGTTTATCACAATGTCATGAAACAAGTCATATATGCAACACATCAATCATTGCTTAGACGTGCAGCTTAGTTTTATATATATATATGTCTTCTAGTATCAATCATCAAATGTACACCGTTTTTAATTTGATAAAAAATATCTAATTGAATGGTTTTTCTTTATCGAATCACCCTAAAACGCTGGATGCAGTGTAAAATTACTTAAAATTGGAAGATATAACACTGTAAATTAAGACAGATACCTTCTACGTATGCATCTTGGGACTGTTTCACTAACCATTGCGTAACTTAACGCAAATTTTAGTCACGACAAGAACGTACGCAAAACGTAAATTTATTTTAGTTGCGTTTCACTAAACATTGCGTAGCGTAAGTTAACGACATTGATTCGTTTTACGGCAAAAATGTGAAAATAGAAAATGTAAAAACAGAAATGGCGGCGTAAAACTCTCCGATTTATCTTCAAAACAGTGATTTTGATTTGTTTATATCCCATACGTCATCAATGTAGTACGTCACTGCTTGTACTACACTTCAATATTGATGATACAGAATGTTGGATTGCATTGATTGGTTCATGCGAACTGATAACAGCTATGAAGTCATACGTTCAGGAAAAAACACTGATTATTCTTCACCAACAAATGTAAGTTTAATATTTCGTATACATGTGATATTTAAAGGAAATAATTATAAGCAGTGGTGTCGTTAGTGTGTCAAGCGTCCAAGTGACATATGATTCGTCCATGGACTTTTTCGGACAGTTTGCTCTCTTCACAGAAGCTTGACATTCTATATCATACGACAATTCTACTCCTACTTTTAATAAAAACATGTTTTATTATATGTAGAAGGGGAAGTTTTGTATGATATAAAATGTCAAGTTTCTGTGATCAAGTCATATGGGGCCCAAACAAAAAGAACTATGAGTATGATTCATATTTCAATGCTGCTGTTTGTTTGTTTTTGTTGGGTTTAACGCTGTAACAACACACTGCATATATCATATAACAGCGGTCAGTCAACCTGCTCCTCCTCTCTTTTTGGGACCTCTTCGTGGTGAGGAGGAGTAACATGTGTCCATTATGTAGGTGCTATCTGTGCCTGCATGATGGGCATATGGCCAACACCAAAACTGCCCGTTTGCCGTGGGCAGCATCCCGTAACCGGGAAAGGAGGATCCTGGTAGTTGAGGGAGACCCAGTGATCACCAGTCTTCCCAACACACTACTTTGACCTATGATTTAGGGTAGATGGATGTCCAAGTGGGCCCGACTGGTCAATCGGCTGGTCATGCTTTGCCCTTGAATAGTTGCATACTTGCAAAAGCCATTTTATTTATGTAAGCACATGTACTCCTTGATGTGCACACTCCCAAAAATAACCAACTTTTCTAACAAACTCTCAATTTGAAAAAAAAAACATTTGTGTACTCTATTAAGATCTGCGTGTGTTTACTGAATATACAGTACCTTTCTTTCAATTTTATACGTTCAAAACACACAAGAATGCGGCGGCTCATGGGCCAATTGTATCGATTGTAATCATTAGCATTTGTAAGCAAGTATATCTCTCAGGTATCCTTGTGGTGTGGAGGCTGGGTACCCGCCTCCTTTGCACTTCCCCTTGTTGGAGTCCGAAGTGGCTGAGGGACCTGAGTGATGAATCATAATAAACTAAACCATGGATCCTTTAACCTCTTCTAAAAAACGTAAGTCTGACGAATCGACCAACAACATGTCAAGTGATAATTTAAATCAATCATCCTTTCCACGCGTCTTCGTAGTGGTAGCGCTTGGGGATGAAAAATTATCACAACTTAACCCATTGGTAATAGAAAAGACCATTTCATCATTAATTTGAACACCGAAATCGGTCATGAAGCTCCGTGGTGGAGAACACCTGATCGAGGTTCAAAGTAAACAACAATCTGATAAAATATTTACCTAAGTTTAAATCCTTCTTTATCATCAAATCTTTCTGCACTGTCCATAATACACTCAATTCATCCAAAAGAGTCATTCGCTGTCCTGACCTTGCGGGAATGTCAGAGGCAGACATTGTAAAAGAGCTAAGCTCTCAATCTGTATCAAATGCCAAACGCATCTTATCCACCAGAGTCGGTAAACGTGTTCCTACACACACTTACATTTTAACTTTTGATAACCCCATTCTTCCATCTTCACTTTGAGCTGGGTATCTCAACGTCCGCGTTGAAATGTACATACCAAACCCGATGCAGTGTTACAAATGCCTTAAATATGGACATCATGAATCTAAATGCACTAGAGTTAAGATTAAGATTAAGATTAAACCAGTTAAGATGTTTGATTCTGCTGTGCAGGTCAATTTATGTAAGTGTTCTCCTTTGGAAATCATTCCAGTCTCCTATCCTTTCACGTAATACGTCTAAAGCATTTACAAGTTCAACAGACATCAACATCTACAAGTACCTCATCTGTACCTCGAGGCGGGTCTCACAGGCTTCTCCGTCTCCTGAGCGGGTGGTTCAAAGGCAATCACCCAAAAAAGAAGGTAGTCCTAACCGACAGTGTTAGGAAAGCGGAGAGGGACCCTGTCCCGTCCTCCAATCGATTCGAGGCTCTTATGAGTGACATCGATGGAGGACGAGGACATGGGTGTCCACAGCTCTCCTCCCCGAGCTACGGCTCGAAGTCCTGTTAAATTTCCTAAGTAGGGTTTTCTACTTTTCGTTGAACCGATGGAATTGTCGTGGTTTAAAATCGAATTACAACAATCTTCTTCTTTAATTATCGAAATACTCCCGAAAATTGTCTGTCTTCAAGAAACATTCCTATCTACTAATGATAAAACATCAATTAAGGACTATACTCGTAAAATTTGTACAGACACAATGAGAGCATCAGGAGGCTCAACAATTGCGGTAGCAAACTGTATCCCTCAACGACAAATTCAGTTACGAAATAATCTGCAAGCCGTAGCTGTTGAAGTAACTTTGCACAGACCAATAACAGTGTGCTCTTTATATCTCCCTCATTTTTTATCTATTTCAATTGAAGACTCAGAAAATGTAACTAAACAACTCCCAGAACCATTCTTTCTTCACGGTGACTTTAATGCGCATAATCCAATATGGGGAAGTACATCTACGAATAATAAAGGCAGCATTACAGAAAAGTTAATTGATAATGTTCAACTATGCCTTTTAAATGACAAGTCACCAACATACTTACATCCAGCCACTGAAAGCTTTTCTTGTATAGACCTCACATTATCACATCCATCAATATACTTGGATTTTACTTGGCCAGTGCTAGACGAACAATATGGCAGCGACCACTTTCCATTGATGTTAACTTCAAACGACTCTGTTCCAGAAAATAACCGCTCTTATTATAAATTTTCTAAAGCGAACTGGGGACAATTTAACAAATTGTGTTCTGATAATTTAACATGTCCGGTTTTTTCCAACTCTACGGATAAAGCTATTTTTTTCCGTCCACTCTATCAAAGATAGCTGATGAGTGTAGTCCAAAAGTTTTACTTCAATTAAAGACTCCAGTATAATTAAAATACCATGGTTCAACGATGAGTGCAAAAGATCATATCGGAAACTTATAGCAGCACTTAAAAAAATTCGGTTTGCCCTACAGCTGCAAATGTAGACACTTATAGAATCCTGCGAGCACAAGTTCGTAGAACATTTAAGTCTTCTCAACGTAAATCATGGCAGTCATATGTTTCTAAAATTAACTGCAAAACTCCAATTAAAAAAAAGTTTGGGAAGCCGTTCGTAAAATTAACGGTAAACAAAAAAAGGTTCCTACTGCTCATCTTAAACGTAAGGATTCGAGCGTAGATAAACAACTAAAGATATAGCCAACACGCTGGCGGAAACTTTTGAACATAATTCTTCTTCCGCACACTACTCTGAAGAATTTAAACAAGTCAAATCCAACTCGGAAAAACAAAATATTAATTTTCAGTATAACAACGAAGAAGAGTATAACACCGTCTTTACAATTGACGATTTAACCGATAATATTAAGCATGCCAAAGACACAGCTTATCAATGTTTAAAACACATCCCACTTGTATCTCAACAAGTATTGCTTGATATTTTAAACGATATATGGATATCTGGTAAAATTCGAGATTCCTGGAAGATACCAATACCGAAACCGGGTAAAGACAATACTGACCCCCTTAACTATCGACCGTATTGGTTGTACCTGCAAAACTTTTGAACGTATGGTTAATAAACGACTTATTTGGTATTTAGAATCGAACGGTATTATAACTAATTTTCAATTAAGTTTTGAAACAGCGAAGTACGAGACGTAAGGAGGCTTTTGTCAATAAACAACACGTAGTTTCAATTTTCTTCGATCTTGAGAAAGCCTACGATACAACTTGGAAATATGGTATTCTATAAGATTTTAAAGTTGCCGGTCTAAACGGCAGATTGCCAATGTTCATTTCAAGTTTTCTGTCTGACAAACATTTTTAAGTTAAAGTAGGATCAACATTATCAGACAGCTACAAACAAGAACAAGGCGTGCCACAAGGCAGTATTTTATCTTTTACACATTTTGGACTAAACATTAATGATATAGCTAAGGTAAAAACATCCTGGTACAGATTGCTCATTAATAAGTCTCGTTCGTTCAAAACTATATTATGGGTCAATTGTGTACGGATCAGCACGTATATCGTACTTGCAAATGCTTGATACAATACATAACCAGGGCTAACGTATTGCCCTTGGTGCCTTTAAAACTTCACCTGTTGAAAGTCTTTATGTTGAAGCTAACGAGCCATCATTAAAATTACGTCGACAAAAGCTTTACAATACGAACCTCGAATATCTTCTAACAATAGGAACCCGGTGCGAAAAGATGTTTTTAAACGAAATTACTGTTTGTTTGTTTGTTTGTTTGTTTGTTTGGGTTTTACGGCGCACCAACACAGAAAGGTTATATCGCGCCAACAGCCATTAATGATACTAATAATTCAAACTGTATTTATGATAAAAAAGTCTATATCTTATTATAAACATTTATTTCTTTCAAAAAGTTAATAGGGGTGGCTATTGCGGCCAAAAATACTATCACGATAGTATTGCGATAGTAAAAGTACTATTGCAATAGTATTGCAATAGTCAAAAAACTATTGCGATACTATCACGATAGATTTTTATTATAACAACAACGCTAAACAGTCTCAAGTCTTTTGGAATAAATTATAGGATTGAATTTGAAATATCTCTCGCACTCTTAGAATGAGCTGGCTCTTTGTTTGTTTATCAGTGGGTTTAGGTTTTGGTCCAGATTTATTCACATCGGTTGAAGATGGGGGTTCTGAAACGGAAACTGCTGGGTGTTTCCCGATCAAATTATCCATTAAATTGGTGGTATCCTCTGTACTTTAATACTATTTGACAGTATCTGAATGCTATTTTAGGTGTGAAAACTATTGATTCATATCAATAGACAACATTATGCTTTCAACCCTTTCACGATTAGCAAACGATCATGCGCTTTCACGCACATCGATAAAATACGTATAAATTCGTTGAAAAATGGTTAGTTCGTTTTTTCCCAGAAAAATATGAACAGAAAGTGTAATGTTCAAACTTTCAAAAAAATGATGCTTATAAGACAGCTGTCATTGACACTTATCAGAAAATTCAAACAAAGAAACTTCGATTTCCTGCGATTTGCCGATATTTTTTTCTTTCAATATCGGCCATTTTTTGTCTAATATGTAGTGAGCAATTAAAAACTAGGTCACGCCTGTTTTAAGAATTCATTCTAACTAACAATTAGTTTAATTTAGACTCCATGGTTACCCAATGAGACATTGCAATTATTACACCATCAAACATCGACTAAGTGTGAAAAAATGCCGACACACACCTTATATATATATAAAATATTTACATCAATTTTTGTTCCAAATTGCAAACGCATGTTCGTCATCAAACAAATGAATACTATTGATTTTTAATTGCTGCAAACACTTAAAATATAGAGTCCCCGGTGTACATGACAATTTGTGACGTAATAAGTCAAGATAACTACTTGAAACTAATATGATATATACCGAAATATGCATGGCATATAGTTACTGCATTTCTCAATCAACTTATAACAGAAAATGACGACTGTTGTAAATTAGTCAAAGTTACTTTCTCGCCAAATATACGACAACTCTACTCGGCGATTGCTGCTATGCAAGTCTTATTTATAACTTCCACGGCGTAATGCAGAGGTAAAAATGTTTTTAACAAATTAAAATGAATTTTTTACTTGTCCATGAAAAATAACTTAAATTAAAATGTACGACTAGGACAGTTGATTTCGTCACCCCTGCAATTTCAAAATGGCCGCTCTATACGGGCATGTTCTAACTTTCATTACGGCCAGTGTTTGATCGAATAAGATAATTACTGGTATTCCTCTAGATAGAGTTTATTTGACCCGTATCATTGTGGGGTTCTCTCATTACAACAAACGAGAGAAAGGCGTTTATGGGATTCAACTCTCATTTTCAAGAAAACTATCGAAAACAATCGATAGTCAGAAATTTATCGACTTGAAAAAGTTCTATCGACCTATTGCTATTGCAAGATAAACTATCGCGATACAGCGATAAGTCGACCTATTGTTACACCCCTAAAAGTTAAGTATAGCATATGATGGTACATATTAAAAAAGTTCTATAAGTGAGTTTACTTTAAAATGTTTGTCTCGAATGTATTTTACATCCTGACAGTCAAGGAGAACGTGTTTTACATTGAAGTGCTCGTCACATGGTATGCATTTAGGTACTTCTTCTCTTTTGAGAAGGTATGAATGTGTTAATCTAGTATGACCAATTCTACATCGCGAAATTACTATTTGATCTCTGCGATTAGAATATATAATTGACGAAGATGATATACGGGTTGGCTTTATGTCACGTAATTTATTAAAAATTGCATTGTTCCACGACGTTTGCCATTTTGATTTAATTAACACGTTTATTGAACATTTGAAGTCACTGTTTGGCAATTTGATATCCACTGGTTGAAGGTTTAAAGATTCTTTGGCCAAAATATCAACTTTTTCATTTCCTTGTATACCAATATGGCTTGGTATCCAGCAGAGGTGTACTGTTTTAGATTTTAAAATTTCATGCAATTTCAATTCGATACTTTTAATAAGAATATTGTCTGAATTACGATTTTTTATGGCCAATAATACGGAGAGAGAATCTGAAAAAATGATAAAATTACTATTAATACTATTTGATATGTATGATAAAGCAAGGTCTATTGCTTTGACTTCAGCTGTAAATATGGATGCCTGGTCAGGCAATCGCATTCTTGCAACAAAAGAATTTCCATGTGCAGCGCAACCAACTTTGTTACCATCTTTTGAACCGTCAGTAAATAAATGTGTACAATCTTTATATTTTTCTAAGATCTTAATGAATTCCGATTTGAAGGCCTCTGGGCTGGTAATAGATTTACGTAAGTTTGACAAATCAATGTTAACGTTTGGTATGTTGTAGGTCCAAGGAGGGACATTTTCATCAAAGTTCTGTAGAACGGTAGAGGTGTTAATATAAAGCATTTCTAAGTCGTTTTTGACGCGCAGGCCAAATGGTTTAATTTCGTTTAGTTTGTTGTCAAATTTATCAATGTAATTTGGTTGAAAAACAACTTTTCGCGCAGGGTTACTATTGTTAGAAGATATTCGAGTTGCGTATTGTAATGAAAGCTTTTGTCGTCGTAATTTTAAGGATGGCTCGTTAGCTTCAACATAATGACTTTCAACTGGTGAAGTTTTAAATGCACCAAGGGCGATACGTAAGCCCTGGTTATGTATTGTATCAAGCATTTGCAAGTACGATTTCCGTGCTGATCCATACACAATTGACACATAATCTAGTTTTGAACGAACAAGACTTCTGTATAATTTAAGTAATGTAAGGGAATCAGATCCCCAATCAGTATGTGTAAGTACTTTAAGTAGATTTAAAGCTTTGATACATTTTGTTTTTAGAGACTTTAAGTGTGGTATAAAAGACAGTTTTTTATCGAATGAAACGCCTAAAAATTTAGCTTCATTTACAACAGGGATTTTTGAGCCAGAAATGTAAAGTTCGGAATCATTATGATGCTTTCTTTATCGACAAAAATGTACACATTGTGTTTTTGACTTGGAAAATTTAAAACCATTTTCTGTTGCCCACTTTTGGATTTTATCCAAGTTTTGTTGTAGTTGGCGTTCGATACTTCGAATATTTTTAGTACGATAACAGATTAAAAAGTCATCTACATATAATGAGCAATCTGTACCAGGATTTATAACCTTAACAATATTATTAATTTTAAGACCAAAGAGGGTAACTGATAATATACTGCCTTGTGGCACGCCTTGTTCTTGTTTATGAGTATCTGATAATGTTGATCCTAATTTAACTTGAAAACTTCTGTCAGACAGAAAACTAGAAATTAACATTGGAAGTCTACCGTTTAGTCCGGCGTCTTCTAAATCTTTTAGAATACCATATTTTCAAGTTGTATCGTAAGCTTTCTCAAGATCAAAGAAAATTGAAACTACATGTTGTTTATTGACAAAAGCCTCTCTTTTGAATGTTTCGAGGCGTACTAAAGCCTGTGAGACCCGCCTCTGAGGTACAGATGCGGTACTTGTAGATGTTGTCTGTGAACTTGTACTTGCTTTGGACGTATTACGTGAAAGAATAGGAGACGGTTTTTGCACTGGAGTGATTTCAAGAGGAGAACATTTACATAAATTGACCTGCACAGCAGAATCAACCATCTTAACAGGTTTTGATACAACAGCTGAATAAGAATTATTCTTGGAACTTTCTACAAGCTTGCGTGCATCAGGAAAAGACAAACTTTGTGTATATTTAACACGGAGAACTTCTTTTTCTGTCTTCCAGACTAAGCAAGAACGGGAGGTTGCAAAATGATTACCCCACAGTTTGAACATTTGACTTCATTAGAACAGTTTTCAAGCGGACCAGCATGAGAAGTACAACATTTACGGCATATATTCTCTCTAGTGCATTTAGTTTCATGATGTCCATAAATTATTTAAAGCATTTGTAACACTGCATCGGGTTTGGTATGTACATCTCAACGCGAACGTTGAGATACCCAACTCGAAGAGTGGATGGAAGAATGGGGGTATCAAATGTTAAAATGTATGTGTGAGTGGGAACACGTTTACCGTCTCGGGTGGATAGAATACGTTTGGCATTTGAAACACATTGAGAGCTTAGCTCTTTTACTATGTCTTGCTCTGACATTTCTGCAAGGTCTTGGCAGCGAATGACTCCTTTGGATGATTTGAGGGTATTGTGTGCAGTGCAAAAAGATTTAATATTGAAAAAGGATTTTAATTTAAGCAAGTTATCTGATTGTTGTTTTCTTTGCACTTCGATCAGGAGTTCTCTATTACGGAGCTTCCTGGCCGATTTTGGAGTTCCTATGAGTGCAAAAATTGATTTTTCAATGACAAACGGGTTCAACTGTGCTAATTTTTCATCTCCCAACGCTTCTACTACCAGAAAGCGTGGAAAAGATGATTGACTTGATTGTTCATTTGAAATGATGGGTGATTCGTCAGAATTACGTTTTTTAGAAGAGGTTAAAGGATCCATGGTTGAGATAATAATGATTCATCTCTCAGGTTCCCCAGCCACCTCGGACTCCAACAAGGGGAAGCGCAATGGAGGCGGGTATCCAGCCTCCGCACCACAAGGATACATGAGAGATATACTTGCATGTAATTGCAAATGATTACAATCAACACAATTGGCCCATGAGCCACCGCCTTCTTGGATAGGTGTTTTGAACATATTAAAAGAAAGTACTTTAAATTCAGTAAGCAAACACAGACCGTAATGGAGTACACTTATGTTTTTTTCAAATTGTGAGTATGCTAGTAATGTTAATAATTTTGAGATAGTGCGCATAAAGGAGTACGTGAACTTACATGAATGAAATGGCTTTTGCAAGTATGCAACTAGTATCATTAATAGCTTTCGGCGCGATGTGGCCTTTCTGTGTTGGTGCGCCGTAAAACCCAAACAAACAAACAAACAAACAAAACTATTCAAGGGCAAGGCATGGCCAGCCGATTGACCAAGTCGGGCCTACTTGGACACCCGTCTACCCTGAATCATAGGCCAAAGTAGTGTGTTGGACAGACTGGAGATCCCTGGGTCTCCCTCAACTACCAGGATCCTCCTTTCCCAGCTACGGGACGCTGTCCACGGCAAACGGGCAGTTTTGGTGTTGGCCATATACCCATCATGCAGGCACAAAAAGCACCTACATAATGGGCACATGTTACTCCTCCTCACCACGAAGAAGTCCCAAAAAGAGAGGGGGAAACGTTTGTTTGTTTGTTTGTTTGGGTTTTACGGCGCACCAACACAAAAAGGTCATATCGCGCCGAAAGCAATCAATGATACTATTTATTCAAACGATATTAATGATGTAAAGCTCTATATCTTATTATATACATTTATTTCCTTCAAAACGTTAAGTATAGCGTATGATGGTACAGACTCAAAAAGGTCTTTAAGTGAGTTTACTTTAAAATGTTTGTCACGACTGTATTTTAGATCCTGACAGTCAAGGAGAACGTGTTTTACATTGAAGTGCTCGTCACATGGTATGCATTTAGGTGCTTCTTCTCTTTTGAGAAGGTATGAATGTGTTAATCTAGTATGACCTATTCTACATCGCGTGATCACAATTTGATCTCGGCGATTAGAAAATTTGATTGATGGAGATGAATCAAGGGTTGGCTTTATTTCATGTAACTTATTAAAAATAGCGTTGTTCCATACTGTTTGCCATTTCGACTTAATTAACGAATTGATCGAACACTTGAAGTCACTGCTTGGTAATTTTAGATCAACTGGTTGAAGGTTTAAAGATTCTTTAGCGAGGATGTCAACTTTTTCATTTCCATGTATACCAATATGGCTTGGTATCCAGCAGAGGTGTACTATTTTTGATTTTAAAATGTCATGTAATTTTAACTCGATACTTTTAATAAGATTATTGTCTGAACTGCGATTTTTAATCGCTAGTAATACAGATAGAGAATCTGAGAAAATAATAAACTTGTTATTTATACTATTTGATATGTATATTAAAGCCAGATCAATTGCTTTTATTTCGGCAGTAAATATAGATGCTTTGTCAGGCAGTCGCATTCTTGCAACGAAAGAATTTCCGTATGCGGCGCAAACAACTTTGTTTCCATCTTTGGAACCATCGGTAAATAAATGAGTAACACCTTTGTATTTTTCCAAGATGTTTACAAATTCAGATTTAAAAGCTTCAGGACTGGTGAAAGATTTACGAAAAGTTGATAAGTCAATATTGACGTCTGGAATGTTGTAGGTCCAAGGGGGGATATTTTCATCAAAGTTTTGTATCACAGACGAAGTGTTTATATTTAGCATTTCTAAGTCGTTTTTAACGCGCAGGCCAAATGGTTTAATTTCGTTTGGTTTGTTGTCAAATTTGCTGGTGTAATCAGGTTCAAAAATAACATTTCGTGCCGGGTTTCTTTTGTTAGAAGATATACGAGTTGCGTATTGTAATGAAAGTTTTTGACGACGTAATTTTAGTGATGGTTCGTTAGCTTCAACATAAATACTTTCAATAGGTGAAGTTTTAAAAGCACCAAGGGCAATACGTAAGCCCTGGTTGTGTATAGTATCTAGCATTTGTAAGTATGATTTGCGAGCTGATCCGTACACTATTGATCCGTAATCGAGTTTTGAACGAACAAGACTTCTGTATAATTTAAGTAAAGTTTGGGTATCAGATCCCCAATCAGTATGTGAAAGTACTTTAAGTAGATTCAATGCTTTAATACATTTTGTTTGAAGCAACTTTAAGTGTGGTATAAAAGATAGATAAAAGGTATAAAAACTTAGCTTCATTTACTACTGGTATTTTAGAGCCAGAAATGTAAAGTTCGGGGTCATTATGATGTTTTCTTAATCGACAAAAATGTACACATTGAGTTTTTGACTTGGAAAATTTAAAACCATTTTCTGTTGCCCATTTTTGAATTTTATCCAAGTTCTGTTGTAATTGACGTTCGATACTTCGAATATTTTTAGATCGATAACAGATTAAACAATCATCAACATATAATGAGCAATCTGTACCAGGGTTTATAGCCTTAACAATATTATTAATTTTAAGCCCAAAGAGGGTAACTGATAAAATACTGCCTTGCGGCACGCCTTGTTCTTGTTCGTGGCTCTCTGATAATGTTGATCCTACTTTAACTTGAAAATTTCTGTCTGACAAAAATCTAGAAATAAACATTGGTAATCTACCATTTAGACCAGCATCTTTTAAATCCTTGAGAATACCATATTTCCATGTTGTATCATAAGCTTCCTCAAGATCGAAGAAAATTGAAACTACGTGTTGTTTATTGACAAAAGCCTCTCTAATAAATGTTTCAAGACGTACTAAATGATCATTTGTACTTCGTTGTTTTCGAAAACCAGACTGAAAATTAGTAATAATACCATTTGATTCTAAATACCAAATAAGTCGTTTATTAACCATACGTTCGAAGGTTTTACAGATACAACTTGTTAGAGATATTGGTCGATAGTTAAGGGGATCTGTATTGTCTTTATCCGGTTTCGGTATAGGAACGATCAAAGCTTTTTTCCAGGAATCTGGAATTTTACCAGATATCCATATATCATTAAAAATATCGAGCAATAAATGTTGAGATACCAATGGGAGGTGTTTTAGAAATTGATAATAAATTTCATCAGGGCCAGCAGCTGTATCTTTGGCATGCTTAATAGAATTGGTTAAATCGTCAATTGTAAAGAGGGTGTTATACTCTTCTTCGTTGTTAGAATGAAAATTAATATTTTGTTTTTCCATGTTAGATTTGACCTTTTTAAATTCTTCAGTGTAGTGGGATGAAGAAGAATTATGTTCAAAAGTTTCTGCCAGTGTGTTGGCTATATCTTTTGTAGTTTTTGCTACGCTCGAATCTTTACGTTTGAGATGAGCAGTAGGAACTTTTTTGTGTTTTGGAAAATTCGGGATTGTTAAATCATCAGAACACAATTTGTTAAATTGTTCCCAGTTCGCTTTTGAGAATTTGTAATAAGAGCGGTTGTTTACTGGAACAGAGTCGTTTAAAGTTAAAAACAATGGAAAATGGTCACTGCCATACTGTTCGTCAAGCACTGACCAGGTAAAATCCAAGTATATTGATGGATGTGATAATGTGAGGTCTATACAAGAAAAACTTCCAGTGGCTGGATGTAGGTAAGTTGGTGACTTGTTATTTAAAAGGCATAGTTGAACATTATCAATGAACTTTTCTGTAATGCTGCCTTTATTATTCGTAGATGTACTACCCCATATTGGATTGTGCGCATTAAAATCGCCGAGTAAAAAGAATGGTTCTGGGAGTTGTTTAGTTAAATTTTCTAAGTCTTCAGCAGTTATAGATAAATTGGGAGGGAGATATAATGAGCATATTGTAATAGGTCTGTGTAAAGTTATTTCAACGGCTACGGCTTGCAGATTAGTTTGTATCTGAATTTGTCGTTGAGGGATACAGTTTGCAACCGCAATTGTTGAGCCACCAGATGCTCTTATTGTGTCTGTGCAAATTTTATTATAAAGCGTATAGTCCTTTATTGATGTTTTATCATTTGTAGATAGGAATGTTTCTTGAATACATACAACTTTCGGGGAGTATTTCGATAATAAAAGAAGTAGATCGTTGTAATCTGATTTAAGACCACGACAATTCCATTGAAGTATAGCTTGACTCATGGTTCAACGAAAAGTAAAAAACTTACTTCGGAAACTTAACAGGACTTCGCGCCGAAGTCCGGGGAGGAGAGCTGTGGACAGCCATGTCCTCGTCCTCCATCGACTCGATGTCGCTCATAAGAGCCTCGAATCGGTTGGAGGACGGGACAGGGTCCCTCTCCGCTTTTCTAACTCGGTCGGTTAGGACGACCTTCTTTTTGGGTGATTGCCTTTGAATCACCCGCTCAGGAGACGGAGAAGCCTGTGAGACCCGCCTCTTGGTACAGATGAGGTACTTGTAGATGTTGTCTGTGAACTTGTACTTGCTTTGGACGTATTACGTGAAAGAATAGGAGACGGTTTTTGCACTGGAGTTATTTCAAGAGGAGAACACAGCACAGCAGAATCAACCATCTTAACTGGTTTTGATACAACAGCTGAATAAGAATTAGTTTTGGAACTTTCTACAAGCTTGCGTGCATCAGGAAAAGACAAACTTTGTGTGTATTTAACACGGAGAACTTCTTTTTCTGTCTTCCAGACTAAGCAAGAACGAGAGGTTGCAAAATGATTACCCCCACAGTTTGAACATTTGACTTCATTAGAACAGTTTTCAAGCGGACCAGCATGAGAAGTACTACATTTACGGCATATATTCTCTGAGTGCATTTAGTTTCATGATGTCCATATTTAAAGCATTTGTAACACTGCATCGGGTTTGGTATGTACATCTCAACGCGAACGTTGAGATACCCAACTCGAAGAGTGGATGGAAGTATGGGGGTATCAAATGTTAACATGTATGTGTGAGTGGGAACACGTTTACCGTCTCTGGTGGATAGAATACGTTTGGCATTTGAAACGCATTGAGAGCTAAGCTCTTTTACTATGTCTGCCTCTGACATTTCTGCAAGCTCAGGGCAGCGAATGACTCCTTTGGATGAATTGAGGGTATTGTGTGCAGTGCAAAAGGATATAATATTAAAAAAAGATCTTAATTTCAGCAAATTATATGATTGTTGTTTTCTTTGGACTTCGATCAGGAGTTCT
The DNA here is from genome assembly GCA_025267735.1 of Mactra quadrangularis. NCBI lineage: Eukaryota > Metazoa > Mollusca > Bivalvia > Venerida > Mactridae > Mactra > Mactra quadrangularis. Next base: position 27,001,098 of record CM046295.1, on the reverse strand, counting down.
CCACCACGGAGCGTCCTGACCGATTTTGGAGTTCCACTGAGTGCAGAAATTGACTTTTAAATGACAAATGGGTTCAACTGTTCTAATTTTTCATCTCTCAACGCTTCTACTACCAGAAAGCGTGGAAAAGATGATTGACTTGATTGTTCATTTGAAATGTTGGGAGATTCGTCAGACTTAGTTTTTTAGAAGAGGTTAAAGGATCCATGGTTGAGATAATAATGATTCATCTCTCAGGTTCCCCAGCCACCTCGGACTCCAACAAGGGGAAGTGCAATGGAGGCGGGTATCCAGCCTCCGCACCACAAGGATACATGAGAGATATACTTGCATGTAATTGCAAATGATTACAATCAACACAATTGGCCCATGAGCCACCGCCTTCTTGAATAGGTGTTTTGAACGTTTACACTTAAAAGAGAGTACTTTAAATTCAGTAAGCCCAATCAGATCGTAATGGAGTGCACATATGGTTTTTCAAATTAAGAGTATGCCTGTAATGTTAATAATTTTGGGAACGTGCACATAAAAGAGTACATGAACTTACATGAATGAATAGCTTTTGCAAGTATGCAACTATTCAAGGGCAAGGCATGACCAGCCGATTGACTAAGTCGGGCCTACTTGGACACCCGTCTACCCTGAATCAGAGGCCAAAGTAGTGTGTTGGGAAGACTGGAGATCTCTGGGTTTCCCTCAACTACCAGGATCCTCCTTTCCCGGTTACGGGACGCTGCCCACGGCAAACGGGCAGTTTTGGTGTTGGCCATATGCCCATCATACAGGCGCAACTTGCACCTACATAATGGGCACATGTTTCTCCTCCTCACCGCGGAGAGGTCCCAAAAAACAGAGGAGGAGGAGGAAACGAAATTACATCGATAAATTTGACAACAAACCGAACGAAATTAAACCATTTGGCCTGCGCGCTAAAAACGACTTAGAAATGCTTAATATCAACACTTCTACCGTTTAGTCCGGTATATAAACTACAAAAATCGACTGAACTGTGCATGAAATGATGTAGAAAATGTTTTTGCATTTTCTTGAAGCTAAGACATTGTAGTTTACGAAACTGGATGATGCCACTTCGGCACTCTTGGGCAACTCCCAAAATTCAAGATGGCGGACAAAATGGCGGATAAAAGCTGATTATTGTATAATAAATCCATCTTTACCACAGTCTGATCATTTAAATAGCTGAAATTAGTCTAACATTATCTGCTATTTTAATTCATGCAATTTTGGTATCCCTCGTTTATTATCCAATCCAAGATGGCGAACAAAATGGCGGATAAAAGCTACATTTGTCGGGAATATCAACCCTAATGAGCAGAATCGTACATAGAGGCGTTTCAAAAAGTTTTAATGCATTTTTGAAGTAATAACTCTTGAGTTTAGTTTATAAAACTGGTTGATGCCACACTAGCATCATTGGGAAATTTCCAAAATCCAAGATGGCGGCTAGAATGACGTAAATAACTAACTGTCGGGTATATATTAGTCCGGTATATGAACTACACAAATCAATTGAACCGTGCATGGAAGGATGTAAAAATTTCATTGCATTTTCCTGAAGCTAAAACATCGTAGTTTACGAAACTGGATGATGTCACTTCAGCACTCTAAGGCAACTCACAAAATTCAAGATGGCGGACAAAATGGCGGATGAAAGCTGATTAATGTATAATAAATCCATCCTTATCACAGTGTAATTTTAAATAGCTGAAATTAGTATAACATAATCAGAAATTTTATTATTTTTGCAATTTTGGTACCCCTCGTTTATCATCCAATGCAAGATGGCGGACAAAATGGCGGATATAAGCTACATTTGTCGAAATATCAACCACAATGAGCAGGATCGTACATAGAGGCATTTCAAAAACGTTTTAATGCATTTTTGTAAGAATTACTCTTGAGTTTAGTTTATAAAACTGGTTAATACCACACTGGCATCATTGGGCAATTTCCAAACTCCAAGATGACGGTTATAATGGCGTAAATAACTAGCTGCATGTTCTATTATCTTTCAAGAGTATATTTATGCCAAAGCAATTGATAGAAATTCTGTTGACATTGCAACACATTTTGATAGTAAATAAGAGAAATTGCAATAGGATCATTTCAAGTCCGATCTAGGCATCAGATATCGCAACTGAATGTTCTTTATTTCATTGTAAATGACTCTGGCCATTGATAAAAAATGGAGAAATAACAAAAGCACATTTCCATAAAAAATGTGTAGTAGAATTTGATTTTATTTACAAGGATTGAGAGAAATTACGTGGCGTAGATGCCAATTCTTATTATAAGCGTATACACTGCTATTTGAACCCAGTGTCTAGCTCATGATTTAGCAAATAGTGTTACGCTGTGCAAGATGGCGGTTTTAAGGGATTCATTAATTACAAAACATGGCAAAGTAGAAAATTTAAAAATGTATTGTTTCACTTAACACTAAATATCTTGAAAGAACATATAACAGATCGAATGCATAAGTGCCAAAAGTTTAAACATGTCTGATTACTAAACACATTTGGAGAATATTCACTATCAACTGCAAAGACTCCCCCAAAGAAGGATGGTACGTTGAGACAACTTATCGATCTCGTATGTAATATTTAAATATGTCCCACTCCGAACATTATAGACGATGCTTTGTAATATATTGTGATTCTTCATTTTTTCGGTAACATTACATATATGTTTAATCGCATAAACCTTTAAGACTTAGTACGAGAAGCACAGACAACAAATTTTTTCAACAAATGATCACTTATGCTACAATTTGCTGAGCACCAAAAATATCTGACGACATTGGTGTGCTGATACTCTTTTGAGAAATCTTTTTTGTTGGAGTGTCAGTATAACAATGCGGTCAACTGACATTCGTCCAAAATGTAATGTTACAAGTCAGTCAGTTTTTGGCAATGTAAAGAAGGTACATTATTAGCATGGGTGTAAAATATGCTTTTAAAGCTAGTTCACATATCCTACATCAAAAGTGAAGACATTTATGATATCTTTTGGCCATAATCTAGTACCCGCTTGGATACTTTCTAAAGGTAATAATCATTAATATGTTTAGTTTACCATTGCATATGCTTAGAGTGTTGAGTTCAAAATTCTCTGTCAACAATAATTTGTGTCGTCACTTGAACATGTTGTATTCAACATACAAAACTACCAGAGAAATTGTGCTATCGTCATGTAATATTATTAGACAGATGCAAACCTAAACATTTAAGCACATATTCTAATTAAATCAAGTTTAGTCAAGTCAGACTGTATCATTGTTTGTGTAATGATATTGATAGAGCTTAGTCAATTAGTTTCTTCCTCGTTTTTTGGCACATGCTTATTTTGCTATTGACATGTTTCAGTTTATTTTCACTGCATCGAAATATTTCAACCAAAAGGATTATAAGCTTTTCAAATATCCATCATATTGCAATGTTAAACAAAACGATAGCACTTTATAATAATCCTAAATTAAATTGTCTATTGTAAATTGTATATTAACCCAATTTTATTTTCCCGTTTTTCTTTATTTAAATGGATTATATTTTGGAAATTAAATTAGTTTGTCCATCACAATTCGAGGGTTGCAAGCAAGACTGTTATAAATACGTTGCGTTGAAAAGCGAGTATCTTGCGGGCAACCCTCGAATTATTTATCAAATTTTCATTTCATTTAAACCTCTGCTTTATGAGATTCAGGCATTTTGATTGCTTCCGAATCTCATAGTGACCGAGTTTTCTAATGAAGGCCGTCTTTTTTTCTTCCACAAAAATGCCGCCATTTTGAATGTTGGTACAATCTGAGCGTTTTTTAGTGGGACCCTATCTGCGACAATTGTGAATTAAGTGTTTCCATAACGGACTGTATTCGGCTGAAGACAGTCATTATAAACCGAGGCCACAGGCGAAGGCTTATATGACTGTTTTCTGCCAAATAACTAGACCATTATGAAAACACTTCATTATTTACAATACATTATTGCTAAAAAATAGAACTGGTTGAATTTGCTTTGTAATGGTAATCTTTGACCCCACCTTGAATCTTGAGTTGCTTATAGATTATCAGGTGGGTTAACTAGTTTTACAAATTTGAGAGTTTATAAAGATTCAAAAAATCATATAACAAACATTGAAACTTAAACCCAAATGTGTTTGTTTCCGTCCATGTATGTACTCGTATATTATATACTGAACTATTAGATCATATCGGCCATTTTAGCCGCCATTTTCGATTTATAATTGTTAATAATAAGTTATAACTAAGTGAAATCAATCGGTTTCTTTAATAACATGAACTATTCTATATGTAAATAAATTTCTACAGCACTCCGTCTCTTTCTGCCAGTTTGTTCTTTAGATACTGGGAAAATAGCCTTTACCCGCCATTTTGGCCGCCATTTTGACCGCCATTTTGAATTTAAAAGTTTGTATAAGAATAACAGAATTTAACCAACTCGATCTGTAAATGTTGAAATCACTTTTGTCCTTTAAGACCATAATGTGTAAAAATACATTTTGCATGTATAATTTAGCCTCTAGCCGCCATCTTGGTCGCCATCTTGGATTCTGGGAGTTGCCCAAGGATAACAAAGTGGCATCAATCGGATTTGGAATCAGTAAGACCATGACTACCAATAAATTGAATAACATTTTCTACATCATCTCGTGCAAGGTCATCCTTGGTGTTGGCCGGACTAGTTTTACAGAACTTAGATGAAAATGTCACTCCTAGGACCTACAACATACCAGACGTTAATCTTGACTTACCAAACTTTCGTAAACCTTTTACCAGCCCAGAAGCATTCAAGTTCGAATTCATAAACATCTTAGAAAAAATAAAGATTTTACACATTTATATACTGACGGCTCAGAAGATGGTAACAAAGTTGGTTGCGCTGCATATGGAAATTCTTTTGTTGCAAGAATGCGACTGCCTGACCAGACATCCATATTTACAGCCGAAGTCAAAGCATTAGACAATGCTTTTACATACATATCAAATAGTATCAATATTTTTTTTTTTCATTTTTTCAGATTCTCTATATGTATTACTGTCCATAAAAAATTGTAATTCAGACAATATTCTTATAACAAGTATCGAATTAAAATTACATGAAATTGTAAAATCTAAAATAGTTCACCTCTGCTGGATACCAAGTCCTATTGGTATACATGGAAATGAAAAAGTAGACATTTCAGCTAAAGAATCTTTAAACCTTCAACCAATTGATATCAAATTACCGAGCAATGATTTCAAATGTTCAATCAACACGTTAAGTAAGTCAAAATGGCAATCAATGTGGAACAATGCTATTTTTAATAAGTTACATGACATAAAGCCAACCCTTAATTCATCTTTGTCAATAATATTTTCTAATCGCCGAGATCAAATAGTGATAACGTGATGTAGAATTGGTCATACCAGATTAACACATTCATACCTTCTCAAAAGAGAGGAAGCACCTAAATGTATACCATGTGACGAGCATTTCAATGTAAAACACGTTCTTCTTGACTATCAGGATCTTAAATACATCCGTGACAAACATTTTTTAGAAAACTCACTTAAAGAACTTTTTGAGTCTGTATCATCATATGAGATACTTAACGTTTTGAAGGAAATAAATGTATATAATAAGATATAGAGCTTTACATCATTAATATCGTTTGAATAAATAGTATCATTGATTGCTTTCGGCGCGATATGACCTTTTTGTGTTGGTGCGCCGTAAAACCCAAACAAACAAATGACCTTTACAATGTGTTGCCACTGGGTTAAACCCAACAAAAACAAACGGACAACCAACAACATTGAAATAGGATTCATACAGTATTGCTTTTATGTTTGGGCCCCATATGATCCGACAATCAATGCATGACAATAACTTTCCGACTTGATGTTTACTCCGATTGGTTGATCTATTCTACAAACTCATTCTGACATGTCTAGCAAGGCAATACAGGCAAATATATTCCTAAACTGAGTTTTAAAAACGCTAACTGTCCGAAAAAAAACATGGACGAATCATTTGTCACTTGGACGCTTGACACAGTACAGTACTTAAGGTGGGTCGGTACCTTACTCGGAGAAAAAAAAACGAAAAAAATATTATGTTCACCGATTTTTATAAAAGTTTGCAGGAAGTTGCTCTGACGTTGTGATTTTGCGTTATGTATGCTATTTTCCTGTAAATTAAATTTTGTAGTTTATTTCCTGTTCTTAATTATTTCTTGTGACACTCGGCATCCGATCTGTTCAAAATTATTTTAACATAAGTCAAAGTCCTTTTCTACAAATTTTTACTACACATGTTTTAATCACAACGTCAGCGTAATATAAACGTCGTTGTTATAAAGGTAATTTTACTTTGAACACAATATTTTAAAAAACTGAGAACATTCACTTTCCTTTTTTATTTCATTAAAATGACACAAAAAGTGTGTACTTTTAAAAAATCGCAGTAAGAATTTGACCACCGTTCTGCGTTAATATGAAAATGAACGTTACAACTCGGCAATTGGAGAAAACTTTTAGACGTGAAAACCCTGAATTCAGTGATGAAATGTACAATCTTTACGACTGACGTGATATTTAGATAATCGGAACAAAACAATTGTATGCAACAATATTTCAGAAACATTTTGGTATAATTATCATTGGCCTCGGACATTCAATACTTTGAAATATGTGGGTTTAATGTACTTGCTTGCCTGTTTATTGCGCGAACTAGTGTGACATCCATGACGTTGTGAAAAAAATAACAACGTCGCTACGTTTACTAGAAAAACAAACAAGAAGTATGAAGGTATCTGCCTGCCAACTTTAATCATAATCGGTGAACATGATATTTTTTCATTTTATACTCCGAGTAAGGTACCGAGCCTTCTTAACGACACCAATGCTAAATGAGATATAATAATATCTTTAAAATATCACATGTATACGATATATTACACTTACATTTTGTTGGTGAAGATAAATCAGTGTTATATCATGAACATTGCTCCTTTTAGTTCGAATGAATCAATCAACGCATTACAGCGTTCTGCTCCGTAAAATTATAAATAAACTTAAACATCATCAATATTGAAGTGTAATACAAGCAGTGACGTACTACATCGATGACGTTTAGAGTCTATACAGATCAAAATCAGAGAGTTTCACGCCGCCATTTTTTGTTTTTATTTTTAATTTTTGTTTTCCGTAAAACAAACCAATGTCGTTAACGTACGCTACAGTACGCAATGTTTAGTGAAAGGCAAATAAAATAAATGTACGTTTTGCGCAAGTTCTTGCCGTAACTAAAGATCGCGTTCAGTTACGCAAATGTTAGTGAAACGGCCCATTGGCATCAATCGGTTACTAACAATTTAAGAACTACGTAAACTTACTCCATAAATTTAACATTTATCCATCAATACTTTAAAACAAATACAACTTCCTCAGTGTTTTGTACCGACCTGTACAGTTACATCCCCAACTTCCATGGAGCAATTTAGAATTTATTTATGAAAAATTATGAATGAAATAATTGTTCATCAGGATCTGTAGTCACGTGACCAACCATAATGTACTGGTATTGCATAATCTCATATCACACGACTATACATGCTAACCCTGTAGACTGGCTATTATGCTCAATGACTAGTAATGTTTACATTGACTTAATAGGTAGACTGACTTTTCGTCGTAATAGAGATGTACACGCGGACGGCGGAGACGGAGAGCAGATGACTGAGAACGTACTTACCGAAGAGGTGGAAGGGGTTTTTCAAGACAATTATTCATTTAAATGAATGATTGTTTTATATACGCAGATTTAAAAGCATTTCCATATGGATTACCACTGAAATTATTATAATATGTGTAAAGTAAAGTTTAGTTACAGTATGAATTAATAACAATACGACTCAGTTCCTTATGCATATTCATTCAGAACTTAAACGAAATGACTTAAGAGTCAGTTGTGCTTATTGATTAAAATTTCAAGATCACTCTTGTGAAAACGTTTGCATAAACATGCAGACGAAAAGCATGGATCCAACACTTCTATACGGCTTCTAAACGTATATATATGCTAATAGATCACATCGGTTGAGCTTTGCCATTTCCCAAATGGTCATCTACACGCAAAACCTAACACTAGCTTCCTTTTAAATTCAAGAGCAAAAATGTTTAAAACACGAACGTTATTATTCACGGTACAGAAATTAAGTTGGGCACATCATAGCTAATGTCAAAGCCTACAAATGCATAAGCTCCATATGGCGACATCCCATAGAATTTTTTCTGTGGTTGTCAGGAAAGGTGTTGCCATGGATGTGCAGAGAAAACATTTAGGATTAGTCTATTTACACAAAATTTATTATGCTCTTTTTTAAACAATTTTATCATAGAAAAGAAGTGGGTAAGAGAGTAATCGTAAATTAATACATGTCCATAAAAGCTGGTTAAATGAGCTGGTTGAAGTTATTAACTAAATAACACGTGTTGATTAACATAGTAATACCCAAATAAAACATTTTCACTAACGGTTTGACTGGGTTTTGAGAGGACGGATGAAAGCTGTATGATTTTTTTAGAAAGCGCACATCGCAGATGCTTGACAAGGATGATCACATATTACTACCGTTTCAAATTAATGATAACATTGTAGACATAAAATGTAATGCTTTATTAACAAATACTACACTGTGTGCTCGGTTAATCTAGTTTTGTTTCCCGTTGATGTTGCTAATTGCTGTTGAGTTACATTTAAAACTATATAGACACTTTTCAGTAACAACTGACCCCTATGTTATCGTAGTTGTAGTTTTATATCGATAACATCGATTTTGCCTGGATTTATACAACATTTCACCTCTCAAGTACTGACGTATTTATCTGTTAATTTACACTTAATACAAAATGGACAGTAATGCATGTATACATACAACATTTTTCTACAAAGGATAACTATGATCACAACATGGTGTTATGCCAACTTATGGATTGTAGATTACAGTATCGCAATACCGATATATCTACAATCAGTGCTATATGGCTGTATCAAACATTGAAACTCTTAATGGGTCTAAAAGTTGGATATGGTTAAGTTCCAAGCTGCCCAAAAAGTATTTCTGTGCTTTCCAGCGCGCTAACCTAGCTTTGCTGGTTCCTTGTCTATAAACAGTACTTGTTTACCCTTTAACAATTATAAATGCAGAAAATTTGCATTATTGTCAAATTTTTATGGAAGGGTATAATCATACCGGTGGGATTCGAAGCCACTGTAGGACACTTGATTGGAAATCCAGCGTGCTACCCACCCGGGTTACTTTAACACGGTTTACCTTTAAATGAATTGGTGTAAAAGCTTGTTGTTTAGTTAACCAATGTTGCTTAGTTGGCAACTACACCATAACAAGGCACTATGATAATCTGTCTTCAGTGTCATTAACAATCTAATGATCAATGTCAGAAAATTCCTTCTATATTTCATTGTTAAATTCTAGTATGAATTTTAATTATAGATAATATTTTAATGTAATACTTCTGCTAATAATAATGACTTTATCCATAAAAGCAACACAGTTCGGCAAATACCAATTTTTCATGTGAGCCTCTTAAGATGCCCTGACCTCAAATGTTAACACATCTTTACTCTAAGTAGTATGTGTACTGTTAATAAAAATTCAACAAGTTAATTTGGATTTTCTACCTAGGATTCCTAACTATAAATACTCTTTATTTGCTTTACTCACAGAATGAAAATGAAGCTTTTATTTTGACAACGCTTTAAATGCATGTATTATATTCCTTGCAGATTCTTCTCTGTGTATTTTTTCCATTTATGGTATCTACCATAAAATTTACAACAAATGAAGGATTGCTAGGTGATGATAATGATGATGATGATGATTTTGTTGAATGTGAAGAGTTAGCTGAACAACAAAATAAAGCCGTTCAAAAAAAGGTAAGCATTTAATGAGGGAAGGGTTAGTTCACACTGTCTGGGTATATTGCCATGTGATCAGGCTTAAAACAGTCCTCCCAAACAATTGTTGTATTTATATTGTTTGTATTACACATATTTATAGTTTAGGTACTTAGCTTTTGGCCTTAGAAACCACAAATAAATGATCTATCTTATTCAACAGGTTCCTGTGTTATTATTGATGGGCTGATTTTCAAACATTTGGTATTATTTATTAAAGAAATCTGCATATACAAGCTTATTAATAAAAGCACTGTTGAAAGTTACATGACATCATGTAGGAAAAATCGTAGTGTTACGGTACAGAAAAGGAACGAAGCCAGCAACAAACTATAATTAACTAATAGATATTTTTTTAACTACAGAACTGTATAAAAAGTTACAAACAGATGAAAATATACAATAGTAAATAAAACCTGAAGTCCGTAAGTTCCGACAGTTCACTGATCCTGGTTAAAATCCAATGTTCACTGATCCTGGTTAAAATCCAACGTTGTTAAATATCCAATTTTATAAGTATTCCTAAATTTAAATCCAATTTATAATGTAAATTTTATAATCCAACTATTCCCACAATTTAGATCCAAACATAGATACGAATTCAATAATCCAGATATTCTAACACTGCGTCTGGTAATATTTATGAACACCCAAATAGTAGACGTCTAATTACTCTAAATGAATGACTAACTAAAGGCTGACTAAATCTGCACACCTAACCCAGGATCAGATACCATTATATACTTGATCTGACAGAACATTCTAGAATATTATAGAAGTTGTCAAAATAGAAGCTGACAGAAAATTCCAGAAAGTTAGAGAATCATCAACATTGTAATTACATAATAAGAAAAAAAATCTAGAATGTTCCACAATGTTCCACAACCTCCGTGCGCCGTAAAACCCAAACAAACAAACAAAAGGAACAGTCTAGAATGTTCCGCAGAACCGAAACAAAACATGTAACTTTGCATACATTGTAAACAATAAGAACAGTTTGTAAACTTCCAGAATATTACAATCAGAGATAATTATCACATTATATACATTACAGTAGGTCGGACACGATGTGACCTAAGATTTTTTAGTCTACTTCCGTAACATTACTTATAGACATGTTCATGCAACTCCAATTAAAAAGAACTAAAAACTATCAAAAAAAAACAAACATTGAAGTCTCTAGCTTCTCTCACAGTGGACCTTTCCATGACTTTACCTATCAGCATATTTAACAAAGGCTTACAGTTACATTTTGTCTACAAAAAAGGTGTTAACAAAAGAACACTTATATTTCTGGGTAAATGTATTGTTATTCAAATAAATAAAACGGTCGCACGCAGAAAGGTAAACTCTCTTAGACAAACTATTCGATTACTATTGGAAAACTTCCTTGACTTACTTTGTGTTTTTTTCTGCTGGCCTTAATTATGTGAAATAAGTTTTAGAAAAAAACTTATTTGATTTTTTATAGGTCGGTGTCACTCTACCCAGAGACTTTAGTTTAAAACCACCCAAGGTAAAATAATGCTATCCAACTTTAAATAAAAAATATCATTTGTGAGTGAAGACTTGAACTGATGCTATCAAACAATTGTTCCTAATTTCATTTCACAAAATTTAAATTATAAACTTATTTTTTTCTGTTTAGCTTTACTTATTATGTAAAGTAAACAACTCTTATTACGATATTTTGATACCATAGCAACTGTGCTGCAGACTTAGATCTAAGACACTATGATGTAAAACATACTAAATCAAGGTGGATTTGGACCTTTTTCATCGAGCCAATATCAAAGTAAGAGTTGTTCATTTCATAATTATAATACTTGTTTTTTGTAAAATTACACATAACTTTCTACCAATGTTTTTGCTATAAAAATGTATCAATTTGATGTAATCTCAGATCAAGTCAGAAAAGTTTGCTCTTTGAAACCAGGTTTAAGTATATCATGATAAAATATCTATTGTTCTGCTTATATATACAGTCCAACTTGTGCTAACGGCCACCTCCGAATAGCGTGCACCTGCGGACAGCGGCCATTCCGATTTCCCCCCGACCGAAAACGCTCTTAAAAAGGCCGTGAATAACGGCCACTTGTCGACTGCGACCAGCGGCCAGTCAAAACCATCCCCGCGGTCATTTTAGAACTGTGAACAATGGCCAGACGATTGTTTGAAGATAGTCTTTCGTAAAAAGGCGATTTCGAAAGCAGGCCGCCATTTTTGTTAAAGTTAAGCTAAAAACCCGTAATCCGTTTTTTCCGTATTTTTCGTAAACAAACCATCTCGAGTACAATTTTATTAGTTATTATCGAGCTGTCTCATCACCTTATTATAAAAATATGGTAATGTATCCTTTTATTGTTAAATTTATTTGTAAATCGGGAGTAAATTACATCATGTGATGACACTTTGTTAATTAGTTTGAATGTTTGGAGACTCCACTAGGTTTGTTTTTCACACGTACGGCAGTTAGATAAATGTTTGTGACACGCTGTTAATCCCTAAATTCGTTCAACTGTGACTGCTGTATATAGGTAAATTGACAACTGTGATAAGATAGAAATGATATACCAAATGTCAGAGTAATGAGAATTTGTAGAGTGCATTTGTTAATGTTGAGGGCATAGCATGAAATGTAGCTGCAAACAAAAAAAATCATTGATTTCTTTGTTTCAGTCATTCTTTATTCAAAGTCTTGTTTTATTCATTTATAGTCACAATTTCAATAATGATAATGTGAAAAATGAATTAAGGTTGAAAACAAACTCATTTTTAATTTTTGATAATTAATTCATGTTAATTATGAACTCTGTCTCTCAAGTCTGACCAAACATGGCCCGTTCGTTCCTCCCTCCGAACAAAGGCCACCTGTGAACAAAGGCCACTTTTCTTTTTTTCCGTGGCCGGCCGTTGTTCACAGGTTGGACTGTAATAGTATTTGGATCATTTCGTTGTTGTTGTTTTAATACATGAATATTTTTGTTACATATTACATGAATGTTGTTTGACTTTAAAAGATTGGTATATATTTTGTAATTTTGACCGTTTTGTGTATAGTAAGGCTACCCTACCCAGGTCCAAATCATCCTCAGGATAACACTTACTTGTTACAGTTTTATGTGCATCATTTTTATATGTTCATAGCTACTGAGTTGATTTACTTGATATCATAATGCATGTATATTTTATTATTTGAAATTGGGGAGGATTACATTCTAGGCCCAAGAAGATGGTAATAGACATACTATTCCTTATTCTACGTTTCTCCTATTCTTGTATTGTTTCATTTATTCAACTGTGGCGCATACATAAACTCCACTAATTTAAACCTAACTTTGTACATTGGGAGTACTGTAGAGATTATTCACAACTGTGGAGTTAATGTGTGCATCAGTGAGAGTTGAATGAAATTCAACAATACATTGTTGATATAAAAATCACATAAGTTCATACATAACTACACGAGTCATTTAAATGCATTAACTTCTCATGATGTCAACTACACATATTTATACAACTATACAACCTTTCATTTTTTTCACCTTGTATCCAAAGTCCCAATTCTCCCCCCCCCCTAGCCATATTAAATTTTTATGTTTTTTTTTCTGATTTTTTTTTCATATTGAGAATTTCATTATTTTAACCAGAAAATAAAATTCACACCTTGTTTTCATGCTATATCCATTACATTTTTGGTTAAAATGGTACACGGGTAGTCTAGAGTAGGATTATATCAGTGTGAATTTCCTAAAATGTTTGAAATAGTTTTACTCAGGTGTGTAAGGGAGATAATTATGCATATTGTGATTAAAGCACCAAATTTGGCATGGTGGTATTTTGAGTCATGCTGATCTATATTAGCCCAGGAGACAATCATTAGGGACATTGTATCGTGCCTAAATGGGTCCGAAAGGGGCACATAATTTGGCATATAATTTAAGATTATCATCTCTAAAAAAGTTTAAGATGGTTATTAAAATATATGTATCATGATTTCATATGCATAAGAAAGTATATTCTTCATTCAAAAATAGCTTTTCGCCAGTTTATTTGCAGTTGAGGCCCGACATATGCTTTGAACTTGTCATAAGACCCTAAAGTATGCATATTGTAATGATATTTTTTTAATAAATGATAAATATTTTGTTTGAAATTATGCAAATATAATCATACTTTCTCAAAAAACCCTTCGATAATTTATTTATGAATAAACACCTGAATCAGCATGCGGTGCCGTTGTATGAAACACATGAGACCCCGAAGGGGTTTATGTATTGAACTAGGAATAAATAAATACCAAGTATGCCAATATACACTTAACTAAATTTAAATTGATAAATTAAACTTACTTCATAAGATACGTACATTCAAAGTGCCGATTATAAATAATAATACTTATTTAAAAAGTTGAGGCCCTAACTAGGGTAATTTTATAACGTGAAGATTACATAATTGTAAAAAGTTCTGACCATGTTTTTTTTTAATTAAAACGTATGCTGTCATTACAAGTGTGTGTAATTTTTAGTTCCTAGAACATATACGAGAAAGAATGTAGTATGGTTAAATGGCACCCAATTAAGAGAGTTATTATGATTAAACATGGATGATTATTATATTCATTGCCGTTTTAGGCCTGTATTACTAGAGACTATACGACCTGTTTTTGTCCTAAATTTTGCAATATCATATTTTTGTCATGTAATAAGAGTTTAGAAAATATAACATCCTAAGCACCACTGTCTTAAGCCCATTTCAAGTTCTAAAACAGTATGTGATCATGCTTTAATACAAATCTAATACATTGTATCACCATTTTACAAAAGAAAATAGTCTGTAAGAGACCATGCAGTACACGGACGTCATACCCTTGAAGCTCAGAGTAAAAATGAAACAAATATGAACATTTGTATATGTGTGTATGATTTACAAATAAATTTTAACATACATTATTATTGATCTATATCCTACAATAAAACAATTAGTATATTAGATATTACAAAGAGAACAATTTAATAGGCTCTTCTTATATATATGTATCAGATATATCCATCCCCAAAAGCACGACATTTCTTCATAAATATTGGTAAAATTGATTTGACTATTCAACAAAGCATGGTAAAATCATAGCATTTTGTAGTCTAGATTCCATCTTTTAAAATGCCCACTGACATCGATGCTGTTATCCTTAAACACAGGTACTAGTATATATTTATCAATCTACTTGAAACTTTCACTTCATTAGGTAGAAAGTCTATGTGGCAAAGGGAATAACACAACCATTGAAAGGTACCCTTTCACAGCTGTGTAGATGGAAGAAAATCAGACACATTTCTTGCATAAAGAAATAAACATTGATCCTGAATGGGTTCGAGGCTAATACCTTTCTATCTCTAAGCGAGTGTAAGAGATTGAGACCCTTTTGTGAAATCATGTTAAGCGAACTTACCGTACTCAAATACTTTTGTAAATCTTATAAAATAAAGAAATATTCACAAGTTTTATCATTGCTCAAAAATATCTATAGTAGAAGAATTACAACTAGGATTACATCTCCCGAGATAAAAAACGGGAGTATAACTACATTTGAAGACATGTTTTAAAATCGTTTAATTTTATTTATTGTAATAATGTTATGGAAATTGTCTGTCATTGCCAAATGTCTTGATCACTGCCAGGGTTAAATGGTCAGTCAGCTTTATACATTCATACATCACATATATTTATATATATGCACTGGTCACCTTGTCTATCAAGCAGGTTATACATTATATAGCTTTCATAGACCTTCAAACTTGTCAAGAATCTAATTGATTATTCCAGTGAAATCAACACTATGAATTGCAAGAAATGTTTTCAAGATCCGTCTGAAACTTTTTCGGCGCAGCTGTCTACGCCAACGTTTGACCTATATGTATAACCAATGCAATTTGCTCAACTATTCCTGTTTGTCCAATGAAATTCTTCTCGGTAGAGAGAAGTAATAAAAAATATTTGATACTATTCGTTGTCCCGAAGTAAAGTTAAGTAATAGGGATCCCAAACGTTCAATATGCGGTATCGAATTAAACGTTTGGTTTATTGCACGATTACTTCCCCCCTTTGGAACATTGAAGTCGCAAAACATGTTAACACTTCAACTTACCCACTAATCATTGCAAATGATATGAGAACTATTTATGTTAATAGTCCAAATCCATATTAAATGTGTTTAAACAGTTTTAGGTCACACTGAGACCGGCATTTGGGACAAAAGGTCACCAAAGGCAAAAATCAACTTGATTCCTACATGCAACATTTGTTTAAATGTCTTCCTAAATTCGAGCTATGTATTGATTATATTAATTTTACAATGTCTTGATTTTTCGAATAAGTAATGTATGTTTGTTACGTTCCATGGTTACCTTCCTTCGTTGCATTTTGGTCGCAAAACATTGTGAAAATTTCAATAAATCCGCATCTCATTATATATTTTTCAATATGCGGGCCCAAATAATAATATAGGTTAAACGTTTTCGATGTGCAGGTCTCATTTGGAAAGTTTAGTGTACGGATCCAAATTTCCAATACGCAGTCCCGAAAAAAACGTTTAGTATACGGTTACAAGTTTTCAATATGCGGGTCTAGAAAAGGTTACGGTCCAAAAATTTTAATATGTGGAGCTCAAAAAAATTTGACTTATTTTGGAATTTAAAAAAAATAAGAAAATATCATACACATTTATACTTCAAACAAAATGAATCCTTCACAGCGGCGAATATATTTTTTGAAGATAATTCTTGTTTATGCGTACTTTTCACCATGATATTAAATCTGATTAAAGTTACTTAGTAACACTGGTGGTTTATTCAGTATATGTTTCTTACATCTTAATCAAAACCTTATCATTGTATTATTTGATGAATGCTACTGATGTTTAGATAAATATTTGTTTCCAGTCCTATTAACACTAGAATCCTATATAACCAATACAGTATATCATATATTCAAAATTTATATAGATTTCCCCTTGCTTTAGCCGCATGTGATCATACTTTGTTTTGTGATTTATTTCTATAAAAGTACATGATAGCTAGCTACACAAAATTACCCATTCAAAATACTTTAAATAATAAATTAAAGTAAACCGAGATCAGTAATTTTACTGGTCATTTTTTCTGTTTTGTTTTCTTAAAAATATCTTTCCTGTGCCACAATTATAATTTATTGTATCATGTTAAAAATTGAAAAAAATTACTAGCATGATTGTACTCATTTTAATTTGTTTATTTGATAGATAAATAGTTTTCACTAAACTAAGCACTTATAAGTGTAATGGGTGAACCCTTTCAGTGCCCACAATTTCGTAAGTAGGGCCCCTCATGGTTGTCTCCTGGGGTTTTCTGAGGTGCATCACTCAAAATGATATAAAAAATCAAAACGTTTCATCATTATGTTATTTGAACTGTATATAACAGATTAAATGATACTGATACAATTTCTGAATTCTGTATAAGTATTCAGTACAGCAAATTAGATATTCAATATTTTTTTCATAAGTTTCCCCTTGTTTTGGCATTATGTGATCATACTTGGTTTTGCAATTTATTACAATGAAAAGGCACCATAGCGAGCATTACAAAATTACCCATTCAAAATGCGTAAAAGAATGTAAAAAAATAAAAAGAGAAAATGTACTGGTTGTTTGTGGGGTTTTTTATTTGTTGTCCATACAATCTCTTTATGGGGCAATAACGAGTATCATTACATTTATATATTTATGTATCATATTAAATATTCAAAGACTACCCATGTTAATTTCTAGTTTTCTGTCTGACAGAAATTTTCAAGTTAAATTAGGATCAACAATATCAGAGAGCCACATTCAAGAACAAGGCGTGCCACAAGGCAGTATATTATCTGTTACACTATTTGGTCTTAAAATTAATAATATTGTTAAGGTTATAAATCCTGGTACAGATTGCTCATTATATGTAGATGATTTTTTAATCTTTTATCGATCTAAAAATATTCGAAGTATCGAACTCCAACTACAACAAAACTTGGATAAAATTGAAAAGTGGGCTACAGAAAATGGTTTTAAATTTTCCAAGTCAAAAACACAATGTGTACATTTTTGTCGATTAAGAAAGCATCATAATGATCCTGAACGTTACATTTCTGGCTCAGAAATCCCTGTTGTAAATGAAGCTAAATTTTTAGGCGTTACATTTGATAAAAAACTCTCTTTTATACCACACTTAAAGTCTGTAAAAACAAAATGTATTAAAGCTTTAAATCTACTTAAAGTACTTTCACACACTGATTGGGGATCTGATTCCCAAACATTACTTAAATTATACAGAAGTCTTGTTCGTTCAAAACTAGATTATGGGTCAATTGTGTACGGATCAGCAGGTAAATCGTATTTACAAATGCTTGATACAATACATAACCAGGGCTTACGTATTGCTCTTGGTACCTTTAAAACTTCACCTGTTGAAAGTCTTTATGTTGAAGCTAACGAGCCATCATTAAAATTACGCCGACAAAAACGTTCATTACAATACGCTATTCGAATATCTTCTAACAATAGTAACCCGGCGCGAAAGGTTGTTTTTAAACCAAATTACATTGATAAATTTGACATCAAGCCGAACGAAATTAAACCATTTGGCCAGCGCGATAAAACGATTTAGAAATGCTTAATATCAACACTTCTACTGTTTTACAAAATTTTGATGACCATGTCCCTCCTTGGACCTACAACATACCAGACGTTAATATTAACCTATCAAACTTTCGTAAATCATTTACATGCCCAGAAGCTTTCAAATCGGAATTCGTAGACGGCTCAAAAGATGGTAACTAACTTGGTTGCGCTGCATTTGGATTTTTTTCGTTGCAAGAATGCGATTGCCTGACCAGGCATCCATATTTACAGCCAAAGTCAAAGCATTATATCTTGCTTTATCATACATATCTAATAGTATAAATAACAATTTTATTATTTTCTCAGATTCTCTATCTGTATAACTGGCCATAAAAAATCGTAGTTCAGACAATATACTTATTAAAAATATTGAATTAAGATTACATGAAATACTGAAATCTAAAATAGTACACATCTGCTGGATACCAAGTCATATTGGTATACATGGAAATGAAAAAGTAGACATTTTAGCTATAGAATCTTTAAACCTTCAATCAGTAGATATCAAATTACCAAACAGTGACTTTAAATGTTCGATAAGTTCGTTAATTAAGTCAAAATGGCAAACAATGTGGAATCATGCAGTATTTAATAAGTTACTTTACATAAAGCCAACCCTTGGTTCATCTTCGTCCACAATATTTTCTAATCGCCGAGATCAAATAGTGATAACGTGATGTAGAATTGGTCATACCAGATTAACACATTCATACCTTCTTAAAAGAGAGGATGCACCTAAATATATACCATGTGACGAGCATTTCAAAGTAAAACACGTTCTCCTTGACTGTCATGATCTTAAATACATTCGTGACAAACATTTTAAAGTAAACTCACTTAAAGAACTTTTTGAATCTGTATCATCATATGCAATACTTAACTTTTGAAAGAAATAAATGTTTATAATAAGATATAGAACTTTTCATCATTAATATCGTTTGAATTATTGGTATCATCGATTGCTATCGGCGCGATATGACCTTTTTGTGTTGGTGCGCCGTAAAACCCAAACAAACAAACAAACATCAAAGACATTAACTGACCTATTTGTACTCATCTTGAGCAAAAAAAAATTAATATATTGAGTTGATATATCAGTAGTTTACCATGTCCCTCCAGATCTAGGTCATCCCTCTATATTCTATATATGACGTCATCATCCTCGGTGCAGGGAATTTTTGACTGCATATGTGTAGACATATGTGTAACTGTAGACTTAGATCTAGGCCATTATTCTTTATATAAGATATTATTTTAGTCCCAATGGATAACATATTATGTGTAAAACAAACAATAAAAACGGCATAATATCGGCCGGTGCAGGGATTTTTCGACTGTATATGTTTAGACATACATGTATGTGCATTTGCTGTAGGTCTAGATCATTTAACATGCGTACACACGTTTACTCAAGGATATATGTACGGTTGATGAAGACAGTTACGTGTACATGTAAACTTATAAAACGAATCATTGATACTATGATAATAGCCCGTGTTTTGTACGATGACACATTGATTTTGCAACTTTTTGGATTCCCTATGAATTCTATAAATACTCATGAGGTACTTTTAAGTAATTTTCCACTCCGAAGACAACGGCCGAGGAAAGAACGCTTTATATTAATGTCTCGCCAATCGTAGACATGACATTCACCGTTTAAATTTACTACGCTTTTTCTAACTACTACGCTATTGGCTAGATTTTAACCTCAGTCGCTGAGTCATATACATGTATATATACTGTAAGATAAAATTGTTTGAGTACGTTAAAATTAGATAAGTTCTCATCCTTTATAAATGGTTATGTTTAAAAGTAACATTAATGGTAAAATTTCTTTAAATTAGCATAATGTTATAGCAATAAGTAATTACCTCAACATAAAATATTAAATATAATATAGATACAGGCACTTTGCAAATGATTTATTCAATGTCGCCGTGTTAAAAAAAGTAAGCACATTGACAGAAATGTCTTTACGCAAAGCGTTAAAAATTATTCATGCATTCTGATGTCAATCCATGATTAAAGTAAATCAGTTGTACGCTGCTATCTAATTCAATAGTTCATAATGTTACGACTCATTCGAAAAACCTCCATTTTTGATATCAAGTTTAAATTCACTCACTTAGTCCGTTTTTTTTTACTCTTATTAAAAATTAGCACAAAATTACAAAAGATTATATGATGTACGTTGAGCAAAATATCACATAATAAATACTAAATGAGTAGTAAATTTTTATCTAAAGTCTTATGTGTTATGACTCACGAGTCAGTTTAATGTACGGCCTATTAAAAGTAAGCTGCGGATCGAATGAGCGCTTTCCAATGGCGCAATTGATACAGTAGATTGCGACTATAGTTTAACTATGTATGTATAAAAACTATCTAAGTCTTGTAATCTACCATACACTTTTATTATATCAGATGTAGAAATCAGCGTCATCCGTGTCTGTAATGCACTAGATAACAAACATAAATCCAGCAAACTATGGGTTTTATTTCCGTTTTCCACAGATCATACATGGGTTACATGTTGGCTATCTCTCTGTAGAGACAAGTTGTCTTCAAAAATGCTGGTAAATGAATGCATATAAACTAGGTACACTGTAACATGTTAATGTTTCTATAAATACAGACAATAAATAACAACACGATATGTTTTGTTACAATATTATTGATTAAATGAATACATGTTATAGTTTATCATATAAAACACTATTCAAATATAATTATATTCATTGAATGTCATTAGCGTTATCCAGCTGTTAAATTGTTTAGGGTAAAATTTCCATTTCACGAACAATTTAGTTCTCCCCCTTCCTTTCGTTCTCAGTACTTTTTCCACCTTCCAAGTTTGATCTGGATTAATATCAATTTTTAACAATTCTGACTCATAGAATGTTCCGACAATTTTTTCTTGTTGCATGTCTTGAAGTCGGTAAATGGGCAAACGTCCTCTGTGATATCGTTTGTAAATCTGAAACACTTCACCGGAATAGGTCTCGTCGTAGGCGCGCGAAAAAGCCTTCTTTAAGTGACTGATTCTCACGTAATCTCCAATTTTATATTTAAACGGTTTTAGTTTTGCACTTTTTGTCTGGTGTCTTGGATGTTAAGAAAAATACGTGGCTAATCTCACTTCTTCTTCATTATCATCTTGAACATTGGCCGGTGTTGTTCCGATCGTTCTGTGGATGGTTTTGTTATAACTGTCAGCCATGTCTTGCAAAACCGGTAAATATGAATAATCATCCGTGTGTGTAAAATAACGATATATTTTACGCTTGATAGTTAATATAGCTCTCTCCGATGTAGATGCTTTTGTTTCATTCTGAGTAGGGAAGTAGCGGATTTCTTTCTTTCTCATAACGTCTTGTACTTTTTGGCGCGAAATTCTTGTCCTGAAATTTAAACGATAACACCATCGTAAAAATAGACTAATGCAAAAAAAAATAAAAGACAATATGTTTTATCAAACACGTGTATACACACTGGATTATATGCTTTAAACAGAAGTACCTTGATCAGTGATTAACTTGGCAGGTGATCTATTGGAAATGATACATATTTGCTGAAACGCTTTAGCCACATCTTCTCCAGTTTTAGATTTGATTGGTTGTAGCCAAACGTATTTGGAGAATGTGTCTGTAACCAACAAGATGTATTTATAACCATCATTCAAGTTGGCGAATTTCACCATGTCCATTAAATCAGCCATCCACAAATCGTCAATGCCGGCACTCACAACATGATTGCGTTGAAACTGTCTTCTCACTGGTTTGTGAACACTGTAAGATTCTTGATTATGTAGAAATTGTCGAATTCTATGCATTCCTATATTATATTTGCCCTCCCGTTTCACCGCATGGTATAACTTTTGTGGGCCGCTAAAACTGGCTGGATGTTTCGGATCGAAATATATTTTCTTTAGATAATCCTCCCAGGGAGCCATGTCTTTACAGTTCAAAGGTTAACACTTAAATGAAATATTAAAAACAAATACCTTGATATATCTATTCTGTGTCGTTGTCTGTCTCGCTATCAGTTTCTTCAGCGGACTCATCATCAGATAATATCTCGCCGAATAGATCTGTAAAATCGTTTCTGTACTTCTTTAAGACCCGTTTCACAGCAGTTGAAAGGCTTGCTCCTTTATTACTGAGATCATCTATCTTTTCAACAATACTACGATGAGTCGTATTTGTCCTTAATGGAAACCAGTACAGTTCCAATAAAGACTGATATTTTCCAAAAAAAGTTTTTCCTTGTACGGCTGAGTACGTTCATCGGCCATTTCTGCTGCCTCGTCTTCATTTTCTCCGTCCTCGATATATTTATCGTATAATGCATTGTACCTGTCTTTGCTTTGTCTTTGTTCAGCTTGCCAAAGTTGCAGATAACCTTCGTTTTCAACGATATCGCTACTTATTTCGTCCTCATCTGTTTTCATTTTCTTAGATGCAGGTTCGTTGCTCTCTGGACACCATCCCCTTTTAACGTGCCTTTGCACGTCGTGAACAGTGTCAAATAATTGGCCACAATCATCGCAAGGGTGTCCTTTATTTTCCATGATTTCTTCTGAATTAATTTTTGAGTAATCCAGGGAAATTACTGGCTCTTCGATGTGACCCGTTTGAGTTCCAACTGCAGAATGATTTACTTCTGGCAAACCGTCTTCTTTTATATATTCTTGAGGGGTCACGTGATCAACTGGCTGCACTGTGTTTTGAGATCCTGACTCTTTACATTTTAGTCTTTGGTCTTCAGGAGTGAATGGTTTTAAATCGATGAATAAATACCCGTACGGATACTTTACAGCTTTCATAAACATTTTCATAAATTTATCTATTCGCTCGGGGTACATTTGTCTAGCCAGTGTCATAATAGACTGTTTGTCTACTGGGTTATTAACAATGCCAAATAATGACAGTTTCGTCGTTGCGTTGGATCCTTATTTCCAAACAAGTTCTGATTAATTGAAATTACGGATAATGATCGGTGGTGAGAACCCTCCGTAAACAAGTCGGTGATACGTTTATCTTTGCCAGCTTCTGAGTACAAATCGTCCAGTTTCAGTAAATTGTTGATGCTTTGGTAAAAAAAGTCATCGTCTTCCAAATCAGCTCGTATCCCTTGAATAAACTCCACTATTGGTAAAACTGTTCTTTTAATAACGGTATACATAGGTTGCCACCTTTTGTAGAGCCATACAATTCTTTGTATGTTGGGATGGATTTAGTAGTATTGTTCTACAATACATCTTTAACCATCGTTGTTTTACCACATGCCGTTGGTCCTGAAATCATCATGGTGAATGGATGTTGTAACATCGTATCATGCGCTGTTTGCTTCGGCGTGAAAGGTGACACATCTCGTTGGGGTTGTTGCGACGACGGAGTGGTGATCTGGTAGTCCGATGCTCCGAGACGGCTCTTCGGTGCTCCAAATTGTGTTGTCGGAGCTCCAACATGGTGCTCCGGGACTCCAAAAGTCTGGTGCTCCGGGGCTCCGAAGTGGTGCTCCGCGGCTCCAGAGTGGTGCTCCGGGGCTCCGGAGTGGTGCTCCGGTGCTCCAGAGTGGTGCTCCGGGGCTTCAAAATACCGCCCCGGTGCTCCGATGTGGTGCTCCGGTGCGCCCATCCCGATTATCGGCGCTTCATTCGGCTGCACTGATGTCCCAGACTGTAATACATCAGCATTCTGAATAATATTATGTTTTCGTGTTTTATGTCTAAGTAGACTGTATTTGCTACAAAATGATTCGTTGCACAATGAGCAAGTTATGTTTTCCATGTTGACTACCTGGTGGTTAACTTGCAAATAACGTTGGCACTAATATTTCCTATATATATATACCTCAATGCCAAGATCAAGTTAGCCAATCAAATATCTTCATATTCAACCAATCATAATACACCATTGAAACTATTGTAACCATTCGCATTACAGCTTAATTGACCAATCATAATTGACAAATACATTTAACGAGAGCGCATGCGCAAGTATTAATTTTATAGAAGTGTATACAATTATTACTTCATTACATTTACAGATTTGGTGCAGTGCACATCGGAAATTACAGTGAATATATTACCTGGATAATAGTATAAGGTATTTTTAACTTTAGTCTCGTCTGACTTTTCTGTAGTCTCGCCTGGCTTTTTGTAGTCTCGCCTGGCTTTTTTTGTAGTCAAAATTCTGCGTTATATTAAACGGATATTTGTATATACAAATGTTCTTATGTGAACAGCAATATGTATCTATAGATTTTTAGTATGTATAATATATAGTATGTACTATATTTCACTGAAAGTGTATTTATTGACTTGTATATAGTTTTGTTCTACTTTTAGACCATGACGTACCAATGTGAAGTGTGTGGAGATAACTTTACCAAACTGAGTCACTTGTTAAAACACAGACGAACAGAAAACCATTGGATGGAACACGGATGTGATGTGTGTGGAAAAACCTTCATACGGAAAGACAACTTGGAACAGCATGAGAAGAAACATACTGAGAGCAGATTACATTGTGAAGAGTGTGGGCAGTCCTTTAGTCGACAAATCACTTTGAACAGACATAAAGCACGCTCACATCAAACTGGCAGTGGACAAAAACGGCATGCTGAAAACGATATTGGTACAACAGCCAAACGACTGCGTCAAAACGATGACCCACGACAGTTTTACTCTATAAACAAAATAAGAGAACAGCGCATTCATAAATTCAGAACTACTGGTTCTACATACAAGGTCACTTTCAATGATATAGAAGTGATTGAAGATGTATTGTTAACCTTAAAACGGCTATTTTCCACTATAATCACGGATTTAACTAAGGGTTCAAAATCTGACGACTTGATACGATTGAATGCACAAAGCCCTTCACTGGACTATCCGATAGTTGTGCCCTTTATGAAAGTGTCAGAACTTACAGCGGATAGATTCATGGCGGAAATAGATAGAGTACTTCAGACCAACGAGAATTTTGTAATAGACGAGTCTCTGCTTTTAGAAGTGACTCTAGTTGATATGCCAAACAGAGGTACGGGTAAAAGATGTAGGTTTGTTAATTCAGACAAGTTTTTGCAAACGAAGAAATGCATTTTGCAAATAAAAACAATGATAATTTGTGTTGTGCTCGAGCTATTGTGACTGCCAAATCTAGAAAAGAAAAACAAGAGAAATGGAATAGTATACTTCTTGGAAAATCTCTGCAAGAAACCATGGCTCAACAACTGCAACCACAGGCCGATGTGCCGATCGGAAAATATGGGTTAGATGAAGTGAGAAAATTCCAAACTGTTCTTTTGGAATACCAAATTCACATTATATCTCAAGAACATTTTAACGGTATTATATACAAAGGTCCTGAAACAGAAAAGAAAATTTATCTCTACTACCATGAGGGACATTACGATGTCATAACAAGTATGCCAGCATTCCTGTCACGAAGTTAATATTGTACACAGTGTAACTCTGGATACAGTAATAAAGAAGATCACAAGTGTAATAATGTGTAATCTCGAGACAGAATGGATCCATTGTGAAAAGTGCAACAGATTTTTTCTTGGTCAGAAATGCTTTGACCTTCATAGGCAAACTACATCCAGGGGTAACTCGACCTGCTCATCAACATGCCGATGTTGTGATTGTGGAAAAACAGTCAACAAAAAGATAGACAACAAACATATTTGTGGACGAACATAATTTGTAGTACATGCAGGGATTTTTACTTTAAAGGACATAAATGTTATATGTTGCCTGAAGACATCGAGCTGGAAGACATGTCCATTGAAGAGGAAATTGTGAATGAAATAGAAAATGTGAAGACATTTATCTTCTTTGATTTCGAATGCACACAGGACGATTTTGTACAGTGTGAACAGGGTTACAAAGCGGATGTGTTTGGAAAATGTATACATTGCTTGAAGTCGTCGTGTGGTTCCTATGAACACAAACCAAACCTTTGTGTCACACATAAGGTGTGTACACGATGCATGGATATTAATGATTGTGAACACTGTGGTCCACGGGAACGCGTATTTAGTGGTGACAATACTTTGCAATTATTTTGCCAGTGGTTGTTCTCTGAAGAAAATTTTAACTGTACAGTGTTATGTCATAATTTTCACGGTTATGATTCATATCCCATTGTACCAAATGGAGGCAAAATTATCAGCATGTCGGTTCCTTCCTGTAAGATCAGATTTATCGATTCAATTAATTTTCTTCCCATGGCTTTAGCCAAATTACCGAAAATGTTTGGTTTGACTGAACTTAAAAAGGGATACTTTCCACACCTGTTTAATCGAAAAGAGAATCAACACAAGGTATTAAATGGTTTGCCTGAAATAAGTTATTACACTCCAGGCGGTATGAAACCTGACGATAGGGACGAATTCTTGAAATGGTATAATATTCACAGACATGACCTATTTGACTTCCAACAAGAACTTTTAAGTTATTGTCGGTCTGACGTTGACATATTACGGCGATGTTGTTTAAGGTTTAGAGACGACTTTATGAGTGTGACAGGTGTAGATCCTTTCGCAAAAACTATTACAATAGCCTCTGCGTGCCATTTGGTTTTCAGAACCAATTTTTTACAACCTGATACCATAGCTGTAATTCCTCACCATGGGTATTCTCCTCAACAGAAACAATCTGTCAAAGCTATTCAATGGATAAAGTATTTATCGCACACTCTTAGTCATAGAATTCAACACGCTAAAAACGGGGGAGAAAAATGCATTGGACCTTATCTCGTAGACGGGTACTACGAAACTAACTCTGGTCAAGAAGTAGTGTTGGAGTTCCATGGCGACTTTTGGCATGGTAACCCTGCAAAATATTCTCGCTCAACTATCAACCCTATTAATCAGTTGAGTATGGGGGAACTATATGACAAAATGCTTGAGAAAAAGACATATTTAGAAAGAATTGGCTACATTTACAAGTCTATTTGGGAATCTGACTTTGATACAGAATGTCGGCAAAATCATGCCATGAGATCATATGTAGAAAATGTGGATATAGTAACCCCATTAGAACCACGTGACGCTTTTTATGGTGGGAGAACTGAAGCCTATACTTTATACAAGGACTCATCTGCAGGAGAAGAAACTGATTATTATGACGTAACCTCCTTTTACCCTTGGGTTAATAAGACGGGTAAAATACCCATAGGTCATCCAGAGATTATTACTGAAAATATTGAACGCTAGAGCGGTATGAGGGTCTTGTTAAATGTAAGGTTATCCCACCAAAAGGTCTTTTTCATCCTATTTTACCTACTAGAGTTAATGGGAAGTTACTGTTTCATCTCTGTAAGTTGTGCGCTGATACAAATCAGCAAACCCCTTGCAAACATACAGATTCTGAGAGGGCATTTGTGGGTACTTGGGTCACTGATGAAGTAAAAACAGCTGTCAGTTGTGGGTACAAATTAGTCAAAGTGTATGAAGTGTGGTATTTTAATTCAGTTTCCCAATATGATACAGAGAAAAAGACAGGAGGTGTATTTACAGAATACATAAATACCTTTCTGAAAATAAAGCAAGAAGCTAGCGGGTGGCCCGAATGGGTACAAACTGAAGAAGATCAAATGAAATACATCGACCTTTATGAACAAAGAGAAGGTATTCGTACCATAACATTACAAAAAAATCCTTGACTAAGAGCCTTGGCTATATTAATGCTCAATTCATTTTGGGGGAAATTAGGTCAAAGTCCAAACATGCAACAAGTAGAAATTGTGGAAGAACCACAAGTTTATTTTGACAAACTAACTTCAGACCGTGAATAGGTTACTACTGTAAATTTTGTATCCGACCAAACAGTTGAAATGCGTTGGCGATACGAGAGGTGTTCAACTTATATTTGAACACTTTTTTAATGGGATAAAAATCAATTTCTGACAATAAATATCCACATTTTACTTGAATATGTTACAAGTGGATTGTCTATAATCGACTGGCATATTACAATTAAAAATTTGAAACAACATAAGGCTTTTCTTTCACAATTTGTTCATGTATATTTCTACTTCTTCGTGTTCTTTGCAGTTCGAAATGTGCGTGAAATTGCATTTTATTTGTCTGACAACAACATTATCTAAATGAATGTTGAGCTGGATCAAGTACATAATAAATAACATTATTTATGAATGTTTCTGCAACTACTAATTCATTTGATATATGTATATGTTTAGTTTCTGCAATAAAGACACACATTCCCAAAGATCCACTTCAAAACCTCTTCACAGGCTTTGAATGAGGCTTTTATATTTATGGTATGTGACGTCATATCAAACAATGAAAGCTAAAGTAAATACTTCTAAACATGGTCATATCAAAGTAACTACAACTATTAAGCAAATCATGTCTATGAAATTGGTGTATGACTATATTATTTAGCAACTTTAATTATAAAAAGTGTAAATATAGTGTTTTATACGTTACTTAATTTGACCAAAACGTGACGACTTTCTCTTACTTGTCTTTGAATTACCCTATAAAGGATCACTTTTTGACACCATAAAACACCATTAATTATTGCATTCCTTTCAATTTACACACTTTGGACATTAAAGTTTTGATAAGGATATGTTTAATTAAATAATTTCAAAATCTATTAGGTAAAATGAATGAATGTATGATATATGCTCTCAAACATTGATTTCGGACTAAAGTCTAAAATGACGAAATGCATATTTTTTTGTTAAAAGACGTAATTTTGTTTTATCAAATTACACATGCTATTGGGATACAAAAAGGTAATTATAACATTTATAACACATCCAACAGGCCATATCTAAGAGCAAAAAATGTGGTAAAACTCTAAAAAAGGATGTTTTGGGGTGGTCAACTAACATGCTATGAATATGTTTAAAAATAAGTTTAAATAATTTAGTTTCATAGAACATGATTATTTACATAACAATGCATATAAAAAGCAATATTTAGAGGAAACAATCCGGTCATAGGCTTCAGAATCAGAGTTTAGATCTGTTCAAATATAAGTTGAACACCTCTCGTACAAAGAGGACTTTATTGAAACAAATTCAAGGACAAACGTTATTACAGCTGCATATACAACAGCCCAAGCTCGCTTAAAACTATATTCTTTCTTACAATATCTTGGACAAAGGGCTTTATATGCAGACACAGACTCTGTGATTTTCAGTTCAAAACATGGGGATAAAAAACCGTCCTTAGGGGACTACTTAGGTGACTTGACAGATGAGGTTACAAATAAAAGTATCAAAACGTTTGTTACTGGGGGGCCTAAAAACTATGGTTACGAACTGACAGACCCAGATAAGGATGGTAACACTCTAACTGTAAAATAAGGGGCATCACACTTAATTTTAAAAACCTGTTAAATGTAAATTTTAATGTGTTGAAAGACTTTGTAACTAAGCACCCCGACAGGTCTGTTTCAGTCTTAAATGCGCATAAAATTACACGAGATTGGGATTCTGCTCAATTATTGACAACATGCGAGCGTAAAGACTACAGGCTAGTTTTTGACAAGAGAGTAATCAGAGACAATTTTGTTACTAGTTTTCTTGGTGTTATTGTGTACATAATATTAACATGAATAAACACTGATGTTTGTATATACATATGTACGTATTTTATGTCATTTTTAATGAAGACTCTGTCAAACATTGTATTATTATACTTGTATTTTTTATATTAAGGGAATAAACAATATATTTGTACTACACTGTTGTTATTTTGTGTATTAACGTCTGTTTTATATTAAAGAGGTTTTATTTCTTAACTAAGTACATTAACACACTATGATTGTAAGTGTACTTGTATGTACAGTTGAAACGCACTGCAAAGTACACACATGTATATGTATGTTTAGAAGAGTCATTGCTTAGGGTTTGTAAAACAAGTCTCTTACACATACATGTATATGAGAGAAAAAAAAAACATCCATGTATCTGTTTTGCAAGTTAATGTATCTATGGCTAGTACGATATACAATTCTATTAGATTTACGACACATCTAAACATCGAAAACCTGCATCAACTAGAATAGTGTCAGTTTTGTATAATACATCCTTAAACAACTTATAAAACAACGATCATTATATTGTCATTTTAATTAATGAATGACACATGTATCTTAATAAAAGTCAAGCACCAAGCAGTGCATTGTAAATTATGTACATGTAGTACACTATGTCACAGATAATAACACCTATGTCAAAAAGAATTACTGCATCGGTTCTAATGACATTATTCAGTACTATTAAAAAAGAAGGATTTCCTAGATTTAAGTCAACAGTTACATATATGTTTAAACATATACAGTCGAAAAATCCCTGCACCGGTCGGTATTATGCCGTTTTTATTGTTTGTTTTACACATAATATGTTATCCATTGGGACTAAAATAATATCTTAAATAAAGAATAATGACCTAGATCTAAGTCTACAGTTACACATATGTCTACACATATGCAGTCAAAAATTCCCTGCACCGAGGATGATGACGTCATATATAGAATATAGAGGGATGACCTAGATCTGAAGGGACATGGTAAACTACTTATATAAATAAATTATTTTTATAGTACTATGCAATAATATCAATTGTTACGGATGATCCCTTTTCGGGCCCCATATCTTTGTTAATAGGGCCTCTCATGGTTGTCTCCTGGCTTTTTTCTGAGGTTCACACCTTGAAGTTGATTTCCTGAAAGTTTGGTGCTTAAATCACAATTTTCTCAATTAAACCATATTTTGTCCCTTACACACTTGAGTATTTATTTTTACTTTTTGTAATATCTACTATTTTCATCAGTGTCATTCAATAGAGCTGATATAACAAACTATGACTGTTCGGTGTGCTGGTAGTCTATATAAAAGTTTTGATGTGTTCCCCAAAATTGATAGTTAAACTGTCCTTGTTATGTTAATATTATATCTTGTGATAGTAGAATGGTTGTAGCTTTAATCTGAATTGTTGTCGAGTTCTGTGTAATTTGACTATTTATTTAATTCACAGATGCCTTACAATGCCTGTGAAAGAAATAAATTGAATGTAAAATGCTGACTAGGGAAGACCATTTAAAGAATTATAATTAAATACTGTTACCAAAAAGACAATATGTAAGTGTATTTACCAAAGATTGTGGAAAACAGTTTTACCTTTGTTTGAATTGAAAAAAATGATTAGGAAATGGATTGAGAATAATATCTTAGCATATGAATAAGTTTAATTTGTATACAAGTCTAACATTTATTCGATGTAGAAGGTTATCAGAGGTTGACTTTTGATTATCATAAATTAGGTTTAAAAACATCCTTTATTATTTCTATTTTATGAACATTGTTAAACATGTCAATTGGTTGAAACAATTCAAGTGTATATATTTATATCACATTTATATTTGTCATCAAGTAGTTTTACTAAAACAAAAACCACCAAACAGGTGATTTTTAACTGACAAGTTTGTTGATTGTTAATTCAGAATCAAGGAAAAGATATGTTTTGCAATCTTTGGCAAATAGACAGAGAGTCAGACTTTCATCTTTATGATATTTAATATTTTTTGTTTTTCTATGAAAATATGAATAGTTTTACTGTCACTTTGTAAGTTGAAATGTTCCATGTCTTAAACAATTGTGATTTTTTTTTTTTTTTTTTTAACGCCGTATTCAACACATATTTAGGTCATATATACGACAGACAGCTATTCGTATTATAGCTCTCCTGGACACTATTCTATCACCAGTACTAACTTACCCTACCACGAGGCCGACAACTCAACTATACCCTGTATATATAGGGTATGGCCTACCGCGACCGAGTTCGAACCCGCAATCACCGGATTCAAAGTCAGAGATGCTAACCACTACGCCACGGCCGCGGCTCAATTGTGTAATTCAAACAGCATTTTAAGATAGGATGGAACAAATGTTTAGTTTAAAGGTTTAATGCTTGCTTGCTAAATGTATGTTGCCTTTGTATTCAGTCACTATAATTTGTTCAATCTTTAACGGTTAAGTAAAAAGAATATATAGACTTGTCTGACTTTGAGTAAGTTCTTATATAATTTTATTGTACATTACTTCATACATGTACGAAAAATGTATTTTTAAAATATCAGTTTAATCTAATAATATGATAGTTATATTGTATCCAGGTGAATTCATTTGATACTTTCACCTTTGGACTAAACTATAAATGCAGTGGAAAAAATACTGTGGTATATAAATGAATACAAAGTAGAGTCTGAAGCATGAATTCATTTGTTCTTAATTAAATGTTCCTCCTCTTATAGACAACATGTCCGTAATAAATCCATGAGTTGTTTTATTTATGGGAAAAAGGCTATAGACTTACATATTTCTTGTGATTTTCAATTTTTCTAAGACTTAGTCCTGCAGTAAAATGCCATAATTTTGGTATACCGTGCACTTGAGTCTCCACAATTTTTTTTGCAGTTTCTATATCTTTGAAATGTACTAAATAAGAATCCGCGTGGTGACGCCCTGTCATCCTTGAGCAATTTGCATAACATGTACATTAAGTCCGCCATTACAAAATTCCGTTTTTCGCTAATAACTCAATATGGGTGACAGGATATCCCAACTAAATTTCTTAGTCAGCTCTGTCCAAAAAACTAAATCAAGATTATCCAGACCTCCACAGAATGCTAGACAACGGCATAAATATTCATGACACCATGTATTGTTTGAGGCAAAATTCTACAATTTTTAACGTAATTGGAATATTTTGCACATCTTTAGAGCACCATTAACTGATTTAATGTACTTATTTGATATATTTGTATTTAATATATAAACACGATTAGCCTAACATATTTTACTCAAAATCTCAATATAAAAACTACAGACGTTGATTTGTATCGCAAAACCGAATTATGTGTTTCGTAAAATACCTAATTTGCATACATTTGCATATTTAAATGATCTGACCAAGCTGATATTAGTACCATGTGATAGATAGACCCTGAAACCATGGGTATGAATACATATTTTAAATTTGTATCTAAGTTAGTTATTGAGTTATTAGCGAAAAACGGAATTTGTAATTGCGGCTTTCATGTGCATATTATGCAAATTGCTCAAGGATGACAGGGTGTCATCACTAGGATTCTTACTTAGCACATTTCAAAGATATAGAAACAGCAAAAAAACTTTGTTGGGACTCAAGTGCATGGTTCACCTCATGTACTGCAGGACTAACTCTAATAAGCCCCCTCCAACTGAATAATGTAACAACCACAGGATGTTTAATGGAGAATATATGGTACATAATAACTTGTTTGAAGTTAATAGACTTACATTTAGTGTATACCTTGTACTGTATATTTCCAGGTGTCACAAAATGATTTCTCTGATGATGATTATGTATTTGAACGACCAAGTACAGGAAGAAAAAACAAGAAGAAAGTATATAAAGTACAAATGTGTGGTGGTGTAAGAACCAATACTATTCGTATATTAAAAGCATTATATTGGTTCTACACAGCACCAGTATCTGTGTTTGTTGTCAACACGGTATGTACAACTTTATTATTTTACGCCAAATTGAATTCTCTCTTATGCACATGATGTGATGTTTATTACTCGAAAATCAAAGTTACAGCTGAAAAAAGATTGTTTGTATCAGATGCATTCATGTGGAATAAAGTTATTATGTTGTAACAAAGCAACACACATTAAATTCTATTGTTCTGTAAACACACATTTTTATTTCAACTTTGTTCCACTCCGGGACATCTCATACAAAGATTCTCTGCTGGGAAAATAGTTTGATTCAAGCGTATATAGCTTAATTATCCCGGTCCCATATTCACTATCGCTTATTGAGTCTAAAATTGAGCTGTTTTAGACTTTAGACTCAGACTCTGACTCAAAGCTCAAAAACGGTATTCACAAAAATGTTGAGTATTGAGTCTGAGACAAAAAACAGAGTTTGAGTCTAAAATGTTGAGTCTAAGAATTGTTGACTCAGGAATTCACAGTATATACATGTTTGTTGATCATCAACCAGGCTGAAAAAAAAGTTGAAATTGCGTGCGTCTCATTGGCGTTGACAAATGAACGAGTCTGAAGATTTTTTAACCATTGCATGCAATGTAAGCATAAAATACTACATAGCAATACTCAAATGGATGTTTTTTTGTAATTCATTTGCTACTTCAATACTTACTAGATGTAAACAAATCTGATTTATTCGTCCTTTGTTCGCTTCCTATTCAATAAGACAAGGTTTTATGAATTGAAACATACATTACGTTTGGTAACGTATGTTTCATATGAAAAGTATCATTGTTGATGCTTGTTTGTTTGCTTATTTCACAATGTTTCGCGTATTTTTGGCAACTTGAAACGTGCAAGTCCTGAATGTTTCTTTTATATCCTGTCTTTGAGTGTAAAGGAACACAACACGCCTGTTAAATTTAACAGCAGCGAAAAAATGTAGTTCGACTTTTATAAACATGCGTTACCACAGGTTGTTGTAATTCCTGACGACACAAACAACATATATCCGATTTTTTTTTCGTAGATGAACTAGTATACGTCGCGGAAGATTTTGTTGCAGAAATATTTAAGGGAACATTATGCACTAGCACGGTGCTACAAATCGATAATGATAAGGAAGCAAACACATCGTTCATGCTACAGCGCCGATCACTTATCCAATGGCAAACCCATAAGGATGTAATTTGGATGACAATAGATTTTTTTATGAAATAAGTGTGCCAGTACCTCATGGAATGTCTGGGAGAATGTTTCGATTTTTACTTCAATTGTGTATTTAAGGTGGGTCGGTACCTTACTTGGAGATAAAAACGAAAAAAAATATTATGCTAACCGATTTTGATAAAAGTTGGCAGGAAGATACCTTCATGCTTCTTGTTTGTTTTTCTGGTAACCTTAGCGACATTGTCGTTATTTTCACGACGTCATGAACATCTGAAGTCGCTACTTGGTAATTTGATATCTATTGGTTGAAGGTTTAAAGATTTTTTAGCTAAAATTGAAACGAACCGGCCTTGTCGTTTTGTTCAGCGACTTTGTCGAGAGCATTTTTCTTTGTATGCAAGATCGCCTTCGTACAATTTCTTTGTTTCAAAAGTTTGACAAATTATCTCCCTTTACTAAAATTGAATGTTTTGGTGAATTTTCTTCTTTCTCTGTCATGTTTATAATTGAAATACGTTTTTATTATCTGAAACTATGTAGTATTAAGCCTTTTTAATTATTTGTTCAGAACTTTAAGTGAAATTCATAACTTTGTTTTATTAATTTAAATTTACTTATATTGTTGAGTTAGGTCAGCTTGGGAAAATATATAAATTACTTCCCTTTCTAAAAATTAACTTGTTTTACCTTCCGGGTTGGAAATGGATTGTTCTATAAAATAGACTCGTCCAATAGTATATAAATGCGTGTTGACTTCATTTGGAGCAAAAAGTTGGTGACTGCTCGTAGTGATGGTTGGAGTGGAAGATAGTCGTGGGTCTACTGTTTATTTGCCGACGCTTTTCGATCAAGGTGTGTTCTATCCACTGTACTGACAACAGAGCATCATTGCGATTAGTATGTTGTTTAAGTGGAAGCACCTTCTTGCTCGTTGACTTTGGTGGCAGAACCGGATTTTCTGGTTATTCGCCGACGCTTGGCAGGCGGGTATGAGCTATCTGCTGTACTGACATTCGAGCATCATTGCGATTAGTAGGTTGTCTCTAAGGTAGAAGCGCTTTCTTGCACGTTAACGTTGCCGGCAGAACCTGCGGGGTAAAGCGTGATTATCCTGGGCTATCCCTTGTATCGTACCCGAGGTTATTTTAGTAGACAGACTGATTTTGCTCCAACGCTTGAGGTTTTGTTTCTGCTCCGGGTCGTCCTTGTGGTATAGGAGTGTTTGGACTATTGGTCAGTTGGTTCCAAGCAATAGTGTATGACCCGAGATAGTGTTTCGGTGTTGGGTTCTGCTTTGCTTTAGCTCCGAGTTGTGCCTGGAACATTGACTTGTCCGGACTCGGGGTCTGTTGGTTTCAAGCAAAGGTATAATCCGAGGTTGGGTTTCGGAGTATTGGTTTTAGTTTTTGCTTTAGTTCCAAGTTGTCCCTGAAACATTGACTTGTCCGGACTCGGGGTCTGTTGGTTTCAACTTACGTTTTATAACCCGACGTCGAGTTCGGAGTTTTAGTTTTGGGTTTTGCTTTAGCTCCGAGTTGTTCCTGAGACATTGACTTGTCCGGACTCGGGGTCTGTTGGTTTTAACATACGTTTTATAACCTGAGGTTGTGTTCGGAGTTTTAGTTTTGGTTTTGCTTTAGTTCCGAGTTGTTCCTGGAACATTGATTTATCCGGGCTCGGAGTCTTTCGGTTTCAAGCAAAGGTTTACAACCCGAGATCGCGTTTTTAGGATATTAGTTTTAGTTTCTACATTTGCTTTTGTCCCGGGTTGTGTCTGAGACATCGACTAGTCGGAGTTCGGGTCTGTTGGTTACAAGTAAAGGTTAATAACCCGAGGTCGTGTCTCCGAGCTTTTAGTTTTGTTAATGCTTTTGTCTCTGCTCCAGACTATGTCTGGAACATTAAGTTTGTACATATTGTTTTATGCTGTAGTTTTATTCTATCGTGTCTTTAACTTTTGTTGTTTCTATTGGTTTTTATTCTGAGGTTTTGTCTCAGGAGTGCGTTTTTGTTTTATGCTTTGTGCCTGTACATATTACCATACGCTTTTGTTTTAGTTGTTTTCTAATCATAAGCCAAATAGCTTGAGGAAAATCCAACTATATATTACTTAACATTGTTGTTACGCCCAGAACACGAGGCAGTGTCATGGGATTGTCTTGTCTCCGTTCCTGCAGCAAGCTCGGACGCCTAGTCAGTCGGTGCTAAGACGAGCATCGACTTAAAACACGTAAGCGAGCGCCGGCTTGACTGTCGCGCGCCCAGCGGACACGTTACAAAATGTCTACTTTTTCATTTCCATGTATACCAATATAACTTGGTATCCAGCAGAGGTGTACTATTTTAGATTTCAGTATTTTATGTAATCTTAATTCAATATTTTTAATAAGTATATTGTCTGAACTACGATTTTTTATGGCTAGTAATACAGATAGAAAATCTGAGAAAATGGTAAAATTGTTATTAATACTATTTGATATGTATGTTCAAGCAAGATCTATTGCTTTGACTTCGGCTGGAAATATGGATGCCTTGTCGGGCAGTCGCATTTCTTGCAACAAAAGAATTTCCAGATGCAGCGCAACCAACTTTGTTACCATCTTTTGAGCCGTCATTAAATAAATGTGTACAATCATTATATATTTCTAAGATGCTTACGAATTCTGATTTAAAGGCTTCTGGGCTGGTAAAAGATTTACGAAAGTTTGACAAGTCAAATTTAACGTCTGGTATGTTGTAGGTCCAAGGAGGGACATTTTCATCAAAGTTCTGTAAAACAGTAGAAGTGTTGATATTAATCATTTCTAAACCGTTTTTAACGCGCTGATCAATTGGTTTAATTTCGTTCGGTTCGTTGTCAAATCTATCAATGTAATTTGGTTTGAAAACAACTTTTTGCGCCGGGTTACTTTTGTTAGAAGATATTCGAGTTGCGAAATGTAATGAAAGCTTTTGTCTTCGTAATTTTCATGATGGTTCGTTAGCTTCAACACAAAGACTTTCAACGTGTGAAGTTTTAAAGGCACAAAGGGCAATACGTAAGCCCTGGTTATGTATTGTATCAATAATTTGCAAGTACGATTTACGTGCTGATCCGTATACAATTGACCCATAATCTAGTTTTGAGCGAACAAGACTTCTGTATAATTTAAGTAATGTTTGGGAATCAGATCCGCAATCAGTATGTGGAAGTACTTTAAGTAGATTTAAAGCTTTAATACATTTTGTCTGTAGCGTCTTTAGGTGTGGTATAAAAGAGAGTTTTTTATCAAATGTAACGTCTAAAAAATTAGCTTCATTTACAACAGAGACATTTGAGCCGGAAATGTAAAGTTCAGGAACATTATGATGCTTTCTTAATCCACAAAAATGCACACATTGTGTTTTTGACTTGGAAAATTTAAAACCATTTTCTGTTGCCCACATTTGAATTTTATCCAAGTTTTGTTGTAGTTGGCGTTCGATAATTCAAATATTTTTAGATCGATAACAGATTTAAAAAATCATCTACATACAATGAGCAATCTTTACCAGGATTTATAACCTTAGCAATATTATTAATTTTAAGGCTAAAAAGTGAAATAGATAAAATACTGCCTTGTGGCACGCCTTGTTCTTGTTTGTGGCTCTCTGATAATTTGATTCAACTTTAACTTGAAAATTTATGTCAGACAGAAAGCTAGAAATTAACATAGGTAATCTACCGTTTAGACCGGCATCTTTTAAATCTTTGAGAATACCATGCTTTCATGTGGTATCGTAAGCTTTCTCGAGATCGAAGAAAATTGGAACTACATGCTGTTTTTGACAAAGGCCTCTCTAATGAAAGTTTCGAGGCGTACTAAATGATCATTTGTACTTCGCTGTTTTCGAAAACCAGATTGAAAATTAGTTATAATACCGTTTGATTCTAAATACCAGATGAGCCGTTTACTAATCATGCGTTCGAAGGTTTTACAAATACATCTTGCAAGGTATATTGGTCGGTAGTTAAGTGCGTCAGTATTGTCTTTACCCGGTTTTAGTATTGGTATAATTAAAGCTTTCTCCCAGGATTCTGAATTTTTACCAGATATTCATGTACCACTGAAAATATCGAGCAATAATTGTTGAGATACTAGTTGGATGTGTTTTAAAAATTGATAATAAATTTCATGAGGGCCAGCAGCTGTGTCTTTGGCATGTTTAATAGAATCGGTTAAATCGTCAATTGTAAAGAGTGTGTTATACCCTTCTTCGTTCTTAGAATGAAATTTAATATTTTGTTTTTCCGAGTTAGATTTGACTTGTTTAAATTCTTCAGAGTAGTGTGCGAAAGAAGAGTTATGTTCAAAAGTTTCCGCCAGCGTGTTGGCTATATCTTTAAGTGTTTTTGTTACGCTCGAATCTTTACGTTTCAGATGAGCAATAGGAACTTGTTTTGTTTACCGTTAATTTTACGAACTGCATCCCAAAGATTTTTGTTTGTTTGTTTGTTTGTTTGTTTGTTTGGGTTTTACGGCGCACCAACACAAAGGTCATATCGCGCCAAAAGCAATCAATGATACTATTATTTCAAACGAAATTAATGATGTAAAGTTCTATATCTTATTATAAACATTTATTTCTTTCAAAAAGTTAAGTATCTCATATGATGGTACATACCCAAACAGTTCTTTCAGTTTACTTAAAATGTTTGTCACGAATGTATTTAAGACCCTGACAGTCAAGGAGAACGTGTTTTACATAGAAATGCTCGTCACATGGTATAATACTATAAATTTGGGTGCTTCCTCTCTTTTGAGAAGGTATGATTGTGTTAATCTGGTATGACCAATTCTACATCGCGTAATCACTATTTGATCTCGGCGATTGGAAAATATTGTTGACGAAGATGAACCAAGAATTGGCTTTATGCCATGTAACTTATTATATACAGCATTATTCCACATTGTTTGCAATTTTGACTTCTGAAGTCGCTGCTTGGTAATTTGATATCTACTGATTGAAGGTTTAAAGATTCTTTAGCTAAAATGTCTACTTTTTAATTTCCATGTATACGAATATTATTTGGTATCCAGCAGAGGTGTACTATATTAGATTTCAGTATTTCATGTAATCTTAATTCAATATTTTTAATCAGTATATTGTCTGAACTACGATTTTTATGGCCAATAGTACAGATAGAGAATCTGAAAAAAATGATAACATTGTTATTAATACTATTTCATATGGTCAGGCAATCGCATTATTGCAACGAAAGAATTTCCATATGCAACGCAACCAACTTTGTTACCAAAATTGATAATAAATTTCATGAGGGCCAGCAGCTGTATCTTTGACATGCTTAATATAATCGGTTAAATCGTCAATTGTAAAGAGGGTGAATATGTACAAGACACGAGAACAAACACAGTAAAACATAAGAACAAACAGGAAATGTACAAGACACACAAATAATTAAATTAATGTAAGTACCTAATTTATTTAAATTACGCGAAAATATTTTGTATTTTACGTACCTATTACTTATAATATTAATACACAAAACATTTCATTCATTAAACATTTTATTCATTATTTATAAAAAACATACACAAACATATAATTTATGTACACATTTTATTGAAAATAATCAATTAAGTATATATTTTACTCTTAAAATAGGACAACTACCCCCCACCCTCCCATATATATTTTTTTCACTCTATGTTATCAGTTTGACGAGTTGGTTTTATGGTTGTGCGTTAAAATAAGTTCGACGATTCGTACTTTTGACGAGTCGACTTGCATCTTAATATCAGCATCCTGAAAATGAACAAAAGCACATCAAAATAGGATGGTGAAATTCAAATAAACAACAGTCCAAATCTCAAAGCAGACCATTGTCATAAAGTTGTTCATAGAAACTTACATTTAATTTTATAGTCATGATAAAAAGTGTTAGATTTATTATTTATTAAGCTTAAGTACGTATTGGTTTGGGGACGCTTGTAACCTTGTCATCGTTATTTTTTAAGAACCAATGTATTTAATTTATATTATCTTAAGAATCAAAATACAATTATATATAAAAATCAGTAGGTGTAAGCACGCGAAAGTGCAATATTTGTCTGTAAAATATGAATGTCAACAGATGATCTGTCATTGAAGAACGCTGGTTGCATGACCATATTACTAGTTAGTTGAAATCATTTGAATTTCAGTGCATTTCAATGTTCTTGCACTTATTTTGTAATAAATTCATAGTAGAATAAAAGTAGTCATACCTTGTGAAGGCATTCCTTAAATTATCCGTTCAATCCTGAGATAAATGATGTAAAGTTCTTTCAATTTTTCGACGATGTCGTTATTTTCTATTTTTAGAAAAAAAAACTAGAAGGGTATGTTTAAAGTCCAGTACATTCAAGCGAAAATTATTACTTCTCCTGAGATAGCACTTTGGTTTTGTTCTGTATTTTTGGGTCTCAAACAGGTTCTTGTAAGAAAATTCGCCAAAACTTTAGTTAAATCGAAAGAAATGTTAGCCATTTTGTTTCATTTTTATTTTGAGGCCGCTTATATCAATAATTTTTATCTCAGCTGAGTCTGAGTCTGAAACCGTTCGTGAATACCGTTTTGAAAATTTGCTCAGGGAAGTCAAAGTCTAAGTTCAAGACTGAGTTTGATAAGTGAATATGGACCCTACAGTCCATCCTTTGCTTATTGTGAATTTGCATCAATTTAAAAACACGCTGCTTGCAAAACCAGTGCCTCCTCTGTTTTTGGGACCTCTCCGCGGTGAGGAGGAGAAACATGTGCCCATTATGTAGGTGCAAGTTGCGCCTGCATGATGGGCATATGGCCAACACCAAAACTGCCCGTTTGCCGTGGGCAGCGTCCCGTAACCGGGAAAGGAGGATCCTGGTAGTTGAGGGAGACCCAGGGATCTCCAGTCTTCCCAACACACTACTTTGGCCTCTGATTCAGGGTAGACGGGTGTCCAAGTAGGCCCGACTTGGTCAATCGGCTGGTCATGCCTTGCCCTTGAATAGTTGCATACTTGCAAAAGCCATTTCATTCATGTAAGTTCATGTACTCATTTATGTGCACGTTCCCAAAATTATTAACATTACAAGTATACTCTTAATTTGAAAAACCATATGTGCACTCCATTACGATCTGAGTGGGCTTACTGAATTTAAAGTACTCTCTTAAGTGTAAACGTTCAAAACACCTATTCAAGAAGGCGATGGCTCATGGGCCAATTGTGTTGATTGTAATCATTTGCAATTACATGCAAGTATATCTCTCATGTATCCTTGTGGTGCGGAGGCTGGATACCCGCTTCCATTGCACTTCCCCTTGTTGGAGTCCGAGGTGGCTGGGGAACCTGAGAGATGAATCATTATTATCTCAACCATGGATCCTTTAACCTCTTCTAAAAAACGTAAGTCTGACGAATCTCCCAACATTTCAAATGAACAATCAAGTCAATCATCTTTTCCACGCTTTCTGGTAGTAGAAGCGTTGGGAGATGAAAAATTAGCACAGTTGAACCCATTTGTCATTGAAAAGTCAATTTCTGCACTCATAGGAACTCCAAAATCGGTCAGGAAGCTCCGTGGTGGAGAACTCCTGATCGAAGTCCAAAGAAAACAACAATCAGATAATTTGCTGAAATTAAGATCTTTGTTTAATATTAAATCCTTTTGCACTGCACACAATACCCTCAATTCATCCAAAGGAGTCATTCGCTGCCCTGACCTTGCAGAAATGTCAGAGGCAGACATAGTAAAAGAGCTTAGCTCTCAATGTGTTTCAAATGCCAAACGTATTCTATCCACCAGAGACGGTAAACGTGTTTCCACTCACACATACATTTTAACATTTGATACCCCCATTCTTCCATCCACTCTTCGAGTTGGGTACCTCAACGTTCGCGTTGAGATGTACATACCAAACCCGATGCAGTGTTACAAATGCTTTAAATATGGACATCAT
Organism: Mactra quadrangularis; assembly: GCA_025267735.1. Lineage (NCBI taxonomy): Eukaryota > Metazoa > Mollusca > Bivalvia > Venerida > Mactridae > Mactra > Mactra quadrangularis. The sequence continues at coordinate 26,957,737 of CM046295.1, read as the reverse complement.
GAAACTAAATGCACTAGAGAGAATGTATGCCGTAAATGTAGTACCTCTCATGCTGGTCCGCTTGAAAACTGTTCTAATGAAGTCAAATGTTCAAACTGTGGGGGTAATCATTTTGCAACCTCCCGTTCTTGCTTAGTCTGGAAGACAGAAAAAGAAGTTCTCCGTGTTAAATACACACAAAGTTTGTCTTTTCCTGATGCACGCAAGCTTGTAGAAAGTTCCAAAACTAATTCTTATTCAGCTGTTGTATCAAAACCAGTTAAGATGGTTGATTCTGCTGTGCAGGTCAATTTATGTAAATGTTCTCCTCTTGAAATAACTCCAGTGCAAAAACCGTCTCCTATTCTTTCACGTAATACGTCCAAAGCAAGTACAAGTTCACAGACAACATCTACAAGTACCTCATCTGTACCTCAGAGGCGGGTCTCACAGGCTTCTCCGTCTCCTGAGCGGGTGATTCAAAGGCAATCACCCAAAAAGAAGGTCGTCCTAACCGACCGAATTAGAAAAGCGGAGAGGGACCCTGTCCCGTCCTCCAACCGATTCGAGGCTCTTATGAGCGACATCGAGTCGATGGAGGACGAGGACATGGCTGTCCACAGCTCTCCTCCCCGGACTTCGGCGCGAAGTCCTGTTAAGTTTCCGAAGTAAGTTTTTACTTTTCGTTGAACCATGAGTCAAGCTATACTTCAATGGAATTGTCGTGGTCTTGAATCAAATTACAACGATCTACTTCTTTTATTATCGAAATACTCCCCGAAAGTTGTATGTCTTCAAGAAACATTCCTATCTACAAATGATAAAACATCAGTAAAGGACTATACGCTTTATAATAAAATTTGCACAGACACAATAAGAGCATCTGGTGGCTCAACAATTGCGGTTGCAAACTGTATCCCTCAACGACAAATTCAGATACAAACTAATCTGCAAGCCGTAGCCGTTGAAATAACTTTACACAGACCTATTACAATATGCTCATTATATCTCCCTCCCAATTTATCTATAACTGTTGAAGACTTAGAAAATTTAACTAAACAGCTCCCAGAACCATTCTTTTTACTCGGCGATTTTAATGCGCATAATCCAATATGGGGAAGTACATCTACGAATAATAAAGGCAGCATTACAGAAAAGTTCATTGATAATGTTCAACTATGCCTTTTAAATAACAAGTCACCAACTTACCTACATCCAGCCACTGGAAGTTTTTCTTGTATAGACCTTACATTATCACATCCATCAATATACTTGGATTTTACCTGGTCAGTGCTTGACGAACAATATGGCAGTGACCATTTTCCATTGTTGTTAACTTTAAACGACTCTGTTCCATTAAACAACCGCTCTTATTACAAATTCTCAAAAGCGAACTGGGAACAATTTAACAAATTGTGTTCTGATGATTTAACAATCCCGAATTTTTCCAACTCTTCGGATAAAGCTAATCTCTTTGCGTCCACTCTATCAAAGATAGCTGATGAGTGTATTCCTAAAACTTCAATGAAAAACTCGAGTAAAATTAAAAAACCATGGTTCAACGATGAGTGCAGAAGATCATATCGGAAACGAAAAGCAGCACTAAAGAAATTTCAGGTTCGTCCTACAGCTGCAAATCTAGACAATTACAGAATCCTACGAGCACAAGCTCGTAGAACATTTAAGTTTTCTAAACGTAAATCATGGCAGTCATATGTTTCTAAAATTAACGCCAACACTCCAATTAAAAAAGTTTGGGAAGCAGTTCGTAAAATTAATGGTAAACACAAAAAAGTTCCTACTGCTCATCTCAAACGTAAAGATTCGAGCGTAGCAAAAACTACAAAAGATATAGCCAACAAACTGGCAGAAACTTTTGAACATAATTCTTCTTCATCACACTACACTGAAGAATTTAAAAAGGTCAAATCTAACTTGGAAAAACAAAATATTAATTTTCATTCTAACAACGAAGAAGAGTATAACACCCTCTTTACAATTGACGATTTAACCGATTCTATTAAGCATGCCAAAGATACAGCTGCTGGCCCTGATGAAATTTATTATCAATTTTTAAAACGCCTCCCATTGGTATCTCAACATTTATTGCTCGATATTTTTAATGATATATGGATAACTGGTAAAATTCCAGATTCCTGGAAAAAAGCTTTGATCATTCCTATACCGAAACCGGATAAAGACAACACAGATCCCCTTAACTATCGACCAATATCTCTAACAAGTTGTATTTGTAAAACCTTCGAACGCATGGTTAATAAACGACTTATTTGGTATTTAGAATCAAATGGTATTATTACTAATTTTCAGTCTGGTTTTCGAAAACAACGAAGTACAAATGATCATTTAGTACGTCTTGAAACATTTATTAGAGAGGCTTTTGTCAATAAACAACACGTAGTTTCAATTTTCTTCGATCTTGAGAAAGCTTATGATACAACATGGAAATATGGTATTCTCAAGGATTTAAAAGATGCTGGTCTAAATGGTAGATTACCAATGTTCATTTCTAGTTTTTTGTCAGACAGAAATTTTCAAGTTAAAGTAGGATCAACATTATCAGAGAACCACGAACAAGAACAAGGCGTGCCGCAAGGCAGTATTTTATCAGTTACCCTCTTTGGGCTTAAAATTAATAATATTGTTAAGGCTATAAACCCTGGTACAGATTGCTCATTATATGTTGATGATTTTTTAATCTGTTATCGATCTAAAAATATTCGAAGTATCGAACGTCAATTACAACAGAACTTGGATAAAATTCAAAAATGGGCAACAGAAAATGGTTTTAAATTTTCCAAGTCGAAAACTCAATGTGTACATTTTTGTCGATTAAGAAAACATCATAATGACCCCGAACTTTACATTTCTGGCTCTAAAATCCCAGTAGTAAATGAAGCTAAGTTTTTAGGTGTTACATTCGATAAAAAACTATCTTTTATACCACACTTAAAGTTGCTTAAAACAAAATGTATTAAAGCATTGAATCTACTTAAAGTACTTTCACATACTGATTGGGGATCTGATACCCAAACTTTACTAAAATTATACAGAAGTCTTGTTCGTTCAAAACTCGATTACGGATCAATAGTGTACGGATCAGCTCGCAAATCATACTTACAAATGCTAGATACTATACACAACCAGGGCTTACGTATTGCCCTTGGTGCTTTCAAAACTTCACCTATTGAAAGTCTTTATGTTGAAGCTAACGAACCATCACTAAAATTACGTCGTCAAAAACTTTCATTACAATACGCAACTCGTATATCTTCTAACAAAAGAAACCCGGCACGAAATGTTATTTTTAAACCTGATTACACCAGCAAATTTGACAACAAACCAAACGAAATTAAACCATTTGGCCTGCGCGTTAAAAACGACTTAGAAATGCTAAATATAAACACTTCGTCTGTGATACAAAACTTAGATGAAAATATCCCCCCTTGGACCTACAACATTCCAGACGTCAATATTGACTTATCAACTTTTCGTAAATCTTTCACCAGTCCTGAAGCTTTTAAATCTGAATTTGTAAACATCTTGGAAAAATACAAAGATTTTACTCATTTATTTACCGATGGTTCCAAAGATGGAAACAAAGTTGGTTGCGCCGCATTCGGAAATTCTTTCGTTGCAAGAATGCGACTGTCTGACAAAGCATCTATATTTACTGCCGAAATAAAAGCAATTGATCTGGCTTTAACATACATATCAAATAGTATAAATAACAAGTTTATTATTTTCTCAGATTCTCTATCTGTATTACTAGCGATTAAAAATCGCAGTTCAGACAATAATCTTATTAAAAGTATCGAGTTAAAATTACATGACATTTTAAAATCAAAAATAGTACACCTCTGCTGGATACCAAGCCATATTGGTATACATGGAAATGAAAAAGTTGACATCCTCGCTAAAGAATCTTTAAACCTTCAACCAGTTGATCTAAAATTACCAAGCAGTGACTTCAAGTGTTCGATCAATTCGTTAATTAAGTCGAAATGGCAAACAGTATGGAACAACGCTATTTTTAATAAGTTACATGAAATAAAGCCAACCCTTGATTCATCTCCATCAATCAAATTTTCTAATCGCCGAGATCAAATTGTGATCACGCGATGTAGAATAGGTCATACTAGATTAACACATTCATACCTTCTCAAAAGAGAAGAAGCACCTAAATGTATACCATGTGACGAGCACTTCAATGTCAAACACGTTCTCCTTGACTGTCAGGATCTAAAATACATTCGTGACAAACATTTTAAAGTAAACTCACTTAAAGAACTTTTTGAGTCTGTACCATCATATGCGATACTTAACTTTTTGAAAGAAATAAATGTTTATAATAAGATATAGAGTTGTACATCATTAATATAGTTTGAATTATTAGTATCATTGATAGCTGTCGGCGCGATATGACCTTTTTGTGTTGGTGCGCCGTAAAACCCAAACAAACAAACAAACAAACAAGCAAAACCAGTGAATTAAATATAACTTTGTGTTTGTTGTGAAATGTATAGATATAACACTTCTTCTGCAATCATTCAATCACTTGTTTTAAGACAACTTTATGCACTTAAATACATTTAAATAAAAAAATAAAAACACCACTTTGAATTGCCGTTTAAAGTCATCATCTCTGACCAGGAGCTGTTTGTGTTTGGGCTGAACTCCCCCCCCCCCAAAAAAAAATAATATAAAACATGACTGTCTCTCTATTGTTCTATTTTGAACTCTCTCTCTATATATATTTCAGATCTCGTACCTGATATTTTTGGGATTATTTACATATTTTGTACTGACAGACCTATACCCAGATCATCTCTCTGTGGTAGAATACATTGTATGGGGTTGGACTATCACAATGGTGATTGAAGAAATAAGACAGGTATATTTAATGCTTGTTTTATCTTCGGCTATACACTTAACAAAACTTATAAGTATACATATTTCAATTGCGCATATCTTTTTTATGAACTAATGTTTTAAACGAAATTTTGTACATCTGTTTTTGACTACATATCATTTATCACTGCGTTGTCACTTTTTGAAAGTAAAAAAAAGACGGGGAAATCGCTGATACCCATTATGTGCTTGTAGATTATTTGACTGCTGACCTTGTTAACTTAAGGTTTTGCTTTATTCAGGGGTGGCAAACTTACTTACTCTTTATTTTATATAAAATATCTATTTTGTTTCAGGTTATATCACATGATAAAAAATCCTTATATAATAAGGTAAACAGATGGTTTGCTTCAATGTGGAATAGATTTGATCTAGCTATATATATGATATTTTCTATATCAGTGATACTGAGGTTTACATTAACTGATACTAACTTTATTTATTGTCGTAACTGCTACAGGTTAGTCATTTTACTGTATTGATTAAACCCTTACAAAGTGTGTTAGTGTGTCTAAATGCTCATGAATTAGTTCAATTGTTTGGCTGACAAGGCTTTTGAATTGCCTGAAAAGGGGACATGCCCCTGTATTTTGTCCGAAGTGTACTTGTTACTGACTTGAAATTTCTTAGGTGGATAATCTTGTAGCTATGAAGTGTGGTGTTCAAGAATCATAACTCTCTACTATGTAATTTTGGAGGTATCTCACTTTGAAATATCAAATTAGACAGCAATCATCTGGTATTATGTTTTAATTAAATATACATTACATAATGCTACAGTTTATATATTGCAGCATTACAGTGGCCATGTTTTATCTAAGATTGATGCAAATATTGTTTGCTGAGAAGAATTGTGGACCTAAAGTTATTATGATAACTAACATGGTATGTAAATATTGTCTATGATGTTATCTTTACTTAGCTCAGAATGTTGTTATATTTGTCATGATTCGTTTTTAGTAAGCACTATATAATGCTCTTTAATAAGTTTTTAGACATAATTGTGGCATAGTCACTTATAGTACGGGGGATAGAGGGGTCCACCGTGCATCCCCTCCTCTAGACTTTTTGCCACCTAAGCTAAATTGTTCCTTAGGGTCCACTGAATCAGAATCCGCGTTGTTCTCAAAAATAAACTCTTGCGCACTACCTGGAATGTCACAGTTTCCATGGCAACCCCTTGGTTTTGTCGAAATTGTCGGTGTTTGTAAAATCATTAGTAACTTGAACAAGCATTAAGCTAGAATAATATAATTAGTGTCAAATCTGAGGCACTACCCTTTAGAAGTATGTGTAAAACTATCCGCTAAAATACAGTTTAATTTATGAAATTAACCGAAAAACACAAAATAAATGCAGAAAAATATCGATTTTTTAAATTACATGCATATCTTTTAATTTCTAAACCCTATTTTGGAGAAATAATACATTTATGTTTTTACAAAATATTTCAGAAAGGTCTACTCTATCATATGAAAATTATTTATATGACAGAAGTATTGTTTATGTATGTAAAAACCGTTTCCATAGCAACCGTTATTTTCAAGTAAGAACTACTATTTGTTGATTAAACTTGTTTTTTTTTTGCTCAAATCTAGCGGTAGGATTGCAATATTGATATTAAATGATATCTGAGACTCGTTTCTATATCATTATTGCTGTTATCAATAAATTTAGCATCGATACCTTCATAAATATTGTTAAGAAATCTTAATCAAAGCGCTGAAAGCACTGATTTTTTTTCGGTTTTGCAGTATTACAGTGGTTCACGTATCAGAACGTTGAAGACGATAGTTATTGTGCAGTGGTGGTCTGATGAATAAAGAAATAATATAATAAGATTTAAGAGATTTTTTATGTTTTTTATTTACTTTTACTGAGATAAAATTATGGAATATGATTTTGTAATTTAGATTTTACGCTGTATATCATTACTTTTTAAAATGTTTTGTGTGGCGGCAGACATATTTAACCAACTTTCCCAGACTTGTTTCTTTAACATTAATCGGTTTAACGTCTTACCCTAACATATTAATGCATAGAACTGTCCAAACGAAATACTTTTATTTACTCATTGACTGTTAAGTAAAATATTTGTATTAATAAAAGAGTGACCAAACTATATAACATAGTGTCGTTAAACCAAAACCAACTTATACGTAATATTTGTTCATAAGTTTACATCGACGAACTCGTTCAGAAAGTTTCCATGTACCCTATTTTAACAATTGCCTACCTTCCCTCCCTAAGGAGCTGGTAACAGTGCTACATATTGCCGTTTACAGGCCATAAGTCAATTTTTCAAGAAAGGTATGCCCAGCCAAAACCAGAACTGAACCTTGAACCGCATGATTCGACAAACGCCAAACGAATCTAAATTACACAACCTATCATTTTATATACGTATTTATTTATTTAACAATCGTTTTATGCGTCTATCCACTCCTTGATTTTATCTAATTCAACATCTGTAGATATATCTTTATCTTGTTCTTTGTCAGCAGTATCGTTATCAAGGGTATCGAACAGCTGAGATTGAAAAACGTTACCTTTAAACCATTAAGGTTCAAAATACACGCCATTATTCGTCTGACCAAATTGTTTTGAAACGGGAGGTATGTTAGGATCGGCATCGTGGACATTTTTCAGAATGGCTACCAGGTTATTAAATCTCTTCATGTGCTGTACTAAACACTTGTTGCAAGGTGGTAACGCTCCCATATCAACATTACGAAACGCATTAGCTGGTTTATCTTAAACTTAGCTATTATACATATATTTGTACAATTGAATAGTAACAATCAGATGCCCTGATATGTGCTGTATGCATGGAAGGCATACTTTGTATCTATACATATAATCTCTTTTTGATATTTTTTTTGGATGTTTAGTTGGATATTTTTCTAGAAGTTTGTCTGAGGGTTTTGTTATACCTCTACACAAACATGGTAGTATAAATGAAGTTAACAATTTTAGAGTCGAAACTTAATTGAGTATGTTAAGAAAACTATCTACAAGGATGCTTAATAACCGTTTGACTGGTTGGACAGTAATTAGGAACATTTGATATCTTTGTTTAACACTGGATTATAAATCACATACATAATACTGGCAGATAGTTATTTTGTGCATTTATTGACTTCACTAAAGCTTTTAACTAATAAAACTGGGTATAAAAGGTAGTATATTATATATAAGATATATGTATTCATCGGTAAAATCTAAAGTTAAAGTATATAATCAAATGAGTGACCAATTTGATTGCATGTTACGTAGGTGTTATTTGATTTTTTTTACTGAAATCGAGGATATGCTTATCAGTAATGGTCTTGCTGGCATTAAAGTTGATTATGTTAAACATGTGTTCATTTATATGCTGACGACATGGTTATTTTAGCTGACAGAAGAGACGAGTTACAACTAAGTATAAACGTTTTTGAGGATAATGGTAAGTTATGGAAGTCAGTGGTAGACACTAGTAAAACTAAGCTTACGATTTTCAAAAAAAGAGGCAGGATTTCAGAGAATACTACATTCTATAAAAATGATATGAACTAGATATTTTTGAACAATTAACATACATTGGTGTAGTTTTCTAATCAAGGAGGGGTCATTCTCTAATGCCAAAATTGATTCGTTGGCCAAGCTTTAATATGTATTTTAAAGTTAACAAATATTTGTATAAATTTACAGGTATTCTAAAAACATGAATTAGATCTGTTAGATAAATTAATATCACTCATTTTGTACTATGCAATCCAAGATTGGTGATACGTCCTAGGAAATTCTCTAGAACGAGTTCATTTACAATTCTGTGAAAGGTTACTCGGGATAAAAAACATACTCCAAATGATTTTAATCACAGTGAGTTTGGGAGGTTGAATCTTCAAACAATTCGCTATTTTAACATTATAGTAAACTATTTGGTTAAAGTATTGCAAACTGATATAAATTAAAATAACCGAAAATTACATAAACTGTTAAATTGGATAGAGATTTGTACCCTAATAAACCCAACTAGTGTTCTTTGATGAATTCATATGTTTCCTACCTTGTTTTTTATGATGCAGTACTTTTCAAGATATTGGTAATGTTGATATATTTTAAGCAATGTTTAACATAGACAAAATGATAATTTAATGCAAAGTTTGAACATAGGTTTGCTAATTCACGTAGAATATTATTTTACAAGAATATATCAAATTTAAGGGTCAGTTATATTCAAAAATATTTATACATTTTTTTAAACATTTTAAGATTTGGATATTTTATGGCTATAAACTTAAACTGTGTTCTCATAGATTACATATTGAAACCGGTAGATGGAAAAACCAAGATCCACACCTACATGCCTGTATAAATTGTCGTATATTAAGAGACGAGTTTCATGTCATCATAGAATGAAAATTATATGCAGAATTAAGATATATTAAAATCCCTACATATTTTCGTTATTGATCCTAGCATGTTTAAATTGATTGAATTTTTACTGAAATTAAAGCTTTAACAAGTCAGCTTGGTACTTATTGTTACCAATTTTCCCTAATCATGGTGAAATTATTAAGAAATCCCACCGCTGTGTTACTAGTCCGGTATATAAACTACAAAAATCGACTGAACCGTGCATGTAATGATGTAGAAAATGTTTCTGCATTTTCTTGAAGCTAATACATTGTAGTTTACGCAACTGGATGATGCCACTTCGGCACTCTTGGGCAACTCCCAAAATTCAAGATGGCGGACAAAATGGCGGATGAAAGCTTATTATTGTATAATAAATCCATCTTTACCACAGTCTGATCATTTAAATAGCTGAAATTAGTCTAACATTATCTGCAATTTTATTTCATGCAATTTTGGTACCCCTCGTTTAGTATCCGATCCAAGATGGCGGACAAAATGGCAGATAAAAGCTACATTTGTCGGGAATATCAACCCCAATGAGCAGAATCGTACATAGAGGCATTTCAAAAAAGTTTTAATGCATTTTTGAAGTAATAACTATTGAGTTTAGTTTATAAAACTGGTTGATGCCACACTGGCATCATTAGGCAATTTCCAAAATCCAAGATGGCAGCTAGAATGGCGTATAAACTAACTGTCGGGTATATATTATTTCGGTATATAAACTTCACAAATCAATTTAACCGTGCATGGAAGGATGTAAACATGTTTTTGCATTTTCTTGAAGCTAAGGCATCGTAGTTTACGAAACTGGATGATGTCAGTCCGGCACTCTTGGGCAACTCCCAAAATTCAAGATGGCGGACAAAATGGCGGATGAAAGCTGATTAATGTATAATAAATCCATCCTTATCGCAGTCTAATTTTAAATAGCTGAAATTAGTCTAACATTATCTGCAATTTTATTTTTTGTAATTTTGGTGCCCCTCGTTTATAATCCAATCCAAGAAGGTTGACAAAATGGTGGATAAAAACTATACAAAATGATTTCAATGTACTTTATTTCGTAGTTTATCCTTTTTTGTTTATGTAACCGATTGATGCCATATTGGTATTCTTTGATAACTTCAAGAGTTAAAGATGGTGTTCAAAATGAATGATTAGAGTTTGAAAATTAATTTCAATTCACATTGAAAGACATAACTCCTAACTAATGGGTATACAGCATTATGTTTAGGTTTTTATATCTCTTGGTCTTGCGAATATCAAATTGTTGATACTTGTAAGCTTGTCATTTGACTCTGGAAGCAAATTGTTTCTAAGATGGCAATTTAGAGACACTATTCTGATAATATTTAATTCATTGAACAATATAATTATGTTGTGATATCCTTAGAATAGCGACCACTTTCCCAATATGTTTGCCACTTCAATAATAATCAATATGAATTTAAAGGAGGCTATAAAAAAGAAAAAAAACTAATGACATTGTAAGTATTCTGTGCATGTTCTATTATCTTTCAAGAGTATATTTATGCCAAAGCAATTGATAGAAATTCTGTTGACATTGTAACACATTTTGATAGTAAATAAGAGAAATTGCAATAGGATCATTTCAAGTCCGATCTTGACATCAGATATCACAACTGAAGCATGAATGTTCTTTATTTCATCGTAAATGACTCTGGCCATTGATAGAAAAAATGGAAAAATAACAAAAGCACATTTCCAGCAAAAGTTTGTAGTAGAATTTGGTTTTATTTACAAGGATTGAGAGAAATAACGTGGCGTAGATGCCAATTCTTATTATAAGCGTATACACTGCTATTTGAACCCAGTGTCTAGTTCTTGATTTAGCAAATAGTGTTACACTGTGCGAGATGGTGGTTTTAAGGGATTCATTAATTACAAAACACGGCCAAGTAGAAAATTAAAAAATGTATTGTTTCACTTAAAACAAAATATCTTGAAAGAACACATAACAGATCTGATGCATTAGTGCCAACAGTTTAAACATGTCTGATTACTAAACACATTTGGAGTATATTCACTATCAAGTGCAAAGACTACCCCAAAGAAGGATGGTACGTTGAGACAATTTGTCATCTCGTATGTAATATTTAGATATGTTCCACTCCAAACATTATAGGCGGTGCATTGCATGATATGGTGATTCTTCATTTTTTCGGTAACATTACATATCTGTTTAATCGCATAAACCTTTTAGACTTGGCACGACAAGCACAGACAACAAAATTGTTCAACAAATGATCACTTCTGCTGCAATTTGCTAAGCACCAAAAATATCTTACGACATTGGTGTGCTGATATTCTTTTGAGATATATATCTTGTTGGAGTGACACTATAACAATGCGGTCAACTGACATTCGTCCAAAATGTAATGTTACAAGTCAGTCAGTTTTTGACAATGTAAAGAAAGTACACTATTAGCATGGGTGTAAAATATGATTTTAAAGCTAGTTCACATATTCTACATCAAAAGTGAAGACATTTATGAAATCTTTGGGCGATAAGCTAGTACCCGCTTCGATACTTTCTAAAGATAATTATCATTAATATGTTTAGTTTACCATTGCATATGCGTGGAGTGTTGAGTTCAAAATACACTATCAACAATAATTTGTGTCGTCACTTGAACATGTTGTTATCAACATATAAAACGACCAGAGAAATTGTGCTATGGTCATGTAATATTATTAGACAGAAGCAAACTTAAACATTTAAGCACATATTCTAATTAAGTCAAGTTTAGTCATGTCAGACTGTATCATTGTTTGTGTAATAATATTGATAGGGCTCAGTCAATTAGTTTCTTCCTCATTTTTTGGCACATGCTTATTTCGCTATTGACATGTTTCAGTTTATTTTCACTGCATCGAAATATTTCAACTAAAAGGATTATAAGCTTTTCAGATATCCACACATATTGCAATCTTAAACAAAATGATAGCACTTCATAATAATCCTGAATTAAATTGTCTACTGTAAATTGTATATTAACCCAATTTTATTTCCCCATTTTCTTTATTTAAATGGCTTATATTTTGGAAATTAAATTAGTTTGTCCATCACAATTCGAGGGTTGCCAGCAAGACTGTAATAAGTACATTGCTTTGAAGAGCTAGAATCTTGCGGGCAACCCTCGAATTATTTGTCAAATTTCCATTTCATTTAAACCTCGGCTTTTAGGAGATTCAGGCATTTTGATTGCTACCGAATCTCATAGTGGCCGAATTTTCTCATGAAGGCCGTGTTTCTTTCTTCCACAAAATGCCGCCATTTGAATGTTAGTACAATCTGAGCGTTTTTTATTGGGACCCTAACTGCGACAATGGTGAATTAAGTGTTTTCATAACGGCCTGTATTCGGCTGAAGACAGTCATTATTAACCGAGGCCACCGGCGAAGGCTAATATGACTGCTTTCAGCCAAATAACTAGGCCATTATGAAAACACTTCATTATTTACAATACATTATTGCTAAAAATTTGAACTGGTTAAATTTGCTTCGTAATCGTCGTCTTTGACCCCACCTTGAATCTCGAGTTGCTAATAGATTATCAGGTGGGATTAACTAGTTTTACAAACTTGAGAGTTTATAAAGATTCAAAATTTCATATAACAAACATTGAAACTTAAACCCAAATGTGTTTGTTTCCGTCAATGTATGAACTCGTATATTATGTACTGAACTATTAGATCATATCGACCATTCACCCGCCATTTTGGATTTATAATTGTTAATAATAAATTATGACTAAGTGAAATCAATCGGTTTCTTTAATAACATGAACTATTCTATAAGTAAATAAATTTCTACAGCACTCAGTCTCTTTCTGCCAGTTTGTTCTTTAGATACTGGGAAAATAGCCTTTACCCGCGATTTTGACCGCGATTTTGTCCGCCATTTTGCATTTAAATGTTTGTATAAGAATTACAAAATTTAACCAACTCGATCTGTAAATGTTGAAATCACTTTTGTCCTTCATTTAAAGACCATGATGTGTAAAAATACATTTTGCATGTATAATTTAGCCTCTAGCCGCCATCTTGGTCGCCATCTTGGATTCTGGGAGTTGCCCAAGGATGACAAAGTGGCATCAATCGGATTTGGAATCAGTAAGACCATGTCTACCAATAAATTGAATAACATTTTCTACATCATTTCGTGCAAGGTCATCCTTGGTGTTAGCCGGACTATACCATTTTTGTACAATCATACTTGAGGTTTTTATTTGTCCGATGCCATCATTATATATATTAATTGATGTTCATTTTTCTACTACACATTTATTTCACTCACATAAATCCAGTTATAATGATACACTACAAGAATAAAAGTCATAACCAAAGACAAGAAAAATAACAACCAGAGCTAGAGAGAACCCAGATAATAAGAATCCTTCTGTATATATATATATTCTTGACCGTAACAATTTAGGTATAGTGACCGTAAAATACTCGGTATGAAGCTTAACTTTTGAGGTTCATATCCAATGTCTAACCGTAAAAATAAGATTAGTGAGTCATATATTCTACCACAAATTTTAAGATAGAATAGGTACTTACAACTTCCTTAGCTAAAATATAAAGGACAAGGTTCACGAAGGGCCAAAATCGGCCCCATCTTGAATTTGTATCAAATATTTTAATAAACTAGGTCATATGAGGAAACATAAAAAACGCAATTTAAACTGAAAATCTATTATAGTTCCGTTGCCATGGCAACATTTAATATGCATGAAAAATACACAATATGGCAATGTTTTCTGAATTATAGTCAATTTATGAGCAAATGTTAGCTTCTTTTTAAGGTGAAATAATTGTGTGTAGTTAGAAACTGAATTAATAAACAAGTTTATGAACTGAATTAATAAACAAAGATTTACATGTCAGGTTGCCATGGTAACGCTTAATAAATGTCAATATTTTAACAATTTGATATTTTTTTCCTTTTTTCATGTAGAATTCTATAAATTGATAGCTTTGATAACTAAATATTTTAAACAAATAGTTTATTATAAATAGATTGCTCGAAATTAATAATTCTGGCAATTTTGGTTGCCATAGCAACACAAACAGTGTCAAAATTCTATAAGGTTCATTATTTTAAAATGAAGTTTGTAGACAATGTATTTGTTTGGTAAAATGTAACACAAATGTTTTGGACGAAATATATATATTCAAAACATGCATGGGAAAATCTAGATACATGTACTCTTGGTTTCCTTGGCAACAATGAACAATACTATACATAATGGAAGCTTCAGTTTTGGTATCACATAAGTTCTTACAATGCATTGAGTAAACTCATTTTGTTCAATCAACTTATACATAATCTTACATAGTTTTAAAATACAACTATTTAACACAGATTATCTATACAGATTATACATAGGTATAAACCATGCAAACACTATAGTTACATTGTAATAACACCACAATTCAGTAACAAGTGCTAATATAGGACTAGGACTGTGAAAAATATGACCGAATAGGTAAAAAACACAATTTCAGTTCTTTACATTATTCAAAAGGTCTTAGCTTAGAAGAGTATTTTGAGAAAATATGTTTGTTGACAATGAATTTGTTAATGAGTTAAAGGTTTTTATGTGGAAAAGGGTATATTATGCAGATTAACATCATGAAAAAAATAATGAAATCCAGTGCTATATGTAAATGCATGTTTTTTCCACAAAACTGAAAAAGCTTGTCAGATGTTATGATTACAGATCTTAATTTGCAGTATGAATTTAAACACCTTTAACCAAGTCGTTTAATAGACATTTAATGTATCATTACCATAGCAACCATCACTTATTCATCATGGAAATATGAAGCAAGTATAGCATTAACTTTACTATCTTTTCTGTTGCATATTTCAATTTTCCAATGTCTAAGAATGATTATGCATGTCATAATTATGGACTAGAGTAAATAACAACTGGAGCTGGTAACAAGTAGTCCACATAGCAGAAAAACATTACCAAGTCCTGCTGAATTGAATGGAACAGGTACATCATTATTTTCTGCAGAATTATTCAATACAACTACTTTTTTTCTGATGTCGGTTGATATTAATTCCTTTTAAATACAATTGAATGTCTGTAACTAATGCCAGTCACCAATTATGATCTTGCCCAATGTCTTTAAAGATACAATCTTCAGACTTTCACCATGGAAACTTGTAATAACACATTCAAGAAATTTACCACAATGCACGCTCAAGGAAATGTTTTGATCAGCTACTTCGTTAGGGTATTAGAATTACAACAACAACAAAACTTATAAAAATAAAGATAATCCACAAGCTAAATAATATATTTATTCATTTTTATTATTTTATACAGTTGTTTTTGTAGCACAATGTGATAGAAAGAACAATTGTTACAATGGTAAGTTGATGTTTCTAAAGCAATTTAATTATGTTTGCATTAATCAAACAATAGTCTTGAATATATATGAGAAGCAAGATACAATTACGGTAAATTAATATGAACCCATGTTCAATCCAAAACTCATGTAGCTTATTTTATAAAATATGTATATAGAACATAACTACCATTTTCATTTAACAAATCTACATTCATATTACATTTGAAGATTTAATATAATTATTTTACTTGTTGTCATAGATAAAAATGAAAATCTCTATTTCAAGGCAATATCACCTACCATATACATGTATAAATGAACTACACATGAAACATGAAACTAGTTAACACTTATACTTTTCTATAGAATATCAGATTAACACATTAAATTGTCTTAAGAATATCAGCTTGACACATTAAATTGTCTAAAGGGTTTCATGTTGTTACATAAAATTGTCTTGAGAATATCAGATTGATACAGAGATCTACAGCTGTTTCAGCATTACTGTTCTTCAACCTGAAAAGATAAAATAAAAGTTTTTGGACTGAAAAATCAAACTAACTTTGTTGTAAGATAGCTATGCAAATTACATATTTCAAAGATTTTACTACTATCATTGTATAAGTTGAACTTATGATTTAGTAACGATACTGTATATTTTCTGATGATAAAAAATCAGCTGAAGATTGGCAGTCCTGCACTTACATAGTTCTCAACACCATTGGCAATGTTGCTATTATTTTCAATGTGTCAAACAAAATTCTGTTATCAACATATACAAACATACACAAAAACACATTAGATTATATTTTTCACTAAGTGTTTGCTAATGCATTTGTAAAAACAAAATTGTCTGAGATATTTTCTTAAACTGCAGCATTTGATATATAATAATGTAATCATATAAAGTTTATTTTTATAATTAATTGTACCTTTTATCAATGGCCAAAATTGCCAGTACATGTAAGTTGTCAGTTTGCCACCGTTAGTGTGATATCGGACCATATCGGTCAACAGCTTCATGAAATTCTATCCCTGGAATAAGATACAAAAATACAGATCTAGCTAACCAAGAATTTGTAACAAATTAATCAGACACTATACTTTCTCTTACCAAATTACATTTATTTCATATTTAATTCATTGATTACTTCATAAATTATCAGTAGTGTAAATCAAATGGGTAAAATATAAATTTCACCATGCACTGCCAACAATTAAAAAAAATGATTGCAGTGGCAATGATTTGTTCTTATTTCAATATTTGTCTGTAGCAAGTGTCTAATGTATTGAGCAGTATTTTACATGGACATGATATTGTGTGAATTATAAACCTTGGCCATTGATATTGGTGTACAGCATAGAGCTAGCTTCGCTAAGAACTATTTTCTTGTTACAAATATAGTTTATATACATATTCACGGTAGAAGACAACAATTTTGTCAGTTACTCTAAACTCAGTTACCGGCCATTGATTTCCGGTTGACTACATAACAACTTACGGTTAACAATAAAGGAGTAAAAGCACATTTTAAAATGAAATAATCAATAACAAGTTTTTCAAATGCATAAAACACGGAATCTACTTACCAACAGCACCATTTGAAGTATTACTTATTGTAAAGAACTCCCATAATAACGTAATTTACTGTCGTTATGCACACCATGATTGTGCATCTGTTCCGCTAAAAGGGGAAATCACTCCCGCGATTAGATACCTGTTATTCGTACCCGATTTAAATCGAACCAATATCAACTCGTGTCGAAAGTTTAAGTTTTTCTCCTCATTAGTCATATGTTGGAAGGATACTGTATACAGATATTTAATAAACAGTACAGATAATTAAGGTGCAATCATATCAAATTATTATGTGGCGAATGACGTCAAAAGACTGTTAAACGCGCATTGGAGAAAAAGGCTATAAATAGACCAAATACTTTCGGGTTTTTTTAATTTTTCGATGTGGCGGCAATCGTCGCCAGCGATTACATTTTAGTATGTTATTAGTAATAACTATTACTATTATCTGTCAAAATATAAAAACTGGCGAAGATTGTCGCCAATGCGAATTTGGGCAAAAACGTGTGAAATTTTATCAAAAAATGCCGTTTTTGACGAAAATAGGCAATATTAAAGATCGTTTTTATACACAATGAGACACATTTGACCAAAGATGATGACCAGTCTTTGTTTAGCAACTCTTTCTCTCTATTGTGATTGCAAAAATCGATTGTATTTCCATGTTTTAATATTTGCCATTTTTACCCTTGAAACGGGGCCGATTTCAGCCTTAGTGAACCTTGTCCTTTGTATCATTATATACAAAAAGCTTTCGAATTGGAAAATATAAGCTTAAGATGCTTTAAAATTACCCTTATGCTTTACCGCTAACAGATGTCTTGAGTATCATATGAATGTATGATACTACATGTCTATAAATAAACTCACTATTATATCAAGTTTGATATACTGCAATAATATTTTATGGTCATTTTATATTAAACTGACATGTCAATGTACAAGTTTTTTTTGCTTTGGTCGAATACTTGCCTGTGTTTAAATGAACAAACTTGTAAGTTGGGATAGATTTATAGAAATAAAACCGATTAACATGCCCAGGAAAATTGGTAAAATTAGTCATACATAACATAACATAACATATTCTTTATTTGGCATCAAATATACTATTTATAGCCAACAGAAAAATAATATTACAAATACATAGTACTCGAACATAACCTTTTTTAAAAAATAATGATATACAGCGTAAAATCTAAATTACAAAATCATATTCCTGCATAATTTCATTTCAGTAATAGCAAAAACAAAACAAAAAGAGTCTCTTTAGTCTTATTGTATATCTTATTATATTATTTCTTTATCCAACAGACCAACACTGCACAATAACCATCGTCTTCAAACGTTCTAATACATAAACTCTTTAATACTGTCAAACCGAAAAAAATCAGTGCTTTCAGCGCTTTGATTAAGAGTTCTTAACAATATTTTTGAAGGTATCGATGCTAAATTTACTGATAACAGCAATAATATAAAAGACATGAGTCTCAAATATCATTTAAAATAAATATCAATATTGCAATCATACCGTAAGAATTGAGCAAACAATCAAGTTTAATCAACAAAAAGTAGTTCTTACTTGAAAATAGCGGTTGCTATGGAAACGGTTTTTACATACATAAATAGTGCCTCTGTCATAGAAATAATTTTGAATATGATAGAATAGAACTTCCTGAAATATTTTGTAAGAAAGAAATGTATTATTTTTCCAAAATAAGGTTTGGAAATTAAAAGATATGCATGTAATTAAAAAAATCGATATTTTTTAGCATTTTTGTGTGTGTCTTACGGTTAATTTCATGAATTAATCTGTATTTTAGCGGATAGATTTACGCATATTTCTAAAGGTCAGTGCTTCAGCTTTGATTTGGCACTAATTAATTTATTCTAGCTTAATGCTTGTTCAAGTTCGACAAACAACAAGGGGTTGCCATGGGAACTCGGATATTTCAGGTAGTGCGCAAGAGTTTATTTTTTAGAACAACGCGGATTCTGATTTAGTGGACCCTAAGAAACAATTCAGCATAGGTGGCAAAAAGTCTACTATTACACACACTAAACTTTTAGCTCATTCTTATCCAAAGCAGTCATGTTAAATCCTTTGATTTGGACAGTGCTTTCAGTGCTTTGATTCCATTCAGTGATTTTAATTGCTTTGATTTTATTCAGTGCTGTCAGCGATTTGATTTCATAA
This sequence comes from Mactra quadrangularis, assembly GCA_025267735.1. Lineage (NCBI taxonomy): Eukaryota > Metazoa > Mollusca > Bivalvia > Venerida > Mactridae > Mactra > Mactra quadrangularis. The sequence goes on along the minus strand of CM046295.1, from coordinate 26,938,256 downwards.
TGTCTTCTTCATGTATATTTTCAGTTGATAGATCTAGTTATCTTCCTTTGCATCTTTTTATTTTTCTTGCTAAGTTTTGGTATCATGTACCAAGCTAATCTATTTCCTAATTCTCCGCCAAGCTGGTATCTACTCAAGAGTATATTATATATGCCATACTGGCAAATGTATGGTGAATTGTTTCTTGATCAGCTAGAAGGTAGGTGGAGTCAAGTGTAGATTTGTAATGAAATCTCTGACAACTGTGTACAACTAAATATTGCATGTACTCTAAAAAAGTAGGTTTTTTTATAATGTTCAGACAAGTATCTGACCATGTGCTTGCTTAGATCTGTAATGGCTATTCTGTATATAAGAGACTGCAGTATAAATGCCGGACAGACAGTGGGGGACAGTTTGCACACAGTGCCCCCGGTGTTGATTTACAACATGTTAGATATTTTTATTTGTGGTTTAAATATACAGTGCTTTGTTTCTGATAATCAAAATTCACAGGATCATTTGGGATCTTGATTTCATTCAATAATTTGTCTGAGCTAGAGAAATTGTCTAAAAACAATTTTTGTTTACCTTATTAATTGTTGTTGAAGATCACATGACAAAGGTTCATGTTGGCATTTTATACAAAGAAATGTATTTCGTTTTAGTGCAGTATTTGTTATTTTGTTCGTTTTGGCTGCTCCAAGAAGTTGATGAAAAAAACTAGGATTTGTTTTCATTGTGAAGATTTATGACTACCGTGATATTGTGATACGATTTCAGGTGAGAATCCAGATACTTGTACCAAAAATGAGAGTATATGGCGACCAGCAGGAGGAAGAAATAGATGTCCAGAAAATAATGCATTGGTTCCATTACTTGGTGCTGTATATATATTATTGACTCATATTCTACTTGTTAACTTACTTATTGCTATGTTAAGGTAAGATATGTTAGATACTTGTGCTTTATAACCCTCAGAATTTAATGACTCTTTGTCTTATACAACCATATTTGAGACAGCTTAATGCCAATGTATAGAGCCTGTTTAATGCAACACACTGTGTGACACAACTAATTACTTTAATTGATTGGTCCATTTCTGATGATTGATCTTATTTATATACTTTTTTAAGCCTCAAATGACAAAATAATATTTTCACACCTTCAAAATCAGTATTGCATTTTATGAATTGGTAAAACAATATGTACGCTAGGTACAAAACGATTAGCTAAGTACAGATGTTGCAATCAAATTTAGATTAATGCAATGCATATAATTTATCTTTGTGTTTAAACAATGTTAAAGTTAGCATTTACAGGCCATAATATCTTATAATTTGGTAAAATATTTTTGAATGCAATTCCAAAACTAGCAGCCATTTTATTTACAGAGACACAAAAGGCGTACAATGATCATACAATTCATTTTACTGTATTCTAATAAGGTAATTTTCTTGTTACAGTTATACAATTCAAATGGTGCAGAAGAGATCAGAATCGGTATGGAGGCTTCATAGATATAGTTTAGTGCATGAGTTTTATTATAGACCTAAGTTATGTCCACCATTTATTATACTCAGTCATATCAATAGAAGTATGCTTTATGTGAAACGTACCTGCTCCGGACAGGAATATACTGATGAATTCAGTAAGTATTAAGTATAGCTCTACTTTTCTTGTATAGATAGTTGAGGCTTAACATGTCTGTGTGTTACTGCTGATTTAATTCCTGGTCCCTGTAAGATCATCGAGTACTTAATTTTTACCTTGGCAATGCTATTGGCATTGGTTTTTATTGATAGGTTGAATTTTATTTCCATGACAATTTGTTATTGTTTGTTCTTTAACCGTTTTGGGTAAGTGTGAGGTTGGTCCACCCTTAAACCTGGTTAAAACCCCCATAGGTGATTATTTTGCCACTGTCCATTCCAAGGCAGGAACCCCTTAGGGTCTTGTTTTCATTATTGTTCATTGCATCAATTGTATTAGAGAGTTTAAATCTAAACCAATCTCCCTCTTAGTTTATAGTTTACATATTTTTTACAGTTACTGTTTCTGATATGTTTGCTTACACCTTTTTGTTATATTTGTTGGACTCTTCTACTGGTCTCAAGTTTAATATTCATTATTGATAGCTAGATGTGTTGTTTAATTGATAGTCTCATCTAAAAAAGTACTTGCTACTGATGAACTGTAGGAGCAGTAGTTCAGTGGTAGATTGCATGCTAAGAGATTGAGAGGTTCTGGGTTTGAATCCCATTGGCACACTGCAAATTTCCTTGAGCTAGAAATTTACCGGCAATTGCTTCACTCCACCCAGGAGTAAATTTGTACCTGCTAAGGTCATGCACTGTATACTGTGGCTACAATCTGCGCCGTATGTTAACAGTTGGTGTATGACTCGATCATCGAGGAAGTTAATGTCAAGAGTCGACTGAATATTGATACTAGAAGTAGACCTCAAAAACCTTGCTTTAACTTTAACCTTTAACATGAACTTTTAAACCATATTTATGAATTACTAAGTGATAACATTAATTTCTTTATTTGATAATACTACAGAGTTAAATCTAAATGAGAAGTATTACAATAGATTGACATTATTTGTGAGATCAGCTACAAATCAATATTTAAGTACATCACAGAAAACACAGATAGAAGAATTAGGTACTAAAATAGCAGAGACATCTGACAGGTACGTCTTTTAGAATAATGTCTCACCATTACAACCATCAACATTGATGATCCTTGATCATTGAATTCCCTTGCAACCAGATGATCCATTATAGTACCCATTTGCCCCGGTGTCGAGTGGAACTACTGCAGGTAAAATTCTTGCTGGTGGGATTTAATCTTAGGATCTGTCATTCCCTAAGCGCACATCCTACCACTGGACCACTGCTCTCACAATGTATAGGATCGTTTTTTCACAAATAAAGCATTTGGGACTTAAATCATCAAATATCTTATACTTTTAGTTTAAACAAGGAGGTATTTATAGTAAACTGTATTTAGTACGTTGAACTGATTGCATAAAGACTTGTAATGATAATGGTAATTTCATTAAGTTGTAACTTGGTCCAAACCAAGGTCACCTTGCTAACATTAATTCTAATTAACATGCTTCTAATAGCAGGACACATTTAACGCATTGCATGGAATTTAATAATATATCTGACTATCTGTAATTTGTGCTACCAAACATAATTTATTTAAGCTGGTTTTTAATATGAGATGTTTTAGGGATATTTAACAAGTGCTTGTTATAAGTGTTTTATGATGAACTTTGAATAAATGTAATAAAATGTCTGATTGACATAAGTTAAACTACTTATGCATTTTAGTACCAAATCTATCTATATTCTTATAATTGTTTATTATAAGTTATACAAGTGATCCTTCGTCGAATAATACTTGTTGTTTTCCTTATATGATAAAAATAGCGTTTTTTTTCACATTATTATTATTCTTTCTTGACATGTCCTTTTATATTTTTGTCTTTTGTTAACTTTTATCCATTTGAAATTCTTAGTGTATCTATCTATGGTAGACGAGTACTTTGTTGTTACTACTCTGTCATCAATATAATTGTTACTAATAATAAATAATTGTTACTAAAATCTAATAAAATATGTTAAAGGCTTGGGCTCTAGAAATAAACGATTACACATATTTCAATGGTTTAAAGAAAAACGATTTGATATACGTATGCTACAAGAAACACATTCAGTTGAAACAAGCATTTCCATATGAGAACAGGAATAGGGGGTAAATGTTTCTTACGCTAAAAACGTTTTAACATGCCGGTGTTGTGATATTAATTAATCCAACATTTTTATGTAATGTTATACAATGTGAATCCATAACACAGGCTAGAATATTAGCTCTAAAAGTTGACATCAATGATCTAATAATAACATTTATCAATATTTATGGACCAAATGATGATAAAAAGACATTTTATAAAATAGCATAACTACACACAAAACATACATATTTATACTTTTTTAATAGGCGGTGATTTCAACACAGTATTAGACCCATAACTGGATAAGAAAAAGGGAACCAAATCACTCATAATAATTGCAGAAAATGCATTATCTCTATAATTGAAAATCTAAATCTTTTTGATATTTAAAGGTCAAATTCATCGAAGGACACAAAAAACGATTAAACATCGAAATATTACGTATGTCTATTGTATCTAAGCATACACCCACGTTTAACGCATGTAAACAATGTATATATCGAGATATTTAACTATGCTTTAAACCTGTATCAATTTAGCCGATAGTACAGCATCGCTTATCTACCGTGTGTGACGTCATCGTAGTCCTATCGATTAAATTGTGTTATAACAGTCAATGGATTGTAATATATACACGTCTGTCAATTAATCAGTCGTAAAACCATTTTGAAATTAAATATCCATTTTCTAAATATTTTTACATTTTCTATATGACTTTTTAATTTCATATTAAATAGTTATATAACAAGGCTTTTTATATTTGATTACATTCATCGCACAATTCCAAGATATCAAGTAGATATATGTAATATACTTTTTATTTGCGTGAAAATTGGTTCAAAAATTAAGTAATTGAATAAGTCATTACATTGAATGAGTCTATAACTGGTGGAAACCAAGCGAGTTTTTCTTGATTTCCACATGATGACCAAGTGAAAGGGGAAAAAGATTGAAAAAACTCGGCAGGAATAACTTAAACTATGTAAAGTTATGATCTCGTCATTTTTTGACAGATACTTGCCAAAAAAAATACACTTCGTGCGGAGAACGCTAATTACTTTTTCGAAAAGAAAATATTGTACCACGCGTATTTTCTTACAAGCGACCAATGACGAAAAAAGGAAAATTCAGGTGACAGTAATGTTGTGCAGAGAATACTATTAAAATTGTTTCGTAAAGTTGTGTGCAATAAATATTAGTTTGAAAATAAGTATGAATATTAATCTAGACTTTGTCGAGTCGAAAAATCATAGAAATAAAAATTGATAGAATGTCTTTATAATGCTGGCTGTGCGATTATATTGAATGATGATAACGGAATTATAAACCTCGCTATTTTGCACAAAAAACACCAATATTTTAATGCATTATTTGACCTTTGAACGGTCATCTGCAAAACATTTACCTTATCTCCAATATATCGCGTAACATATGTCGGCGGATTAAATATTTCTTTCGAATTCACAGCATGACGGCTGTGAGACAATGTTGAAATTGATTGAGAGTGCGGTACGTATACTTTGTATATTAATGTCAACGCAAGAGTGACAGCCCCACATGTGTTAGGATTTGAGAGTCTGTGTCCATGGAAACATACGCAATAATATCAATGATTGGTGTCACACGAGAGTAATTGATAAGATATTTTGATGCTCCCCTGACTTTAAATATGTTGATTTAGTATGCGAGGTTCCCAACGGGGAATAAATTCGTACAAGATGACAAAAAAGTCCCGCGTTGAACCTCTATTTATTGGATTAAGAAACTGGTCCTTAATATAGACTAAGATCGCACAGCCAGCAAATTGCATTAGTTACGCATGACCTGTCAAAAGGCTATCGCCAATTATATACTTGTTAATTATAGTTAATATTGGTCTGAATAATGATGTTAGAAAATAATAATTTGATTCGGAGTTGATATTGTTTTTCACGGAAGTCAATTTGCGACGCTAATATCTCTATGTTTTAACTAGTTTGTAAGACAAATATATAAATAGTTGAATTTACCGAAGAGAAATAATATATTATGTGATTTTATTGAAACTTAAATTCTCATAGGGAAAGACGAAAAAGCATGAAAATATAACAAAGGGAATTATTACGAACTAAAAAAACATACGATATGAAATTATATACTTCGTCGCCGAGTTGTGTTCGTTTGGAACAAGTTATCTTAATCTATTTTGAAACCAAAGTGAGTGCAGTCCCTCGAACGAAGATGGAATTCTTATGAACTATTATAATTAAGTTTTTTTAAACCTAAGTTGCATCGGAATTAATGTTTAAACATTCTGTGATAATTAATCAGAACTAGTGCTGAAGAAATCTGAAACCACATGATCAACTGTAAGTAATAAATTCTCATTTTCTTAAGAATATTGGGTCTAAACTAATACTTCATATTCACTTAAATTGATATCATGAAAGTATTATAGAAGAGTCGCCAGAAAAAAGCATTCATTAATAAACAGTAAATAAAAACTAAATTGTAAATAGCAATTCTTAAATTAGCATTTATTTCTAATTACAAGCGCTCGACACAATTTTTCCATATTATAATATATAGAGAAAAAAGGTCTCAAACACCTGTTCAATGGTCATAGTTTTTTAATCATCACCACATTCACAAATAATGCGCGATCGTCAAAATTTCTTCGCTGTTCGATCTAGAATGGATTATTCTACATAAAATACTTTTTATTTGAAAAAAATCGATCTATATCTTCTCTACACATGCTATAATAAGGAAACTTGGTATCTTTCACCTGTGTTTCTAATAGCCGCTATCAGGATGTAGGACTACGATGACGTCACACCAATTCCGGTCACGAACGATAACTCATGCATATCTTTATGCAGGTGTGTTACGCCCAAGGGTTAAAATTCGTATTGCGCCGTTATTTGATGACCAAATTTCGCGAAAGTTGGGATAATATTTTATAATTATCAATATTTTTTGAAAATTAAAGAATTACAACTAGGAAATTTGAACTTTAAAGAACAAGAGACCATGGTAAAAGATATATATGGCATTCAAACATAAGACCTACAGTATTTTGTCGACTTGATTACTTTCTGATATCTGATAGCTTATGCAATTGTACAACTAATGACAAAATTACCCGGACATAGATCCGACCATTCGTGTGTATTATTAAATTTGAATTATGCAAATCTGATCGCGGACCAGGGTTTTTAAACTAAACAATTGCTTACTTATACAAGGGAATATAAAAATGCAATTAAAGGAGCCATAAACCAAACAGATAACTTTAACCAAAGTGCAAATCACAATACTTAGTGGGAACTTATCAAAAGAACTATAAGAAACGAAACTATAAAATATGCAACCAAGAAAAAATAATCGATACAGAGAGAAAAGCCCCAGCTTCTTCAAGAAATCAGTAGCATAGAAAACGTGCAGAACGTAAAACAATAAAATGTCTCAAAGTCGATGATACATTCATAACAGACTCAATTGAAATATTAAATGAAGAAGTAAAATTCTATAAATCAATTTATCAAAAAGAGCAACATGAAACTAAAATAACTAACATTGGCTTTTTAACGTCCCAAATAGAAAATTAAATGAAGATAAAAAAATTAGTATTGAAGGTTTACTGACTCCTGATGAATGTTATATGGCTCTTAAAGAAATGAACAGTAGTAAGAGTCTGGGCTCATTAACTGATTCATTAAATTATTCTTTTGGACATGGTTCTCTCACTGACTTATAAAAGCAAGGTATTATATATCTCATCCCCAAATCGGATAAAGATTATATAATTTTATGAAACTGGCTCCCTATCACATTATTAAACGTATAATATAAAATTGCTACAAAACATATAGCCAATAGAATAAAACAAGTGATAACAACATTACTAGATCCTTTACAAACAGGTTTTATGAAACGGTGATACGTAGGAGATAACGTCAACTTGATCTTCGAAATTAGAAATTAGAACATCTAAATGAAAACAACGAACGTGGTGTTTTATTCTTTTCTGAATTTGAATAAGCGTTTGACTTTCTTGACCATAAATTTATGTTCAAAATCCTAAACCCCTTTAACCTTGGACAAGACTACACAAAATGGGTAAAATTATTTTATAACAGCATTATTACAAATAATGGTCAACTATCATATAGTTACATTATAAAAATTGGTGTTCGACAACGATGTCTTTTTTCAACTTACCTCTTCCTCATTAGTATATAACTTCTATCAAATTACATAAGACATGATGAAAACATAACAGGTATTACTTTTGGTGAAATTGAAATTAAACACTCTTTGCTGATGATGCAACATTTTTTAATAATGAAAATTAGACATCGTTTGAAAATCTTATCAATGTATTGAATATTTTCGGAAACGTTTCAGGTTTAAAACTTAACTGCAAAAAATCAACTATATTTAGAGCTGGCTTACTTAAAACACCGAAATAAAATACTGCAAGAAAAAGCAATTTATATGGAACTCTGAATGTGCCAAAACACTGGGAATATTGTTTTATTATGATAGAAATGAAAGTATGACAAAAATGTAGAGCCTAAGGTAATAGAATTTAAAACTTGCTTGAAACAATGGCAACATCGCAAATTAATTTTAATAGGTAAAATTATGGTGGTTAAAATTTTTGCATTTCCAAAACTTGTTTATCCATTCACAGTCTTGAAATGTCAATTACTTTTGGGATTTTAGAATAAGCATTTTGTTACAATTTCAGAGACTTTCAATCAATCTAAGGCATTGACAATAATTGGTCGCTAAGATACAATTAAATTATAAAACAAATTCCAAATTACTTATTGATAGAAATGAGCCATCTTTTCTTACAAAATCACGACATTCTACTCTACTGAGTAACATGTAAACTATGTTACAAAATACAATTAGATTGACATTCCACAAATTCCCTCTCAATCAAAATGGACAAATGTAATGGAACAAGAATTACCGTGGAATAAAATTAACTTACAAGTAAACAAAGCATCTATATATACTACAATACGATCATTTCAATATAATCTTCTGATTTTTCTTACACCAACTAACACATATCTATATAAATTTAAACTGACACAATCTAACTTATGTGATTTTTGTCACCAAGCTATTGAAGATACTGAACATCTGTTCTGGAAATGCTGTCATTCACAACACAATCAAGCCATATCAATGCCATCAACTTTGCCATTCTACTAATGAAATACTTTATATTAAAATGCAAATTAAGACAAAGTATTCCTAACTTTAGCAATTTCTTGACCTTTCTAGATCATATAACTGATACTGAATTAAATACTGCATTAAATAAAGACAACTACAACACTTTTAAAACCAAATATGAACTATATGTATAATCAAAAAGTAACTCGTCCATCATTACAACCAATTTAACTGATTTACCAATTTCCTATTTTCTCTAACTTTTGATAATTTTGGTTTACCTATTGTACATATTTCAGGTTTTTTTTGTAACTTTTTTTGTAAAATTTTGTAACTGCTTTTTGTTATATTATGTTACATGTGGGATTCTATGATATGGATATCTTAATAAAAACATTGATTGCAGGTTTAGTGCAAAACAGTCATAACTCATGTTTAAAAAAAGAGTGAGTCATAACTGTTTAGCACTAAGGTCACGATTTGTACATGTGTACACATAAATATATTATCATGATAAAAACTGAATTTGATGTCACTTGTATTAAAGTGGGTCATAGGAATCAAGTTAAACATATGACTTTGACTCCGAGGGTATGTGTATTAATTGGAAAAGCAAACCCTTAGTTACACAGTATTTTATCTTTGAATTGAAATGATTGATAGCAAATGTACCGACCTGTAATTGTAAATTAAGAACTTCCCACAATAATGACCATCAAAATTGATGGTCTTAATAGTGCATTTGTCTTAACATAAGGATCTAGGCTCTCATCAACAATTGTCCTATTACCTCTGCCACCTGTATTTAGGTTTTTGCAAATTGTTACTGCAAGTATACAATTGGTTTGGGCAAATAAAATATATTGAACGTTGTCATATTGGACAACCAACTTTACAAATTGATGCATAGCTATCAAGTAGTATTCTTTATTTGATATATATTGTATGATTATTGTATAATTGATGCTGAGCTATGAAGTAATATTCTTTATTTGATATAAACTGTATGATTATTGTTTAATTGATGCTGAGCTATGAAGTAGTATTCTTTATTTGAAATAGATTTAGATTATTGTATAATTGATGCTGAGCTATCAAGTAGTATTCTTTATTTGATATAGATTGTATGATTATTGTATAATTGATGCTGAGCTATGAAGTAGTATTCTTTATTTGATATAGATTGTATGATTATTGTATAATTGATGCTGAGCTATGAAGTAGTATTCTTTATTTGATATAGATTGTATGATTATTGTATAATTGATGCTGAGCTATGAAGTAGTATTCTTTATTTGATATAGATTGTATGATTATTGTATAATTGATATTGAGCTATTAAGAAGTATTCTTTATTTGATATAGATTGTATGATTATTGAATAATTGATGCTGAGCAATGAAGTAGTATTCTTTATTTGAAATAAATTGTATGATTATTGTTTAATTGATGCTGATCTATGAAGTAGTATTCTTTTTTTGATATAGATTGTATGATTATTGTATAATTGATGCTGAGCTATGAAGTAGTATTCTTTATTTGATATAGATTGTATGATTATTGTATAATTGATACTGAGCTATTAAGAAGTATTCTTTATTTGATATAGATTGTATGATTATTGAATAATTGATGCTGATCTATGAAGTAGTATTCTTTATTTAAAATAGATTGTATGATTATTGTTTAATTGATACTGAACTATGAAGTATTTATCAAGTAGTTATCATTATTTGATATATATTGTATGATTATTGTATAATTGATGCTGAGCTATGAAGAAGTATTTTTTTATTTTATAAAGACTGTATGATTATTGTATAATTAATGCTGAGCTATCAAGAAGTATTCTTTATTTGATATAGATTGTATGAATATTGTATAACTGATGCTGAGCTTTCAAGAAGTATTTTTTTATATCTGATATTGATTGTATGATTATTGTATATTTACAGGATAGGGGAAGTTTTAGAAAAATTATCTAGTATAGAAGAACATATGAATACTTTTGAGTCATTAATTGTTGATAAGAATAGACCTGGTACTGCTGGAGCATTGTTTAATGAAACATCAGATAATATGTCACATACTCAACTTACACCAGGGTTTGTATTACATACATTAATAATCTTCACCACTCATCATTATCCAGTATAGTTTAAACAGGCAGTTGATTGTTCCTTTGTAAAGGGTGAGGCATGTTTGTCTCGTCTGGTGCAAAGTCTTCTTTTCCATGACCGGCGGTTATGATGGTTGGTGCCATCCATTTCGAGTGCCAGTCGATCGTGCTTAATTAGGTCGTCCAAAGTTAGCTTTAGTCTGCTTTGACCCCGATGTGCGGTAACGTTTATATTTCTAACTTGGGACCACCAAAAGTGATGGTCTTAATAGTTTATTTGTCTTAACATTAAGCTCTCATCAACAATTGTCCTATTACCTATGCCAACTGTACACTATATGGGTTGTTGCAAATTGTAACTGCAAGTAAACAATTGGTTTGGGCAAGTAAAATATATAGAACGTTGTCATATTGGGCAACCAACTTTAAAAGTTGATGCTGAGCTATCAAGTAGTTATCTTTATTTGATATGCATTGTATGAATATTGTATAATGGATGCTGAGCTATGCAGAAGTATTCTTTAATTGATATAGATTGTATGATTATTGTATAATTAGTGCTGAGCTATGAAGTAGTATTCTTTATTTAAAATAGATTGTATTATTATTGTATAATTGATACTGAGCTATGAAGTATTTATCAAGAAGTTATCATTATTTGATATATATTGTATGATTATTGTATAATTGATGCTGAGCTATGGAGAAGTATTTTTTATTTTATAAAGACTGTATGATTATTGTATAATTAATGCTGAGCTATGAAGTAGTATTCTTTATTTGATATAGATTGTATGATTTTTGTATAATTGATGCTGAGCTATCAAGAAGTATTCTTTATTTGATATAGATTGTATGAATATTGTATAACTGATGCTGAGCTTTCAAGAAGTATTTTTTTATATCTGATATTGATTGTATGATTATTGTATATTTACAGGATAGGGGAAGTTTTAGAAAAATTATCTAGTATAGAAGAACATATGAATACTTTTGAGTCATTTATTGTTGATAAGAATAGACCTGGTACTGCTGAACCATTGTTAACTGATACATCAGCTAATATGTCACATACTCAACTTACACCAGGGTTTGTAGTACATACATAAATAATCTTCACCACTCATCATTATCCAGTTTAGTTTAAACAGGCAGTTGATTGTTCCTTTGTAAAGGGTGAGGCATGTTTGTCTCGTCTGGTGCAAAGTCTTCTTTTCCATGACCGACGGTTATGATGGTTGGTGCCATCCATTTCGAGTGCCAGTCGATCGTGCTTAATTAGGTCGTCCAAAGTTAGCTTTGGTCTGCCTTGACCCCGATGTGCGGTAACGTATATATTTCTTACTTGGGACCATCAAAATTTATGGTCTTAATAGTGTATTTGTCTTAACATAAAGCTCTTATCAACAATTGTCCTATTACCTCTGCCACCTGAACATGTATATAGGTTTTTGCAAATTGTAACTGCAAGTATACAATTGGTTTGGGCAAGTAAAATATATAGAACGTTGTCATATTGGGCAACCAGCTTAAAAAATTGATGCTGAGCTATAAAGTAGTTATCTTTATTTGATAAAGATTGTAAGATTATTGTATAACTAATGCTGAGCTATAAAGTAGTATTCTTTATTTGATATAGATTGTTTGAATGTTGTATAATTGATGCTGAGCTATGAAGTAGTATTCTTTATTTGATATAGATTTTATGATTATTGTATACTTACAGGATAGAGACAGATATGGAAGAATATAGTAAAGACGAACGTGAGTTTAGTAGACTTGCACCTATGAATAATATATCTGATACTGAGTCTGATAAACCAGTGTTAAATGATAGAGATACAGATGCAGATATAGATTTCAATAAAGATCATATGATCAATACTCCACTTACACCAAGGTTTGTAGTTTATAAATTGATAATTATCACCACTCATCATTATCAATTTTAGTTTATACAGGCCGTTAATCATTCTTTTGGAAAGGGTGATGCCTGTTTGTCTCGTCTGATGTGAAGTCTTCCTTTCCATGACCGGCGGTAATGATGGTTGGTGCCATCCATTTTGAGTGCCAGCCGATTGTGCTCAATTAGGTTGTCCTAGGTTTGCTTTGGTCTGCCTTGACCCCGATGTGCAGTTACGTTTATATTTCTAACTTGGGAGGTCCAGTCTGTGCTACATTCTATCTTACATTACTTTTGCTATTTTCTGGTCAAGGGTGATAATTAATGAGGGAAATAATGTAATAAGGGCCTTGAATGTGGGAATTTAAGCTTTGAAATAGACATAGAATAAACTGTAATCATGCTAGTGTATCAACTACGCAAGCCTAAATATTTATTTGTATAATAAATAATGTAATTATGTAATTATTTTATGACTTGATAGTTTTTAAAATACAGCAGCAAGGCAGCAACAAGTTGTTCATGTGTTCTACGGATTTTATCTGGGATTAAATTAGGGCAAGCAAGCAAAGAAAAAATCTTAATTCAGAAACTTTATAAAGCGGTTTGACCAAATTTGTATGAGCGAGCGAGGAAATAAAAATATTGTAAAACCGTCAAAATCAAGATGCGAGTGAATCCATAGAACATACGATCACAATGTGACTCTAACAGTATAAAGGATAAAAACTAACAGGCATTATAACTGTACCATTGTGTGTATTACAGGAGCAGTAATATTATTACGACGATTGCTGAAGTTAAAGAACCTTTAAATGATCTAGTTGAACAAGTTTCACAAACTACCCATCTGTAAAAGTTCCATGGTATGCGGCAAATTTCCCATGAATTTACATGGAATTATATGGAGAATGGAGTATCGGACTTATTTTCCATGCTTTTCCATGGAAAAACGTCGATGTGACCTTTCTGTGTTGGTGCGCCGTAAAACCCAAACAAACAATGGAAAAACGTAGAAAAACATGGACAAAATGGAGGTACGCTGGAAAATTAAATTATTTGCCATGCAAGGCTGGAAGACCCTGGAAAGTTTGCCATGCTAGACTGTAAAACCTTGGAATAGTTTCCATGCAAACCGTAGAAGATTAGCCATGCAGTTCCTAAATAGTCCCCGTATCTGTCTAACTAGGAAAAATAAATATTTCCTTATACAGCTGTTGATGGTAACAACCAAATAATCATACAGTGTAATTTATTTATTTGGCTGTACTATAACTGCTAAGATATTATTTTACATTATCTTGAATGCAAGCAAAAGTCATACACTCATAAAATATTATGTACTAAAAGTTTTGAAAATTATTAAAACTACAATGTAGTAGTAAAATTACTAACATTTATTTCTATTTACTATGTTACACATCACTTGATAATGAACGTACCCAAGGTAGAAATAAATAACTGCTTTAAAATTGTTTCACTTTAAGATGCTACTTAAATGAATTCCTGATTGAATTTAACTAAATATCACTTTAGTCCATAGTCTAATGTGGTCTTGATTGCTTCAGTATAATGTGAATCACAACTTTTCACATCCATTAATTATGTATTAACACGTTGGACTTTTCACTGAGGATTCCTGTTTAAAGAGAAAACATAGTATTAATATTAAAGGTGAAGATGAAAAAATATGAAATATAATATGTATAGCAACTACTGAATAAATCGATTAAGTCAAGTAATTTCAAACTGCATGAATATAAATTTACAACTTCTAACTAACTTCAGCTGTATACAAACTATATTACTATATTAACTATATTAAAACTATTAAATAAACATTAATTATATACAATACTGACGAATCTCTCATTTTCTGTCAGTTTATTTGAATTACAGCATAATGATCCTAATCCAAGAAGATTATCTCAATTCAAATGGCCATAACTAATGAGCTGATAAAACTTTTAGAGTTAGACTTGCCATTGTTCACGGATAAACCTCTTTGGAATACCGTTAATGATATATTTTGGTTTATTTCATAAAAACATTATACATATACACTGATAGTATTATTACAATAATGGTAATAAATGAACCTATAAAGACAATGTATATTTTTTATTAAGAAATATTTAATAGTATAATAACAACTCATCTTTCTCTACGACAGTATGTTGAAACAGAATGTTTGATGTGATTTTACTTTGACTTTTCCAGCCACATGAGCTTAAAAGATAAGATAATTTAGCGTGACAGTTTTTTATAATATCAAAATCGTTTCGAAATGAATTAGAAGCAGTAATAATTTAGACCAGCAATCAGCTCTTATTAAAAAATTTTTTTTTAAACTTCTGAATCCAGAGGATATAAATCACAGACTTTGAGACAAAAACATAGAAGTTTGTTTATTTGAATCTGTTGTTACTCTTTTTTACACTTTAAGGTAACTATTAATTTTAGACATCACGAAACATAACACATTTTTTCAATGACATTTCCGCATGAGACCAGAATGCCTAGTTAAATGAAATAAAGTAAAATATACTAAAACATTTATACGAAAATTTAAAAGCAGCTATAAAACTTGACTTACTACCAATTTTGCTGAAACCTATTTCATCACTTTATTATGTCAAAATTGTACATTGGTGGCACTCTTCACTTTGCTTGGAGCGCAAATATTTCTTAGCACAGTATTCAAAGTCATAATAATTTGATCAGTACAAAACTGGTATCATTTCCACCTCAAATCTTTAAATAAATCCAAATTGTTCATTTTATAACATTTTATAACAAAATGTTCCTTCTCTGTTCCACTACACCTGTTTGAAACATGCGCCAAAATCTGAGTCATTCAGATTGTTTACAAGTTTACACTTAAAATATCATCACTTTAGTGAGAGAAAATGCTGACCAGTCCAGGTTTCACCACATGTTTATAAACTCTAAACAATTTAGAGACTAGCTTCATAGACTATGATAGAATCAGCAAAAAACAGTTTATTGTAGTAAGATTGAAGTCTGTTCTTAAGTGATAAAGTCATGTATCCACCAAGTAGGCAATTTTAAGAATTTAAGGAAATATTTTCAATATCTTAAACAATGTTTTGATATTTTTTATCTCATTTTAGAAACATGTACTAGAACTTTAGTTGTAGAAGTGGGTAGAACCAGGGTTATATCTCAGCACACTTAAAGTGAAATATACTTAAGTATTTAAAGCATATAAGTGTGTCTCACTATGTACATGCTGTTTCATCAAAACTTGCTGATTGTTGTGCGAAGTCTTCAATGGTTAGTATAGGGTTAAGGTTTGTACTGATTGTACATGTACAACCAATATAACTTGCATCTGCCAACAACTTGTTAATACAATATAATTATTATAAAATATTCTCATTAAATGAAGCTTTATTTCTGGGCAGAAGAAACTTTCCATGCTTTCTAGTGATCTTTTCCAAGGTTTTCAGCCTAGCATGGATAAATATCCATGCTTTTCCATGTTTTCATGGAGAAATGCCATGCTACCGCGGAAAAATATAAAGATGTTTTGAGTTCTAGATTACATCTGTTACTAGTGCTTGATATAGTTAGTGAAGAGCAGCTCTGCCAAGTTAGAACTGTATAACATTGAAGGTGTATCAGAATTCTGTCTGAAAGTTATGACTTTAGAATGTAGCTTATTAATTATATATGTTTGACAAAATGCATTTATTTTCTGAAATCAAGTTGTCATAATTATGAATATTCTGTTAATTCTTGTGTGGAGTTGTGTTTTATACATATGAGTGTTTTGTTAGATTATGATACAGGTAACTTTTATATACTAATTCATTTAATATAACCAATTGACTTTGAATTCTTTATATACATGTTCATTAAATCATATAGGTCTATATTGTTTTCACTATTGTTATTCACTTCAGCATATGCAAATATGTAAACATCTTCACATTAATCAATTATTATTCACAAGCGTGTGGCAGATAATAATGCACAATAATACAAAATAACTATTTTCCGTTCACAATGTGAATTATAATTGATTAATGTGAAGAAACATTAAATATCATAATTTTTAATATCTGTTTAAATTAGTTTTTTTTTCAATTCATCTACGTTTGAAAGTATTAATATTTTTTACTGCACTATTATCTTAGGGCGCATTTACTTATTGTTAGGTGTTGTATTCATGCATATTTCTTAAATAGAATAGTTTTTGTATAGTTTTATGATTCAATTTCAAAACTTGACGAGAGTATTTAACCTGATTTTTAACTATTTTAAGATAATGTTTAGTTTTATATTAGATCTAGCATTTGTTCCCAGTTTGCTTTAGAAAATTAGTAATAATGGCGGTTATTTACTGGAACAGAGTCGTTTGAAGTTAAAAACAATGGAAAATGGTCACTGCCATATTTTTCGTCTAGCTTTGACCTAGTAGAATCTAAGTGTAATGATGGATTTGATAATGTAAGGTCTATGCAAAAGTTGTACATTATCAATATTGTTTTCTTTAATGCTGTCTTTAGTATTAATTGTAGATGTACTTCCCCATATTGGTTTTTGTTTGTTCGGTTTGTTGGGTTTAACGCCGTAGCAACATATTTTATAGGTCATATAACGGCGGTCAGTCAACCTATTCACTCATCCTAGAAAGGCTAAATGTCTAGATTTAGTTGTTAACCAACTACTAAGCACATAATTTCGTCAGTGACTGACAGCTGCCCAAACAGAATTAAAAATCATTGGTAGAAGGGCGAATGACCGTAGAAATAATTTCATGACCAAACTCCACGAAAGTATGCATTGCCCGAGAATCGAACCCACGACCCCTCGATCAGTAGACGTGCGTGCTACCAACTAGATTTTGGGCATTTAAATCGAGAAGTAGAAATCATGGTTATGGGAGTTAAATGTTTTAAGCCTTCAGCAGAAATATATAAGTTTGGAGGGAGATATAAGGGGGAATATTGTAATATGTATGTCAAATTTGTATGTGCAAATTTACCTCAAAAGCTACAACTTGCAAATTAGTTTGTAACTGAATGTGTCGTTGAGGGCACAATTTGCAACCGCAATTGTTGAGCCTCCTGATGCACTCATGGTGTCTGTACAAATTTTACTGTAAAGAGCTTAGTCCTATTGATATTTTATCATTAGTAGATAGGAATGTTTCGTAAAGGCAGACAACTTTCAGGGAGTATTTCGATAATAAAATAGACAAACAGATCTAGCATCATCCATTGCGTTTTGATAATATTTATAAATGAACTTGATATAAGATGTATAAAACATTTATTCTTTTAACAGTTTGCAATTAAATTCTTACGCAAGAAAACTTTCTAGATTGATATTTTGCAAAGCATTTGTTGTTCTTTTATAGTATTAACAATATCAACTGTGTAGAGAATTTGTCATAACATTTTATCACAAATAAGATACATATTTGATACTATCTCCACATAATAAATAAACAATTTTTTTAGATATCTTAATTTCTATTAGTATTGTGGTTGTAAATAAATTGGCAACCAACTTTCAATATCAAATAAATAAAAACAAATGAAAACTTAAGCCGAAGCATGAACTCATAATGATGTATGTCCAAAAAATACGAATTATAAAAACTCAATAAAAACAAAAAAAACATAAAAGATACTAACACACTGTATAACATCATGTGAAATAAATTTTATATATGTTGTGTTATCAAATATACATTATGTATTTATGGTGGAGGGGTTTTATTTTTATATAATTTTATCATTTATCTTTTTGTACAACGCTATTAAATATGTTATATGGAAAAAGGCATTTAATCAAACAAAAAAAGTTTAATTTTAGTTTCAATACCACCTTCTTTACTTGTCTAATATGATGTTATCACTATAATGGTAATTATTTTCATTTGATTAAATGCCTATTTCTATATAGCATATTCAATAGCTTTGATAATATAATGATGTTATCACCAAACAAATTGTGGTATAGTATTTGCAAGTCATTAAATTATAATTATTTACAAGTACATGTAGTGAACAGTAATGTTTTGTTTTCATGCATGTTAAATTGTAGATATAGTTCTGTTACATTAACCTGTCACAACTTGAATAGTCACTGCATGTGTTCTTATTTAACCTCGTTTTAATCATTGAGCCACCAATTTATATTGATTATTAACACTCTGACAATTTATGTGGCGATTTAGAATATGCACCAACCCCGCTGATGTACATGAATATGGCAATCTATCCTTTATTGTCCATGAGTACTAAAGTATCGTTATGTTTGAATTACTTTTTAAAATCATTGAGGATGATGTATGCATTGATTACAGATGTATAAAGCCGAACAATACATTTATGTACATTCCTGTTCTTGTAATTTTGTATATATGCCATTGTATTGTATGTTTTTTTTTTCATTTAATGTAATTGATTAATATGTACATGTTCTTTGCTCTCCGATCTCGGAGGTAATAAAAGTATATATACATAAAATTTGCCATTCGGTAGAAACTATATTATGTTTCTTACTATTTTTGCGGTGTTTTACTATGCGTGTAATAAAAGGATATAAAATTGTGCATACATGTGTTGTTAAAATGGTATCAATTGTTGTTTTTGTTAAATAAAAAAAAACAGAATTGGTGTGTATTTCGATTTCTAACAGACATGGACACATAAATCATTTTGCTTTAACAACCTCAAAACAACAATGTGTAACATAAAACGTTTTAGCCGGAGCTACTGAAGTAATGTTGGGCTTTTTAACTTACTGTAATCATTTAGGTAAATTAAAGATAAACGGAATATTACGTAGATAATTGTTTAATTAAATTGAACTTATTGATAAAGAAGTGGATTCATTTATATATAGTTAATTAGCAGCAATTTTGAACTTTTGTTAAATATATTGTATACATCTGTCATAAAATGTTGTTTTTTAAGATAAGATACATTTATATTGTATATTAATATTTACAGTACGTTAAGAATTAGGTAGCTGCAGGTTTGTTTTTATTAAATATTGAGTGTCATATTTTTTGTTTATGTTATGTTTATAATAGTGTAGTGTTATCTTGTTACGTTTTTGTTATGCATGTACTTAGCTAATGTGTGTAGTACTGTTGATGTTTATATGCATGTTATATCAATTCAAATTCAAAATGGCCGACTTGCGGCCATCTTGAATTCTTTTTAATTTAGTTTAATTACTGTATGCTTATTTCTCAATAGATTTTTTCTTAACTAATTTGGATAGAATTTTGCACAGGCGTTCACAGTTGATGTGTACATACCTTTTAACTCAATTCCAATTCAAAATGGCGGACTGGCTGTCATCCTTTTTTCAAAATTAATACAGTCTTATTTTGACTTATTACTATACATATTTTGAAAAGAAATTGTATACAAGTTCTCACTAATACAGTTGTTCAGTATGACTATTCTTCATCAATTTATATTCAATATGACTGACTGGCAGCCATCTTGAACTTTTATTTAAATTACTGTATAGTACATGTATGTGGTTTTTTTTACTCAATTTTAGCCAAATTTCGCTCCAAAGTCTTTATTGATGTAGTTGACTCGTACATGGATTTACTCTGGATACAAATTCATTATGGCAGACTGGCAGCCATTTTGACTTTGTTTAAATATTTGTATAGTAAGCTTCTTTCATTACCAATTTCTTCTTGCTGAAGTCGGATTGATTTATTGATTGATTAATTGGGTTTTACGGCTTATTAATGCAAAAAGGTCATATTACACCGAAAACAATTGATGATACTATTAATTCAATAGAGGTATGAATGTGTTAAATTGGTATGACCAATTCTACATCGCAAAATCACTATTTTATCTCGGCGATTAGAAAATATGATGGTACAGACTCAATAAGTTCTTTAAGTTAGTTAACTTTAAAATGTTTGTCACGGATGTATTTAAGATCCTGGCAGTCAGGGAGAACGTATTTGACATTGAAATGCTCGTCACATGGTATACATTTAGGTGCTTTCTTTCTTTTGAGAAAGTATGAATGTGTTAATATCGTATGACCAATTCTACATCTCGTAGTAACTATATATTTATCTCATTGATTAGCAAATATTTTTGACGAAGATGAATCAAGGGTTTATGGCTTTATGTCATGTAACTTATTAAATATAGCATTAGTCCACATTGTTTGCCATTTTGAGTTGCTGAAGTCTATTATGTACTGCTACTTTTATCAAATTCTTATTTTTGAACTTTTTTTTGATGTATTGATATTTTATCAAATTCATAATGGCTGATTGGCAGCCATTCTGAGTTTTTCTTTTTAAAAAGCAAATGATTTGATAATTTTTGTACAGACTTTGAGAAAGTAAGCAATTGTTTAAGTTGATGTGCTTGACATTTTCTTAAGTGGAATTCAAAATGGCTTACTGGCAGCCATGTTGAATTTTCTAATATCTTGTACAGCAAACTTATTTTTTTCTCACCTTATTTTGATAAAATTGTGCTGACAAATTCTTGTTGATGAAATGTTTATATGTATTTATTTTTTTATGTATTTCAATGGACCAATTAGTAGCCATCTTGATTTTTTCTGTAATATTGAGAAGAAAACATCTTATTTCGTTATAGCTACATGAGATTTTATATATTATTTTAACTACTACTGTGAAAATAATTATCTGTAATTTAAGCTTTCTTATGGTTTTTATGTGAAATTCTTGATACAAGATATTGTAAATACTAATTGTTTGATTTATATTGTGTACATTGCTGACTACCATTTTTACAATTGCCTTATTTTTTTATTATTTATAAAAAAAATACAAACACATTCTACATTTTGCTCATCTGGTTACAACATACTCATGATGAGTTTAAATGTGATCACTCTTTGTCTGTTGTTCCACTTTACATTTATAATGACCAAATGGTGTTCATTTTCATGTAAAAAATCATTTGAAATATGACAACTCTGTTCATTTTGCTTTTTCATAAATCTACAGTGAATTACACTGTAATTTGCTGTTTATTTCCAATTTGATATTTGCATCCTATTCTTTTTATGTTTTTTATGTTTCTTACAACATTTAACCTTTTGGACTTCACAATGTTGACTTGCTTTTATCTTGAAATGTTGCTGTTGCGGGGGTATTTTCGCCACTGGTGGCAGTTCTAGTTCAATTTATTTTTGTTTTGCTAATAAATGGAATACTACTTGATGAACATTTTCAACAAATGTTACATCAATAGCTTACGTATCAACCCAGTTATGTCCAAATATATAGGCGTATACTTAGAAATGTTGTTAAGTGTAATTTATTTTTTTCCTTTGTGTAATTTGGTTATGTTTTGTATTATTAGATAACTTTGGAATGTGTTATTATGGTCAATACTAATTTCTGTCACATGATCTTACTTACGTATTAAACTTCATTTGTAGCTTTATAAATTCTTTGTTCTAATTTTATGTTTGTTATATTTTAACTATTATATGATTGATTAAAATACAAGTGTGTCACCCTGAAGTAAAGAACACAGATACAATGGTGCACTGTGATATACATGTACATGTATGAACATTTCAATCAAAATGATAAATTAACCAGAAAATTCTGATGCAAAGCAATCAATGAGTGTAAAAATTAATAACATGAAAATACTGCCTTAGCTTGTAATTCGCTATAAGTGAGACATTATGTTTTAAAAAAATATTACTTTATATCCGCTTATTAAAGCAATTAAGTATGATTACTAAAACATAAACACCTATATAAATGTACAAGATTTTTAACAGGATTATGATTGATGGTCTAATAATCTATCTTTGTTTATGGTATTAGCGTTTTCGCCAGCGGCTAAGACCGTCCAAAAATGATCACGAGCATGCTTTCTATAAATAGACGTCGAAGACCGTGAAAGTCGAGCATACGTGTTAGTTTAAACCACAGTTTAGAAAAGAAGCTATTAAAGTCTTGGAGAAATTCCTATTTAAAATCATTTATTACAATGTAATGCTAAACAAAACAAAAGAAATGTTTACAAAACACGTCAGATAAATAAATTCATTAACTTAAAATTTCTTGTCTAGCAGTCTTACCACATAAAGTACGTACGCTTTTTAGTCTAACCTTTACTGATTTCAATGGCGGCCCCCATGAGAAAAGTTAGACAGTAATTAGGCAGTAACAGCCGAAAAGTTCCGCATGAAGCATCATTTTCAAAATTGAATTCATACATAGCGCAACGCTTCAGCGTTGTTCTAAATAAAAATACATATCAAAATGTTCTGCAGTATGTTTATAATTAAGATATGTAAAAATATAGAAATAAACATATGTAAAGAAACTTTTGGAGTCCAGTGTTTTCAAATTAACATTGTAATTATCATATGTTAACAAGCAACATTACGGAGACCCTTAAGTGTCATTTTGAAATATCTTTTATTTTTCGCAATTGTTTCGTTTAAACATTATATCATGTTGTTTTTACAAAACATTCCGTTTTTAGAAATAATAATTTCGTTCTTTTTTTAAATACAAATGTATTATTTTGTTTTTTTCGAATAATAATTTCTCAAGAACGAATAAATATTTCGTAAAAGCAATAAGGCGAATGGAAAAGTTTCCGGCCTTGTGGAAGGGAAGGTAAGTACTGGGTCCAGAAAAACTAAGTTAGGTGCTATGACCGCTGTATATAATCTAATTTGTGTTGACAAGACGTTAAGCTCAGTATAAAACAATGTTATGCTGTTTTAAAAAAATCATACCTTTGAACTTTCGTGTATTCAACACTATATTTAGCATTCTTTGTTTTTTCGTAAATTGTTTATAACTTAATCACACCCTTTTAACAAAATTAACAAAAATTCTAACGATACAAAGCATCGTAAGTCAAAAGCAAGAAGCATTAATAATTATGTTTGGCAAGTAAATTCCAAATATTTTGAATGATGTGGATATTGTATACACTTTTGATACCATATCACAGTCACTGCAAAATTATGATAATGAATGACGATATTTTTTCGTACGATTTTTTTCAACTCAGTTTGTCTCTACATCACCTTCATATATGTACTTAAGTCTGGAATACCTGCCCCTTACCACTATCGTTATCGGATCAGGCAAAGGGAGATAACTTCATTAAGTTTAAATTGCTTTATGTTACATCAGATCCGAGTTACACACCCTTTATTAAATATTCTAAGTAATTTTTGACAAAATACAATAATATTGCAGTGTTTAATTTCCACTGTGAATGTACGTCAAAAAATGCTATATGCTTTACTTACTTATCTATACTGGGTTTAACGCCGTGGCAACACAATTTAGGTTATTAAATGGTATTCGGTGCACCTAACCCATCTTTCCCACACCGGATAACCCGCTAAATTGGGCGCACAAGGCTCATACGGGAGAAGTAGGGAGATATTTGGTAGCCAGCCGATATCTCGCATATGGCGTCCCAAAGGAGGAACGGGTTCGAATCCAACACAGGAAGGTTATGCCATTTTATTCTAATTTGACAATGATGTTGTTATCCCTCTATTTATAAGGTATATAGAGAAGTGCTAAGGATATGAATGGACACAAAAAACAACGACTGACCGAATGACCGCCCTACCCTTCATAACCCAAACGGTTTTTTTTGGGGGGGGGAGGTTATGATCACGGTGGCAATACCACGTGACTATGGCATCAACTATGCTACGGTTTTAAGTATAGAACAGTAAAAAATCCTCAAGGGTGTTAGAACAAAAGTATAAAATTGGCTTGGAAGAAGTTTTCAAATAGTATGCACTTTTCTGCTTAGACTCGAGTTGGTATCAAGTACATTTATCAATAATTAAAAGACATTCAACACTTTTTACACTTTTATTCGAGGCAGATTGTTTCTGTTTTCTTCTTGCAACCCTAGCATTGGTGGTGTTATAGTCGAGTGATATTGTCACAATGATGCTAAGGAATGGCGTAACTGATAAAAGTTCAAGCTCTAATGCGGAAGCTCGGATTTGATTTGCTGAAACGGAGACAGGACAAGTCACCCCGAAGATAGCTCAGCCTGCAGGTAGGCAAAACTCAACCCGTGGACTACGTAACCCGTAGGTAGAGACGACTCAACCTGAAGGTAGGAAAAACTCAACCCGTGGACAACTTAACCCGTAGGTACGTACAACTCAACCTGCAAGCAGATAAAACTCAACCCGTGGACAAATCAACCTGCAGGTAGGTACAACTCAACCCGTGGACAACTTAACCCGTTGGTATAGACGACTCAACCCGTCTTATACATAATTGATTATTTGAGGTAGAAAGTATTTTTTTAAAACCTAGAAGCAACTTTAAACGTAAATTTACCGTGTATAGAATACATATTTGAATAATATACACAATGTACTATTAATGTCAGATATTTACATTTTTTATAGTATTTTATTCACAAATTATTCCATACGCGTTAAAATCACATATGAAATCAATTTTAATTGTTAACGAGAAATGTAATGTGGCAACCACATTAACGCCGGTTTTTCATCATGATATGACAGAGATAGCTAAAACATTAGACACTTTAAAGCAAAAATTACAAAGGAAAACAATCAATGATAAAGCCAGGTAGAGTTGTGGTGAATTTCTAATTCCGTTTATCACATGGTATAGTTTAAACAATATTTATTTATCAAATAAGTACATATACAATAGTATAAATATGAAAAAAATGAGGATTGAAGAGATAGCATAGCTAATTTTGAACTTCTCTCCTCAGACATTTTTAAGGAAAGAGATACTTGTGGGTTTAAAACCGCTTTTTCGATCTTAAAACCACACGTTTCCCTTTAAAATACAACATTATTTGTACCGGTTGTAACTGGTAATATTGTATTAATATATATAGAAAACAAGAAAAAATACATACAAACAAAAACTGGAAAACAGAAAGAAAAGAAAAAAAACATCATGATATGAGAATGGGAAGATATGATGCAGTTAAGTGCTAAGTGAGTACAGTAAAGGAGAAAAGACGAGAAAATGTATACGGGTCGGTCAGCTATAGGTGTGATATATATAGAGGACGAGTGGCCAAAACAAATTAGTCAAATCGTTTTGATTGTTTGATATAACTGTGTACATGCCTAAACAGTTCAATATTTGTCGTCAAATCAAAGGATTGATCCCCGTTTAAGAGTTGGTGCACCGTTACTGGTATAACATTTTGTATGTTTTCAAAAAGTACTGGTCGTTGTTGTTGAAATAACGGACATTCTAGAAAGTAATGCTCGGTAATTTCTATTTTGCCGCATGGACAGAAGGGGTTATTTATAATGTTTTTTTGAGAAAAGATGTTCTCGAAGATTACTACAGTGTGTTCTTATTCGGGTATGTAATATTGAAGTTGATCTGTCACCAGCATAAAAGTATTTCAGAACTGATTGTATTTGATTTAAGGTAGCCAAACCACGTTTAAAGGACGACAGGGATTGTGGCTGTCTTAGTTCATTTGGAAGAGCGTTCCATGCTGCTATTGTAGCTGGTATGAAATATTTTGCATAGGATTAGTATTACAGAAAACGTTACGAGTTTATGAAGCATTTCTCAAGTTGTAAGCAGATGTTTCGGATATCGTATTAGGGATAAGATCTATTAAGTACTTTGGAGCGAGTCCGTGCTTTATTTTAAAAAAATGTATAAGTCTCACATGGTATGTTATCATTGTATAAGGTTTCATAAAGATCTGACAATAAATGGCAAAAATACATACTTAAATGCAATTGTTAACGAAACCGGATGCCCGTCGCCCAGGTTACGCTATTAGATAACTATTAGCTGAATTTTTCTTTAAAAAATCCGACTAAAATACTTTCTGTACTTTCGAATTATCTATTATATAACACGGGTTGAGTTGTCCACAGGTTAAGTTGTCCACGGGTTGAGTTTTTCGGGTTGTCCACAAGTTGAGTTGTCCACGGGTTGAGTTGTCCATTTGTTGAGTTGTCCTTGGGTTGAGTTGTCCACGGGTTGAGTTGTCCATGGGTTCAGTTGATTACGGTTTGAGTTGTCATTGGGTTAAGTTGTCCACGGCTTGAGTTGTTTACGGGTTGAGTTGTCCACGGGTTGAGTTGTCCCGGATCCATTAAAACGACTTATAGTGAACTCTGTAGAAAAAACAAACTTCGGTTTTAAGTCTGCTTCCATACACATGTTCAGCCGACAATACAATTTTTGTCACACTGATTTCGTTTAAACGAAATATTTTTACAAATAAAAGTAATAATAATAAATAGATAATAACTAACACTTTTTTGTAATTCAGCATTTTACTTCAAATTAACAATAACATATATACATAGAATAGCATTCGGAACACTTCGACCTTTCATGAATGAATAATCTCGGAAGGATTCGTGGGCGTCTACTCTTGCGGATTGTGGTTTACTACCTACGAGAGGCAAAGCACAGGCGAAGCACGTAACGGTTATTCAAACTAGTTCTTGTAGTATACACACAGATCTTTGTCAAAGCTTATTTCTATGTTATATTTTGAACTAAATATTATGCAGCGATATCATTGAACTGTGTTATTTCAAATTAACGGACTAAAACGAAACAGCATTCATCGCCTAAACGATTGTGGATTTGTTTACTTCAACACCGGCTCAAGCATTTTGTTTGGGAATGTGAGGAAAAGTTAGCTCCAAAATGGAGTCTAAATATGTCTGAGGATATTCGTAGAGAATGGCCGTGGAGTTCCGAATGATAAAATAGTAAAGCCAAAAAAAAAGCCAAGAAAAACTAATTACAGTCACACCCAAAGGTGGTCGACACGGTCCGGGATCAAAAACTCATGAGCTGTTTACGTTATATGAAAGGTACTAGTTCTCAGACTTGGTTAAAATATCTATATTTTTCAAAATACTATTCAGTGTGAGTAAAAATTATTTTAGGACAAACTGACCTATAGATAAAAGTCACAAAAATGCACTATAATTGTCTATACCGTGACATATATACGGGGTAGATCTCTACTATATGAAACATCCATCATTTGTAATTGTATGTCAGTGTGAACTAACATTGTCATTGCCAAATAACTTTTTTTTGCTTCAAAAATGTTTCCAAACAATTTTAATAGTTTCAGAAAAAGTTGATATTTAAGTTGAAATCGGTGAATGAGTACCTTTAACAATTGCCGTTGTGCACGTCCGCTAATTACTTTAAATAATTCGTATTTGTTGTTTTCTTCAACTATTTACTTCATTTTATAGTTAAGTTTTTTACATGTCAAACAGTCCAAACCAAATAGGTAAACGTGCCTCGCGAGTACTCATTCATTGTGCGAACATCAAAATGGTTGTATTGACTTTTTGACAGGTCAAAATTTTCATAAAAAACAACAGTGCGAAAACATTCAATATGAAAATAGTATACTTTTTTTAATTTGGAAATAAAGCCGTATCAACACATTTAGGTCATTTACGGTGTCCAGTGCACCCAGCCTTGCGATCATGGGCCCTTGTCTATAACCAGGACTCACCTACACTACCACAAGGTCGTAAACTTCTCCATGTCATCTAATCAATGGAGGATTTTGACATAATTTTCAAATTATCATAAAAAAAGATTAAACCTCCCCGGGTGGGATTCGATTTCTAACCCCCTTCTGGACACGAGATTCCAAATTACGGCGCGCTACCAACTGCCCCTCCGACACAGATTAAACTATTTTACGATTTACAGCATTGTAACAGTATGTTTAGTTTCGTTTTCAAATTTATTTGATTTATTTCCACCATTACCGTTTCTCGTTTGTTCAGTGGCACTTCTTAATTCAATTCCACGACTAGATCGTCTGCTAGTTTTTATATACAACAGACGTTTAGTTTCATTACGGAAATTATGTGACCATATAAGATAATAGATAATATTAAGACACGAACTTAAATAGTAGACTATCTGAAATATTTGTTGTAAAATTCTATCAAATAATGTGTACGCTCTTTGCCCTCCAAGTTCTGCTAAAATAAGATGTCGTAACTTATTGGTGTGCGATGGTCTACTTAATAGAACAAAAGTCAAGGAAATTGCTAAAAGCACTCTAGTTATTCTGACAAGACTTTTCTGTTTCTTCGACAATCGTCTATAAATTGAAATATTTCTTCCGTCAATTCTTTGGGCAAGACATAGATTTTTAAAGAGTATGACAATTATTAAAGACGTTGTTATGATAATTGGTAACACTACTGAAGTGATTGTATCCCAGAATGAGAATAGTCTGTTTAGCTGAGAGTAATTAGGAACTTCTGTACAAATGGTGTAGTTCTCGTTCAATCGTACGACACCAGTCGTCCAGAACTGACCACTGTACAATAAAACAGCATACAGTACTAGTAAAGTGATGACTATTTTAGCCCTGACCACTGTACAATATCTAACTGCATGTGATAGATGAAATGTAACAATGTAGTTTTCAACTGTGATACAAACAATCAACCATACCGATAGAAAACTGAAAATAGACAGAAAATGAAATAATCGTCAAAGGGAAGTAACTCGTTATTCTAAACAGCTCATTTATGTTGAAAGGGAAGTAACGCGTTTTTTCTAAACAGCAACATTATGGTTAAATGGAAGTAACTCGTTATTCTAAATAACCATTAGGAATTCCTCGGTGATTTGCCACACACATAAACCTCGTCTTTCAATAATTTTCAGATTTCAATGATGCATGTAGCTACTCGAGTCTAATGGTAAAGTGTACATAGGCGGTTCCAGCGGAGGGTCCGGACCCACCTGGGAATTCCAAAATGTAGGGGGCCTACCTGTCCACTAGTGTTTTTCTTAACTGTAATTCATTTTTAAATAGCATAACATAGATTTAATGATTATGTAGTTTTTATTACTAATATGTTGCATTATCCTGCAAAATGTGTATTACGAGGTTCGAATGTTTTGACCCCCCCCCCCCCTAAAAAGATCACGTCATGTCGACTTGTTTTTCTCGATTGAACTATAAACGTCCCATCAAGACGTAATGATTAATGCATAATACGTTAAAGATTCTAATTAATGCGACCAGATGTTTGTCTCATGAAATGTAATTGTTTTCGACTTGATTTTTGTCGAAGAGACAAAAGCACATTGAGAAAAGTAATGATACAAAAACTTCTCATGATCTATGGCAGTAATTTTCATTAAGATGAGCAAAACATCTTATCAATGTAAATAGAAACAAGTCCACTTATCACATCTAAAACAACTGCAGTCACTGATACGTTTCCGTATAAAACCAATCAGTATAATGTTTGGTTTCCAAGACTAGGACTTGGTCATTGAATGAACATTTGATACTTTATTATCATGAGGAACTCGTTAAAACCTGTTGATAGTTAAGATAAATTACAGCTTACATTATCACTAAAGTTGTTGATTACAACAAGATCGCACCCACTTTACATAAAATAATAGCATTTTGTTTGAATATCATATCGTAGTAATGTTTTTAATCCTCCTGACTTTGAACTTAGACATTTATGAAATTGACTAACGATAACTTTTATCGTAGGATTTTTTGTGAAAATGTGCACTAATTGATACCGTAAAACAAACCATCTTACCTAAATACATAGCTTAGATATACTATGATTTGACAGGTCCCTTGCATGTGTATCATATTTACTTTTACCATTTCTAACCATTGGAACAATAATACAAGATTAAATCCATAATTACTGCCAGATAATGCTGAAAAAATAAAATAGAGTAATTATGTTATTGTTAAAGATAAATTATATTTTTCAACTGACTTGCATGATAATAATTCATATAAAGATTAAAGAAAAAAATCAAAATGGCAATAAAGATACAATTATTATCTCGGTCTGTAATTTCAATGATAATGTCTGAGTCTTTTTAATCACTTTCTCGGACTGTGGTTACACGGATAATGTCCGAGTTATCCGCATGATGCATTCTTTTCAATCACTATCTCCGACTGTGGTAACAAATGATAATAACCGAGTTATCCATATGATTCCTTCTTTCAAATCATTATCTCGGACTGTGGTTTCACGGATAATGTCCGAGTTATCCATATGATGCCTTCTTTCAAATCATTATCTCGGACTGTGGTTACACGGATAATGTCCGAGTTATTCATATGATGCCTTCTTTCAAATCATTATCTCGGACTGTGGTTACACGGATAATGTCCGAGTTATCTGCATGATGCCTGCTTTTTAATCAGATCTCGGACTGCGGTAACAAATGATAATAACCGAGTTATCCATATGATGCCTTCTTTCAAATCATTATCTCGGACTGTGGTAACAAATGATAATAACCGAGTTATCCATATGATGCCTTCTTTCAAATCATTATCTCGGACTGTGGTAACAAATGATAATAACCGAGTTATCCATATGATGCCTTCTTTCAAATCATTATCTCGGACTGTGGTTTCACGGATAATGTCCGAGTTATCCGCATGATACCTGTTTTTTAATCAGATCACGGACTGCGGTAACAAATGATAATAACCGAGTTATTCATATGATGCCTTCTTTCAAATCATTATCTCGGACTGTGGTTTCATGGATAATATCCGAGTTATCCGCATGATACCTGCTTTTTAATCAGATCTCGGACTGTGTTAACAAATGATAATGTCCGAGTAAATCGTTTAATGAATTCTCTTATATCACTATCTCAGACTGTCATTACAAATGATTAAGTCCAAGTAATCCAAATGTAGCGTTCTCTAAACTTTATCGAGATCAAAACCAGTAAATTAAAGATGAAACAGAGAAGTTACAAAATAAATAAATTAAAACAGGATAAGCTGAAAACCTTTTACCTGTAAAAACATTATCGGAATCATTTACGTCATAAATTTGCTTAATACAACAGCCTTGCATTGAAGTTTTCATATATAATATAAAGCTCTTGACAAACATAGAAAAAAATACATATTACTACGGATAGCGTGACGATTCATCATAAATACAAATATTAATTGCTGACAGTTTAAAATTCATCTCTTTGCAAATATAGGACATAAATTCTCTATAAAAAACGTATTTTCGTAAATTTGCATGAAAACAGGTTTTGTATGTCAATTTTACCCCATTAATAGGTTCAATGGAGAATGTTCTGTTCTTGTTGAAAAGTAGGTGAGTACTGGTTATAGAACAGGAAAGTTAGGTTATATGTGCTGGACGCCGTAATATAGTCTTAATTATATTGAAACAGGGTCAAACACAGATATACAAATGTGCATTCAAAATACTCTCGTTTTATAATTAAGATCCAAACCGACAAATAAATTAAACAAATGGTGTTGAATTTTACAAGTATTGGACACTCACATAAATTATAATTTGACGCATTCTGTGTCAGAACAGTTTTGCCAATTAACAATTTGTGATATAAAGAGAGATGCTATCACTTAAGCATAGTGTCATATTTGCACGCGTGTTGTATCACAATTCTTATTAATAATCGCCTTTATAATGCTCATGTCTCCAAACTGTGAAATACAACCCTAAACTTAATTATAAACTTCTTCATTTGATTAAACGCCTATTTTTACATCACATAATCAGTGGCGTTGTACAAAAAGATTAATAATAACAATAATAAATAAAAAAGTAAAAATCTTCCACCATAAATACATAATGTATATACTATTACACAAAACAAAACAAAATTTATCACACATGATTTTATGTAGTGTGTTTGTGTTATTTGTGTTTTTTCATTGTTTTTATTGAGTTTTAATATTCAAAATTATTGGACCTTCATTATTCACAGTTCATGATTCGACTAAATGTTACATTTCTTTTTATTTATTTGATATTTAGGAAAAAATAATATTTAAGTTGAATTCTGTGAATGAGTACCTTCAAAATGTCATTAACTATAACACGCAAGTCTGCAACCTGTATAAAAAACATTAATATCTGAATTTTCAACTCAAATATTTGACAAATATCAACCGAAATTAGTCTTTCCTCTCGAAAAATCTCAACTATGGATTTTAATTTTTAACTCTAAATCCTCTGCACAAAAATTGATTTCAAGCGGTAAATTAAGATTTAGGTCCAACTGTGTCTGCATAAAATTGCAAATGTGTAAACAAAGCAAAGAAATGCTGTAGAAACTGAAATTAACACAGTATTACTCAGATTTAATCGCTGTGGTCACAGTCTATATTGGCTGTAAAGAATTATCATTAAGTAGAAAGAATCATATTATCCCAATCAATGATTTCGTGGAATTTGTCACGAAGTAGTAATTTAAAAAGAATGTGCTATTTTGCATCTTGAAGAGTAACCATTTACATTGATTAAATGTACTAGTTCACAAATTTGGTTTCCATTAACTATTTAACGTATTTGAGTAAAACAATAGTATATGCTGCAAGAAAAATACTATGAAAGTTACAAAATGCACTAGTATAATCGTCTATATCGTGACATACGGGGTAGATTTTTCAACGTGAAACACCCTCAATTGTAGTTGTCTGTCAATTTGCATTAACATCGATTATCAGAACGGTATTTTCAGCTTCTAAAATGTATCAATACAATTTTGATAATTTGAGAAATAAGTTGAAATCTGTAAATGAGTGCCTTTAACATCTAACCACTTTTGTTCCATATCGGAAGTAAAATTGGAAATTAAAACAGAATTGCTGCTTGTTAAGTTGGGGGACATTGAGTTGAATACTATAAACTATATAAAATAATTGTGTCCTTCTCACCAAAACCGACTGCGCAGTAATCATTTGACATTTAAAACAGTTTACTAATAATCACGACGATTAGTCAGGCTATGTCATACCGGAATATTCGAGCGTCTGCCCACGCGTAGGTTTTAGAGTTCTTAATTAGAAAAATGTCGGTGAAATGTTCATTTCATTTTATATCGAAACATATGTTTTAACTATGTGCTTAGACTAGTCATTTCATAAGTGATGCAGATCATTGTTTCATATCATGATGTTAAGTCACCAAAAGATCTATATATATATAATGCATTGTTTTTGTTGTATAATATTTGTTTTTTCGTTTTCGGTTCGGTTCGTTTTTATGAATAGGTACCTAGGTTTGTAAAACTTGAATTGGCGGTTAACAAAATTCCAAGTTGGCAAAGCCTCACAAGTTTCTCATGTAGCCAGTAGCAGAATATTTGTCCAATTTCAAGACATTGTTGAAACTGGACTTTAAATCAAAAGCTAATATTCAATTGGTTGTATCACGGCGCGATTTTACTTATAAGTTCTAAATAACAGCTTTTTGAACCCGTTAAAGTTCAAATTAATTAACAAGTACTCGATAAACACTGCTTTAGGGATTTGGAAATGATTTGTACAAATTGTTTTAATTTCTGTTAGTTTAGGCATTCAAACTTGCTGTAATTTGGATCAACTTAAAACAATAAAAATGGTGACTGTTTCGCATTTAAACAAAAATATTAAGAATTATTTCATAACCAAGCTATAAGAAAGTATGCTCCACCCGGGAATCGAACCTACGATCCGTCTATCTTGTGCGCTATCGACTGAACTGACCTGTCGAATAAATGTCTTTTATGGATCAAAATTGAAAATATCATATTTCGTGAAACAACACATGTAAATGTATGCATGTAAAAGTAAAAATAAAGAAAGTAAATTTCGGGGCCATTGGCTTTTAGTTTACATTGTATTTATATTAAGACTCCGTTGTTTGCGGAGAAAAAAGTTTCGCAACATTCCCTTTAAAACTTCTTGAACTTTCAGTATTATTGAAATGAGTAAAATTTCAGGGCGTATGAAATGAACGAAATAACTTCAGGAACGATTATAGTTCGTTTAAAGTTGATTAGAATGATAAAAAACACACACGAGTTTGAGCCGAACGTGTATTTTAAGCCACGCATCCACACACAATATTATTGTCAATAATATGGACAATACTGAATATTGACCATAATATTGAACGTTAGTGGGTGATATTGAAGGTCCAATCAATATATTGATGAATATTTGAGAGCTCAAATAATTATTGATGTATTGACAATGTTATTGATGAGTAATTTCGCCCATCAATAAAATTGGTGTCAATATTTATTCTTGTCCAAATATTTGAGGTCTCAACATTGCAAAATCATAAAAGGACGAAGAAAGAAAAATCGTTTTGGAATAAATTGACGTATATACAGAGTTTCCTACACTGTGGAAAACTACAAGCGATGACTATAGTAATCGGGGGAAAAGGAGGCTGCCTATGACACTCATTTAGAAAAGTATAGGGAGCGATATCCAGACGTGTAATTTCTCCAACAGCTTTACATGACCAAACTGCTTCTGTAGTTGAAACCACCGTTTAGTCCAAATTGTCCTCCGTTTTCTGTTTTCTTTTATCCAATGCTAGTGTAATTCCGATAATAACAACAGGATCCATGGTGGCAACATATAAACCATCAATATTATTCAGTCAATATTATTGACAATAATATTGTGTGTGGATTGGGGGGGGGGGCTTAAATTAAAGTTAATAAAAACGTAGAATCAAATTGTTTCAATCTATAATTCGACATAAATTTATTCTATCTCTGGGCAGGAGCTTCGTGACATAGTGCCCAAAGTGGAGAAGTGAGAAATTCTAATTTTTCAGTTATCAAAAAAGAATTGCCCACGTGAAAATTGCATCGATTTTTAAGTCGAGATAAAAACAATTAATCTTGAAAATTAAAACTGGCCCCCATCCAGGGGTCACTAGTTTTACATTAGTTATATCAGACCAAGGGTTTTTATAATGTATTTTTTGGTCACGAAAAGGTCCAAAAGGACACAAATAAAGTTCAAATGATGCCCCTGGCCCAAACTCATACATTTTCATATAGTTATACAAGATAACTTTCCATAGTTGGCATGTGGCATCGTCTTAAGGTCCACTGTAAAGGATCCGATTGTTTCTTATATTAATCGATACTTTTCAACAACAAACCTTTTTTCACACAGACACAGGACGAAACACCATTAGTCAACAACTTGAATTTGTATTCTCTAAAAATATTTTTTACCATGTTAAAGTTTTCGTCTGCGAAGAAATATCACTGCAAATTATTTACGGTCTTATATTCATGTGACATTCCCAGTACGTGTTGCTCTGGATAACAAGCGTCTAGACAAAAGTTGCGAAAACCGCAATACAAATGAATAATATAGTGCGATGAAATTCTAAGAGATGAAATAGAAGACATACGTCGACTTGATGTATGATTGGTTTTGATTTCAAATAATAAGATCTGAAAATGTTTAAAAAAAGATTTAGCTAGTTTAAGTGAATTATAATAAGGATACCATATTTCAATCGTGTTGTCTTATAACAATTGAAACTGGACAAGCTCCTCGTGTGTTTAGTTGTAAAAACTTTATATCATCGCTTTAAAATCGTTAACTAAATAAGTAAGTGGAAATAATAAATTGTGAAATTGCGTTTTAGCACAACAATATTCAAAGACCAGAATTCAACTTTTTCAATAACGATTATAACAGCTGGTGCCATGAAGTTTATTGTTTTAACTGAATAAACGCTTCTTCAACAATTCGATGGAAGTGTTTTAAATGGTAAAAACGAGAACAAACGAGAAAAAAATACGAGAAAAAAGGAGAACATATAATTGTAATACGTAACTTTGCGTTTACATGTATTTGTTTGTTTTGTTGGTTTTTTACTGCATATCAACATAAAAAGAGGATATTACGCTGAAAACAATTAAAGATGAAAATTTATAAAGAATATTTTTATAACGTTATTAAGTCCTAAATGATGTAATGCATATTCTATATAAAAAGATCTCTGAGTGACTTAACATTAAAATGTCTGTCGCATACATCTTGAAGTTCCTGGCTTTTGGTTTAAGAAATATCTTAGGTTAAACGGCAATAATTGAGCCAAAATAAACGAAATAAAAATGCAAATTTTTGTGAAGATTATATTAAGTTAACGAACCCACGACGCCGCATTACTTACGACGCTCCACTACTTACGACGTCTTATAATCCAAGCTAGTTGTTTATAGTTGTTTCTGTGACAAAATAACTCCCAATAAACTTCAATATTATTTTATTTTAATACCATTTTCTTTTAACTTTTTGTACTAAAATAACTAAATGTACCAAATAGTGTTAGGGAGTCTTGAAGTCCAAAGCCTTAAGCCGATTTGAACATTTAATTAGTTTTCACATCAATCAATGTTTTCTTAATGGGTAACTTGAGATTAAAGAGCGTCGTGAGTAATCATTAAATATATTCCTAGTTCGTTCCTATCAAACGGAAATAAATTATTCATCACCAAACCATATAAACGCAAAAACAAAAACAACAAACTATAATTATGAAGTTGAGAACAGCATTGTCTTGTGTATATCGCTGGACGCCGTAAAATTTCCAAAACGTGTCTACACGCTTAACACCCAGTATAAATTAGATCGACCGTTGACATTAGATCGACCAAATCACAGAACAATCACATAAGGTACTTACAACAATAAAGCACCTTGTCTGTTTGTTTTACCAGATAATTCAATGTTTATGCTGTCTGCATTCTTGTTAGGAAGATTCTAAATTTGATTGATAAAGATTTCGGATGATAAATAAATGATGATAAATCACCTTCGTTAGAAGGACAAGACCTCGTCTTGATGACTTCTGTTACAAATTTACAGACAAATTCTTCAAATAGAAGGATTTTATTGATTGATAATAAACAGGTTTAATAAAAAAATCATGGAAGGAGATGCCAGATTAACAGTTCGTAATATTGCACGAAAGGTAGGCATATTACTATCAACAGTTCATTTTTTAAAAAAAATTGAAAGTTTTATGCTAGATGGGTGCCTCATTTGTTGACTGATGAGCAAAAGAAGCAACGGGTTAAAGTGGTTAAGAAGCCGCTTCAAATATTCCAATATATAACAAAAAATCAGTTTGCCAACGTAGTAACAGGTGATGAAACTAGGGTTTATTATTTTGAGCCCGTCAGAAAAGTTAGCAATATGATCTGGGCTACTAAAAACAGCAAACGCCAAATAATTGCCAAACGGTCTTTAAGTGTAAAGAAAAATTTTACACATGTGTGGTATTGTCTTCTCGAGTTCAGGAGTTGCAATTCTAGTGTCTGTAAAAAAGGGCAAAATCATCACTGGAAAGTATTACAAAGAATTTATTCTGAAAACAACCCTGCCAGCGGTCTTAAGAGCACATCCGTCTTGTACATGACAATGTCTCTGCTCATACCTTGGCGCTAGTAACGACGTTTTTGAAGGAAGAAATAGTTACTGTATTGCCCCACCCCCCATTTTCTCCAGACTTTGTGATTTCTTTTTGTTTCCAAAATTGAAATAATTTCTTGCCGGCCGGAAATACCAGTCCCGACAGGCACTTGGATCTGCGATTCATCAGTACCTTATTACTATACCTAAATCAGCGTACCGTGACGCCTTCAAGAAGTGGATACATCGGCTGAAACTTTGCATTCACTTCTAGCCACGGGGAGTACTTTGAGGGCAAGAAATGGGCACGTTTAAGTTAGCTTGAAATTTAAAGTCATCAGATGGAAATAAGCAATAATTTTCGAACAGGCCTCGTATATGCAGGCTGGCGGGTTTCGCCAAACGATAAGCTGAGTTTGGTTGTTAAAAATACGGATAATAATTATATAACAAAGACTGCCAATCTTCTCAAAAATCATGAAAATGCTAAATTATATAGCTGTTAACCAGTTACAAGGCACATAATTTCGTCAGTGACTGACAACTGCTCTTCAGGATTAAGAACTAGAAGATAATGTCCGTGGAAACTTTTTCATGACCAAATATACAAGAAAGTATGGCCAGCCTGGACAAGCCTTTTTTGACTTCACGATTTGCAAGAAATGTCAAACATAATAATACGACACAAAACGTATAACAGTTTTGATATTGGGGAAATTTTATATTAAAAACGTTTTTTACCTTTAACTGAGTGCCAACACATAGATTACTTTTTGGCATTTAAATGCAGAGAGTGTAAGTAAATTTTCCAGTAACGATTGCCTGATGCAAGTTAGTGAAAACACTTTTTCCAGCCTTTATATGTAAACTCTGCATTAATATTGAAAATGAACACGAAACATGTAATAGTTACATTAAAATTCTAAACTCACGTACATGAAACAACAATAACAAATGATGTATTACTAAAAATTGAAAACTTATTCGTCGAATAGAGGTGGGATAAATTTGAACGGCAGTATTTATATAAACGAATCTAGCTTGCAGGTAAATTTTTTAACATACTGTGCTTTTATATAAAATATTACGAAATGTCCATCACGAAGCATTATTTTAAATAACTTCTTGAGAAAATCCAAAAAAAAATCCGCAGGTCTTTTCAAATAACACGATTCAACACAAAGACAAATCTCTTAATTGTTGTAACCTTACTTGTAACTTGTATACAATATGCCATACAACAATGTTTTCACTGTCTATAAATAAGATCTACAAATAATTCTCTTAGAATATTCAATGAAAATGTTGCGAATCACGAGCCGTTTGTTAGAACATAAAACGTGGATATATCTGTCTCCATAACTTTTTCATGCTGACACAAAGACGTTTTTATAACAAATATTGATACCAAACTGTTTTCATCTGAATTATTGTAATAAAATTCTTAACTCGTTTTGAAAGGGTTGGCAAGTTCTTGAAAAGAAATATTTCTTATAATTTAAATAATACCAAACATGATTATGAATATTTTACATAAAACATCTTGAAGCAAGCAACAATGAGAATAATGATACAATAAAAACACACAAGTCAGTATATAAATAAAAGATATAGCACAACTTTATATAAAGAAACTTGTTTTCATGGAATATCAAGATGAATTGAAACAAAATAAAAAGTTCAATGGAGACCTGTCGGCATTATATTTCAATCTCATCCCTGATGAAGATTAATGGCTTGGTGTTATCTAAGAGTAATGTTGATCCTAT
This sequence comes from Mactra quadrangularis, assembly GCA_025267735.1. NCBI lineage: Eukaryota > Metazoa > Mollusca > Bivalvia > Venerida > Mactridae > Mactra > Mactra quadrangularis. Next base: position 26,898,292 of record CM046295.1, on the reverse strand, counting down.
ACAAATTGTAACATTACGACCTGTTTGCTTCAATCATTTAAAACATACGATGTAGAGAATGTGTCTGGCAATTATATTCTTGGTTTGGCACGATCGTTTATTTATTCTTATTACAAGTATGATTTATTTCTTGCCTCACTTTAAATCAACATGATATAAATGTATTTTTTTTTACAATTGTCTTTGACAGGGATACTGACATTAAATTCTCAAGTTTGTTACATAACCACGATAAGCATTGCTGATCTGATATTTATTTTGTTTAAAGTGAAAATGATATTTTTGTTATGAATGATTGCAAAATTCACTATATATATTCATTTTCATTAATTGGATAAAATGGTAAATGAGTATATCGGCTATATAAATAAAAAAAATCAAAGATAATTAACATATTAAGTGGAAAAAGAGCGAAACAGAAATATGCATAAAACAGCCAACGAATGACATATGTGGACATGTCATAGTCAATATATGAGAAAACTTCACAATCACGTAACTACCAATGTATCGGAAATTGGGAAAAATAATTCTTAATCAATTAAGTTATTAAATCAGTACGATAATACGTTAGAACAACGATATGTACTATATTGGAAGAAAAAGAAACAGTATGATGTTACAACATATGATTGCAGTTTTTATTCATAGGTGTTGAATTATCAAATATATGTCTATCTCAATTATATTGCATAAACAATCAGTCGTATAGCAATTAGAAGTATCATATGATAAATTGACATAAATATTTATTGACAAATGTCTAATATCAACATCACTGCGTCTTGCTATTTTCTCTGTTGCTTTACTTTAAATGATAACAACGTTTGTGTAAACTTCATCAATGCATGATCCACTTAGGTATATAAATCTAAATGACAATTGATTCTATGGCTTATTTTATATTGAATCGGTTTAGTTCTTACAATATTTACATTGTAATTTTATACTTTGAGAGAACTGATAATTCTTCTGTACATTACTTAATTGACTAAGTGTTTGCTTTATAACATTAAGTAATGCATTTTATATTTGTATTTAATGCTTAACTTTGATTTGAAGATCTTCTTTGATTTTTTGTCTTGTTGTTATTGAACGAAAGAAAATCTTTCATATTTAACATATTTTTGTGAATGAAGCAACAATCAAACTGCTGGTGGCAATAACATCAAACTAAGACATCAAAAATACGACAGTTTCAAGATGAAAACATTAAAATTTCGCCTCGAATCAAAGTATTAAATCGTTACAACTATTTCAATTCAAAAGAAGGAAAACAGCGTGCCAATGTAGCACACTTAAAATGAATGGTTTTCAAGGCTGTTAACTGACATGACATCGGAAATACAATGCGCAGCAAATATAATCTACTTTCCTGCGGAGCATTGCTAAGATACCATTGAAGTCTGCCACGAATAAAAAATTCAGCCCTTTAAAATGTTTAGTCGGGGCTGTTTTTTTATTGTTCTTTGTATACGTGGTATTGCCACTGTGATACTCAGTCAAACATATACTGACCAATTCATGAACGTTACAAATCTAGTCGTAAATAATGATTTTATTTTTTAATTTAATGAAAAAAGGTGCTATGTATTGTCAACTTACTTTCGCATTATATGTGTATGTTTATGGAATTACATAGGCAGAACTGGCAGGAGTCAGAACCCTCCATAGGAGTATTTCTTGACTGTAAGTCATTTTTAAGTAGCATAAAGCGATTTTTCTCTGACCTTATCATAAATTGAATGGTTTTGTAGTTTTTATAATTGATATGTTGCATTATTCTGCAAAATTATGTGAATAATGTGGTTGTGGTTCGAAAGTGTGGATATCCCCTCATAGAAAAAGTTCAGACAATCCTGTATCAGCCCCTGGAATATAATATACTTTTAAACTAAAATAATTTCCAAATACATAAATTGTATGAAACGTCAGACGTCAACGAAACAATAAAAGTATTTGTAAAATATAACACTAACAATTCAAATTAAACGAAACTTCATTCAAAGAATACGTTTTAAAATATAGTGCTAAATCAGTTGGCTTTTAAGTTAATCTAATTGAAACAAATATTAAGTGTGAAAACCATTTCCTAACTAAATGTACGACCTGAATGACGATGTATCCATACCATGTTTTGTATTCATTTTTTTATTTAAAGCACAGCTAACACAATCGTTCACAGAAGGCGCCTTGCATCAGGCAATCGTCCTGGAATAATTGACAGACGTTCTCTGCATTTTAATGCCTAAAGCCAAAGTCGAAAGCAATTTGTTTGTACTCTAAATGTCAGTTAAAGTTTAAATTATAAAGGTTCCACAATATGAAAATCTTCACACTTGAAACTCTTTGTTTGCCTATTCTCAATATTTATAATGTTTTAACTCAATTACGAAGACGTCATACACAGCTAAACAGTAATTTCAATCATTTTTGGAAATGCCAATACTTGTCTACAACGCTATAATTTCCCCTCACATTTTGACCTTGTTCACATATAGATATTCCAGTGTCAAGAAATAATTCCCATAATTAACCATGACTGGACATCATCACTCACCATCTAATATTGTGTTTTGTAGAGAGATACAAAATTGTCAGCTTAGTAAAATGACAACAAAGCTATTTTCAATATGAATTATTTCGTTGATAACTTTTTTTTCGGACAACTGCGCTCGCGTATTCTTTAATTTTATATCTACTTAAACACGCATGACGTTGAGTACGAGATTTACCTTTCATATTTTAAACAGAGTTGACAGTTGGTGTTGTATTGTTTGTTAAGAGGATAACCAAGTTATCAAATTTAGACCAAGTATCTGAGATTTCTGTCACTTGACATATAAGTACAATGTTGTTTTAGTTGATTATATTTCTCCTTATATTTAATCTGATTTAAACCCGACCTCTATTTATATATTTAGTTGCGTTTAACGTCGTAACAACACATTATATAGGTCATATAACACCGATCAGTGCACCTAACCTAGCTTTTCTGGACCCTTGTCTATAATCAGTACCACTTCGCTCGCTTATTCTAGATATGGCTACTTTGTATCACGGGTTACCTGACCTTTGTTTTTATTATATTCATGACTAAATCATTATGCTCATTGACTTGTTTACATCGTTTATGTAACACAATTTGCAAAGAACTGTCTAGATTAAAGCTACGCATTCATTGGTTGATACAAAGGTAATCTCGACGTGACCTCCAGAAGGATGACAGGAGATCCCATACAACAGCAGTTATTACGATATATATTGACGTAGTTTGTTCTTATATTATGGTTGGACTTATAATAAATAAAATACATCAATGTCTTGTTTGTGTTGTTTGTTTTGTTTGGGTTTGACGTCGTAGCAAAACAGTTTATGTAATACTATAATATTACCAAAATTATAAAAAATTAAATTCCTATGTTTTTAAAAAAACTATCATTTTTAATACACCAAATATTTTAATTGATAACAGGAAAGCTCATGACATGAATACATCACAATAATAGGTTCAGCATCAAATATCACAAAAGCATCTAAAATTATGATCAATGTAATTCTTTTTTTAAATATAATTTTAAGCTGCCTTGGTAGTCTTAAACATAAATAGAATCGGAACAAAAACAATTGAAGCAAAACTAAAAGGCATTTCAAAATAAACAGTTAATAGTACTCAGTTTTTCAACAAACGTTATTTAGTATGTCTACAAAGTAAAATTGTCTCCAAACTTTTGATTGTTATGCAATATCTAATGCGATTTTATTTACAAAAAATATATGCACGGTAGTTCGTGTGCATTTTTATTACTTATTATGTTTGGCTGGTTTAACGCTGTAGAACACACATTGTATGGGTCATATCATGGCGGTCAGTCAACCTTTCCACTGATTCTGGAAAGGCTAAAAAGGCTACATCTCTGGATTTAGCTGTTAACCAGTTACTAGGTGCATACTTCCGTGACTGAAAATTGCCTTATATGACTTACAAACAGCGGTAGGAGGGAGAATGGCCATATAAATCATTTCATGACAAAAATCCAAGAATGTTTGCCTCGAAATAGATGTTTTATCAAAGCGATTTGTAACTGCAATTAATCAAATGCAGAAACTTTCTGTATTAAACATTAAATTAGACAACAATAACTTATTTATATCTATATTTATTATTATTTACCATTATTATTCATTTTATAATTATACTGTAATATTATCGTGATTTTCTATTATTAATATTTAAAAAAATTGTAATAATATCATTATCATTAACAACTAAGCAAGCCGGACGGTTCAAAAAAAAATTCATACTTAAAAATCACAACACTCTGCTATCACATGTTGTCAGTGCTGACATGATCCAGGGGTTTAAGTCAGGACTGGATGCATGTAGTCAGTGCTGACATGATCCAGGGGTTTAAGTCAGGACTGGATGCATGTAGTCAGTGCTGACATGATCCAGGGGTTTAAGTCAGGACTGGATGCATGTAGTCAGTGCTGACATGATCCAGGGGTTTAAGTCAGGACTGGATGCATGTAGTCAGTGCTGACATGATCCAGGGGTTTAAGTCAGCACTGGATGCATTCATGATGTTGTATCCTTGAAATAGAACATAATCTCTTTTATCCTGTTTTTAACATTTACTAACCTCTCTTCTGCACATAGTTTATTAGTATATATTGTTGGCCTAAGGACATTTTAACACCCAGGTTTTTCAGAAAAGAAATGGTTTTTGCACTTTTAACATACTAGCGTTGATTGAGTTGCTGAGGGGCCGCACCGCTGCTTATTTTAACTAACACCCAACTTAATGACATAATAATCGATGACGATTGGTAGCTATTTAAAAAAAACAGGTTTCAGCTAAAGTTAACATGATAAAGACATTATGACAATGATATAATTTTCTGTAATATGTAAAAGGATTGTCGAGGAAATATTAGCCCCCGGGTTTTACAAATAACATTGTCTGAACATGTTACAGTCTGTGTTCGACATTTCTTACAATTATATTGAAAAAAAAATCCACATGATTCTGAACATTTCTTCTAATGTAAAATTATTCCCTCACAACATGGCAGCAATACCACGTGACTATAACGTCATAAAATGCCATTCGGAACTACCTCGGTGATCTTCTTTACAGTATATCTATATAGATGATCGGCGAAGTGAGCCAATCTGATTTTTTTTCAAAAGTATTTTTATTGCCATTTAGTGTTTTAAGAATAAATTCGGTAAATATTTCATTTTTTTTAATTCGGTGGGAACAGTCCATTTTTACAAAATGGCCGACTAAAATCATAATTTATATCAAATTCACTGATATTTTGCCATCATAATTTATATTTATGTGGTTTACAGACATAAATTCTGATTCTTCTTACACCTCTAGTTTAAAGATGAACTAAAAATGAGTCAATTGCTTAAATTAAGCCATTTTGAACCAAACCCAATTCAAAATGGCTGCCAAAATGTTCTTGAAATGAAAATATTTTTTTACTATTTGTTTGTTTATAAAATCAACAGATGTTTAATGTATTTATAACAATAAATATGTTTTACACATGTGGAATGTAAAATTTGGTGATACAATACATATCTGTATTAAAATATAATGCAGTTTTGTCATGTATAGTTGCAGGTATTAATAAAGAATGACTGAAGTGAGACCAATAAGTCGACAAAGCTGTGGATGTAAAGAGCTCTTTGGGGAGTCTTTCAGGGAAATATACCAGTTTGTTTCTTAGAATAAGTTGCCTCATGGCAAGGCTGTAATTGGAAGGATGTTATCATTAGGTAAACAGACAGAGAAAGGACACACGAGTATCGGCCATGATGAGGCAAGCAAAGTAGTTGCTCGTGATCTGAGATATGACTGGATATCAAAGAACGTATATCCAATGACAGAAACATCAATAGCAATGAAGATGATACTCGTAGAAAAATATGAAAAGTTCAAGACTACTTTAAAGCATGAAAGCAATGATTCGAGGGCATCTGATAAGTGGTGTGAATTTGCAAAAAAATTTATAGAGAAATTTAAAAATTGAAATTTGATATTCAGACCAAAAGTACCAGAAGGAGCTGGAATCAAGATACGGGATAAAGATGATAAATGAGAAGTTTTACAAGGACAATTGTCATGGCAGTTACATAACTATTTGTACTGAAACTGTGCCAAAAGATTGGACACAAAGTAAAGCAAGAGCTGAAAAGCGGAAACAATCTACACAAAGCTACAGTGACAAGTCGTCTTAAATGAAAGGAAACACGTTGGTAGGTTTTCTAACGTGGATCTTGTCAAAAATGACAAATGTGATAAATAACTGAAAATATGTGTTAATTCGAGTCGAAGTTCGTCATGTTTTTTTCTTCTTTTTTTTTGGTAATGTGTTACGCTACCAGGAACGTATATCAGAGTATACTTAAAATCATCATGTGTAAGGAAACTTATATTATCTTACTAATTCGCTTCGAAAACTGGACTATAATGGAATTATTGGTAATTGCAGATTTAGATTGCATATTATGCAAATTGCATTATGGTAACTATTGATTGCTCCATTACTCGTATATTCTAAGATTAAAAAAACTGCCAAGAATGTATATAAACTGCCACAGTATGTCAGACATAATCATAGACTCGCAGTTTCGTGTTTTTACATAAATACATCAATAAATGTATCATATATACACAATAACGAAACATTTCCACATTTTTGAAGCATGGTTTAAGTTAATAAATAAATGAGACAATCTAACGTACGTTCACACTTATAAGATTTACGATTGATTTAATACTCACAAACAGACTGAATATTTGTTCTTATACACTATCCTTCAAAAGTTCCTTCACACATTCACAATTAACACTGTTCTTTATTGAGTTTTAAAATTCTGAAAAAGCAGTTTATTGCTAAACGATTGAAATGTTGCATTTTGAAATCAATTGTTTTATGGATAAGATATGACAAACTATTGTTCACTTGATATTGGTTCATTGAGATACGTTTTAAAAAACGTGAAATATACTGATAAAGAAGTGTTTCCGTTGCCGGAAAAGTGAATGAACAATGATTCAATGATGTTTAAACTTAAACCCCATTATCAAAAGTAACACTGTTTTTGGGCTTCACAAAAATATACATTTACCTATTCCAAACACTACTAATGAACACGAGTTTTTAATCAAATACAAAATATTGCTTCAATATGTTTATGTTTGTAATTGCATTTTAAAGTGAAAGTAGATCGAAACAGAAAGTAAAATTTGGTTTTCCATAATTGAAATAATAGTTTTTTTTTATAATAGTATGTTTAAGATGAATACATATTATTGAAACAAAACTTACTTCGAATTACACAATTAGGCTCTGAAACGAGTTTGGAGCAAGTATATTGAACATCAGTGTATAAATGAATAAAATATGCTCTTTAAAGTACCATACATTTTAGAAATTGACACTTTGTCAAACTTGAATTTAGTCAGCAAAATGGTTTGAACAGACTATTGTGTCTCGAATTCATGTTATATTATGATAACTTTATCTTTGTAAAACAGTTTTCAAGTCTTCTAGAAAAAAAGTGATAAATATATCTTTATAAAGTGGCTTTAAAAACTGTACAGTGAAGGAACCTCTGGAGGGCAGAAACAAAAAACCGTTCCAAATTGATAACAAATACATGCCTTGTTGACACTAACATAAATTCCCCAAGTTGTTGTATAAAAGTCTGTTCAAAGACTGATGGAACGACATGAATATAAATAACTTATTACACAGACATGTAGAACAAAGTCACAAAGCGTCATGAATATAAATCACAAATTAATACCAGGTTCGGAGAAAGTTGTCTTATACAATCTTGAAAATACAATAAAGGATAGTATCTTCAAGTTGTTCGTTGGTGCATCAGGGCATTGTCGTCAGTGTAGTGTGATTAGTGTCGGGGTATTATTATCGATACACTGATGCATCGTGATTATCGAAGACCGATAATGTATCGCGATGGTACCTCAAACTATCGATACATGACGATAACAACTTGTTATCATGTTCAAATAAAAAAAGAATAGTTTTTTGTAATTTCTGTGTAAAATTTCTTGGAAAATTGTTCATATAATGTTTTTGACATAATTGTTCAGAATATTCCAGAACAAAAATACAGCCATTTTGAGCTTTGTTTCCTCTCAACAATCTATACAGTAGGTGTGTGGCACTAAAATTATCGTGATACAATTATTCTATCATTATACATATTGTAAAGGAATTCAACTATCGTGATACAATTATTCTATCATCATACATATTGTAAAGGAATTCAACTATCGTGATACAATTATTCTATCATCATACATATTGTAAAGGAATTCAACTATCGTGATACAATTATTCTATCATTATACATATTGTAAAGGAATTCAACTATCGTGATTAAATTCTTCTAACGAGATTAATTGCTACTATCTTAATACAAACCATGATACAATTCTTCTATCGTGACAGAATTCTTCAATCGAGATACGTATCGTGAAATAATTCTACTGTCGTGATACGTATCATGATACAATTCTACCAACGTAATAGGTATTGTGATACAATTCTAATATTGTGAAATAAACTAGCTGGAGATAACCAGCTTTAAGTGGGATAACATTAAAGTAACAAAGTATGATATAATACAAATTATATACTGATTGCATTGATGTCATATATGAAATTACATCTGGGCGGACAACAGACGAGACAGACATTAACTTTATAACATGAAGCCGGTTATTTTTGCTATATCAACTGTCTACTATGAATGCGAGTTTTTTACTAAATTAAAAGCCGTGTCAATTCAGGGTGTTTTGCAGAGGCCCGCGCATCTAACCTAGCTTTCTTGGACCTTTGTCTATAACTTCTGGTTAAAGCAGTACTGTCATATCCTTTTTTCACTAGGCCAGAAACTTCTCTATTTACTTTATAAATGGGAGAAAATTTACAATATTGTCAAATATTCATGAAATGGTCTAACAGCCCTTTGTGGGATTTGAAGTCGCAACCCCTTCGGGAAACTAGGTTCGAAATTCCGGAGCACTACCAACTGTGCTACAGACCCGGGTCTCGAATTTCAAACGCCGCAAAAATCCCCGCGGGGAATATAAGATCAAATGACTATTTTATTCAAGGTACATTTTTGCCGGTTAAATTATGTTTCTTCGCTTTTCTAAAAATATCAAATTATAATATAAATGTAATTACTTGACGAATACAATAACTGCATGAAAATCACGAGGGAAAAAAGTACATTAAAAAATGAACGTTTTTTATGAAGTAATTTACTGTTTCTAGTAAAGAACATGTGATTACTGTCTTACATTAAGAGTAAGTCGAATTCATTTTCCACATAAAATCACGTTAATGGAATTCATTAAGAAAAGAATATTTGATCATAGATTTTTTGTTTGGTTTAACGCCATAGCAACACATTGTATATGTCATATAAAGGCAGTCAGGCAACCTACTCACCGTTCCTAGGAAGGCTAAACCTCTGGACTTAGCTGTTAACCATTTTACAAGGCACATACTTCCGCCAATGACTGACGACTGTCCTATGTGATTAAACATTAATAGTGGGAGAAAGAATAGCGTTAGTTGAACGAATGCACCAATTTAAAACTAAACTAAAGCTGGTATATCGCAATTAAGGTAAAATGTTATATTCTTAACCCAGTGAATTAAAAATCGTTTAAAACAACAAAATATTGAATCGCCATGGTTTCGGGTTCAAGCGTCGATGTGAGTAGATTAGAGTAAGTCAGAGGTAATAAGTTGTATACTACATGCAAATACATACTCAGTGTTAGATTTATTATTTCACACAAACTTGCCCAGGGGTAAGCTAAGACTGACAAAAACTTGCACGTATTATCTTTAGGTTGCTACAAATTATCTATTTATGTCATTTCTATTACTGAATAAACAATATTTGACAAAATCAGAATATATTTATTTTCTTTATTTCTGCATTGCAATACTTAAATTTTGATATATTGACTGGATTGAAATGAACAAAAATATATTGCAATCAGCCAGAGAACAACCGATGAAACTCTCGAATATGACGCTTTATGCAAAATTAGGTTTTACGTCTTGTAATGCTGACTTGCCCAACAGAACATCTACTATTGTAACCAACTTGCCCGGCCGATTTACAACTTGGCAGGGCAAGTGGACAAGTGCTTATTTCAAACACTGGATATATGTCACTAAAAATAAAACTATTGAGTATTGAAACTGAGGTTTTGTTCATATATCTTTAATTATAAGTACTAGTAGTATACAAATAAATTTATTTTTTAAATCATTCAGACAATTTTTCACTTCAAATGACAACTACTTGAAAACAACCACACTATAGTCCAAAAGTTTCATATATGTAGACTATATTCATTTTATATTTGCTCTTATTTGTATCGAGAAAGTATTGCAGATACTTTTGTTTCTTGTATGTATTTCATCTTTTAACCATAAAGAACATAATTCATGATAAACTGTTTAAAATAAATATATGTAACTATAAATAACTATATGTAACGTATATCAAAGCATAGTTCAAAACATCAAAATTACTATGTGTGCAAACAAACTTTTGGACCCCATTGTATGTTATAAGTCATTCAAAAATTGTTACAATGTATTGGTCGTGGTAATCAGACAAACAAATATACATGTAGCTTTAAATGTCACATCGAACGTATATGTGCTAAAGTTTGAAAACAGAAATCGTTTTCGACCCAGACCGTTGATCAGCGAGAAATATGAGTCCACTTTGAGAACACATTACATTTGTATTTTAAATATAAAACTCATATAACTTGCTGCATGCGTTATGACATTTTCAAAACTTTAATAACACTTTTGTATGATGCACAATTTATAATCAGTTGTAGTACAGAACCTATCCAATGTCTGAAAGTTACGACGTAAAACAAAAACAAAAAAATCACTTTCCAATGTCGCTAATGGCAAAGTGCAATAAACACTTTCAAATTTGTTCTAAATGACATATAATAACATGGGATTTAGAGTCTGCGATTTAAACTTACGTCTAGCAATTTGAATCTTAGCAAATAAGCAAATGAATAAAACTAGAATAGCTTGCAAAGTGGTGTTCTCTATATGTTTATCTGTACTGTATAAACAATGAACGAATGTCAACATACATTTCATAAACTTAATTATTAAAAAGGAGAAAATAGTAAACATATCAGGAACTGCACAAGTCAAAATATACAGACATAGCACACAAATAAACAGCAAGAGGGGATATTTTTTTTTATTATTTATGTATTTATCTATACTGAGTAACCACCGTGTCAGCACAATTTTGTTTATATTGCAGCGTTCAGCTCACCTACCCTAGCTTCCCTGGACCTTTGTCTATAACCAGTACTCACCCACCTTTCAACAAGGGCGTCAACTTCTCCATATATCTAATTAATGCAGGAAAATTTACAAAACTGTCAAATTGTCATGGGATAGTATATCCTCCCCGCTGTGCAACCTACTATGCTTCAGACTTGGGTTATCATAGTCATTGATTAAAGAGGCCCTTCGATAATAAACAAATGATGACAGACTATACATATTATTCTAATAAGCTTCAATACATGCTTGACAATTTTATCATATTTTTATGTAGCAGAGGTATAATACGGCACTTGTACTAAAGAGTTCGTAGTTTCGAATTTCAGTTCGAACGAGTCTCCATGAAAAACTTTCATTAGTACAGAACACTCTGCCCAGCAGTTTACTGGATGGATTGAAGGTTTACTGAACCGACAAAATTCTTCGTGATTTGATAAGATTTGTGACCCATTTATTGATTTAAATCCAAACACTATGTACATGTGTACGTACGAGAAAGTATCTCACAAACAATTTTTTATCTAATTGTTAGACAATTTTATCAAACTTGAAAATTCTTTGTAATTATATAATTTGTATTAATTTTGGACAAAAAATGGCCGTAAATAGTTGTTAGACCTTCGGATCACTCAAATTCTAAACGTTACTGGACCAACAGTGGTTTCGGTGAACTTGATCTACACATTCTAAGACTATGTTCTAACCAAAGAATTTTACCAGAATGAATAGGCCTACAAAATATTCGTCTCACCAGCTAAATACATGTTAGAAGATATTTTCCTCATAGATTTGGACAAGAATACACAAAACGACATAAAATTCCCTAAAAGTCCAGCAGAAAAAATGACCGGTTGCAGGTATATTGTTGCATATTTTGCAAAATAGAAAAGTGCAGGCGATACTTCACTTCCATAATAATCCGCATAGTCAGTTTCTTGATAAGTTACATTTTCCATTTTTATTTTATAATCACTTATAGCACACAAAGTAAAAATATATACTTTTAACAAAATCTGTTCGCAAATTTCATTTATACGTATTCCTATGTAAAGCTATTACGATATCCCCCAAGAAAATTTAATTTAAAACTTGTATCACTTGTCTTGGTATATTACTGAATTTGAAAGTCATAATCAAACCAAAACCACATCTTATTCCATGAAAAGTTTACTTATCGTAGCATACAGATTTCAATAAATCAATCCAAAATTCAGAATATTCAGACATAAAAGTTTTCATTTCAACAAAATACAATGAACACAAAAAAAATATTTTTTATCGTAAATAAATAGTCGTTAATCTTTTTCACAAAATACTAATATTTAGATAACCTGTACGTTAGATATCACCACAAATGTGAACAAATTATAGAATTCATATTCACTGTTCTGTTTTATAATACGTCGCTTTACAAGACTTGCACACAAATAGCATTATGTATTGTTTTATTAAATATTCACAATATGGAAATCCCTTCATAATAAAAATCCTTATAAGCGTACACTTTATAATTTAGTAATCACTTCCTGATACATATACGTCTTAAAAGCAAATATAAACCAAATCTCAACACAGTTTACAAATGTCTTGTACAATCACAAGCCTTTTCCCAATGCGCATAGAGAAATCAAATAGATTCCACAACAAGTAAAGTAAAATATCTAATAACAGTATTTTCCTTTTTTCTCAAGTTATCCAATATTATGTTATCACAGAAAGCATCTCCACGAACATATTGAGTAGAATTAATGATGTGCGAAATAAATAAAAACAAAACTAATATTTGCACATATTAAATAAAGGAAATAATATTGAAATGACAAATGTCTTTTAAGGTATCGTGTGAGTTTTGGTGGATTTATGTCTGTCTTAACTGATGTTTTAGTTACCTCCCTATGGTCATTATATAAATCAACTCAAAGGGAGATACCATACCCTCATTTTTTGTACTATTTTTTCAATTCACGTTCGGAACACTTCTGGTTCCAGGGCTTGCCACTCGTTATATTGTTGAATGGTAAAACTAAAACACGCAGTGGAAAATTTTGAGCAAAATGAAGTAAACAATGGCGAAATGGTAATTAATAGTTTACACATATAGCCTCAAGAACCAACTAACCACATTACTATGTTGCATTTCTCTTCTATCAAAAGATCATGCCTATACTCATTTTAATTTCTTTTTTGACAATCACTTCTCACTCAATATTGTTCCATTATTTCCTTATATTAAATAATACACAGTGCTCAGCAAAAGTTAAGAGACAAAGGACATTTACCATTATCTAAAAATTGCAATGATTGATTTTACAACTACATATTTTTATAAAATATATTTAGCATGGTTGGTGATAAAATCTAAACATTTTTCAGGAATGCATTACATTTTCAACAGCATATTGTTATCTACTTATGAAGTATCAACTATGAAAAAATCATGTCGAAAATTAAAACAAAATCTAAAAACTACTTCAAAATCTAGCCAGATCCCCCATCGGCCATTTTGCTGCCGTTCTATCAACAATAAACAATTTTTTACTCATATACTTTCGTGTAGAGTCAAAATACCAACTTGTTTCTTAACTACTATGAGATCACTAATTCTAAGTTTTTGAATCCCATCTAAAAACTACCCCGGTGTTTCCTTGAGCAAGTAAAGTTGCGGTTACTTTCTTATTCTGTTCATCACATAGTATGGTGTCATTGTATGAAGTTTCATAAAGATCGGAAATTAATGGCAGCAAAATATGGTAAAACAATATTTAATGCCGAACTATAAGCCGTTTTTGTCGATGAAAAATCCGGCTTTAAAAATGAATAATAAACTTATAGTTCTCCAAACTTGAACAAGGAAAGTGTAGCAATTACATTAATTGTATTGTGGAGGAACTTTTGGAGGACAGAGTATAACAAGGACGTTGACAGTGGTGGTTTCCGGATAAATTGTAAGGAGTATTTATGTAATCAAGTTAAAAGCGAATGCTCCTGGAGGTTAATACATGACGGAGCCGGACAGGAAATGTTATAATAGAACAAACTAGTATGAATAATGCTTCAAGGGCTGTAGTTAATTGTATAAACTAGAAAGATTGTCGACATCCTGACCAGCTGAGCTAAATATTAACGGCATTAGGACAATTGTTGAACAAATGAACTGACATTTATCAAATGTTAGCAAAAATAGCCTTTACACTGTAGCGTCGATTAACATCGCAATTGACACTTAGTGGCGCTACGTTTGCCTCAGTTCTCTTTTTAATGTGCGATATTTCCGACGATGAGCTGCCCGCATTGTTCCGGTTCAAATGACTATGTACTACTCTCCTACCAAAAATCTTTCCCATTACATTAAATTGAAAAGCTACAAAATTCCAAGTTCAAACCTGAAAAAATATTCAATTATTGTTTAATTTATTCATCATTCAATCACTAGAAACCTAAATTTCATATTTGAGTTGCAACAAAAGTTATCTATCAGCCTCGAACACTATCGTATTGTATCGTAAATAATCATATCGTCTCCTTTCGTATCGTATCGTATTGTATCGTAAATAATAATATTGTCCATTTTCGTATCGTATCGTATCTTATTATATTGTATCGTAAATAAACATATCGTCTCCTATCGTATCGTATCGCATTGTATCGTAAATAATAATATTGTCTCTTTTCGTATCGTATCGTATCTTATTGTATTGTATCGTAAAGAATCATATCGTCTCTTTTCGTATCGTATCGTATCGTATTGTATCGTAAATAATCATATCGTCTCTTTTTGTATCGTATCATGTGATAACCGTATCGTCTCATCCCTAGTATTTTCTGATAAAAACTCAGCCGTTCACATTTGTTTGATCCATTTTATTATAATGGAATGTACAAATTTAATTACATCATATTTGGCTTCACTCCGACATTCTAAACCTATTTCGACGTATGTGTTTGTCACAAAAATGTCAGCAGAGACATTGATAATTGTAAGTATATTTGTTGACGTGTTCTATAAGAAAAGTTTATCCCGTATTAATACTCCTTTTACGATTAAATCCAGCGTCACAGAAATGCTATTTTCTGAACTCAATTAATTGTGACAACGGATATAAAAATGTCACATTAATGAGGAAAAGGAACATTTTCTGGTAATCAACATTAAAATACGATGTTGTTTGTTTTGTGTTTATCAACATTAAAATACGATGTTGTTTGTTTTGTGTTTATGGTGCTCAGGTTCATTTATATCAGCTTGCTTACGTCATGATTAAATGTAACGTCATCAACCTTTGGATACGATTTATAAAACCATGCTAAACCACAGGGATATGTCATGATACCTTCCTTTGAATTCAGGGGCGAATCTATGATTTTTTAAGGGGGGGGGTCCGAACTTTTCAAGGGGGGTCCGAACCTCGAACCACATTATACACATTTTGCAGAAAAATGCAACATATTGATAATACAAACTACATTAACATTAAATTTATGTTAAGCACCGACACAAAATGATTTATACTACTTAAAAATGACTTAGAATCAAGAAATACACTAATGGACAGGTACATTTTTCCAAATTATAGGGGGGTCTGGACCCCCCTGAGCCCCGCTTGATCCGGCCATGGAATTTCTTACATACTGTATGTACATACATATATATTTTATTATTCATGCATGATATACAAAGAATTTAACCGCGCCTTTAGTATAAAACTTAATGTAGACTTACTTAAATGACCAAAAAATTATAATACCCGGATAGCACTTTTATCACATCATTACATATATCAAATATAACTCTTCAAACTACGATTCATAGTTTCAAAGCGCAGACTATAAATATTCATAAATATTTATTTATCAAATGTATCAAATACGGTACAAAAAGTAATCCCGCAAAAATCTAAAAAAAAGGTCACATGACATATCCCAGTGGCTTAAACCTTACATAAATAATAATAAAAACATGACCCTCATAAGTAACAAAATGAACAGATGCTCAATTGTCAATTTCTCGAACAGCCTGCCAATTACATAGTCTTATTATAGACTGTATGCCAGCAAAAGTGTTCTGTTGTAAATAGTTGTTTATCAAATTACCTCTTATAAGCACAAGAAGTCTACAGGAAGTCGCTGTTTGGTTTGGTTCAACACTGTAGCAACACATTGTATAGGTTAAATCATGGCGGTCAGTGGAAAAAACAAAATTTGTTGATTTAGATGTTTATCAGTTGCTAGACATATACCCTCGTCACTGACTTACAACTGCCTAGCATGATCTAAAATCAGTGGTATGAGGAAGAGAGCAGTCAACTGTAATTTTACTGAAAAAGACAGAATGTTAAGGGACAAAAGAGTGTTCAGTTCAAGCGGTACATTGCAGGAACTGCTACTTAGAGAAGAGAAACTTGCTCTGGATAAATGCTTGCATATATGTAGAGCATATGAACAGTCAAACAAACATGTTTAAGAAATGCAACAAAATGACACTCCTGTATATAAGTAAGACAAGATTACAGGTGCTTAACCATGGAAAACAAAGAGTGAACAATGAAATCTGAAGAAATCTGCAGAGAAGAAAAAATGTAAATTATGTGGATACTCACGTGAACATGTAAAAGAGAAATGTCCTGCCTTGGGTAAAAAGTGCAGTTTGTGAAGTGGTCGCAACCATTTTAAAGCGTGCTGCAAGAAAGTTCATGCAGTAGAAAAAGAAGAATCTGGCTCAGAAGATGAAGTTAGGCTTCAATGTGTTAAACGTGGTATACGTTTAAGAGCCACAGCAAAAATGCTTGTAAATAATTTTGAAATCACTTTCAGATTGACACTGGCGCTGAAATTAACACAATTTAAAGAAAATTTGTGCGGAAGTCACGAAAAGTGAAGAAGTTTACAAAGCTGAAAATGTACAATAAATCTACTTGTACGTCACTAGGAGAAGCAAATTTAGAAATCACTAAGCCACAGACACAAGAAAAGTTCAAAGTAATTTTCTTATTGTACCTGGTGAACTTGACTGTCTGCTAGGTTTACAAACGGTGCAGAGGTTAAATTTAGTTACAATTCACGCTGAGAACTTTATTGGTAAAGTTGAGACTAATTTAGGTGACCTAGGTGAAGTAAGTCTGCATATGGACCCTTAAAGGCACATCGTGCTTTGCCGAGTAGGAAGATACCATATGCTATCAAAAACTGTGTGAAATAAGAAATTGACAATCTTGTGAAAAGAGGGAAACTTATTGAAGATGAAAACAAAATCGAGGCTGTACTTGAAATGAACACTCCTAAAAATGTCAGTGATATAAAACGGCTGTATGGATTAGTACAATACATGGCGAAACTCTTGCCACATTTAGCCGACACTCTATAGCCACTTAGAATTCTGACACTGAAACATGTTGCATGAAAGTGGGATGCTGACTGTGAAAAAGCATTCATAAATGTCAAGAAAATGTTAACTCAAGCTCCTTTATTAGCCTATTACAATCCGGACAAAGATCTTGTTGATCATGTGGATAGCAACCGAGATGGTCTTGGAGCAGTACTTCTTCAAGATGGAAAACCACTCGAGTTTGCGTCAAGATCTCAGAACATCTACGGACGTAAGGTTGTTATACAGAATGACCGCAATTCACCTCCCAAGAATTTCAGTGTTATCCGAAAAACTGGGGCATTCAGCATCATGTAACATCTTCTCACCACTCAATATCCAATGGGAAAGCTGGAGTTAAAATCAAGAAAACCATGATGAAGAAATGTCTAAAAGAAAAAAAAAGACCAAAATGAAGCTTTGCTGGAGTTGAGAAACACTCCCAGA
This sequence comes from Mactra quadrangularis, assembly GCA_025267735.1. Taxonomy (NCBI): domain Eukaryota; kingdom Metazoa; phylum Mollusca; class Bivalvia; order Venerida; family Mactridae; genus Mactra; species Mactra quadrangularis. The sequence continues at coordinate 26,880,072 of CM046295.1, read as the reverse complement.
CAAGACGCAGGTTTAAGTCCAGCTGAAATGTTTTTCGGTAGACATACACGTACCATGATACCAACAAGGCAGCACAAGTTTGAAATAAACGGAAAGCGCAAATCTCGCAAAGAAACTGTAAAAAGGCATTATAACAAGCATGCGAAAAAACTATCTGAGTTTCAGGAGAACCAAAATGTGTATTTCAAACGACACATGAACCAACCATGGCAAAAAGGGAAAGTGAAAGTTGCTAACAATCCCAATTTCACCATAACTTCTACGGACGATGTCGCGTACAACAGAAATCTGGAACAGATAATACCAATTTCAATTCCAGTGTTCATTCGAGACCAGTCACCAGGACCAGTGAGACATGATCAGGATAGTGACGAGCGCATAGAGCGGCCAAGGGCCGATAACTAGAATTCAGAAGTCACAAGTTCGAATCCCGAGCCAACACCTGCCATGATACCACGTCGGGAGACCAAAGCTCCATCATATCTGAATGATTATGTGAGATATTAAAAAAGTGCTATAATGGGCATAATAATTCCCATGATTAACATGATTTGTTATGTTTAGCTTACTGGGGCATAATAATCCCCTTAATGTATGTAGTGTAAATTTGTGAATCTTTTCTTAAGATTTATATTTTTAGATTTGTTTTTCTCTGGATAGTATTCCTTTCAAGTGTTCCAATCATTTGACTTGTGGAGTGGACTAGAATTTGTACAACCAGCGTAATAACTCAAAGTTTTTCATTTTTCGTATGTGACTGAAACTATGTTATTTAATATCGTGTTTTATTGTAATATTCTGACTCTAAAGTTTTTGTTTAAAAAAAATGTTTTAGTATCATGTATAAATTCAGAACGGATTTATTTGTTTATTATAAATTAACATGACTATACAACTGGAAACTTTGTGTTGATTTGACATTTACACCAGCATTTGATATTTAGAGATGTATGACATTTAAAACATTTCCCTGTAAAATATTCGGTAACTTAATCTGTTTAATTATATCATAGTCGCTGTGTTTCTGAATCAAAGTGATCTTTTAAAACTTTTAGTGAATGTTATCTGTACAACAAATTTCACTGCCTGCTCTAAAACTTAACTTCGTTTTAAATATGATTTAATTCTGTTTTGTTTGAGAAGAAAGGATGTTGATTGTATTAGTTATGTCAATAGTCTATGAAAGATAACTCTACTCTTATTGTAATTGCAATGTATTAGTAACAGAGTCTCTCCCTCTCTCTGTATGTATATATATACTTATATAGATCTGTGATTATTAAACGTTGTATTTTCTTTCTCATAGGCTGTGTTTTGTGATCTCCGTTTATTATAAGATTTCGTGTGCAATAACGATTACTGTTAGAAATCAACAATCAATTTCCCTACCGTTATTGACAAATAGATACATGATTATTATGGCACCATTGGTTATCTATGATAAACAAGCGCGTAGCACGGACTGTAGTTGCTAACTTTATACTCTGCGTATTATGGATGACTCGTTAGGCTAATTAAATATACATTAATTGTTGTGCGCATTTGGCGATATGACTTAACAACGAATATGACTTATATTCGCGAAAATAAGATTCATCGTGCGGAAATGACTTTAATTTTTCGAATTACGCCTTATGTATAGGATTATCTGTTTTTATTTTAATGTCCAATGTTAAATATGATGATTACTTTAATGTGTTCTAAAATTAACATTTCTATTATTATATAGCCTTTGATTAAATTGTCTGGACTGTTTTTACATACAGTTGTACGCCACGCTTGGCTGATAGTCATTAACTTCATTCTAATAATTGTAAAAAAATAAAGGTATTATCCAAGTTAATCGCGTATTTTAACGGTACGGGTTGTTTAGACCAGAAGCAATGCAAATTGCTGAACTTATTATTGTGAACTCTGTCCAATACCTAGATACCATTTAAACAAGAACTCGACGCTATACAAGAGACTTTTGTCTACTAGTCACTTCATTTTGTAACGAAAAAGATGATGAATGATTCACCTGTTAAATGGACTAGATAAAGATATTAAATGATATATTCAAGCATCTACGTATACCGTTACCCCTAGATTCGGCCCTGATATTGCTGAAAATTAACGATTAGTAATGGAAAATAGAATATTAGTCATACACGCTTAGTTAAAATGGTTGAAACAGTTTTTGAGTAAAATTCAGAACTTCCTTATCATTTTTATTATTTCATTTATTTATCTACAGCTACTATTTCATTTTGAATCTTCGTAATGAACAAAAAAATGAATCAAAATTTGAACATTAAACAAAGTAAAAAACAAACATTGCCAATGTTATTAACGAAGAAATAATACAATATTTTGATACCGTGCTGATTTTAGTAAGACTTTAGCGTTAGTAAGGTTACTCTCCCTTTTCATTTCAAGACTGGCCTAGACATTCACTATTAAAAATTAAATATTATCATGTCATAGACACGTATCAATAGAATAGCTATATAATGTATTTAAAAGCATAATCATACATAAAGCATTCATAATGTGTTTCAGAAAAAAGTAAAAACTACGATTCAATACCCAACTGCAATTTCTAAGGTGTGTAAGATTATCATCCCTTTTCACTACCGAACTGGCCTAATGAATTTCAACATAATCAGACTAATCATAATAGTATATTCTATCGTGTTAAGAAAATAAAGTATACTGGATTGCATATATTATTTGATTCTTCCGTGGCGTTTTAAGCGATTAAGTAAAGGTGTATTTTTTATAATGTTTTAAAGAATATCTAGGATAGATATCGACCAGCATCCAAACCAAAATAACAAAGAGCCGCTTAAGATAAGATAAGATATGTTTATTAATGTCTCACTTTACATGTACAATATTATAAACCAATTATATATACACAATTTCATAAAACATGTAAACCTTTCTAAAAAGAAATATGAGAGACAAATTTAAAACAGCATTATTCTAAATATGTGTTAAACAATTAAAAACATTTTTACAGCTAAAATGTTTAAAACTTAATAAAACAAAACACAAACGTATTGCCATTAATAATGTTCTACAACAAAAAAATAAAACATATATGATCTATACAGGGATGAAGTCAGGTATTATTTTAACTATAAAGAATTGTTTTTCGTCTTTTTAAGATGTTAAAACAGGTATTGGCACTTAAAAATACAATGTCAAAATTTGAAAACAGATAACGCATCTTTTCACAATCACTGAGTATATTGAAATTTACATTAAGGTATGAAGCTTTTTCTAACAATTCTGATCTAAGTGTGCTGTATAGAGGACAATGTAACATAACATGTGTTTCGTCTTCAACAAATCTATGACAATGAAAACATGTCCTGTCTTTTACATCTAAACCATTATATCTTCCCAATTCAATACCTATTGGAGCAGTACCACAGGTTATATATATATATATATTGATGACTGACATTTGTTTTTGTATAATAATTTGGTATAAGTTGGTATAATAATTTCAAGTTTTTTTTTTAAATTGAACTTATTTCTTTAGAAAGGTGTTCTTGTAAAGGGTACATTTATTCTCTGTTTGTTTTTACATACGAGTAAATGTGCAGTTAATACTATCGCAATAATACTACCATTTTTGGTAGTCTGGTTGCATATTAACTATCGTGATACGTATCGTGATACAATGCTACTATCGTGATACAATGATACTATCGTGATAAGTATCGTGATACAATGTTACTATCGTGAAAGCTTGTGATACCGAGCTCTAGTATCTACAGGCAGCCAGATGTGGCAACTGCAAACACAAACTATTGACTGGAACGTTTACATCAGCCATTAAAATATATATACAAGTTAAGGAGAAAAAACTATTGACATCAGCAAAATGACTGATATACTTATGAGTTCATTTTTCTAACTTTACAAAATAGGTATGTATTGTGAAGTATGTATCAAAGATTTACTACACACATTAACCTTGGACTAGGTTTCTCTCATTTTCAAAATGAAATTGTGAGAGTTTTAAAGCGATCGAATGAAATATTAGCCGCTTAATGAGGAGGTTGCTCTTAGAGAGTAAGCTTTAGTTACTCATCTAGTAGGGCGTTTGTCATGCTCTGACTAAAGTATGATGCACTTATTGTGCGCAGTGAGCATCAATGGCGTTTGAACAAAGGACTTAAAATGTCAAACACACATGCGACCAAAATTTCACAATTCGGTTAAATCAACAAGTTGACTTTTATAAGTCTGTTCTTGCATCAGCCTTTAAATTTAAATCATGCGTCCTATGTCAGAGAACATGCATACATTATATAAAACAGTTGACATATCACGTAGGTGAATCATGTATATGAATGATAGCCAAAAGCATAAAATTATACACGTCTATACAGCCTTCCAAAACATCACAAGTGACTAAAACGTAATGTAATACAGTACAAGGTCTATAAGACAACCAATTATCTAAACTGGCAATAAACCTAATTATCTAATATCTATACATAAACTGTAAATAACAAATTACGAGTTATCAAGTATATGTATTAAAGCATGTTTATTAAGTGAATAAAAACTCTTAATTGTGTATTTAATATAATAATATAAAATATAATAGCTTCACTTATAAGCCTTATTTATAATTTATATGCGATTACTAAAACATTTTGCGACCAACCGAAAAACGTAATTGACTTTTTGACAGGTAATTTTTTTTTATTAGTAAAACAATACAAAACACTCAATATGAAAAAAATTTCAATTTTTTTAATTTGGTTTTGACGCCGTATCAACACATTTTAGGTCATTTAACGGCGTCCAGCGCACCTAACATAGCTTGCCCGGATCCATGTCTATAACCAGTACTCACCTACCCTTCCACAAGGCTGGAAACTGAAGTAAACATTTTTAAGAATCAGTTAAAAATATATGCTAGACCGTATGTTCAGTGCAGATAAAAGTTTGTCATGTGAAATTGCTTGTTGATATGCAGATTTAGATAAAATCTGGGTTTTCTAGACTGAAAATCAACAGTTTTCTGTATAAACACAAGCATCTTGATAAACTATGTGCTTGATAAACAAGCATGTTGTATGTTTATCTAATTATTGAGGAACGCAACAACAACAGGTAGATATTTTCCCAGAGTTTATTACAGATACGTCTTTATGTACCGTCAAACTAAAATATAAATGACATAAAATATTCTTACTAAATGAGACTAATTTCCAACAAAAAGGTCTTACAAAAATAATATCATCGTAACGCATTTAACAAATCCAAATAAATCAACTCAATTATCAAATTCAAAATACACAAAAATAGAAAAACAATACAGCAATACATGATGGAATAGATTAATAATATAAGATAAATACCTCAGTGGGAATGGTAGAATACTCAAACAAAAGCAAAATACGCAACGCAACTTAGAAATCATTTCTTGTCATCATGGCCGTACTGCCACGTATACACAACTGCACGGATCACTCATGCAAAAAAGGGAAGTAACTTCGCAGGTACAAAAATCAAAGTACTGAAAGTACACCTGAATTCAGTGTATAAATATTTACTGAATCATATCATTATATAAGTTACTAACAAAAAACGAAATTTGCAAAGGAGAATTGAAAGGCTGTTACATGGCTCCCCAAATTGACACAACAATTTTACAAGAAAGTAGTAATTACGTGCAAACATCTTAAACTGATCATTTGCATATAATATCAACAACAATGATATCAAAAATACATACATATTTCAAAAAAAAATGCTTCACTACTAAATAACATCAATATAAAAAGCATGACTATATAATCATAACATCAATTCAATACCCTGTATTTTCAAATTTATATACTTTCAAAATACACAATACATCTACAATATATAAAAACTAATATATGTTCTTGTACAAATTTCATACTTATGGCTCCCCGTCGGGGAATTCCTCGGTCTCTAGTAAAACAGTAAAACTATAAGTTTATGAACTGGACGTTCCAAATATATATGACAGATGACACAACAGAACTAGCTCCAACTATCCAATAACCGTTATTTCTTATTTCATTCATTGTTAAACCACGTCCCTGATGGTGAACTCTTTCATGAAAGTATCTGACAAGCAAATTAGTCACATGACACCTTTGAGGCAAAATAATTGGATGTTTCAACTTTTCAGGCATATCTGACTTATGCAGACGACCACCAACACGAAGCAAATTATCTTTATCTATAAATGGATCAAGTCGCTGCAACTGTGAACTACCTTTAAGGCAAACAAGACTTGAACTTTCAGATGAACTGTTATCTTGATCCATAGTGGCCTTTGTAAGGGACAACAACTCAGACTTAAAGAAAGAATGCTGAACATGTCTAATAATTTCACATTCAGCTGACCTTAATTCAGATACAGAAGGAGAGCTGTAAATTTCTTTACCATGAGACTGTTTAATTGTGCCACGAGAAACAACTATGTCCAAAAGTATGTTTCTGAACCTAAAACATAAAGCAACAGCAACCTTTGCCCGATGCCAATCTGAAAAGTAATCAATGCGATCAAGCAACGAACCATGAACAACCTTATCTGACACTGTTGCTAAACTCCTCACCCGTTTTATCTCTGGATCTATTTCAGCACACACCTCTGTATCAACTGTTGTAACGCTAGGTAAATCAGAAGACCAAAGAAACTTGGGACCATTGAACCAAATACAATTTTTAGGAATTTCCTTTGCAGTAACACCACGTGACGCATAATCAGCAGGATTATTTTCCGACTCAATATATCTCCATTGAGACAATTCTGAATGGTCTCTTATTTGTTGAACCCTGTTAGCAACAAAAACATGGAATCGTTTTGCATCATTTGCAATATACCTTAAAACAACTTGGCTATCAGTCCAATAAAAATGACTAATATTATCATACTCAAATTCTTGCTCAAGCATTAAAGCAATTTTTACAGACAATAATGCCGCAGTCAACTCAAGCCGAGGAATAGTAACAGGTTTAAGTGGAACAACCCTCGATTTTCCCATTACAAGAGAACAATGTACTAAACCAGAAGTATTAATCAGACGAATATAGGAACACTGACCATATCCGATCGTACTAGCATCAGAAAAATGATGCAACTCAACAGAAGCGACGTCACCAAACTTGTCTGGCTTCAAACATCTTGAAATTTTTACTACCTCAAGATTATTTTAATCACAACACCATTTCTGCCACCTACATAGGATTTCCTCAGGTAATGGATCATCCCATCCAAAATTATCTGCACATAGTTGCTGAAGTAACTGTTTAGCAACCAACACTACAGGAGAAATTAAACCTAGAGGATCATATAAAGAACCTACAGATGACAAAATGCCACGCCTAGTGAGGGGATGTGGCTTTAAAACAACTCTGAACTGAAATGTATCTGAATTTGTACACCACTGAATACCAAGGGCTGTCTCAACAGGTAAATTATCATCTAAAATGTCGCTAAGTACTTTACCACGATCATCAGGGTTAACAAAGGAAATTACGTCCTTTTCATTAGAGACAAATTTATGTAGCCTTAAGCCACCTCTTTTACATAATTGTTGGCTTCTATCTATCAAAGAAATAGCCTCACTTACAGATGGAACAGACTTAAGACCATCGTCAACATAAAAATCACGATGAAAAAATCTAGTTACGTCTTGGCCAAATTCTTTCTCATTGTCAGAAGCTAATCGCTTTAAACCAAAATTTGCACAACCTGGGGATGAAGTTGCTCCAAAAATGTGCACAGTCATGCGATAATCTTCAGGGGGCTTATCATAGTCAGTACCACTCCACCAAACAAATCTTAAATAATCTCTATGTTCAGATATAACATTAAATTGGTAGAACATCTGTTCTATATCACACATAATAGCTACTATCTCTTTCCTAAACCTAGACAGCACTCCAATTAATATGTTAGTTAGATCAGGTCCCTGGAGTAAGTAGGAATTAAGACAATGACCTTGAAAGGAGGTACTACAATAAAAAACCACTCGAATCTTATCTGTTTTTTTTAGGATGAATTACTCCATGATGAGGAATGTACCAAACATGACCATTATCAGGATAAATTTCAGACTGTGGAACTTTCTCTGCATGTCCATTCTTAATGAGACTTTGCATGAAATCAAAATACTTCTCATGAAAGCTAGCATCTCGCACGGAACGTTTCTTCAGTGAGGAAAGTCTATTAAGGGCTACCTGTCTGTTATTAGGTAAGAAAGGCATATCGTTCTGAAATGGAAGTGGCATCTCATAATGGTTATTTTTCAAAACAATATTTTGATCCAGAACAGAAAGAAAACGTTTATCTTCCTAAGAAAGAGATATTCCACAAGTAGATGCATCTCTAAAATCTTGCTCCAAAATCTTAATTAGGTCATTGGGCATAACTTCCTTAGTTGAAGTCCTAACAGAAAAGGTAATACTAGAACTACATGAATGTGAGAAAGGAGCCTCAAACGTTAAAATGGAATGACTTACACCAATGCTGTCTTCTTCAGGACAAGGTCGAACAATACCAACTATTCCCCAACCCAAATCAGTTTTTTGTGCATATGGGCCATCATCAACAGGAGGAATTACTTCTCGAGGTAACAAAGCCCTAGGACAATTATATCCAATTAGTAAACCAATTTCACAAGATTGTTTTGGTGAGAGACAATCTGCAATACATTGCAAGTGGGGCCACAACATTGCAGTATCAGGTGTAGGAATATGGGAGTGACTTGCAGGAATAATACCTCTTGTGTAAGTATCTGGCAATGGAATTTTCTTATCATTGTCAATAGCACGCACAATCAAACCTTTAACCTTACTACTCTTAACTATCTTGTTTTCAGCATGCATAGTTGAAAGTGAAAGATTTACCTCCACACCATTTAAACCTAAATTACGACATGTGCTATCTAAAATGAAAGTGGTGTCACTTTGTGTATCAAGTAATGCGTATACAAGCTTTTCCTCAAGAGGATTATCAATATGTGACACGAATACAGGAACAATCATAGAACATTTACTACATTCAATTGAGCTAAAGGAATCATTTAGAAATACAGTACCTGACGGACTTGTTTTATCAAGTGTCATGTCCTTATTAGATCTAATATCACCGTGAAGGCATGTGGGGTGTAGTTTGTTACAATTCTTGCAGCAAAGTTTAGTTTTGCATGACTTAGAAATATGGCCAGAACCAAGACAACCAAAACATAGTTTATTTTAAAACACAAAACGTTTTCGATCTTCAAGAGATCTTGCAAAAAATTGGGTACAACTATCTAGGGGGTGTTGGCCATTACAGAGAAGGCACAATAATATATCAACATCAGAAGATGGTTGTGAAGAACAATCATTAACTGAAGCCACAAACGACCGGGAATTGGTTTTCTGTTCTGATTTAAATTCTGACTTCTCACCTGAAGATTTAATCGATTGAACTGAAGTCATAGGATTACATGCAATTTTTGCTTCCTTAGCTATGAAATTAACAAAGTCAACAAAGGGTGGGAAACGATTATGACAAGCCGTATAGTCAATGACAATTCTATTCCACCTAGAAATCAACCAGTCTGGAAGTTTGCACAAGATTTTTCGATTTTCATTACAGTCGTCCAATACAGACAAACCAGGAACAGATTTCATAGCCGTCAAACAATGTTTCAAGAAATCAGAAAGTTTTACTAAAGACTGTGAATCTTTGGGTGCAATCTTGGGCCAAGAATCAAGTTTTTTACGGAAGGCACAAGAAACCTTAAATGGATCACCATAACGTTCATCAAGCAAACTTTTAGCCTGTTCATACGATTCTTCATTAGAAAGCAAAAGTAGATTTGCTACAACATCTCTTACAGAGTTACTCAGATATTTTCTTAGATAATGAAGTTTTTCGGATGGGGGTATACACCTCTGCTCAATAAGTGTTGAAAATGCAGATTTCCACCCTGGATATTGAAGGGGATCACCATCAAAGACAGTAGGTTCAGGGGGTGGAAGACGACTAATCATAAGTTGCTCAGTAAGTGTTTTAGTAAGATCAATTATCTGTTTTGAAACAGTGTCATCTTGACGTGAAACATGACTTGAATACATTTGACTCTGAGGTACAAATGATTCAACAGCAGGATTTAAAACATAGACATTTGCCTCTCTAACAGATTGAGGTTGAAAAGTAGGTTGTGAATTTACTTGCCTGGATTGAGAATTACAAAGTGAACCCTCTGGAGGAATTTGTGGTAAGTCATTTGGTTCAGGGTTGCAGTTACTTACAAAATTGCTAACAAGTACACTTTTAGGAACAGTGGGAACTGGAAGATCAACTCTTACATTAGAAACATCTGAAATAGAATTACAATTATCATTCAAAATTTCCAATTTCAATTGAGCAATTTCTAAATTCTTTTGAGTCACAATTTTATCATGTTCTGCCTTTAATTTTGCTTCAACATCAATATATTTCAATTTAGTTTTTAATAAGGCAGCTTCAATAGCAACATTTGAACGTTGAGTTTTATTTGATGAACTTGACTTGGCCTTGGACTTCGTAGCAGAATGTTTAGATGATCGTTTGGACACACTTGACTTTGCTGTACCACAATCAGACTTGATATCGTTTATTTTGTCAGCAATTTTACATAAGAACTGTTGATGTTCAATTTCCAAATTTTCAAGAATATTTGCTATATGAGTGTTCTCTGATTTATCACTATTTAAATCTTTCAAACGAAGAAATATTTCATAAACCTGACTCATAGCATTGTCTAAATCGTCTCTGGCTGCTCGAATTTCATCAACATTTTCACTGTCAGACAATAACTTAGACATTTTTCCAACCTTAGTTCTCCATTTAGATACAGCAGATTTGAAATCTTTTTCACCCTTTTCAATTTCATACGATAATCCCTTCTCTGTTAATTTTCTTTCACGTGCCATACCGTTGAGTTTGACTTTTGAGGAACGCAACAACAACAGGTAGATATTTTCCCAGAGTTTATTACAGATACGTCTTTATGTACCGTCAAACTAAAATATAAATGACATAAAATATTCTTACTAAATGAAACTAATTTCCTACAAAAAGGTCTTACAAAAATAATGTCATCTTAACGCATTTAACAAATCCAAATAAATCAAGTCAATTATCAAATTCAAAAAATCCAAAATACACAAAAATAGAAAAACAATACAGCAATACATGATGGAATAGATTAATAGTATAAGATAAATACCTCAGTGGGAATGGTAGAAAACTCAAACAAAACCAAAATACGCAACGCAACTTAGACATCATTTCTTGTCATCATGGCCGTACTGCCACATATACACAACTGCACGGATCACCCATGCTAAAAAGGTAAGTAACTTCGCAGATACAAAAATCAAAGTACTGAAAGTACACCTGAATTCAGTGTATAAATATTTACTGAATCATATCATTATATAAGTTACTAACAAAAAACGAAATTTGCAAAGGAGAATTGAAAGGCTGTTACACTATCGGAACTTACCGCCTAGGTAAACATTTACGTGTCACAAGTTTTATTTATAAACATATACGTAGTTAACAAAGTCCAGGGAACCAGGTTAAGTTAAACCAGAAGTCAGCAGTGTCGTTGAATCGCTGCAATTGATATCACTATTGATAGTGAAATTAATAAATTTTTATGGAAACGGTATAAGATACAAACTTGTAACTTTGCATGATGGTAGAGGAATGTTTAGTCTTTAAATAGAGACCGACATAATTACATACATGTAAGTCGAATAGAAGAAAAACGGTTAGGGACGTGCGCACTGTTGAAAACGTTCAATACCATATTTACTATATGTATGCACAGAGAACTATATATATAGGGACGTACGATCACTCTGTTGCCAGTGGAACTTACTCAGGAATAATAGGTAGGAGGGAAAATGGTCGTAAAAGTAATTTTATAACCAAGCTCTACGAAAGTATGCCCCGCCTGGGAATCGAACTCACGACATTAAAACCGACTTGCGTGCTACCAACTGAGCTAGTCCAGCGATTCCAAAACAGACTTGGTTTTTTATCCTGAGCTTGAATATATTAAACTTGCTTAGTACTTGAGCACCAATAAGTCGACTAGAGAGTGATTAACTTATTCCTAATAAAATCAAGCAAAATAAATTAGACAACCAAGCCAAACAAGCCTGTGTACAGTGATATGAATCACTTTAATTGAGTTTAAATCCGTCCATCTGTAGCCTTGGTATGTCATGACTCAAACCTTTTCTTGTCAATCTGCTTGAATACCTCGTGTATGATGAAGTCTCCAACTACTTGTGTTAACAGTTGTACAGGAAAGCTAAATGAATGATGAAATGAACCATAATTATATTGTTTGAACATTTATCATTTTCTACCCAGAAACAATATGTCATGCAATATATTGCAATGAGGCTTTTAAGGTATTGTTACACCCTTTCATTAGCGCTTTACATTCGGTCCAGTAAAATGGAATTTATTATTGGATCAAATTAAAATTTACTGAACCGTAATAATTAGTTGTGATTTGTCGAAATACACTGTCTATTTTAATGAATTAGTATGTCCTTAAATTGAGTTTATGCTAAATTTATGCCTAATTAAAGTATCCAAAATTCTATCGAGACTTATTCACGTCCGACTAGTGTTTAATTCGAGAAATTGTTTTTGTTTATCGTTCGCTACATTTACGTGCAATCAGAAAAATTAAAATCGAATGATCTATATATTACCGAACTCCTACTACAGTTACTATCCACAGCAAAGGATTATTCAAGATTAAGAAACATAAACGAAAATGTTGTTACCTGAATAATAACTGAGGTGGGCAGCCATTATAACGGTTTGCCTGACCCAAAAACGATAGTGGTAAGGGACAGGTAATCCAGACTACTAATTCTTCAGCAAAAATGAATATATTTTCATTAAAACTAACGCTAGTTGCGATGAAAATATATAATTTAATATAACTCTAAAATAGGAAGACTATCCAGGCATATTCAGGATATGTTACTGTACGAGTTGTCGTTTTTAAGTACTGTCACAATAAATTATTAAAGGGATATAAAGGTATATGACTGTGCCAAAAGAATAGAACCAAGTTTAGTCTTTAAAACTGTATTAAGAACGTTAGAAATCAATTACTAATAACATTTGGCACTTATAACATTCAACTGAATAAATTAAAAGATATGTGGCATACACATTGTTGAAAACGAAAGTAGGATACTGAGGGAATCATCAAGCTTTTTATAGATTTGTTATATGTCGTACTTGCTGAAATTAAACATTTTCATTGGTAACTTCTTGTCTGTTCAACATTCTTAAGCGGTTAGGATATATTTTAATAGAATTGTACTAATGTTGCACAATAACAAGCTCTACCATGTTCTCATCAATAAATGCATATTTTAACACTAATCTCTAATCACTAATAAGGAAATATATGACAATAATATAATTTGATTAAGCAACTAGGTGTCCATATGAAAATTGGTTCAAAATGCAAACGCAGCATAAAAATATTTTACTAACTAGAATAAGTTAACATAACATAAGTTTTTACATGGCGTTACTACTTATATAAATACATGTATGTGAAAGCACATTGGTTTAAACACTGCACTTAACCAATGTTCTAGTTACACCGATTTTGAATGGGTATAATCTTTTAACAAATGATCAAAATTGCACAATATTGTATTCACTGGGTAAAAACAACAAAAGTTACATGTCTTATATGTTTTTACAATGAAATCGGACGTGTTTAGTACCCATGAGGTAATGAGTTCAAAACCGGTTTTGGTGCAAGTGCAAAGCAGTTTTGGCAGTATATCAATCCCACGTGGTAAATGCATAGCCTGTCGTATGTACTATGTAAAAAACATAACATGACGCGCATGTCTATCGAAAAAAGATCGGGAGGTGCGGGACCTTTTAAGGTCGACATGCTCTAAAGTCAGGTACAGACACTGTTTTGTTATTATAAAGATAATTTTGTGTTATCGAACGATTTATTGAGCCGTATAAAAGCACTGTCATTTCGAAAAAAATCCTATTCACTCTTAACTTTCATGTAGCATAGATAGTGCATGTTCTTATGCGTTCTACAGTGAACGTGATGGCCTAGTTCAACCGAACCGGAAGTGTGAATGAAATCAGAAGACGACTTCGTCCAAAGGTCACTACGCAACGACAAGCCGATAAATACTTTTAGGAACTTACTGCTTAGGAGACGCACTGTGGTGAAAACAGCAATAGCCACAATTGGACGTCATTGACGCCACATAAGTGCATAAACTTGATCGCAACTTACGCATGACGGTGTACTTGCTCATTTTGCCCGATCCCGCATGGACGATATCCTTTGACAGACGATGGACCTCAACCCTACCGAGAGCGTTTGGGCAGAAGTGAAGAGAGTATACCGTAATACACCGGATATATTACATCAATTTCGGCACATAATTGTCTACGAATGGGACTGACTGTTTCAGGCTTTCTTTATTTTTTTATTTAAGCACGGATTTTCAAGAGTCATTCGAGCGAATGGCGGTTATACCTTTAATTGATTTTTTGTGACTCTTGAATACCCCTTTACTTTTTAAAATCACATCTTTCTTGAATGCAGACGTGCAATTTCATAAATAGAGTATCAAAACAACGGAAAGTAATGTATATTAGTGTGTTCAAAATTTCAAAACGATAGTCTTTAAAGAGTTAGATAAAATACAAATGATAGCATCGGTGTAGTTAGAACATTGGTTAAGTGTATTTTTTTATTAACAAAAAATACATATACACTTAACTATCAAATAAGAATTTAGAGGATTGAAGAGATAACATAGCTAATTTTAAACTTTTATCGTTAGATATTTTATAGACAAAGGAATACTTACGAGTTTAAACCGCTTGTTTTATTTTAACAGTTTGATTCATACTTCTGATAAAACTCTAAAAGAAATTTACATTAACAAAAGATGCTATCTTGATATATTGCGCCCTCCAAGTTTGTTAAATGTAGCCTAAAATTACGGTGGCTTAGAGGTGACATGGAGAAATATTAAAAATACCGCTACTATTACGTGGCCAAGCAGTAGCTTTTACGTGCGCACACAATAACGTTAACGTGGCCACGTAATAGCTTTACGTGCGCACGCAATAACTTTATGTGGTCACGTTAACGCTATAGTGTGCGCACGTAAAAGCGATTGCGTGCGCACGTAAAGCTATTACGTGGCCACGTAAACGTTATTGCGTGCGCACGTAAAAGCTACTGTGTGGCCACGTAGTAGTAGCGGTATTTTAAATATTTCTCCATGTCACCTCTATGCCATCGTATAAAATACACTACTTATTTAAATTTTTTTGTGTATAAAAGAATGTATGTCTGCATTTATTAAGTTGTCTTGATTGAGGAAAATATTTAAATTCAGGCCCTATACGAACATAATTGCTAAATGTAAATGCACCATTTTAATGCATGATTTTAAACAAAATGTATAATGCTGTAACTGACAGTTGATCATTTGAAAGATGTATTTCAAACAGAGCCACAACTACAGCATAAAGACTTTTTAAATGTCTGTACCTACAAATTCATGTATTTATAAGTTTCAATAGTTAATAAAATCTGTCTTAACTTCCTTATTCTATTGTGTTGTCGTAGTTAGCTAACGTGAAATATGATACTCCTTCTAAACGTTTGTAAAGAAAGAACCGGGCTGTAAATATTTTGTATAATACATGTAATATAATTGTATCGGTTGAGGAAATTTAAACGTCTGTTACCGTTTACAATCAAAGCGCTGAAGGCACTGAATTTGTTCGGGTTTAAAAAGTAATATACGTTTTACGTCTGTAACAACGTTTGTACACAAAGAACAGTTCAGTGATATTAGTTTGATAGGTACAGGTCGTCCACGTAAACATTGCGTATATAACACAGCCAGTTTAATTACTCACCAATATTTAGGGATGGATTATTTTTATAACTTTATGGTTAAGTTCGTTTTCACTTATATTACAAAATTATGATTTGAATTTACCCTATTTTAAATAAATGTTAAATGTCAAAGTGGTGAGTTTAAATCAGAAAAAAATACTATTCATGCATCAGCTTATTCACCTATTTAGTGGGCACGTTTATTGTTTAAAGTACAAACACACACATGACCTAGTATCCGACCTGTAGAACAGCATTGTTCCGGTTCAAAACACCTCAAACAATCGACCTATAAATACAGCAGATTAACCGGACAGGCGAACACATTTTTGATTTGTGGTCGCAAAATCACAACAAGTCAAGGGGGTCATTCTTAGAACAATGCAATAATTACCGCTTTTAAGTTATCATGCGTGCATATTTATTCTACTGCTTCTGTATGTAAAATAAATAAAGTCCACTATTCAGACATCATTTAAAGTCATCAACTATGATCCTTAAATTTTTCCTATAGAACTATTCTATTGACGTAGCGCTCAATGTTGACATACAAACCAAAAAACGACATATTTTTGCGCTTTAATTTATCGTCAGAATGCTAATAATTAACGCATTTTAATGAATTTTGTATTGACAGTTTGTACGACTTTTTTCTATTAAATGATGAACACAGATATAACACAGATATCGTATAAACGTTCAGAAAATGTTTAATTTAATGTTAAACGTAAACGGACGTCATTAAAACGTAACGTAAGAAGTATCCAAGTTTACACAATTGCAAGCAAAAAATTTTCCAAAAAATTAAAAAAAAAACCCAACGTTTTCCGCCTAATCATACACGAAATGACGTGACGTCATCCCTTTTATGCGTCAACACAAGTTTAATGAAAAAGGAGCTTACAGAGCTATAATAATTGAGACCCTTTCGCTGCCAGACTCAGTTGCATTAGGTGCCAAACAAGATTTGACGTAACGTCATCATGTTACGTCATGACTTCGGGAAAATGCAGAAATTAAATCATGTAGATGGCGATTGAATTTCGCTTAGTACGTAACATTTTATAAGAATAAGCTTTTGAGTATTTAAGCACGATCATAGCATTTGTATTATGATAACATGATATGTTAGTTATTCGTAAAAACAGCAACAACACTGATGTACTTTAATGTAGAATTTCGAAAATGCTGACTCACAATCATTCATACATTTTAAATCATCATAAATAATTACAAAACACAATATATAATTTATTGATTACAACATTTAAATTTAATTTGTTAAACAACATTCTGTAGATTTTTCATTGATGGAAACTGGCAGTGATTAATAGATATGTAAATAGTGTATTTGTTTATACAAACCAATAGTTAAAACTATTTGAAAATCTGACATGGTGTGAACATTATAAATGCAGTGTACAATTAGGTAAAATTTTCTGTGGTCATAAACATGGTTTTGCATTAGATTTTTTTAGTGCTTGTTCCCTTACTTTCGTTTCCTCATAAGCTATGGGGTTATAAAATACATGTTTGGTAAATTGATTGTTCCATCAAACCGAGTTTAATGCAATCATTAATTGCAGAATGCAAAGTCGATGATGCTTATTTACATATCAGCATTTATATAACTGATACATTTCTAGGGAATGACACATGTGATTACTTCGGTGATTACAAATATAAAGAATTTAAAGTATATATTGATATTTAGTAAAACTGTTCATCATTATGTAAAAATCGTAACAAAAGTATTCTATAGTTTTACTCCTAACCATTGAAGTCAGATTTTTATCTGAATCTTATACATAACATCATTAGTATACAAATACTCATTGTTAGTACCAGATTTTATCATTTTTGTAAGGTTTTTGACAAACTTGTATGTCTTATTCAGTTATGAATAGTGCATTGTTTAAAAGTATGATGTACAAGTTGAAACTTGATCACAAGAGAACAAATTGACTGATCACAATAGCTTCAACTACAAGCTATTCATTGCAACATACTTGCAGTCAAGCAGGGCTGTACATGTAGTATATATAATGGGTTCTGTGTGTTATAGTGTGTATATTCAAAAGCAACTTTTCTTCCTATTAATAGACGGATCCAGCGGGGGGGGGGGGACAGGGGGGTCCGGACACCCATCTAGAATTTGGAAAATGTACCTGTCTAGTAGTGTATTTTATGCCTGTAAGTCGTTTTAAAGTACCATGAAGCAATTTTTCTCGGCGCTTAACATAGATTTATTGGTAATGTAATTTTTATTATCAATATGTTGCATTTTTTTCTGCAAAATGTGTATAATGTAGTTGTGGTTCTGACCCCTCCTAGAAAAGTTCGGGCCCATTAGAAAAAATCCTGGATTCGCCCCTGCTATTGCATACTAATTTTGCATCATGAATCTCAAAACCCTGTTGGGTATAAGCACGTTCAGGTAAATTTTCCTAGGCATTTACTACATCAAATATATGCATATGTACAAGTTACAACTGGGCTATATTTAATGAGTTGATAGCATGCACTTTTAGCAAAATGCAGACTATAATGACAACTTGACATGTTTATGTAGAGTAATTACGAATGTATGTTCTAAAAATCCTTTAACAAACTTCATGATATTAGGTCAATCAAGTTTGTAATGTATGTAATTTATATCAAACCCAAGCATTGCATATTTCTTTCATGCTTTACGGTGAAACGTCACGTTATTCGATGAAAATAAACGATGAAAATATAAATTTTATATTTTCATCTCAGTGAAAATATAACCTTATATTTTCATCGTTCATGACGTCATATTAGATGATAAATGACGTCATTTTGGAGTAGAAATGACATCACGTTATAATTTGTGTAAAATACCTTAAATAAAACGCAAAACTAAGCATGAAAGAAACAGAATATTCGTCAACTTTGGTGTAAGATGATTTTTATTTCAACTCGTGAACTCAGAAAGTGACATTTTCACTCGTGGCTATGCCACTCGTGAAAATATGTTTTCTGAGCTCACTCGGTGAAATAAAAATCGATCTTACATCAAAGTTGACGAATATCCTCTATGTCTTGTATATACATGTATGGCAGAACAGCGGCAATTAGCCTCTATGCCAAGTCATATCAAAATCATAGCACTGATGCTATTTTTGAAATAGTGTGAAAATATTAAAATTATCTACCTGATTTCAGGAAATTTTATGTCTCTGCTGATTTGAAACCGAAAGTAGAAGTTAAATTTTGATCAAGTTACAAAGTATGCACACTCACCGGATCCATTTGTGAAATTGTTCTTAGATGATGTGACAGACACCATTTACTTTATATACAGATAGACAAGTCAATCATACAGCCAATCTGCATAACGTAAAATAGAGTTCAAAGTTGCCGTGTATTGAACTTGTGTATTGACGTCATTCACTCCTTTTATGTCGGCTTCCTGACTTATTCTACACACTAAACAAGCTTTTGATATTGGACAGCTAGTTCATAAAATCTCCAATTCCAGTACCCTTTTTTTTACTTCGATTTTTTTTCAAAAAGTACAGCAATTTTACTTTGTTGACATATTCATCGATGCTGCCATCTTGGTTCATGCATGGTTCACGATGAGCTATTTTTAGCACAAAATATTTAATTGAAACTAATGCTGATTACTAGTGATTTCCCTTTATAGTTTTGAATATGAATTGTAAATACATAAACAAGTATATTTATAAAACTTTTGCTCTTAACTGAGACTCTAAACACACAAATTTAGTTACAAAACCGTTGTTATGGACGCCAGTACAAACAAGTCGAAGTTGCGTCCCTTGGATTTCAGAAGAGTATTTTGACAAATTGTCCGAACACAGAAAGCAACTTCATTAAAAAATATATTTATCAAATACTTGCAAGCCGAACTGCAATCTCCGTAAACAGATATCCTGTAGAGCGTTGTCGTACAGGATCTCTACTGTCTCCGTGATAGGTCACGTCGAGATGAACTTTGTGTCGACCAATCAATGCGTAGCTTTTATCTAGACGAAAACACTATTAATCGCATTTTGATTTCGTAATTTTTATTTTTAGACCAAGGTTTACATGCTAATTTTACAGCGGTTTTATTCACAGTCTGCGATTTGGCGGCTCATTTCAAATTGCGTGACGTAGACAATGTAAACAAGTTACGTATCATAACAATTTCGTCATGAATAATATGATTAGAGAAGGTCACCTGAACGTGACGTTCGTTTGAAAAAGGCCAGATCTAAATTAGCGAGTGGGCGAGTGGAAAATTTTAGATCGGGTTTTAATCAGATTGAGTGTTCATATATCTGTTTTTATTTTTTAAAAATGTGTTAATTTCTATAATCTATAATCATTTATAATAATAATAACATTTCAACTTTTAAACAAAATTGACACTATGTTTTAAACAATTAAAAAGTGGTGAAGAGAAACGAAACCCTGCAAAATAACTAAAATAACGTCAAAACTTCGGTTTCGCAAATGTACGCCATCATCGAGCATAACGTCTAATTATACAAATAACAGATACAATTTACGATTGTAACTCATAATGTAATTGTTATGTGTCTGTATTCATTTGTCAACTATATCTGGTAATCTGCATCAAGCACTTTTTGTCATTTTGGGATTTTTTAAATTTTTGAGGAAAAGTACTAAGGCATTATCAACATGACATTGCAATAAATGGTCATACCCCTTATCTAGTTACGTCTAAAATGACACACCTTTACAAACAAACTTGTGATCTTAATCTCACGCGAGGTAAAGTTTCTATACGGAAGTTTTCGTTCTGGATGAAACAATCATATCTACAGGATTGAGAACAATGGAGTATCGAACGCAAAATTTTCATCACGCAAACTGGCTTTTGTTCACTGCTTGAACGTTATTTTTCTATTAAGTTCTATTTTCTTTCCTGTTTAATAAACATAAAATTAACAAATCATAGTTGCTGACAACCCGTTTTTTTATGAATCTGAAATATTCAAATTAAGTGGGCCTTTTTTCAAAATCTTAAAATACACTCATCATCAGCATGTATATAATGAGGTTGCTAGCGAATGTACATACATGAATATTAACTACACTTTATGTTAAGAGTTTTTCTCTCACATAAGTAATATCAGTTTCATGATCTTTACAAATAAATCTCCGCCACAACAGACTTTCAGAAATTCTTCTTCTATAGCTGAATGAAGCATTCTATCATTATGCTATGTGTTATGTGAATATTCGATACACATGCGCATGTATTATTTGTGTGTATACGAATATTCTGCATCATTTTGATTCTTACTGTGTTCTATTATTTAAAAATACATTATTCTAAATGTATGGTTTATTGCGGTATAAAGGGGGGTTTAAATTCTTCGGTATTCCGCCTCGCGCTGTTTAGTATAGAGCTCTTAGCTCAAATGTGAAAACAAACTAGAATTATCACTCTCGAGCCAGCTTTCCGATGCTATATTGTACTGAAAATAAAATAATTCAAGCCACTTTGCTTTACAAAATGTTTTATTAATGAGTTTGCTGTCCTATCTATCCGAGTAATCGGATATTAGCGATCCCGAACAGAAAATCGAGTACGAATATTCGTCATGTCCGAAATCGTCGGATCGCGATCATTTTTAGAAAAAATGAAAGAACATTTATTAGCTTAATAATTACTGAAAAAGAGACGCACTACTTATGAACAAATATTCAAAAACGTACCCTAATAACGAATCTTAGAGACAGACCTTTGTCTACGATATATAAATAAGAAACCTTTAAAATCTTTGTGTAACACGTTCTCCTTGACTGTCAGGATCTTAAATACATCCGTGACAAACATAATAAAGTTAACTCACTTAAAGAACTTTTTGAGTCTGTACCATCATATGAGATACTTAACTTTTTGAAGGTAATAAATGTTTATCATAAATTATAGGATTTTAAATAATTAATAACGATTGAATTAATAGTATCATTAATTGCTTTCGGTGCGACATGACCTTTCTGTGTTGGTGTGCCGTAAAACACAAACAAACAAACAAATTAAAATCTCCGGGAGTCACGTGACGCGTTCGTGATCACATTCTTACACATCATACTTACAATGCGATGACGTATACCCATCGTGTGGTTCTCGCATATCCTTCGTGTTACAACTTTGTAAAAATATGCGTCTTTGAGGTGACTTCGTGAGAAGATCGGATGTCATCGCATGAAATTCAGAAAAATACGTGAGTGGATCGGGTGCGATCGCGTGACCTTCTGTAGAAATCGTACTTGCTTTGGGTGCTGATTGATTATCGGACAATTTCGGGGCCATCTTTGTATGAAATTCGAAATTCCATATTCGTATGTCCATTTGGTGTCAATTTTGGAACAGTGTGACGACGGCTTCATTGATCGTTAAAAATATATAAAATTTAAATAAATAGCATATAGAGGTATATGAATGCCCACATATGTTTCAATAGAAATACAATGTGCACGTGTTCACTTGCACTGGACTGAGTTTTGTTCAAATGCACTCTTATTATTTACTAATTTCGTTATTGTAACTTTTTTGAGAATGGCATTGTCATAGCTTTTAACAGATATATTATTTATGAGGATCCATTCATGAATAAAAAAATAAAGGTGGGTCCATTTCTTACAAAGAATAGACGCGCAAAATACTAGAATACATCCAACTTACATCGTTCGCAGATTTCATTTTAATGATCCGATTTTGAAAAACAGAAAATGTGCTAAAATTACATTACATTGGCTTTAAAAAAATGTCCGATTTATAAAAATGTATTGCGACATAAAACTGTAAAGGGGGGGGGGTCCAAGCAACCTTTGCGATTTTTTGGGAGTAAAATATCGATAGGCTATAATACATAAAAAATCTATAGTTGAAAGTTCACGCGCGCTGGACAGAATTGTGTTCAAATGCATGCGTAATAACTACTACTTATCCGCTTCGGTTCATCTTAGTTTGTTTGAAAACGGATAATCAAAGCTTTCAACTGATATATTATCTATGAATATCCATTCATGAATAAAAAAAGTTAAAGGTGGGTCCATTTGCTCCAACAAAAAGTAATTACGCGCAAAAAATATCAATTATCATGTCGCACGTGAGCATAAAGGTGACCGTACAAACATGGCTTAAAACAACATACTCGTACGGAGCCGTAGCTGGAACATTTGCAAGATAATCCCTTGCTTGGCCACACTTTTGTTCACGATTTGACTTTAAAACTGATAACCACGGCTCATCTCACGGACCTGGTACAAACGTTATAGTCCGTGCGGGTATGCAAGAGTTTGTAAGGGTCCTTGCGATGCTAGGTCGCACGAGTCCGTACGGTGCCCTCACGGCTATTTTTTGTTTATGGAACTGTTGCTTAACATGGACAAATGGTAAACATTCTCTGTATCACGTGTTCCACAGTACAGACAAAAATGTTCATTTCTTGCAATACTTGGACGAACATAACGTCCCATATGTACCCGTAATAGATGGAATGATCTACAAAATCTAAATTTGGTAAGTATATAACGGAGGTCATTTGGAAGTCTAAATATGACTCATAGTTAAAATCAATTTTAAAATGTTTATGTTCATAAACAATTGGACTATTATAAACTGATGTTGTGCACTCTTGTATGAAACAATCAATAACCCGTTGTCTAAACATGTAAGGAAATGTTTTATGTGAAACACAATCTGGATTTAAAAATACACCAGAAAACCCAAAGTCATCTAACAACTTACAAACTGATATTGTCTGATCGTATCTATTCATCCAATATTTTAGTATCTATAAATAACGTTGAATATAAAGAGAGTATCTAGATAATTTCCCCTATACAAGTAAAAACTGTTTGTACATCATTAAAACCCCTGATTTATTGTCAGTAGCAAGTATAAATAATTTTCTACATTGGTCAATATAGTTTAACTTGATATAGTACAAGAACCATGAGAATTCCATATTATCTAAAATAGCACTCCACAGTCTAAGCCTTTTGTAATGTCGATCATGACAGTGACAAATTCTATAAACTATGATATTATCTGTAAGTTACATTTAGAACACTGTTTTATATATATTGACGAGATATAAATAATGCCAAACTGTGGATGATGAGTCGAATAGATTTCTTTAAACTAAAAAGATCAAGATCTCGGACAATCTTCAATAGAGGACTACACCCATTGTCATCTAAAATATTGACCATTAAGTCATCACATATTACATTAGCTAACCTATTTCTAAGTTTCAATTTGTCAGCATTAATCACGTCATTATTAAGAATATTTTTCCACTGAAATTTTGAAGAAAAAATGCTTGAATCTATAAATCAGAACAAATAGTTCGTATGACCATATTTATGAAATATTCGAAAAAAACATCGGGTATAAACTCTCTTGTCTGTCTATCGTGATTTGCAAAATGGGTTCACCTGTACACAAACATTTCTTTGGCTTGATAATGTGTAGGTAATCTGCATAACTGTTCAAAGAATTGTAATTTTCTATAATCAATTATAGTTTCAATTTGTACACAATTTAGCATCGTAAGAGTAAACACAGAGTCAGTATTGTAAGCAAATGATAGTGTTTCAAACAAAATCTATGAGCTTTTTCAAAAGCATACATGACACTCTTAGAATAAAAATTCCACAACTCACAGCCATATAAGGCTTTAAGTATTATCACAGTTTCATATATCAATTTAAGTGTTATGGAGTAATAGAACTAGGGTGTATACCACTGTTTATTATACTCATGTATTTACCTCTAAGTATTTGTAGAATGATATTGTCTGATCTTATTAGTACGGGGGCCAGAGGGGTCCACCATGCACCCCCTCTAGACTTTTTGCTACCTATGCTATATTGTTTCGTAGGGTCCACTGAATCAGAATCCGCGTTGTTCTCAAAAATAAACTCTTGCGCTTTACCTGAAATGTCACAGTTTCCATGGCAACCCCTTGTTTTTTGTCGAAATTATCGGTGTTTGTAAAATCAATAATAACTTACACAAACGTTAGGCTAGAATAATATAATTAGTGTCATATTAAAGCTGAGACACTGAGCTTTAGAAATATATGTAACACTATCCGCTTAAATACAGTTTAATTCATGAAATTAACCGAAAAACATGAAAAAACGCTGAAAAATATCGATTTTTTTTAAATTTCATGCATATCTTTTAATTTTCAAGCCCTATTTTGAGAAATAATACATTTTTTTGTTACAAAATATTTAAGAAATGTCTACTCATTCATATTCAAAATTATTTTTATGACAGAAGTACTATTTTGGTATGTAAAAACCGCTGCCATAGCAACCGCTATTTTCAAGTAATAACTTCTATTTGGTGATTAAACTTGATTTCTTTGCTCAAATCTAACGATAGGATTGCAATATTGATATCAATGATACCCGAGACTCATGTCTTTAGTATTATTGCTGTTATCAATAAATGCAGTATCGATACCTTCATAGATATTGTTAAGAAATGTTAATCAAAGCGCTGAATGCACCGATTTTGTTATCAGTTTGACAGTATTATGTCATAACGTTTGAAGACCTTGGTTATTGTGCAGTGGTGGTCTATTGATTGAAGAAATAATATAATAAGACTAAAGAGACTCTTGTTGTTTTGTTTTTGCTTTTACTGATATAAAATTATGTTGGAATATGATTTTGAAATTAAGATTTTACGCTGTATATCATTACTTTTTAAAAGGTTATGTGCGGCGGCAGACTTTTTTAACCAACTTTCCCGGACTTGTTTCTTTAACATTAATTGGTATAGTATCCTTACTATCCTTACGTGTCAAATGCATAGCACTGTCAAAACCTGGGGGGCGTCTTACTAAACATCGTACTCTCAGTTTCGACCTACGAAAAATCGTACGTCGGTCTCACGATTTTGCTGGTGTCTTACTAAACATCGCCGATTTTTTGAAATCGTACGATTTTCGCCAAATCGTCGATTTTCTCACGACCACTAGATACCAGTCGTACCTATGTACGATAAAATGGCTGCCATACTGTTAGATCCCGGTAACGACAGAAAATACGCATTTTTCGTTAGAGAAAGACACCTTTGGTTGATTTTAACACACAAATTAGCTATAAATCGATACAGGCTTGATACAGAATCCACAACATGCTCAGTATTATCTGAATATTCAAGATTTGGCTGAAGAAAATCCAACGCTATAGTCAAGATTGCGTTACAAAGGTAAATAGTGTTATTTTCATGTTTGTTTTGTAAAAAAGCCGGTCTACTAATGTGTAGATGGCACACATTAGGATAGACAACTAGATTCTCTTGCGTGTAAAGCTTCCGAGTGATACGGACAACTTGTCAACAACCAACGTTTACGTCGTCTGTCATAATGATTAGTGATTTAATCTTCCGTAATAAATACAATGTGATTATCAGAGCACTTTTCACTTCTAATTAACTGAGCTTAGTAATTCGCAAACAGCTGGAATGAATATTTGACTTTAATATGATGCAATGGGTATTAAATGATGGAATAAAACGCCACATGTTACCTAAAAAGTAGCCATAATTTCGGATGGTTGTATGGACGGACATGTACACTCACTTCCACTGATATAACTAACAACGTACACTCGATCATATTTCCACATGGTCGAGTACAAACTTTGCAATGAAAGATTCGAAATAAAAGTATACATCCATTACTGCATTTTGTTACTATTGAGTACTGTGTACTTTCTAAATCAAATTTGGTGGATCCATCAGTTAATGGTTATTCTTTGTTGTAGATTATGAATTTATGGTTCTAAAATGATTTCTATGGTCATTAATGCTCTTACCTCTGTATCAAAGTGAGCACTACTCTTATATAGTTTATTGAACTTTCTATTACATACTACCGGTATGTGAAAATATTGGTTCACTAGGTCATGTGATCATATTTATATATTGATTATTGTTCATATTGTCTTCATGTTTCAATACTTTGTAATCATGTCATAGTACATGTCACAAAAATAAACAATTTACTTACTTAAATACCATTTCTCTTTTCAGGATGTTCTCCACATATGGCAGAATAACATAAGATTGTTTTTTTCAAGTACAGTATAACCTATGCAGAGCGGTCCTCTACAGAACCAATCCTCTACACAACAACAGCTTTTGATATTTCCCCAAGGTGTAATGTCAATTGTATATAACCTCTGCAGTGCAACAACCTCTGAACAGCAACATACTTTAGTCCCTCCCATTGGGTGTCATTTAAGAGGGGTTGTACTGTAGTTGGAATTGTGTGGACCAAGTGTGAAGCTCAACTAATAATGCAAAGCTACATTTAATTAATGTGAAATACTACAATTACACTCAATCTCTGATTACCTCCTGTTAAAAATACACTCCGAATGAAAAAAATAAAATACCACATTGGACATTTCACATTGAAGTATTCAATACATCAAATACTCTCATTAGCTGCATCATGATTTTAACAATTTAATAAATGTGCAGCATTTATATACCCAACACATCAAATTACTTTAAAATGAGAGACATTCTATCTAGAAGAACTGAAAAGTATTCATAGCAGATATGTTTCTACATAGGTATGAAAGAATCTCTATTGACAGTGAGAACACAAAGTGGTATCAACTTCTTGATTGGCAACTTGTTGACAGTGGAATATGTGACTGTTTGATACATGTACATGTTATACATTAGATGTACATGTATGTTATTTTTACTATTAATGGTTTATGTAAAGGTAGAATTCTACAAAAGTAAAACTTTTGTGACTATTGCAAATGAAAATTTCTAAATACTGATTATCAAACAATTATATTGTGCATTGTAAGTTTTAATTTTCCATAATGTCAGAGATTTTAATTATTTTTAAGACCCAACATGGGTACAAGGAGGTAAATGGCGAATGGATGGTTCATCTTGTATTATTGAAGTGTTTCATAAGTTTTTTAATGTGTAGTTTTAATCCACAATTTAAAAAAATATCATTCTTTTTCAAAAGTAGACACATTAAATGTTTCTATGTTTAAATAAATGCATGATTAACTGATGCACTTCATAAATCCTAAATAATAAGGTGTCAGAAATATGAAAGTATTATTATCATTATAACCTGTTATTCAAAATAGACTGTGCAAGTTCTCATAGGTTTAGTAGGTCAAATTTTTGGTCAACATAAGACTTGTAGGGAGCAAAATCAATCTTGTGTTTATTAAACAAAAACAATTGAGAATCTAACAAATAAGAAATAGCTATTTTATAAAATATTTATAATACATTTGTATATTGGTTCAATTTACATGTATGCGGCATTTTTTTATTTGTCGTCACAAATGGCACATTTTTCAATTTTTACATTACAATGATATTAATTTTCAAAATTTTGAAACAAGATGAATTGTGCAACCTAAATTTACTTTATCTAGAATATATGAGATCTAACTTCATATGTTACTTGTGTTTGTCTTAAATACAATAATTGTCTTAAATGGGGTTTCTTTACACATATTAAATTTTGATGTTTTAAGTACACTTAGAAATAGTTTACATGAAGTTATCAGTTTCACAACTAATACATGTATTTTAATATGAACAATTAACTATGTTCTTTATGTATTGTAAGTATAAAATAAAGATACAAAATAAAATGAGTCTGCAACAATTTTTAACAGATAAGAGTCTAAGAGAAAATAAGGAAAATGTACATGTGAAGAAACTTTTTGACCCTAGTGTACTTTAAACTATTGTTTCTTGTATTTTGACCACCAATATATTGTATTTGTATATGATGTAATGAATGAAATATGCCAATTTTAGTAACTTTTAAAATGTTTATTATGAATTAATTCTACTGATTTTGGCATTATGGAAATTGTACATAGACAGTAATGAAATCTTTGACTGTGTTATCCTTATATTGTTGTACATTAAAGATTGTAAAATACATGGATTTTTGTGTGATTAACATATCCCCAGAAATTTACTTGTTAAACATATTTAGTTGTATTGCTATCATTTTCATTCCTTTAAAAAGGGTTTCTTGTTAAAATAGGAAAATAAATGTTGTTCAATTAATTAAATTTATGCATGAAATTGTGTAATATTGAAATGAGATAAATTGCCATTAAAGTGAAGACAAATATGTCTTGTACTATATAGATCTAAGACAAATATGTCTTGTACTATATAAGACAAATATGTATTGTACTATATTGTTCAGTAGCATGTTTTTTTTCTTCTGTTTACTTATTGAATACATTTTATATCTAATCTATGAAAATAGACAGTTGTGTTGCAGTGTTATGTTTCATTTGTGTGTTATTTTATAAAAAACAAAAAACATAAGTGTCTCATTTCCATGAACTAAATTTGTATCCACTCTTTGGAAATAGTGTTATAATTATGTTCAATCATCCATCAGCCTTGGCTTAGTCATAACACTTCTCAGATTTGGTGTTGTATGCAACATATCTAAATTTTAGACATCAGTCAGTAGTCTCATTTGACACATGAGAGGTTGTGACTAAAATTCAAGTACTAAGTAAACTAAGTACCAAATGTATTGAAATGTTAAAAAATGTTTGTTTCATCTTAAAGAAGTAGTCTCTATGTGATCTGTGTTTTAATGTAGATTCTATTTCTAATATATTAAACTTTATTATTGATGCATACATGAACTGTATAAAACAGTGAAAATGATATTATTGTTATATTGTACATGAGAAATAAAATTGGAAACAAATTAGTTTGTTGCATCATTGCTGCCTTTTTCAGACAGTGCTGTACAATGTATTTGAAACTTATTAACTGGAGTAAGCAACTGCTTCAAACATTTCCTGACAGTGTTACAGAATTATAATACAGTAATTGTTCTCCCTTGCCTTTTAGCTAGCTTTTATGGCATCCTAGTAGTTTCCACTTACAAGATGAGAGATTGTGGGTTTGAATCTCAGTTTGCACCATGGATTTTTATTGTGGGATACACTTGCATTACGTCACTGGATATACTGCGTAATGCAATTTCATCTGCTTTTGTAACAGTATAAGCTCATTATAATCGGAAAGGAAACAATGGTCAAGTTATTATTGTGTCATTGTAAATAAATTTATTCTGAAAAATTGAGCAAGTATCATAGCTATTATTGAACAATTGAACTCTGGCAACACACACACTGTATGTATGTTGTGTTAGAGCCCCACCATTTCGATGAAATGATCTCTAATGTGATTTCTATCTTCAATTATTACATAACATAATGTAACAGGGTAAGATGAATATGCAGCCTGACTGAGACTAGAACCTAGGACCCCTCGCTTACAAGGCAAATGCTTTCTCGACTGATCTATCCAGCCGCTTACATATTCTCTCCATAATGTGAACAGGTAAGTACCGTGACATTAAGAAAAATTTAAGTGCCAGTAAAGGGGTGCACTAACGATCCGTCCCCAATACTTTCTCCCCCTAGATGATCTGTTCCCAGTCATATAGGCCCTTGGACGATCCGTCCCCAAATTTGGGGAAGGATCGCCTAAGGACAAATATGACGGGGACAGATTGCCGACATTCCAGTAGAGGTAATGTGCCTAAGATCTCCAGTTTAACATAATCATATTTCTGTCACCAAGGCCACCATTCTTTAAATAACTTAATTTTTTTGGATGCCACTTATTCTAATATTGATATGACCAGCATAATGGTTATGCACTAACAAGTATCATTTTAATTTTGAGTTTTTTAGCATTTTACCTTCATGGATATTGGATGTATAAACTGAGGCTTTCAATCATTTTCACCCTGTACTGATTAGTCTGACGATTTAGACAGCCATCATATATAAAATACAAAGATTGGCACGCATTTTAATCAATGCCAAGCTTATGCATAATGTAAACGAGAGCTGATTTTTCTCCATTCTTTGCTTTGGACGTTTGGTGAGTGTCCACATATTCCCAAGTGTTTTCTGCATAAATCCTATATTCCATGTTGAATTTACAGTTTGTACAGATCCATAGACATGTTACTTATTTGTTTACACCGTAATTACATAATTTCAATGCTAAACAATAAGTAAATGCCGCGAAATTGTTGGTTATCCTTCCGTCTCGAATGTAAACAGTCCATTAAAACTTTATTTTGAAGAGTATCCGTAACCATGCGATACGATTATGTGCGCATGCGTCAAAATCGCAGAGACTAAAAAACGTACGATTTTACTGGAAGAGTACGATGGCGTTAGTAAGACGGTCATAAGATAAATCGTACCTAAGTCGTACATCTAAATCGTACGATAAGATCTTTGAAAATAGTAAGATGTTTAGTAAGACGCACCCCTGATACTTTTATTTACTCAGTGACTGTTAAAGTAAAATATTTGTATTAATAAAAGAGTAACCTAACTATATAACAATGAGTCGTAAAACCAAAATCAACATATGCGTAATATTTGTTCATAATTTTACATCCACAAACTCGTTTAAAAAGTTTTCCTGGACCATATTCTAAGAAGTGTCTACCTTCCCGACCTAAGGAGCTGGTAACTTCGCTACATATTGCGGATTAAAGGCCATAAGGCAATTTTTCAAGGACCATGACCAGCCAAAATCGGGGCTGAACCTTGAACCGCATGATTTGACAAACGCCAAACGAATAGAAAATACACAACCTATTATTTTATATACGAATTTATACATGTTCAATATCTTAACAATAGTTTATTACATCTATCCACTCCATGAGTTTATCTAATTCAACATCTGTAGATATATCTTTATCTTGTTCTTCGTCAGCATAAGCGTTATCTAGGGTATCGCCCAGCTGAGATTGAAGAACGTTACCTTTAAACATGAAGGTTCAAGATACCCATCATTATTCGTCTGACCAAATTATTCTGAAACGGGAGGTATGTAAGGGTTAGTATTGTGGACATTTTTCTGAATAGCTACCAAGTTATCAAATTTCTTGATTTGCTGTACTAAACACTTGTTACAAGGTGGTAATGCTCCCATATCAACATTGCGAAACGCATCAGCTGGTTTGTCTTAAATTTAGCTATAATACAATTGTATAGTATTAACTCAGGTGCCCTGACATGTGCTGTTTGCATGGAAGGCATTCTTTGTATCTATACATATTATCTCTTTTTGATAAAAAATTTAAAGATGGATATTTTTTCAAGAAGTTAGTCTGAGGGTTTTGTTGTACTTCTACACAAACATGGTAGTATAAATGAAGTAAACATTTTCAGGGTCGAAACTTCATTGAGTTTGTTAAAAAAACTATTTACAAGAATTCTTAATAACCGTTCGACTGGCTGGACAGTAATAAGAAACATAAGATAATATCTTTGTTTAACATTGTATAATCAATCACATACATTTGTACTTAATGCTGTATTACGCCTATCTTATTTGCACTTTTTTAATGAAATCGAGGATATGCTTATTAGTAATGGTTTTGCTGGTATAAAAGTTGATATGTTTAACATATTCTCATTTTATATGCTGACGACATAGTTATTTTCGCAAATTGTAGAGAGGAGTGCAACTAAGTATACACGTTTTTGAAGATTATTGTAAGTTATGGAAATCAGTGGTACACACTAGTAAAACTAAGTTATGATTTTCAAAAAAAGAGGCAGGATTTCAGAGAATACTAAATTCTATTAAAATGATATGAACTGGATATTGTTGAACAATTTACATACATTGGTGTAGTTTTCTCATCAATGGGGTCATTCTATAATACTAAAATTGTTTTGTTTGCCAAACTTAGGTATTTTAATGTTAAACTTTAAAGTTGATTCGTCCAAGGAAACTCCATTGAACGAGTTCATTTACATTTATGTGAAAGGTTACTCGGGATAAAACAATAATACTCAAAATGATTTAAATCACAGTGAGTTTTGGAGGTTGAATTTTCCAACAATTCGCTATTTTAACATTATAGTAAACTATTGGGTAAAATTATTGCACACTGATATAAATTAAAACAACAGAGATTTGTACCCTAATAAACCCAACTTGTGTTCTTTGTTGAATTCATTTTTGTCCTATCCTTGGTTTTTATGATGCATGTACTTTTCAAGATATTGGTAATGTTCATATATCTTAAGCAATGTTAAACACATACTATATGATAATTTAATGCAAAGTTTAGACATATGTTAGCTAATTCAAGTAGAGCATTATTTTACAAGAATATATCAAATTTTAGTTTTAGTCATATTCAAAAACATTTAAGATTTAGATATTTTGTGGCTATAGACTTAAACTTTGTTCTCATAGACTACATTTTGAAAACGTTAGATGGAACAAACAAAGATCCAAACCTACATGTCTGTATAAATTGTCATATATATGGAGACGAGTTTCATGTCATTACAGAATGAAAATTATATTAAAATCATATATTAAAATTCAGAAAGAAGAAATATTAAAATCCCTACATAGTTTCCTTATTGATCCTAGCATGTTTAAATTAACTGAACTTATTCTTTCTGAAATTAAAGCTTTAACAATTCAGCTTGGTACTTGGTACCAATTTTCCCTCATCATGGCGACATTATTTAGAAATCCAACCACTGTGTTACCAATTTTCTAATTTCATACTGGAGGTTTTGATTTGTCCGATGCCACCATTTATACATTATTTGGTGTCCATATGTCTACTACGAATTTATTTCACTCACATTAACCCAGTTATAACGATAAACTACAAGAATTAAAGACATAACCAGACAAGAAAAATAACAGCCAGATCAAGAGAGAATCCAGTTAATAAGTAAACTTTTCTATATACAAAAATGTATTTCCTATTGACCTTAAAAGTTAGGTATAGTGACTGTAAAAGTCTCGGTATGAATTGTAACTTTTGAGGTTCATATCATATTTCTAACCGTAAAAATAAGATTAGTGAGTCATACATTATACTACAAATTTTAGGGTAAATTAGATACTTACAACTTCCTTTGCTAAAATATAAATTTGTAATATTATATACAAAAAGCTTTAAAATTTGAAAAAATAAGCCAAAGATGCTATAAAATTATCCATTTGCTTTACAGCTAACATATGTCTTAAGTATCATATGAATGTATGATACCACATGTATATATATTAAATGACTATAATATCACGTTTGATATACTGCAGTATTATTTTATGGTAATTTTATATTAAACTGACATATCAATGTACAGGTATTTTTCGCTTTGGTCGAAGACTTGCCTGTGTTTGTATGAACTAACTTGTAAGTTAAGATAAATTTGTAGAAGTTAAACAGATTAGCATGCCCAGGAAAGTTGGTTAAGTTAGTAAGTAGCATAGCATAGCATAGCATAGCATATTATTCTTTATTTGGCATCAAATATACTTTTATAGCCAACAGAAAAGTAATATTACAAATACATAGTGCCCGAAAATAACCATTAAAAGTAATGATGTTCAGCGTAAAATACAATTTACAAAATCATATTCCAACATAATTTTATTTCAGTAAAAGCAAAAACGAAACAAGAAGAGTCTTATTATATTATTTCTTCATTCAAAAGACCACCACTGCACAATAACCACCGTCTTCAAACTTTATGACATGTGATTCACTTTAATACTGTCAAATCAAAAACAAAATCGGTGCTTTCAGAGAGTAGACCTTTAAAAGATATGCATGTAATTGAAAAAAGATCAATATTTTTCAGCATTTTTTTCATGTTTTCGGTTAATTTTATGGATTAAATTGTATTTTAGCGGATAGTGTTACACATACTTCTAAAGGCCAGTGCCTTAGCTTTGATATGACACTAATTATATTATTTTAGCTTAATGCTTGTTCAAGTTATTAATGATTTTACAAACACCAACAATTTCGATAAAAAACAAGGAGTTGCCATAGAAACTGTGACATTTCAGGTAGTGCGCAAGAGTTTATTTTTGAGAACAACGCAGATTCTGATTCAGTGGACCCTAAGGAACAATTTAGCGTCCATAATTTTATCAGAAAATGCAAATGATGTTTTTTTTTTAAAAAAGGGAGAGTACTCATAATAAATCAGTTAGGAATTTGGGGAGGACACATACCACAAATGTACCGTTTTGGGGGTTATGTACCACATATTTAGAAAAAAGTAAGTAAAGAGATAAATGCAGGGATTCTATATAAGTGTTTTTTTTATTTTCACGGTCGTCACTGTCTATAACTGGCTGAAGATGGCTGTACGAACTATTCCAGACTTTAAAAAAATGATTTATGTTTTTGCACATGTCCTCCATGCAACTTGTGAATGTTTCTGAAGTTTTTGACAAAAAATTATAGTAATTATGACCGAAAATATGACTTTATCTGATGTAAAATGGGGTTAAAAATGGCAGATGCATTATTTTGTGAAACAGTCTGTGAGGGTAATTTACCTCAAAATCATATAGAAACACATTTTGCCTAACATTTATTTCAATTTGAATGGTACTGGTACAAAATTTCATGTGAATATCTTGAATTTGTTAAACAATGTACTTGTTTTCCGTATGGGCCGAAATAATAGCGACGACAGTAAAATTTGATGAAAATTTATTACTAATTTATTATTTATTTATTTACTTATCTTTCAAAAGACTCTATTTTAACCAGTTCGTGATTCATTTTTGTAAATTACTTTCCAATTGTACTTCCAGTTTTGATCAACTTTCAATTGGAATGTAAAGAATATTGTTGAAAGATATTATACGTTGAAATAGACATTTTTTCGGTAAATTAATACAACATAAATGCATCTGTTTATAAATGATATCAGAAAAACTGCTTATATTTATTGTGCAGACCTGTCTCCTCTGTACATGAGATATAGTCTTGATATTATAGCTTTAATATTTTGTATATATTATACTATATGGTCCAGTGAATGCAACACTGCTTTAACTTTATTGTATCAAAATATTCAGGTGGTTTAAAACATACAAGATATGTTTATATCTTTCACTTAAAGTGATATGCCATCAGGTCTCTTTATCTATAAAAATCAAATCTGGCGACAATCTTATTGTAATGTATACCATGGAATGCATTTCAAAATGGAAAAGTATCTCTTAAAAAAATAGAGCAGTGTTGTATTTAGTCTACAATTGTTATGTTTAAAACTTTCATTAAAAGTTTGTTACAAATATATTTCATTAAAAGTTTGTTACAAATTCATGGGTATCAATTTAGTCTAGCTGGGTGAACACAGTATTTTTGTTTTATGCTTTGTTTATTCTTTCTATAAGTTGCTAGTAGAAATGAAAAAAGAAAGGTTTTATTGTATACAGTATA
Organism: Mactra quadrangularis; assembly: GCA_025267735.1. Taxonomy (NCBI): domain Eukaryota; kingdom Metazoa; phylum Mollusca; class Bivalvia; order Venerida; family Mactridae; genus Mactra; species Mactra quadrangularis. Next base: position 26,843,762 of record CM046295.1, on the reverse strand, counting down.
ACCTGCATTAAGCAGCCAGTGACGGGAAGTGACTAAATTGGCTGCTTACAGTAGGTGACCACTTAAACCAGGTTCAGATAAAAATGCTTTGATTAGTTCAATCTGAATAGTTAATAGTTCATACAGTTCTTTATTAAATGATCTAAAAAAAGGGACACAAGTGAAGTGTATATTTAAAGTTTTACTTTATGTGGTGACTCATAGTTGATAAATTTAGACTGTTTAAAGACTCAACTGGGTGGGTTTTCACATGCATGTACCATATACAATGATGTTGACATTTAGTTACTTCTATAATTTAATTGACTGTGACCACTTAATATAGGTAAATTGGTGAATTTGTTAGGAAATGGGTGACCACTGGCCACAGACAGCAGGTGGCTGCTTATAACAGGTTCAACATAGACTGATTTTCATTGGGAGGAAACCAGATTGACCACTTACAGCAGATGACCGCTGATAGCAGGTGGCTGTTAAAGCAGGTTATACTGTATATGGACCACAACCCTTGTTATTGAACACTTGCAGTTTGAACGCATAAAATAGTTGAACGTCTGTATGTTCTATCGAAAAGATTAAATGTTCAACTAGTGACCAAAATATATACGCCTATCCTTTAAACATGTTCGAGGCATTCAATATTTGTTGCATTGGATTTGAACGTCCCGAACGTAAAATTTCTGAACACTTAAACCGTTCAAGTATATTACACATGCCATAAACTTACTGAACACCAGTGTTATAAAGGCGTTCCTATTTAAACATCAGGTGTTATAGTTTAAAACATGTTTTGAACAAATGGACGCGTTCAATATCTGTTGCATTTTGGTGTTCAAATGGTGTTCATAAGTTTAACGTTTCGATTTACAGTGTACGTAACAGGCTTGAATTTTATATAGAGCCATTTACTTTTGTCCCAATTTCTACTTTTGCAAGAAAGAAAGAGGTGATTTGCTTTATGTTTTAAAACCGTGGTAGTAAATGTTTAAGCGCCGTGAAAAAGCATATAGCCAATATATCAGAGGTAGTAGTTCGATACGCCGCTCCTCCATTTAACTCTTTACCATTGTATAGTCGCCCAAATGGGACTTCCGGTGGCGACTTAAAATTAATCAACTTCATTCATTCATGACCAGTCATGCACAATTTAAACAAGTGAGAGAAGGACGCATTTTTCTTTACTCTAACTTTTGGCTACTCAAAAGATGGAAATTAATCAATACTTTATAATAGTGTTGTAAGACAGAGATCTCCGTTCAAAGCATATAAAGGGAACCAAAATAAGAAAGTTTGGAAATCCTACCAGTGTTGGAATCCATGACACGAGGCTCCTTTAGGTGCAGGTAAAAATTGACGGAAATCGTAATTGATATAAAATGTCGTCTTAAATTACATATAGATGCCTACATAATATATTCATGTCGACTTCAAACTATTCTAAATTGTCGACAAACCGCCACAACAACGTATATTGTCATAATGTATGTCGACGTGTCATAATTATATACATAAGCCGCGATGACATTGGGGAAAATCATTATAAAGACAAAAGTCAACATAATTTAATAAGTAGACATTGGAACTAAATGTTAATGTGATATTATCAGTTTTAAGGACATGAATATGATCTGTACTTGTTGTCTATAAGAGAAAATGACAAGACAGTAAAATCCGGCATGACGACCTATAGCAAGTCATAATACCGTAAACAACGAACATAGTCAACATACCAGTTTTTACAAAATACGTTATCATGTAGTTATGTCGTTTTACTTTAAGACGAAAAATCGTGTTCTTTTATAACGTCGTGATCAAATTATCATATCATTTTTTATATTTTATGATAACTTGACGTATAATCATTTAGTCCTATAAGAACACAACTCCACGTGAAATGACATCATCAGGGTGTACCATATACGTTTCCATAGATATCTTCTAGCAGTTGTGATGACAATTTAAATCGCAAATACAATATAAAACAGTGCATTTTACACCTACAAACACATAATTAACCCAATAGTTATAATCTTATACGACGTAACATTGTTTTGTCAATAAACCATTATTTTTACGATAACGACCTCGACGATCACGCTGTTAAGCACCTGGTTTCGTTATTTTCGGAAAATGTGTTACACTATGCCGTCATGGAAAACCGAATCGCGAGAGGAAAATTACTAAAAATAGCAATTACGAAACTTGACGACGATAGCTATTCGGGTAAAACCGGATTATATCGAGTGTCGACGTTTACCTAAGTTAGTTACAGTTCCAGAACCTTAACACTACTCTTCAAATTTTCGAATTGACAACGTCTGTCCGAAACTTAAGTATAGAAGACAGAGTCTATAGTTGGATAGAAGGCGGAAATAATACAGGTAGACAGCGCAATCTAGTGAGTGGGCGATTGCTAGAAAGTATACGTCTGTCAACGAATCAAAGGGCACTAACTTATGTTGTGGTCAGACATCCTCATTTTTATTGCCAAAAACGTTTCACAAGTTCAATTTCTCTTTACAAAAAGCATATTTGTTTATATTATCTAACAATTTGGAATATTATGTTAATGGTACATCATATCAACGTAAAAGAACACACAATTTATAACGATCACAACTTTCTTTAGTCTGAATCAGCTTGTTATATAATTACCTCTGGCAAAATTCAGTGTCAAAAACATGTTTCGATATCCAATGTTTTTCACCATCTTGTTAAAGTGGAATATTTAAGAGTAAAAAAAATACTTTATGTGCACACATCTTAAACTGGGACAACCATAATAACAATAATTTTAAACCAAGCAAACAAAAAATTGGTCATGAATTTACAAGTCACAGAATGTTCGAAGTTTACGTGACATGAGTTTATAGGTATTTTATCAACAGTAAACAGAGACAAACTCTTGCATTCAAACATTTATACTGTTTGCTTAGTGTAGTAGAAATCTATAAAAAGCATGTTATCAGATGACAGAGGTATTTATTTCAACATTCCTGTTTAAACATTATTGAACTGGTATGGGATATTTTTTTCATGAAGCTTTTCGTGACAATCGGCTGTTCAATTCCAGTATCGTTTCAATGCATACTCTTGTATCAAATTTAACCTCATAATGTACTTATTTCACTCACACTACTTAAACGGAAACAAAAACAAATGTGTTTTTGTTCTGCTTTAAAGTTCAGTTTGATGTTTACGTGACTGAATACTTACGTGACGCTTTTAAGAAAAATATATTAAAAATTAAATCGACAACAACAAAATAAGTGGTTTCTTTTTTGACATATTATATGACGTCATGTTAAGTAAAGTACCGCAATTTTCTTTAATTGGAGAACAATATATCGCATTTAAAAGTTCAGCTTTCTATGATTTGGACATATTGTCCTAACTTCAGTTGGTGTTTTGGATTTTTATTAATGGAATGTTGTTTAGCTGCAGTATCAACCAGTAATAGCCTATGTTTTTACATGAAATTACGCTTTCAATGCTATATGCATCTGTGGACATGTGGTACTTAGATCAACATGTCCCGTAAATTCACAAACAAACAAACGTAACATTCAACGGATCAAAGAGCTGGTGTACGTTGTTTTTTGTTAATTACTCAATTTTAAATCTCTATCATATTATCTTAAGCATCATGATACACATTTGTAAAAAGGAATTACACTAATTTATGCTGCAAATGCCAATATAAAACAACATTTAGCATATAACTCATTTAATCTGATATTAAACATTTTTTAGCAATTTAAATGATATATTTATGTTGCATTTGATACCAATATTGGTTCTATATAATATTTCAACTGTATTGACGTTTTAATTAATTGTTAAAGATATAAAATTCATACCATTAGAAAGCTAACTTTATACTTTAAAATATGTGTTCTTAATTGATTAAATAAATATTTATTATTGTAAAGGCATGTTACAATAAATAGGTATCTAAACAGTAGCAATCATTTGATCATTTGAACTTTCTAAGAAGATATGTCTGTCTTGTATGAGCAACTAATAAGGATAATTATATGGTAGACACCTCTATGAATTAAAGGATTGTTGTAGTTTCATGAACATTTTATCAAATTTCAATTAAGAAGGCTCCGTCTTTCCTGCTTTTCAAGTTTTCGAATTGACAACCTCTCTCCATAACTTAAGGATAGAAGACAGATTCTACAGTTGGATAGAAGGCGGAAATGTTTCAGTGAGTGGGCGATTGCTAGAAAGTTTACGTCTGTCAACGAATCAAAGGACACTAACATATATTGTCATACACGTATTCTTACGATATCTGTGATTCTTGTGTCGCTGTTTATTTTCTCCTTGTTTGTTGTACAGGACCTCGAACTTGTCCTGCTGATATGAAGTACGTATCATGACAGAAATTATACACAACCTAAATGTATTCCATATACATTTTCACTCCTGATCCAGGACATTATTATGCATAAATGGTATGTTCGATACTGTCGCTTTTTGGGAAGTCAAACTTGTCGATGAACTACTGTCAGAGAAAAGGAGGTCTACGAGAGGTGTTCAACTTATATTTGAACAAAATTCTGATGGAATAAAAATCATTTTTCGACAATGAATAACCACTTTGAACTTGAGTATGTTACAAATGAACTGCCTATAATCGACTGTCATATTACAAATAAAAATTTGAAACAGATTAAGACTGTTATAAAACATTATTGAGGGACTAAATTTTTGAACATAGCGAAATTCAAGGCATGCGGTCACCTCAAGAACTGTTATTTATTCTTATTCTATAAGATAATGCAAAATAATTTCTTCCTAAATTTGTGCAAGCATATTTCTACGTGTTTGTATACTTTGCTGAACCATTCTTGGCTGAAAACAATATTGTCTCAATCAGCATAGTGCTGGATCAAGATCATTATAAATAACAACATTTATGAATGTTTCTACAACTGACTTATTCATTTGATATATGTATATGTTTAGTTTATGTGATAAACACACAATCCTAAATTTCTAGTAGTAAACTTCTTCACATGCTATGAATGAAGCTTATACATGTATATTCATGTTTTGTGACGTCATATCAAGCAATGAAAGCTTAAGCAAATATTTCTAGATATGGTCATATCAAAGTATTGAGGACTGCTCAACGATTCATATCTATGAAATTTGTGTATGACTATAAGCAAAATCAATTATAAAAAGTGAAGATAAAATGTTTTGCACGTTACAAACTTTTACCAACGAAATTCTCTAACATGTCTTTGAATTACCCTATGTAAGGATCTCTCTTTGACCCCTTAATACTTAATTAATTATTCCATTCTATCGATTTACGCACATTGGACATCAAAGTTTCGATAAGAATATGTAAAACCAAATAATTTCAAAATTTATTATGTAAAATTAATAAATGCATGACATTGGCGCTAAAACCCTTATTCTGGACTGAAGTCTATAATAAAAAAATGCATATTTTTCCTTTAAAGACGTGTTTTGTTTTTGTTCAAATATAAGTTGAACACATATCGTACAACAAATGTTTGTACCCGCTATGGTAACACAGGTCTCCTCTAAAAGTTTATTGAATATTTTGAATGGTTTAAAAGGTTTTGTTGTACTAATGACGTCAGAACGTGTTGTCGCCATATTTCAGTAGTTGATTATTTTGTAACTGAATCAAATTATCTTATTATCCATGTATCTTCATTATTCTGATTTTCTACTTAAGTGTAATGTACGTTACATGTGTAATGTTTGCTATGTTGCATTATTACATAATGATAAAGTCAAAATTTATTAATGTTGTACTAATTTTTGTTTCTAATGAAAGGTTGAAGTCGTTAAAATAGTTCATATGTATTATGTATTGTATTTTCGTTCTGATTATAATGTTTGGATGTTTCTTACACATTAAAGAAAGAATGGTCATACCAGTGAATTTTCAAATCAATACAGACAGCTATCGATGTATAATGGGTTCTATTATAAAATAAATATTATAAATATGTCATGTGATGAAAAAATACACATTTTTTGCCTTCGGTAGGGACGTTGTAAGTATAGTTTAGTTTTATGTAAAATAACAGTGATTCTCTAATACAATTTTCTACTTATATTTCAATCTAAGTACTGAATGGGAGCAAACTTCAAAGTCTGTCAGGTTTGCACTTGAAATTAGTTAAATGTTCATCATTGAATTTTTAAGATTAATTATTATTGTGTAATGCGTTTTCTGTAGAGTTCATTATGTTAAACATTGTAATAATTTTGAATGACGATAAATTACATGTATAAGCATTTGAAATGATCTACATATCTTTGAAAGTTCACATCCGTATGTTGGTAGTGGTTTAATGTAAAATGTGGGCTTTAAAGTTTTTAAGTTGACGTTATGTAAACCTACACTAGTAATATGTGTTACCATATTAAATGCAGATAACTTATTTCAAGCCTCCAAATAGCTTAGTACCAATACTCGTACATTACAAGAGTGTGAATTTACATTATTTCGTCCTCTATAGCACAAAGCAGAGAAAATAAAGATATATTTTCCAAGTAATATAACAGAGTGTCTGTTGCATTCACAGTTATAAAAATACAATTTTGCCTATAAACCCCTTTAATATTTTCGAAATTGACTAATATGACAAAAATATAATTTAATTAGGCAACTAGGTATTCATATGAAATTGGTGCAAAATGCAAACGCAGCATACGTAATTATATTTTACAAACCAGAATAAGTTAAGATGACATAGGTTTTAACATTGCGTCACTACTTATATAAATATGTGAAAACATATGTCTGCACTTTGGTTTAAACAATATTTTATTTATTAACAAAAAATACATATACAGTAATACTGTTATATAAGAATTTAGAGGATTGGAGAGATAGCAAAGCTAATTCAAAACTTTTCTCATCAGACAATTTCTCGGCAAATGAATATTTGCAGGTTTAAACCGCTTTTGCTACCTTAACACTTTGATCCACAGTTCTGATAAAACACTAAATCTACAAGAAATCTACATTAACAAAAGTTGCTATCTTGATATATCGCACCCCATAGTTTGTTAGCCTAAATACACTCAATTAAATCATTTGTGTCTAAAAGAAACCGGGGTCGAAAGCGCAGTTGGTAGCGCGCCGGGATTTGGAATCTCGTGCCCAAGGGGGTGCGGGTTCGAATCCCACCCGGGGAGGTTAAACCCATAAAAATTTGACAATAATGTCAATTTTCCGAGAAGTTTCCGGCCTTTTGGAAGGGTAGGTGAGTACTGGTTATAGACAATGGTCCAGGAAAGCTAGGTTAGGTGCGCTGGACGCCGTAAAATGACCTAATTTGTGTTGAACACGGCGTTAACTCCAATAAATAAATAAGTGTATAAAATAATATATGTCTCCATTCAATTAAATTTGTATTGATTGAGGACAATATTCAAATTCAGGCTCTATACGAACATCAGAGCTAAATGTAAATGCACCATTTTAATGCATGGTTTTAAACAAAATGTATAATGCTATAACTGACAAATTATCAAGATTTATTCAAAAATGAAGCCACAACTTATAATATAATTGCAACATGTAGACATGTTAAATTCATCAATCTACAACTTCATGCAGTATTATATTTCAATAAAGTTTTAAAATCTTTCTCAACTTTTTTATCCATGTGAAATATGATAATCCTTCTAAACGTTTGTATAGATAAAAACAAGACTGTACATATTTTTTGTATAATAATATACTTGTATATATATGTTCTGTTTACAAGTAAAATATTTGTATAATGAATCATCAGAAACAGTATTTACATAATATCGTTATATATAGCTCGATTGAGAAACAAAAAACAACCTAATACACAGTACGGTGTCTGCTTGCTGCTCCTCCAATACTGAGCTAATAGGTTATAGTTTTCTGCTCAAGGAAGCCATGGGTTAGGTTTACACAGAGCTAATGTTTAAATAATTAACAGACTTACGTCGTAACTACGCGGCTATGCATTCTGCATTTTTTACGCCCGAAGTAAAACTTCAGACGTATTATGGTATGGCTTTTGTTCTTACGTCCGTCCGCCCGTTAGCCACATCGTGTCAACTCAAAATATTGAAATGTTTCTGAGTGACAGTAATGATACTTGGCTGGAAAATTGTTCACTTGGCAAAATGTCAATGTTGAAGTCGCATTTAATGCATAAACCGTGTCCGTTCAGTATCATAAAATAGGAAAATCTTGTTCGGACGATAACTAAATTTAGACTGCACCTAGGTTCACCAAATTTTTGTTTGTGGATAGCCCTTGGGTCAAGGATGTGTGATTTTGATTTTGAGATCCCAAGGTCAAAAGTCAAAGTCACTTGATTGAAATATATGTAAAAAACATTTTTCCGCACAATACCTCTACAATAGATTAATTTAGGTTCACCAAATTTAATGTGTCGATAGCTCCTGGGTAGAGGGGCACATGCATGTGCTCTATTGGTTTTGTGTTCCCATGATCTTAGGTCAAGGTTACCGATACTTCATACGGGGCAGAATACAGCATGGACAACACACGGTCATATAATGACCCGCCCAGCGGAGCTCTTGTTAAAGTCGCAATTTGAATTTCATTGTAGTTC